>CM019828.1:49376431-49976431 GCA_009763385.1 Coix lacryma-jobi var. lacryma-jobi
TTCGATGGTGAACTAAGTGTGGTGGACTACGTTTTTATATTTGTGTTGAACTATATGATGCTTCGTAGAGGGCTTAATACATTTGAGCTTATTGTAATATTCTTTCATGGTTGATCCTCTACTTGTTATTCATGTCATGTTTGGTGATTGTTGTCTCTAATTTCTTTTCTTATTGTTATGTGTATCACCATGTTCATGCATCACAATTCACTTTATATATATATGCTGTTGTCACACACTTAGGCACCCACGGATTGCAAAATTTAGGGGAAGCTCTTGTTCTTGTGAAGGACCGAGAAAGCACTAGCAAGGCGACCAGAGGGGGGGTGAATGGGAGCCACAAAAATTTCTCTCGAAACTTTGGCCAAATGTCCCAAAATCAACCCCGGAAAACTTCAACCGAGACCGTGATGCCCACGACCCTTGGAACAGGCTGGATGATCCCTAGGATCACAGCGAGGCACCACAAAGCAATAGCGAGCCAAACGCCAAAAGCACCGGCACGAGTTCGACCCCTAAAAACCAAGTCCCGAACATAGATAGAGGGCTACGTCGAGAAGCTCCTAAATACCTATGCTAACAAGTAGCAAAGATACCTAGAGAGGATCCTTGGTCAACTCTAGGGCCAAACGAGAAGTCCGGAAACCAAATGAACAAGCCGGGAGAGCAAACGCACTAAACCGAAGGCTACTACAGGATCCCGGACTGTCCGGCAGTACGGTCGCGGACTGTCTACCCAGTGGCGGACTGTCCAGGCTAAGGTCGCGGACTGTCCACCGGCCAAAAAAGCAAAACCGCAGTACTGCTGAAATCCCCTGGACAGTTCCCGGACTGTCCGCGAAAACCAACGGCGGACTGTCCGCCGGTCAAACACCAAGAACAGCAAAGCTGCTGAACAGTCCCTGGACGACTCCCGGACTGTCCGCGAGTTCCTTCGGCGGTCTGTCCGCCGGTCAAGGAACAGTAACGCGACCGAGACCAGCAGCCACTGACTTGGCTCGATCCCGATGCGCGGACTGTCCGCGGCTGGGATGGCGGACTGTCCGCCAACTCCCAGTGAGGGCGATTTTGGTCGCCCTTCACCCAAATCTTCTCCAAATCTATTCAAACCAAAATCCCATGTTCCCAAACTTGGAGAGGATGATCACAGAGTAGTTAGGAGACTATCCCCGATAAATCATCCGCTCAAATCAACTCAAACACCGGGAAATCGAAAGGGGAGGAGTATGAACCGAAAAAGCACCACAAAAAACGAAATCGACCCGATCTACTTGTTCGTGAGGAGTTAGATGAATTCCTTTGGTTGAAATGACCTCCTCACTACAAAGAACAAGATGATTCAAGTGGATTTCGAAAAGACACAGTATAGAGAGAGATCCAGTGACGGGAAAAACGTGGAAAAATGAAGAATGCGAAGAACACGAACCAAAACGTGAATCAACACATCGATCTGCAACTGTGTGGCTACCACACGCTACAACAGTGAGGTTACGGCCTCACTTCCTCAAAATCTCCAGTACACAGAGGTATGGTTCTCTACGGATCTCAGCTAGCTACAGTAGGGGATTGGGAGAGCAGGAAACCCTAGAAGCAAAGAGCAAATGACTGAGATACAATGGGAGGAGGGTGTCTCCCTCTACTTATCCTAATTCTATTTCCTACTCTGCCCCTCTCTAATTACAGAGCGAACCAGCTAAACCCTAGGGTTATTCTGGACCAACTCGATGGTAGGTGGATCTGACGGCCACGCCCGCACAACTGGTAGCGTTGCCTCGACGCAACCTCACCGATTGCCGCCAAGTGCCGCCACCGCTCCGCTCGTCCTTTTCACGGACTTCGCCCCCGGTTTTGTGGCCGAAACCGGGAAACCAGGCCTTCACGTCCACCCCCGGTTTTGAGGCCCAAACCGAGAAACCAGCCACCAAGTCCATCCCCTGGTTTTGAGGCCGAAACCAGGAAACCCGCCAGCGCCCAGGTTTTGAGGCCCAAACCTGGAAACCGTCCTCAGCCCGAGTTTTGTGGCCCAAACTCGGAAACCTGCAGCACGCCCAGGTTTTGTGGCCCAAGCCTGGAAACCGTCCACCCGATGGTTTTTCTCTGGCTCTACCACCAAACCGAAGCTGTAGATGCGATGCACCGCTCGTGCACCCCGTCCACCGACACGCGTCCCCAGGTCCTTGACCCGAGCAACGCCATGTCCCGCAAGTCTTCGATCGTCGCTGTCCCAGGCTGCTAGCCACCACAGCTGATCCTCAGGCCACCGGTCCCTCAGTCCAAGCCTCACGTCCGCCCTTCGCCACTCTCGGTCCATCGGCACGGCACGTCTCTACTTGACCTTCACCTTGCCTCTGATCACTATATCCGTGCTCGACACCTGCACAACACAAGCCAAAGAACATGCGCATTATCCCAGTTGACAATCACTCATCACTCAGAGACTCAGCATACCCCCATGTATCCGCAATCTCCCCCTTGATGAGTGCATTGTCAACTACCAACACAAATCATAATGGAAGAAAGGAAGGAAGGAAGAAGGAGAAGAAACTCGACCAAATGACCCAAAAGCATAGCAAAGCCAAAGAAGGTCAAGTGGAAAGAGCAAGACAAACTTGGTTCCCAAAGACATGGGCAACGGCTCGACGCAACCATGCAAATCAAAGCTAGCCCTCAAGAAGAGGTAGAACAGGCTCAACACCGCTAGCAAATAGCAATTGAAAAATCAAAGCAAAATGCTAGTCCCTCAAGACAGAGGCATAGAGGCTCAACACAACTAGTAGAAAGCTCGACATCAACTGAAAAGCTCGATACCAACTGAAACAAACTGAAGCAAAGATGCGACTGCTAGTCCCTCAAGACAGAGGCAAGGGCTCAACACAACTTAGCAAAGCGCTCCGAACCAATTGGAAATTTCAAAAATTTATCACGATCACGAGCAAAACTCCCCTTGCATGGTGCACACAACCGATTCCTCTCCCCTTAGTTGAACATGGGAGGCACGATTTGTCCAAATTCTCCCCCTTAGTTGAAAATGCACCATCAAGCAAACGGAGCCGAAAGCAATTTTCTCCCCCTCAGAAAATGCACCATCAAAAGTGCCAACAAGAGAAGTTCTTCCCCTTCCAAAATGCATATGAGTCAAAAAGCAAGTTAGCAGCTTCCGGAATATAGTCAAGAAAATGCAAAGATGCTCTAAACAGTGTAGCTCCAACGACTCACTGGAAAGCATACAAGCTAGCGAAGGCTCAAACTGATCACCAAATATGAAGTATGAACATATGAGCAAAGTGAGCAGTTTTTAGCCAAAAAGGTATTCACCATCAAAATAGCACAAAACATGTATAGACAGGAAATCAGACAAGTGCTAAACATGTATACAAGGTGAACTACCCCTAGCAAGGTTCAATCATCGTGCAATAGAATGAAACATAGACTTGTGTATCCAAATTTTATCGGAGTTGCAGCGGTTTAGGTCGCACAAGTTCAAATTACAGCATGTGATTGCGTGAGGTTGAAAGCTTGTCATTGCCTAACTTTTCAACTGTGCGAAGCCTATGCAGAAGCAATCAGAAGTTTAAAGCAACAGTTTCGGTCATACACTACACAGCTAACTGAAGGTGCAATGAGAAACAGTCTCGAAACTGTGATGTGTTGACAAGCAATCCCATCTCGATCTTTTCAATTCACTTAAAACTTGGTTCAGATTTTATTGACAGAATATGAACAGACCAAGCAAGTGATAGACTCGGAACTAGAGACATAGCAACCTAGCATAAATGAAAAGCACGAGTGAATTCAACACATCCTACACATGCTAGTTGCATATCTCAATGGTGAACATTTTCAAGTTTTATGTTCATTAAGCAAATTCACCATTCAAAAATAGCTCAACTCACAACATGTATTAGTGATCAGAAAGAGCATAAGCTACTAGCATCAACATATAGCAGCGGAGCATACTAAACAGAGCATAATTACATTTTAGAGAGTATATACATGAATCTCAGAATGTAAAAGCGTATGCTGAAATGCAAAAAGAAAAACAAAGCAAACGAGAAAATAGTCAGTCTATGATACAAGATCCAAAATGTTTCCCCCATCTAAAAGGGGAAACACACACCAAGCTCACCCCTCAACCGATTAAAGGTTGATTCGTCCAAAGGCTTGGTGAAAATATCAGCTAACTGATGATGAGTATCGACATGGCGAAGGTCGATATCACCCTTCTCATAGTGGTCTCGCAAAAAGTGAAAGCGCACATCAATGTGTTTGGTCTTCAAGTGAAGCACGGGGTTCTTAGCAATGCTAATCGCACTCGTGCTGTCACAAAGCAAAGGAACACGAGAAAAACTCAGACCAAAATCACGCAAAGTGGCCATCATCCAAAGCAACTGGGAACAGCAGCTAACCGCAGCAACATACTCAGCCTCCGTGGTAGACTGGGCGACACTAGACTGCTTGCGAGAAGACCACGATACAAGAGAAGAACCAATAAATTGGCAAGTCCCAGAAGTGGACTTGCGCTCAATGCGACAACCAGCAAAATTGGCATCGAAATAACCGCAAAGGGAGAGGGTGGAGGAAGCTGAATACCAAATCCCGAATTCAGGTGTGTGAAACGAAGGTACCTGAAAATGCGCTTGACTGCCTGACGGTGAGAAGTGCGCGGCGACGCCTGAAAGCGCGCACACAGACACACTGCGAACTGGATGTCCGGGCGTGTCGCCGTCAGGTAGAGCAGCGACCCGATCATGCTTCGGTACTCCTTCTGGTCCACAACTTCTCCATCCTTGTCCGCATCCAGGGCCGTCGTGGTCGACATGGGTGTTGCAAGAGGCTTGGCCTCACCCATATCGAACCTCTTCAGCAAGTCCTTGGTATACTTGCCCTGGTGCACAAACGTCCCTTCTCGGGATTGCTTAATTTGCAATCCGAGAAAGAAAGTTAGCTCGCCCATCATACTCATCTCGAATTCCCTGCTCATAGTATCTGGACCGAGTGACACGTTCGTCGATGCTGCCGATCATCTGCTGAGGGGGGTGTTGGCGCTGGATGTGTCGTGGCGCCTCCCGTGCAGAAGTGATCTCCCCCTCAACGGCAGCTGGTGCCTCCCCGGGTACAAAAGGTACCACTCGGGGTGGCGGATCCCACGGCCCCTAGGAAGAAGACATGTCGGGGCCGTGAGTCGTCGTAGAAGCCGCTCCTTTTGGCAAAGCAAGTGGAGGGGGTGCTGGATCATCCATACCTTCAGCACCCTCATCCTCGTCATCAAAACGAGGCTCACCAACCTCATGATCACCTGCACGCTCAAAACGAGAAGAAGGACAAACCATGGTCTCGTCGAAGGTGACATCGGATGTCTCCATGACTCGGTTAGTATCATGGTTAAGTACACGATAAGCTCTAGTGTGAGTGCCATAACCCAAAAATACACCGTCAGAAGAACGAGACTCAAATTTATCCAGGTTGCCTTTCTTCCATATAAAACAGTGGCAACCGAAGACTCTAAAATAACTCACCTTGGGTTGTCTCCCAAATCGCAACTCATAAGAAGTCTTTTTCAAGAAAGCTCGGAGAAAAATGCGATTTGAAATATAGCATGTAGTGTTCATAGCTTCAGCCCAATATCGCCTAGGAGTCCTATGCTCATCGAGCATCGTCCTGGCCATCTCTACAAGGGTCCGATTCTTTCTCTCTAAAACACCATTTTGGGGCGGTGTGTAGGGGGAAGAAAACTGATGCTCCAAACCCAAAGAGTTAGAAAACTTCTCAAAATCCAAATTCTTGAATTCAGAACCATTATCACTTTTAATAGCTCGCATCGAGTTCAAAGGGAACTCGTTCTGAAGACGCAAAATCAGATTATGAGCAAAAGAGAAAGTCTCGGTCTTCTCAGACAAAAAGAAGACCCACGAATACCTCGAAAAGTCGTCAACAACAACAAGCACATACCACTTCCCCCCAACCGAGCTCACCCGAGCCGGACCGACAAGGTCCATGTGTAAAAGCTCTCCAGGGCGCTGTGTCATGACCTGAGTCACTGGATGGCGGGGAGCAGCAACCATCTTCCCATGTCTACAAGAATGGCAAACAAGATCCTTCTCCATCGACAACTTGGGCAATCCTCAGATTCGGCCAAGTGAGCTAAGTCTTGCAAGCAAGTCGAAGCTCAAATGTCCCTGTCTCCTATGCCACTTCCAAAGATCAGAGGAGGAAGGACCAGCCACAAGACAGCGAGAAATACCAAATGACTCCGAGAAATCCGCACGAAAGACTTTCCCAAAGGGCGAAATCACACAAACAAGATTGCCCTGAGGATCCAAAATACGACTGAGATTCGGCTTAAAACGAATCTCATAGTCGTCATCAAAGAGTTGTGAAATAGAAAGAAGGTTAAAATGCAAGTTAGAAACAAGAGCAACATCGCGCAACACAAAGTGCTCATTAACTCGCACTGACCCATGAGACAACACTTTACCTTTGCTATTGTCGCCAAAGGTGATAAACTCCTTTCCGGCGATAGGGCTAAGACTGGAGAACCACTTGGCGTTTCCGGTCATGTGCCTCGAGCAACCGGAATCCACCAACCAAACGTCCTCCAATCGTTTTACCTACATCAATAAAAAGACATAGGGTGAGCATACGGTCCAACACTGGGGTTTGTGAAGTAAGGAGAATACCAGTGTTGGGCCGACTGCTCAAAAGAACGGTTAGCAGAAAAACCATTCCTAGCACGTCTACGAGGAAAGCGATCACCACGCACATGAAAACGTGGTCCGCTAGGAAAAGAGCGTCCATCGCGATACTCAAAACGCGGTGGGGGAAAACGCTCTACAACAAAGCCACCGCCATGGGGTGCATAGCCTACAACTGCAGGCTCCTGCCGGGCACGACCTCTTCGCGGCCTAGGCCTAGGAACTTGAGGTTCTGGACCTCTTGGCCTAGCAGCTCTCCTCGGAGCTCTCCTCTAAACATTCGGCACATGTACATCATGGAAACGATGGTACATGTCCGGATTGTTCATCTCCCTAGCACGGCGCGCCTCTCTCTTGCGCCGAAAGCAGAACTCACTCAAGTGTCCATCTCTCCCACAGTGCTCACAATGGTACCTCACTGCTCTCAAAGGGGGTTGTTGGTACACATGGTTGTGAGTGTGGATCACTTTGCCCTTCTGTGGCATAAGCTCCTCCTGGATAGGTGGCATTGTGTCCAGCTTGTTTTTCAGGTGGTTGGGTTTAGGAGCCCATTACTGGTTCTTGGGTGGAGCTCGTGGAGGTTCTTCAAACACCCCATCCTTGGTGTTAGGCTTGAGAGGCTCTTTGGGTGGAAGCTTGGTGTTGACACTGGTTATCTATCATAATTAAGGAATAAATAAATATGAAAGGGGCAAGAATTTGATCACCAATAAAGGTTTAGGGTTTCAACTGACAATATTCCACGAGTTTTGGTGAGTTATGATTCTGCAGGGACTAAACCAGGAAATCGGCACCAATGGCTTCCCATAGAAGGAAACCGTCTGGAGATAACGCAACCGCCACCTCGGGATACTTCTAGAAGACACCAGAGAACACATTGAGACACCTCGAGGCAGGGCACCACAGGAGGCTGACCTGTGGGACCGACCGGTCCCACAGGGCCCACCGGTCAGTCGGCCACAGAGCCCCCACGCCTCCGTCTTCTGCAAGCTACTCCCACCGACCTCTAGGATGCATCTCGGCCGTACCTCGAGTCAGTTTGATCCAAGGGCCATGGTTCATCGCCCAGGGCTATATAAACAGCCCCAGACCCCCCCTCTTCAAAGATATCAATCAGTGTTTGATCATTAGACATCATCAATCAGAGCTTCAGAAGGAGATCAATCGGAAGCCCTAGAACTTCATCTACCTAGATTAATAGATAGAATAGGATTAGAGGAGGCAAGCTTCGCTTGGATTCCTGATCTAGTCACGAGAAGGCTCGGTAAACCCAAGATCTTCTCTCTTGTATTAACATTATGGATTTATTTCATAATTGCTCTTCTAGTTCATCATTGTTCTTCATTGTTTATGTTCTAGTTCATGTTCATCGTCTAGTTCATCATCTAGTTCATAATCTTGTTCTAGTTCATGTTCTAGTTCGTACTTTAGTTCTTCTCGATGATCTAATTCAGTTTATTGTTCATCATTGTGTTCTAGATAGCAATACAATTGATATGATTAAGACATCAATGATTATATTCTTAGTTATAATGCTTATAGTCTGCTTTGATTATATATTTGGCATAGATAGTTCATCTTTATGTTTCTACTCATGTTCGTATAACGCTCATCTTAAAGTACAACGGGTGGGTGATAGATGCTGTGTAGGCGTGGTGCCTATACATTATTTATCTGCGAATGCGTCCTATGTTCCGGATAGAGTGGTAGATCGCGGGTGTGATAGACCTGTTGAGTCCTCTGTATTCCACCTCCCGAATATAGTGTTCAGTATGGCTCAGTTAACTCATGGTTTAAGGGTTACTTTGTTTGACACTTTTACTATGGAGTTGCCTCTTGATTATAAATATGATGTGACCTAGCCAATGATTGCCCAATATAATTGCACTAATCAATGTATGCTATGACTTGTAATTAGAATAACTTAGGAATGTTTCTCATTAATTTCTGTTCTAATCATCACTTGCTAGGTAGTACTGTTCTAAGTTTATCCTTGATTGATCTGATCTCTGTTATCCTTTATCAATTATTTATCATATAATTTACTCTGTACTCTGATCCCTGTTTGAAGTAATTAGTGTGTTATCAGTCTTATTATGAGTGTGCCATATTAAATGCTGTTAAGTCCTTACAATGCCATCATATCTTGAATTGATTAGTCTTTAGGCTAAATATAAATAACGATACCTGAGACTAGCTTGGGTGAAATGCTTCTGCAACGGGTATGTTTATCTGTGCGCTTGCGGGTAAATATCAATCTTTAAATCGAGTGCTCTGATATATTTGCATTGCTAGCTTCATGTTGGGGATGACAACTTGACGTTAAGTGAAGTTAGTAGTGTCCCGTACGCTCTTTAGTGCCTTCACTAGTTTATTACTTTATGTGGTTCGTTCTTAGTAGCGACGTTAAGAAATGTCAACAAGCATTTCTGGCGTCGTTGCCGGGGATAGATTATAACTCTCTTAGAGTGATTCCATTAAGGAGTGTCAACAAGCATTTCTGGCGCCGTTGCCGGGGATAGATTATAACTCTCTTAGAGTGATTCCATTAAGGAGTGTCAACAAGCATTTCTGGCGCCGTTGACGGGGATCACATCAATTCAATTAGGGATGGTACCTCTGGTTAATTATTAAAATCTTTATGAACACTGATAGGACACTACATTAGCAGCATTTAGAACGGTAGCTAGAACATATCATTTTACTTACGCACATGTGATAATGCACTGATTATTTACTTTTAGTCAAACAGACTTACCCTGGCTTTGTTTATCTTTTATATCTTATGCAGGGTGATGTATGACTGGTTTCCAACTTCCGAAAAACTACATTGAGGATCCTAAAGCTTTACTAAGGAAAACTAGACGCAAACTTAAGAGACTCTCAGCACCACTACCAGAAGTTAGCCAGATAAGAAGAAGCTTGACACCAGTGTTGGACACCATGGCCGACAAGACACTCCGCGAGTTCTCTGCACCAACCACTGCGAACATTAGGACTGGACCAACAGTCAATGTGGGAGACAACGGATTTGAACTCAAGCCAGCCTTGATCAACATGGTGCAAGCTAATCAGTTTTGCGGAAAGGCACATGAAGACGCAAGCGCACATCTCCAACACTTTTTAGAGATTTGTAGCACTTTCACCATCAGAGGAGTCGAAAGAGACGCCATTCTACTTCGCTTGTTCCCATTCTCACTCTTGGGGAAAGCAAAACAATGGTTCTACACCAACAAAGATAAAAACACCTCGTGGGCGATCTGCTCAACTGCCTTCCTAGCAAAATTCTTTCCAGTGGGCAAGACGAATGCCCTCCGTGCCAAGATTTCAACTTTTCAGCAACAACATGAAGAATCAATCCCAGAAGCTTGGGAACGCTTTCAAGACTACATATCAGAATGCCCTCACCATGGGATGGAGAATTGGCTACTCATGCAGACTTTCTACCACGGGCTCTCTTCAAGTACCCGTGAGAATGTGGATGCCGCTGCTGGAGGATCTTTCTTATCACTCACGATCAACAATGCAACTACACTCATAGAGAAGATGGCCTCTAACCAAGGTTGGAACGAGGAACGCTCTCAGCCACGCAAGAGGGGAGGAATACATCAACTAAAGAAAGTAGACATGTTGTCTGCTAAACTCGACCTACTCATGAAGAAGTTCGATGAACACACTCCCAAGAGAGAAGACGTCAAGCAAATCTATGAATCTTGCATGACATGTGAAGAGTGTGGAGGCACTGGTCATTCAGGGAGCAACTGCCCTGAGATTCAAGAGAATGCAAAGTACATCAACAATAACACCAACTATCGTCCTCAACAAACTCAAGGATGGAACCAGCAATCAAGGCCTAATTACTCTGGTCACTACTCAGGTAACTACCAAGGTAATACTTTTAATCAACCACCTTTGAGAGAGATGATATCCAATCAAAATAAAATTATTGATAATATGTCTAAAAAGATAGCTTCCAATGATAAACTGCTTGAAAATATTAATACTAGAATGGATAGCTTTACTTCTGCCATAAAGAATCAACATGGCTTTAATAAAATGATAGAATCTCAGTTATCTCAGTTAGCAGCTTCAGTCCCTATGACTGAAAAAGGTAAGATTCTAGGAAATCCAAAAGAGCTAGAAACTGTAAATATTGTAGACATCTTTGATGCAGGACACCTCATACCTAGACCTTCAAGAGAATGGATAGATGACTCCATCGCCCCAAAGAAAGGAGACCCAGGAAGACCTGTGATTCCAATTGATATTGGACCTCACAGTTTTGAAGAAGTAGTCTGTGACCTTGGAGCAAGCATTAACATTATGCCAAGGGTAATATACGAACAAATACATGGTGCACCTCTATTATATACAACTTTGTGTTTGCAGCTCGCAGATCAGACACTGTGCTACCCATTGGGAATTCTAGAAGACATCTGTATACAAGTGGGACGCTCGTATGTGTGTGCAGACTTTATGATCATTGAAACAGGTGGAGACAAAAGAGCACCCATCATTCTTGGACGCCCGTTCCTAAGCTCAACGAAAGCCATCATCTACACGGACAGCGCCAAGATCTGTTTCACAATCACAGGCAACAAAGAAAGATTCAGTTTCAAGAGACATACACTCACTACCAAAGTCCACCCTCAGAATCCCTACGAAGATACAAACATCATATCATCAAAGAAGAAGAATAGGAACAGAAGGAGGAAGAACAAGGCTACACAACCACATCAAGACACAGTATGGATGGTCAACTCTGTCCAAACAGAACACGACCACCTTCTTGCATCACCATACCTCGCCAAAAGGGATGACCCAGGCGTACCCACCATTGATTGCAAGATCGAAGGAAGTACATTCCACAAGACGTTCTGCGACATTGGCTCAAGTGTCAATATAATGTCTAAGGTAACATATGAACACGTATATAAAAATAGACCTATGTATCAAACATATGTGCAGCTACAGATAGCGGACCAAACTTATCGATTTCCAGAGGGAATTGTAAAGGACGTGATGATCCAAATTAAAGACCACTATGTTCCCACCGACTTCTTAGTACTAGACATGGGAAAGGAAAACGACATTCACATCATCCTAGGAAGACCCTTCCTCAACACCACTGGCGCCATCATCTACATGAGATCTGGAGAGATCCACTTCCAGTTCTTCAGAGAGAAGGTACATTGTTACTTCAATAGTTATGCCACTAATGCACAGGAAAAGAAGAACCACTCAAGGAGGAGACGCCGCACATCCCAACGCAACAAGAATCGACAAATCAAGGATGGATGGGCTGACTATGAAGGAGAAGTTACCAGGAGTGAAGATATCCTATTAAAGGAAACGAAGGACGAAGAAGTAAAGGAGACAAGACCACCAGTTAAACAAGTATGGAAAAAGAAAGAGAATTCTACTGACGTGCAATCATCGAGGTCCTCCTCAGGATCTGCTGATGCACCCAAGGAAGAATAGAAAGCGTACAAGGAGTCTTGTTCGATAGACTATAAACGTCGAATCCTCGCCGGAAGGTAACTCGGTAGTTATCCATATTCATTAGCATCAAATTCATCATTGCATAACTTTAGCATAATCATTTTAGTATCATATTTACTTCCTAGCAGCTATATTTGCATCAGAAAATAAAATGAAAACTCTAAGCCCCATGAGAGTATACACTTTCTGTGGAGGCACAAAAATAAATTATACATTTGCATTGCATACATACATAAATCCAAAAAGAGATACTATATAACCCTGCTGAAACTCTGCTTAGTGGAAAGGGGGAGAACATAAATAATCTTAAGAGCTTTAAGGCAACTAGACAAATGGAGGAATACTTATCACTAACGCTTAATCAAGTTCCACTAGTTGTGTTGTCTATCTTTGAATTCAGCAGGAAGAGAAGAAGAGAAGGACTCAAGAAACCACTAACGGTCTACTCGTCTTCTGGAGAAAAAGACCACGTCAAGATCCAGCTTGTGGGAGAGCACCCTCAGTTATCACGATAAGTATCACGGTTTTTTATCTCTACTATTAGTTTGGTTTAAGTAAATTACGTTAATAAATCTAGAACCCCTAAAAAGATCAATAACTATTACAAAACTAAATAAAGATTTTATATAATAAATGTCTAGGTGGATACAAACTTAATTTTGCTCATGATGTAACAATTGCTCTGCCTTTCCTAAGTACCCACTATTCAAATTTTCTTGAGTTTTAGACAAAGCTGTTCTGAATAAACTCTGAACCTAAAAACATGCGGATGGCAAATGCTTAATCCAAAATCTAGATAATTGTGAGATATGATATAAAAAGGTTTGAGCTGCTGTTTATCTAATTCCTAGAGATACTAGAGTTCTGGAGATTTACACTTTAAAAGGATTAAACACATGATGAGATCATGTATGACATAACATGAATTCCTACCCAGAGCCATTAATATGATTTTAAGATAAGGCTACTTGCTTTGTTATAAGTTTTTAGTTATGGTTGAGAAATTTATCATGCTCTAGAGATCAAGATTGTTTTATTAAAAGATTCACTCTTCCGAAGTAGTATTGTGTTAGAGGCATGGGTATGCAAAAATATGATAAGGAGGAAACAAAAAGGGACAAGTGTCCGACTACCTCAAAGAAAAAAAAGAGAAAGAGTTATGATAAAAGTATGAGAAAAAGAATGATAGCCCATGGTCCCTCTAATTACAATATGCCAGCAAGAGATGACAGATTTCAAATGTTCTAAAGTCTTGATCTATGAGTATGACATCTTTCTTCCTAAACTTTGAACTTTGACTTGGTAAGATATGCTTTCTACTTCTTAAAGCTCCAAATATATATATCCATAGAAGGAAGGAAAATGCATCAGCGAGGAATCATAAAATATAAAAGAGCGATTTGAGAGAGTCATACAGTAAAATCTTTGATCTTTATTTTCGAAAATATATATAAAAAACTCCAGAATGAAGGTTGATTGAAGAGTTAGAGATACAATGCTTAACCTGATTGTTCTATCTCTCAATTGTTTAAGGAACCAGGTGAAGGCAAAAGCTCCATAGTTAAAGGTAATATGAGAAAGTCAGAATAGTTAACTCTAAACCAAGGGAAGTTTTTTTCGTTTGAACATATGAACCCTTAAAAGTATGAAGGCATAGTAGCAGTTCCTGATTCATCATAAATATTTGCTAAGGGACTAGCAAAAGGTAAGCTTGGGGGAGTTGTTGACACTGGTTATCTATCATAATTAAGGAATAAATAAATATGAAAAGGGCAAGAATTTGATCACCAATAAAGGTTTAGGGTTTCAACTGACAATATTCCACGAGTTTTGGTGAGTTATGATTCTGCAGGGACTAAACCAGGAAATCAGCACCAATAGCTTCCCATAGAAGGAAACCGTCGGGAGATAACGCAACCGCCACGTCGGGATACTTCTAGAAGACTCCAGAGAACACATTGAGACACCTCGAGGCAGGGCACCACAGGAGGCTGACCTGTGGGACCGACCGGTCCCACAGGGCCCACTGGTTGGTCGGCCACAGAGCCCCCATGCCTCCGTCTTCTGCAAGCTACTCCCACCGACCTCTAGGATGCATCTTGGTCGTACCTCGAGTCGGTTTGATCCAAGGGCCACGGTTCATCGCCCAGGGCTATATAAACAGCCCCAGAACCCCCTCTTCAGAGATATCAATCAGGGTTTGATCATTAGACATCATCAATCAGAGCTTCAGAAGGAGATCAATCGGAAGCCCTAGAACTTCATCTACCTAGATTAATAGATAGAATAGGATTAGAGGAGGCAAGCTTCGCTTGGATTCCTGATCTAGTCACGAGAAGGCTTGGTAAACCCAAGATCTTCTCTCTTGTATTAACATTATGGATCTATTTCATAATTGCTCTTCTAGTTCATCATTGTTCTTCATTGTTTATGTTCTAGTTCATCGTCTAGTTCATGTTCATCATCTAGTTCATAATCTTGTTCTAGTTCATGTTCTAGTTCGTACTTTAGTTCTTCTCGATGATCTAATTCAGTTTATTGTTCATCATTGTGTTCTAGATAGCAATACAATTGATATGATTAAGACATCAATGATTATATTCTTAGTTATAATGCTTATAGTCTGCTTTGATTATATATTTGGCATAGATAGTTCATCTTTATGTTTATACTCATGTTCGTCTAGCGCTCATCTTAAAGTACAACGGGTGGGTGATAGATGTTGTGTACGCGTGGTGCCTATACATTATTTATCTGCGAATGCGTCCTATGTTCCGGATAGAGTGGTAGATCGCGGGTGTCACAGACCTGTTGAGTCCTCTGTATTCCACCTCCCGAATATAGTGTTTAGTATGGCTCAGTTAACTCATGGTTTAAGGGTTACATTGTTTGACACTTTTACTATGGAGTTGCCTCTTGATTATAAATATGATGTGACCTAGCCAATGATTGCCCAATATAATTGCACTAATCAATGTATGCTATGACTTGTAATTAGAATAACTTAGGAATGTTTCTCATTAATTTCTGTTCTAATCATCACTTGCTAGGTAGTATTGTTCTATGTTTATCCTTGATTGATCTGATCTCTGTTATCCTTTATCAATTATTTATCATATAATTTACTTTGTAACTTGATCCCTGTTTGAAGTAATTAGTGTGTTATCAGTCTTATTATGAGTGTGCCATATTAAATGTTGTTAAGTCCTTACAATGCCATCATATCTTGAATTGATTAGTCTTTAGGCTAAATATAAATAACGATACCTGAGACTAGCTTGGGTGAAATGCTTCTACAACGGGTATGTTTATCTGTGCGCTTGCGGGTAAATATCTATCTTTAAATCGAGTGCTCTGATATATTTGCATTGCTAGCTTCATGTTGGGGATGACAACTTGACGTTAAGTGAAGTTAGTAGTGTCCCGTACGCTCTTTAGTGCCTTCACTAGTTTATTACTTTATGTGGTTCGTTCTTAGTAGTGACGTTAAGAAATGTCAACAAGCATTTCTGGCATCATTGCCGAGGATAGATTATAACTCTCTTAGAGTGATTCCATTAAGGAATGTCAACATTTGGTAAGTTTGGGAGTAGTGCTGGAGTTGGGCTTCTCACATGGGTTTAGACCACTCAACTCACCAATTTTTCCAAAAGCAGAAAGATCAACACCCGGAGCAAAGCCTACACCAGGACCTCCAGCAGCTCGCTTGAATTGGGAGATCATCATCCCGAGCTGTGGCTCACCGCTAGACACCCATGACAAGATGGTCCGAAGGTATGTGTTTTCCTCCTCGGTTTGCATCTTGTCATGCTTCACATTAGCGATCTCCATCTCCAAGCCCTCACACAAAGCGCACCTAGTCACACAAGTGCTACCTGAGCTGGCCTTCTCAAGAGTCTCAATCTTGGCATCCTTCTCTGCCAACTCGGTCTGCAAGACTGGACAAGACTTGCACGCACCCAACAACAAGGGTCTAGCCCGGAGCTCATCCACCTCTCCAACCAAAGCAGCATACTTACCTCTCAAAGTGAGAAGGTCAGTCATGTGCTTGGTGCACATCTCACACTCACCCTCCTCAGACACGACCACGGTGGACTTAGCGAACTCAAGCTCCCTCACCGTGTCCTCCCACTTCTGCCTAAACTCCTTGCGCTCTCTAGCAGCACGCCTAAGCAACTTATCTTGACTAAGCAAGGCGGCAGTAAGCTTCTCGACCTCAGCAGAAAGCTCGTCGTGGGTGAGAGATACCTGGGAGGTGTCGTCGTCGTTCCGAGGGGAGTCCTCCAGCTTGCCGTCGACCTCATCACCAAGGGCCATGGTGCAGAGGCCGTCATAGTCGGCGAAAAAGCAGAGACCGTTCAGCTTGTCCTCGATCCTCTTCTTCTTCTCGGACTCGTCATCGCTTGAGCAAGCGGAGTCGTCATCCGAGCCGTCGACGTCGCTGAGCTTGGCGAAGAACGCACGCTGCTCAGCCTGGGCCTTCTCCAAGTACTTCTTCTTGATGTACTCCTTGTCGAAGCCGCCCCTCCGCTTGTGCCTCGCGGGGACGTACTTCTCCTTGCGCTTGCCGGAGTCGTACTTGTGCCCATGATCGCCCTTCCCAGATGTGTGCTTCTTCTTGGGACAGTTGGCGATGAAGTGGTCGGGGTCGCCGCACACAAAGCATCCTGAGCGTCCTCCACCACGGCGACGGTTCATGCGGTTGTTGTGGAACCGCGAGAACCGGTTGGCGAGCATCGCCAACTCGTCATCCCCCAAAGACTCCATCTAGTCCTCTGTGACAGAAAAGAGTGAAGAAATTGCAAATCCTCCAGAGGGGTTAGCAGAAGAGCCAGAAACCAAAGCCATAGTCAGGCCAGAAGGTTTTTCATAAGAAGCCCTCGACATGGCGTCAATCTCACTAGACTTGAGCTTACTAAAGAGCTCGTCGCAAGTGAGGGTCTCATAGTTAGATGATTTGATGATCGCCTGGACCTTTGAGTCCCACACCGACCGATCGAGAGTATGCAAAAGCTTCAAAGCCCTGTCATGATCGTCGAAAGGCAACAGCTCCTTGTTCGCTCTCATCTTGTTGATAATAACCTGAAAGCGAGCGAATAAACTCTCTATGCTCTCGCCAGGCATATGTCGATAGTTCTCGTACTCCCGCTTGTGCGACTCGTAGAGACGAGATTTGACTTGAGAGGTTCCCTCATGGAAGCGCATGAGGGTCGCCCAAATCTCACGAGCCGTGGGGAGGTGAGAAACGCGATCAAACTCGAACATGCTCAAACAGGAGAAAAGAGCGTTACGCGCTCGGCTATTGGCATCGTGCTCATCCATCTGAAGCTGAGTAACACGAGCAGCCAAGACAACGTAATCGTTCCTGTTGCAAATCTCCCAAACAGAAGAGCCCATGCTCTAGAGATAGGCCGACATGCGTATCTTCCAATACGCATAGTTCGTCCCATCGAAGAACGGTGATTTGCCCACGCCGCGATCCATGTCGCCTTCTGTGGATCTAGAACCGGCTAAGGTGGAAGATCCTTAACCCACTCCGATACCAATTGAAGGACCGAGAAAGCACTAGCAAGGCAACCAGAGGGGGGGTGAATGGGAGCCACAAAAATTTCTCTCGAAACTTTGGCCAAATGTCCCAAAATCAACCCCGGAAAACTTCAACCGAGACCGTGATGCCCACGACTCTTGGAAGAGGGTGGATGATCCCTAGGATCACAGTGAGGCACCACAAAGCAATAGCGAGCCAAACGCCAAAAGCACCGGCACGAGTTCGACCCCTAAAAACCAAGTCCCGAACGTAGATAGAGGGCTACGTCGAGAAGCTCCTAACGACGGAAGTCCCCTGGACAGTTCCCGGACTGTGCGCGAAAACCAACGGCGGACTGTCCGCCGGTCAAACACCAAGAACAGCAAAGCTGTTGAACAGTCCCTGGATGACTCCCGGACTGTCCGCGAGTTCCTTCGGCGGACTGTCCGCCGGTCAAGGAACAGTAACGCGACCAGGACCAGCAGCCACTAACTTGGCTCGATCCCGATGCGCGGACTGTCCGCGGCTAGGATGGCAGACTGTCCGCCAACTCCCAGCGAGGGCGATTTTGGTCGCCCTTCACCCAAATCTTCTCCAAATCGATTCAAACCAAAATCCCACATTCCCAAACTTGGAGAGGATGATCATGGAGTAGTTAGGAGACTATCCCCAAGAAATCATCCGCTCAAATCAACTCAAACACCGGGAAATCGAAAGGGGAGGAGTATGAACCGAAAAAGCACCACGAAAACAAAATCGACCCGATCTACTTGTTCGTGAGGAGTTAGATGAATTCCTTTGGTTGAAATGACCTCCTCACTACAAAGAACAAGATGATTCAAGTGGATTTCGAAAAGACACAGTATAGAGAGAGATCGAGTGACGGGAAAAACGTGGAAAAACGAAGAATGCGAAGAACACGAACCAAAACGTGAATCAACACATCGATCTGTAACTGTGTGGCTATCACACGCTACAACAGTGAGGTTACGGCCTCACTTCCGCAAAATCTCCAGTACACAGAGGTATGGTTCTCTACGGATCTCAGCTAGCTACAGTAGGGGATTGGGAGAGCAGGAAACCCTAGAAGCAAAGAGCAAATGACTGAGATACAATGGGAGGAGGGTGTCTCCCTCTACTTATCCTAATTCTATTTCCTACTCTGCCCCTCTCTAATTACAGAGCGAACCAGCTAAACCCTAGGGTTATTCTGGACCAAATCGATGGTAGGTGGATCCGACGGCCACGCCCGCACAACTGGTAGCGTTGCCTCGACGCAACCTCACCGATTGCCGCCAAGTGCCGCCACCGCTCCGCTCGTCCTTTTCACGGACTTTGCCCCCGGTTTTGTGGCCGAAACCGGGAAACCAGGCCTTCACGTCCACCCCCGGTTTTGAGGCCCAAACCGGGAAACCAGCCACCAAGTCCATCCCCTGGTTTTGAGGCCGAAACCAGGAAACCCGCCAGCGCCCAGGTTTTGAGGCCCAAACCTGAAAACCGTCCTCAGCCCGAGTTTTGTGGCCCAAACTCGGAAACCTGCAGCACGCCCAGGTTTTGTGGCCCAAGCCTGGAAACCGTCCACCCGATGGTTTTTCTTTGGCTCTACCACCAAGCCGAAGCTGTAGAGGGGATGCACCTCCCGTCCACCCCGTCCACCGACATGCGTCCCCAGGTCTTCGACCCGAGCAACGCCATGTCTCGCAAGTCTTCGCTCGTCGCTGTCCCAGGCTGCTAGCCACCACAGTTGATCCTCAGGCCACCGGTCCCTCAGTCCAAGCCTCACGTCCGCCCTTCGCCACTCTCGGTCCATCGGCACGGCACGTCTCTACTTGACCTTCACCTTGCCTCTGATCACTGTATCCGTGCTCGACACCTGCACAACACAAACCAAAGAACATGCGCATTATCTCAGTTGACAATCACTCATCACTCAGAGACTCAGCATACCCCCATGTATCCGCATCTTGTGTATGTAACCTTATTTAAATTCAAGGTTTGAAATTCAAATCCAAAGCATACACTAAGGGGGAGCTTGAACTAAATTTTGGAATCCAAAAGTTTCAATTCTTTCTATCCCTATTGTAAGCCTAAGTTGGTTGTCATCAATTACCAAAAAGGGTGAGTTTGTAAGTGCATTCGCCCTAATGTGGGTTTTGGCTAATTAATGACAATCAAATTAGGGACTAACAGATTTATAAAGGCATGTATGCATGTGTTAGTCCTTAGAAAGATTTGCAATGTTGAAATCTCGTGAACAAAGCACGTTGAATTTTGTTGGACAAAAGATGCCTAGCTCAAGTGGTGGATTAATAGTTTAATTTTAAACTTGAGTTATAGGTAAGCCGGACTATCAAGAGGGATACAAATTAGGCTAGCTAGATGTGGAGAAAAGTGCTCATGTTGTCTAACAAAAGTTTACTTGAGAGACACCGTGCACTGACGAACACATAGGTGTTTTTCTATGCAGTCGGTAGTACCGACCATGGGGGTCGGTGGTACCGACCAGGGGTGCCGCGCGCAATGCTCTCTAGGTAGAGTTCTTTTTGAACAGTCTGTAGTACCGCCATAAAACCTGGTAGTACCGACCATCCAGACTAGTTTTCACCCTCTTTGTGTAGATCCAAAAATGACATAGCGGTAGTAGCGCCATAAGGCCGGTAATACCGGGCTCGGTAGTACCGACCCCATGGTCGGTGGAACCGACCGCCCCTAGGTCAGTTTGCGGACCTCTCTGTTCGTGAGCCCAATGGCTTGGCGGTAGTACCGCTATAAAAGTCAGTACTACCGGGCTCGATAGTACCGACCCCTGGTCGGTGGTACCGAGTGCCCCGAGTGACTTTTCGCGGACCTCTCTGCTCGCGGCCATTTTGGCCTAGCGGTAGTACCGCCATAAGGCCGGTACTATCGACTATCGGTGGTACCGACCCCTTAGTCGGTGGTTGCAAGAAAGTCAAACTAGATCTGGCACAGCGTTTTTGGCTGGCCGGTACTACCGACTGTATGTGGTCGGTACTACTGACAGGCCTCGGGACTGGGTGACTATAAATAGCCACCACTCCACTTCTAACCATTAGCTACTCACTTCATTCCTTCATTGCGACCTACCAGCTGACAAGAGCCTCCCAAGCATTGACTCCTCACCTCTCTCTCCCCCTTTGCTCCTAGATTCATTCCCTTGCAAGATTTGAGCTAGGGAAGTGAGATTAGAGAGTGGGAAGCTTCGATCTACGACTTGAGCACTTGGTTCCCTTATCTTGTCGGCTTGGTTTGTATTTATTACTCTTGGGTTCTTGGAACCCTAGCCGGTTAGGTGTTCTTTGTGGTAGCCCGTGTTGATTCATTTGTGAGGGCTCCCCGAAGCATTTTATTTCCCCTGTGATTCTTAGTGGAGAAACTCAGCTAACCTTTGTGGTGGCTTGAGTAAGGCAAGGAGGTGAAAGAGACTCCTACCTTGGTGGTCACCTCAACAACGAGGACATAGGCACTCCTTAGTGGTTTGGCCGAACCTCGGGATAAATCTTTGTGTCCCGCGTGCTTGTTGTTATCTCTACTTTGTATACTACGCTTATACTTGTGTTCTTCGTGTTCTTCCTTTCCCTCTCACATTCTTAGGTTGGGAAGGCTGGATCTACACGGTGGAAAGTAACCAAGGCTTGGCAAGGTTATAATCATCGCCTACAACACTTATGAAGTGGGGTAATTTCTCGATCTGAAATTGTATCACATTTACATCAGATTTGTAGTTGCTTTTAGGTCTCTAGTAGTGCCGTTTGTTTGCGTCGGTAGTACCAGTATTTGACACCCGGTAGTACCAGCCCAAACCAACCGATAATACCGGTTGTCATTTAACTACAAGTTTTAGTCTTTGAAGTTTCAGATTGTATAGAATCACCTATTCACCACCCCTCTAGGCTGATTTGATCCTTTTAGGTTAGATGAAGCTAAAGAAATAACCACTCCAATGGGCACAAATGAACTTTTAGATAGTGACTCTAGTGGTGACATGGTGCATCAAAAGTTATATCGGTCAATGATTGAAAATCTACTCTATGTGACTACATCAAGACCATATGTCATATTTAGTGTGTGTATGTGTGCAAGGTTCCAAGCTTCACCAAGAGAAAGTCATTTGAAGGCAACCAAAAGAATATTGAGATATTTGAAGCACACTCCAAATGTTGGACTATGGTGAAAGGACTGTGACGCCTAAGAGGGGGGTGAATTAGGCAACTAAAACTTTACTCTAACTATGGCCTCTAATTACCACCTAGTCAAAACCTATGCAAGAAAGTAAACTGGATAAAAGTGCAACTATGGTTTTGCTAGGTGTGTTGCTATCTCTACCGCAAAAGAGTTATGCGACCTAGGTTCCAATCCTATCAACTAGCCTAACAACTAAGCTAGGAAAGGTAAAGACATAAAGGTAGCAAAGTAAATACGGAAGCTAAAGAGCAAGGTAGAGATGCAAACTCCCGTCGACGACTCTGGTATTTTTACCGAGGTATCGAGAAGCACGCAAGCTTTCCCCTAGTCCTCGTTGGAGCCCCTCGCAAGGAATCTCTCGCAAGGGCCAAGCTCCCGGTCGGGTAACTCCGTGGATAGCTCTGGTCCTTCCCCACGCGCAAGTGGGTCTCCGGTTAAGCCACTTGTGGCAAAGCCTCTCCTGGATGCTCCCCGCCGTCTCCACTATCAAGCTTCTGGCTGAACCACCGCGGGCCTTGTTCCCTTTGGTATACGGTGGCGGCCACACCACAAACACGGTTGGTGTGGTCTCGCAAGACTACAAGCCCCTCTGATGTACAACAATAGTGCGCGCAAGCACGGAGTAGCAAGATGTATGCAAACCTCACTAAAGACTAGGCCTAAACCTAGAGCAAGCGCATGAGCGGTGGTCTAACTAGCCTAAGCACTTCACAAAGCACCTACACTAATCACCATGTAAATCACTAAGCACTATGCATATGGAGGCACTAATATGGTGTAGCAACACTCTTGGTATGTTTCCTCACACCTCCGCACCTCATTTGGCTAGTTAGAGGTGGTATATATAGGCCCCCAATAAAATAGAGCCGTTGGGGGGCTGAAAACAGCTTTCTGTAGAGCATCGGACGCTACAGTGAAGGCATCAGATGTGTCCTATGCTCATATGATGAGTAGCCATTGCAAAACTAGCCGTTAGACCTGATATCGGGGGCATCAGACGCTACAGTAAGGCATCGAACGCTGGCATTGGACCCTACCAAAACACTGTTCATTCTGGGCCAATTTTGGTGGGCATCGGACGCTGCATCGGACGCGCGCCTGTTGCTCAGCATCGGAGCGTCCGTTGCTCCATTTTCACTGAGACAGGCTTTCGTATTTTAGGCATAACTTTTAGCTCCGAACTCCGATTTTGATGATCTTGGACTTTTTGGAAAGCTAATGAAATGCTCTACAACTTTATACTAGTGCCATGTCAGTTTGATAAAATCCTGTTAACACCAGATTTTTGCACACACGAGGATATGACAGGTGGGTCCGGCCAACAGAGAAGAGAAGGATTCGGCAAGCATTCGGACGGCTATTTTGTCCTTAAGACTTTCGGTGAATACCTGCGCGGTCGGCTATTTCGTGAAGCAGTAGCCCCATTCAGGAAATGGATGATGCAGGTAAAGCCAGCTTGCACGAGAAGATACGTGACGATGGAAGACGCCGAAAGGATTAGGAATATGATTTATATCTTTCCTTGTTTTTTAAGTCGTTATCGTCTAGGATTCGTGTTTCGTCCAGGGTATAAATATAAGCCCTCGACCATTGTAAAACTGTTCACAACCATATCAATACAACCGGCCCCGTGCCACCTTTCGAGTCCCTAAGTCGTGTCGTTGAGTTCTTCGAGAGGAATCATCGATCCGTCGACCTCTGTAAGTACCGACAACCTTGCTATCATGTCTAGTATCATGCGGTGGATTTAGATATGATGCAAGTAGTCTCGTATGTTAAGCTTAGTATCGTGCGGCGGATTTAAGCTTATGACGGGAAGTTTTTGCTTATGCCTTGTATCGTGCGGCGGATTAAGTCATGAGTAAAAATAGTTATCGGCTCTGTTAGATTTGGCAGATCTAATAGATTCATTAAGTTATCATGTGTTATATGTTTTATTTATTTAATTCCTGTAACACTCTTTGCCCAATCTAGATTGATCTTTGTTCGGCCTTGCTGCATGAGTTTATTTGTGCTTCGTTAATCATAAGATCATGATGGCCGAATTAACTTTCAATCCAGATTGTTACATGTTGTGGGTTCATGCATGTCGACCATGTTTAGGCTTTGATAGAGCTGGGTACCGTGCGGCAGGTGCAGGTTTTAGATTAGTTTAATCATGCTTTGCTTGTATGTTCCTTCTTCATAGACCCTAGTTCGGCTAGTTTGCCGACTCTGGTTAAGCTTACATGAGTAATGAGTTTTTATAGATCTATTCAGATATATATATATGCTTTTAGCTTCTTATAATTATATCGTATCATGCGGTGGATTAATCTAATTATAAGGAGTGGTGTGGACTTATAGCAAGTGGTATCATGCGGTGGATTAGCTTTGCTTGAGTTTATGCTTGACGGGTTCATGAAGGCTAAACGTGCGTCAGATTAGTTGGATTAGCCTGCATATGTTATTTGAATAGATTTATACTTACAAATTACCCTTTTACCCTTCTGTTATTCATGTGTTCGACATTCAACATGTTTATGAGCTCCATCTTTATACTTGCCGAATGACATTATAAACCTGTTTCTACAAACAGCTTTTATAGCCGTGTGCCGTCATGATTGGCTTTCAAAGCCGTACATATGGAACTGCCTGGTCTCACCGAGCATGTTCCAAGGTATTCTCATATTTTTATCCCTTGTTGGTTTTCAGGTCAAACCGACTGGCACGTTTCCGGATTCAGAATACTCCGGGCACCCGATTGAAGCCAGCCTCGTTCGGCTTGCTGTGTGCCTGGCGCAGGGCGTCACGTTTTGCGTCAACACACTTTTTGGCACGCCCGGAGGGACAACTTCATTTCAAGATGCCTGAGATCAGCGATGATCAAACCTTCGATGTGACCATGGACGAATTGCCGCCAGAATCAAAGGATTTGGTGCAACGGGCTTGTGATGAATTCCAGCGCAGATGCTTGGAGACTTTCTCCAAGAATAAAAGTGGCAAGGTCTATCAGAAGCAGACGTTCCCGAAGGTTGTTCCTCATCACCAACCTGAGCTGCCCGACGGTGGTGAAGAAGAAGCTATCCAGAAGATGACTGAAATAATGCACAAGGTTGTATCAAGAGCCGTGACTAATCATCAGTCGGCTTTCTTAAACACTTTTCATGCTATTATGGTCAATACTTTCGGTCCAAACGCAGATAAGTACTTTGAAGAAGCTGCTGGTCCGATGCAAGGACCATTGTTGTTTCCAATACCTCAACGTCGGAGGGTTGCCGAGAACAGTGGAGCTGGCCCAAGCACAGGTGGAGTGGTTTCTCAGGAGACGCAACAACCTCCCCAGACCTATGGTCAGCTCACGTTCGGCACAACAGGGAATGTCCCACAATCTGCTTCTAGAGTGTCTCCTGTGGCGAACAGGATACAGAGAGATATGTTTGGAGATGGATATCGGGAGTTTATGGACTATAACTCGATTAATGCTCTTCCGAATCCAGGCTACAGGAGTTCAGCAAGACTACATACTGGGGGGCAAGCACAAACAGCTCCTGATTCAAGTGTTGACCTCATCATGCACAGGATGGCTGATATGATGCAGAATCAGTTCGGCCTAAAGCCAAAGAATCATATGCTTACAAGTCTCCCTACCCAGAATGGTACAATCGGGTAGCACTTCCTCCAAGAGTAAAACCTCCTACTGATTTCACCAAGTTTTTGGGTCAGGATGATACCAGCACTATAGAGCACATCAGCCGATACTTGATGCAACTTGGGGAAGCATCTACAGATGAAGCTTGGAGGATTCGGTATTTCCCGCTTTCGTTGACAGGACCAGCCTTCTCCTGATTTGCTTCTCTGCCGGCGAATTCTATCAATACATGGGCAGAGTTAGAGCAGAAGCTCCACTCATACTTCTTTACGGGAACCAGTGAAAAGAAGTTGGTCGATCTTATGAGCTTGAAGATGAGACCCGGCGAAACGCCGCAAGAGTATCTGCGTCGATTCAGGGAAACCAAAAATCTCTGCTATTCCTTGAATTTGCCGGATGACCAATTGCCGGGGATAGCCATAGCTGGCATGTTGCCGAATATCAAAGAGAAACTATTCGGCATGGAGTTTGATGACCTCGGGCAGTTATCCCAAAGGCTGGCGACGATGAGCAATCAAGCTCAGGGGTTCAGAAGGAATAATCAATTCCAGAAGGGTGATGTAGCTGCCGAAATGTATCAGACTTTCCTGGAGGAAGCAGATGAATATGATGATGAAAATGAAGTAGCTGCAGCCGAGATAACCTGGTCTAAAGAACCAACTCAAGTCAACCAGCGGTGGCTGAGGCAACAAAAAGGTACTTATGACTTTGATGTTTCCAAGTCAGATAAATTATTTGAGTACTTGCTGAAGGAAGGACGCATCAAGTTGCCGGAAGGTCATCCTATGCTGCTTCCTGAGGGTGTCAAAGACAAGAAGTATTGTGGTTTCCACAATACTAAATCCCACTCCATAAATGATTGCCGAGTGTTCAGAGTGCGGATTCAGAAGGCCATCCAAGACGGACACCTGAGGTTTGATGGAGAGATGAAAGTGGATGGTAGTCCTTTTGGACAGAGTACCGTGTCCTTCTCTGTCAGTATGATCAATGCAGCCGATTTTGGGGGTAAGAATAAAATGAAAGTTTTAACTTCTGGTAGAGCAAAGGAAGCTGGTGCTGTTGACCCTGATCGGCAGACTACAAATAAAAAGCTTCAGCAGAGGGTTCGGTTCCAGAATAGCCGAACTGAGACAGGAGGAACTTCCAGACCCAGGGTCACGACACGCATTTTGTTGAATGGTACCAGAAGCAGAGGCTTTATGAAGAACGGAAGTTCTTGGAAAACAGCGAAGGTACAAAGAAGAGATGTACCGGGAAGAACGAGAAGATACGAGGGAACAGGAACAGTCTCATTGGGAATGCTCGTTTTTCCAGTATTGTTGGAACGAAGACTTGAAGCTGCCTGTTAAAGACGACTGCCCCGAGTGCAGTAATTAGTATTCCGAGTATAGGCAGTCTCGAGTCAACCGCCGATCTGTCCATGAAAGGCTTGGGGCACGAGTCCCTGAGGATGATCGGCGCGTAAAAATAAATAGTTTTGGAGATCGGCAGGTAAGAGGATTTGCCGATCGAGATTGGGCTCAAACTGAAGAAGAAGAGTACCGTAAGTACGTCTGGCAGAAGGGACAATGGTGTCCGCCAGGTTTAAGGAAAAGCCAGAAGAGGAGAGTGCAGCGCTTAAGGAACAAAGAGTTGGCACAAGCAGGCACCAGAGCAAAGCAAGTCTGGCGTCCTAAGGAAAGGCCGAGTGAAGGTAATCATTCAGCTGATACGTGCATGGCATTCTTTCTACCATCAGAGTTCATAGCCCCTGAGAATCAAGATGTCCAAGACGAGACATATTCAGACTTCGATGAAAGTGAATTTCAGGACTTGTTGGCTCATCTCGTCTTGGCTCAAAGGGCAGTATTTGATAAACCAATCAGGCACTGACACTTGAAGCCATTATACATGAGAGGGTATGTCAATGGCAAGCCATTAACCAAGATGTTCATCGATGGAGGAGCTGCCATAAATATCATGTTGTATACCACTTTCAGGAAACATGGCATGGCAAGTGAAGATCTATTGAGGACCGACATGGTGTTGAGGGACTTTGCCGGCAATTCTTCTGATACTCAAGGTGCAGACCATGTCGAGTTAACAATTGGGACTAAAACTTTAATCACCACCTTCTTTGTCATTGATGGCAAGGGGGCATACAGTTTGCTATTAGGAAGAGATTGGATACATGCAAACTGCTGTGTGCCGTCAACTATGCATCAATTCCTTATCCAGTGGATTGGAGATGATATTGAGATCGTCCATGCTGATGATTCGGTGAGTATTGCTAACACAGAGCCCACCTACTGGGAATATGAAGGTGTCGAGTGTTTCTCTGGAAGAGCTTGGGAGGCAGGTCCTATGAACGTTTTCGACGAGGATCAACAGCCGATTCAAACGATCGGCTCTCAGAGCAATTTTTAATCCAACCGGTGATAATGGAGAAGAATTGAGACCAAAGTTTCATATCGGCTGACAAGGAATAAAGTGTTGGTAATAAAGCCGAAGTTGGATCGATGTACACAAGTTTGGGTCTCGAGTATGTTTTAAAATTGACGAACCTTTAAAGGATTCTGTTTATTTCTTCATTGCCAAAAGCTCAAGGAGGATCAGAAGGAATTTATACAAAGTGACGTGCAACAGAAGATTCTGATGAGATTAAAGGTATATGAGAGCACTTCCATGACTTGGTGATCGTTTCAAGTTGTACGTAACGGCCGATGGTCTTATAGTAGAATCGGCCCTTATTTTTTGGAGTTTAAAAGAAAAGATGAGTAGCAATTTGCCTTAGCCGAGAATGTTAAACCCCAGGAAAGGGTATTCGGCTGTGACGAATTTTTGATTTTGTATGTACTGCTTGTCAGTTGAAGCTTCGGCACTACTTGCTAAAAGCCGAACGCATGGAAATTATGTAAATCAAGAGATGTTTTTATACAGCCGATGTAAGGGCATCGCCTTTAGCAGAAAAATGTTTCGTATGTGTTAAGTTATGGCTGATATTTTATTTATATCGCCTTCAGTACAGATATTCATGACCTTGGTGACCTTAGTGTTTTTCAAGTTAGCAGGTTTATCGGGGAAAGAGAAAGGTGAAGTGCAGTAAGTGCAATGCCGAGTGATATGACATGTTGAGACTGGGATTTAGTCGGCTAAGATGACGTCATACATTCGGCAAGCGTTCTTCTGAAGAAATGTTGCGAACGAGGAAAGTCATTGAAGAATTAAAAATAAACATTATTCAGAAAAGAGCAAGTTCATCTGCTGCAAACTTCAATTACAGAATCTGTCCTAAAGTACAAGCTACTCTTGAAATGGTCTATTCAAGCGAACTAAGAATCGGTCATTTCAACAAAGGACGATGGTGTAACCAACAGGAGCTTCGGAATCTTCGAAGTCGTCTGGAAGTGCATCTGCAGAGCCGATTGATAAAAGGGTAGTCTTCTTGAGTCAAGAACTCGTCACCACCAGTTTGAAGAAGACCCCGGCATACGCACTTTGGATGATGGTCTGATCTATATGGTCATCCAAAGCATCAAAACATATACCTTCGATGACGGCCAGATCTATGCAACCATCAGTAGCATCAAGGCTAGCCTCAGCTGTGTTCTCATGGGCATCCATTTTGCCGACAACTTTGTTTGCTGTTGATTTCAGACGGTCATTTTCTGCAGAAAGAACTAGCAAAAGAAGATGTGTTAGGCAAATGAAAGATTCAATCAAAGGAAGAGTGTCTAGTGAGGATTTCATTAACCCATGGTAGCGTTGTGGATCTGTTTCCTCTGATGTGTTTGTTCGGCTTCCTCGATGTCATATCTCTTCAGCAAGCCTTCTGGGAAGAGAGCCTGAGCATGATTGGATATAGGCCTTACCCTGAGGGGAAGGGAAACAGAGAGTTAAGAGTAGATGAGTAAGAAGAGCTACCACAAGGAGGCAAGAAATTGGTTTTTACCCATAACACCAATAGGTTGATGTTTGATTTCCTCCTACTTCGTCCCCGTTGGGATGTCCGATGTGATTGTTGTTGCCTGCCATCATTGGAAACGCAGGCGAGAAAATATTTTCTCTGGCTTGAGCTTAAAAGCCGAGAAGGGGAAAAAGTTTGCAAGACGAGCTATTTGGTTGAAGTCAAGAGGCATGGCCTGGCTAAGGTCAAATTTATAGAACCATGGCTTGCACATTGGGAGACTAGGTAGGGTTTTTCACGGCTTATGGGCCGTTTTCGGGCCGGATCGAATCCTTGCTTAACCTAAGAAGTTCGAAGAGCCGATAGGATTCAGCTGAAAGTGTTTGCTATAAAAAATGCTCAAGTTCGACTAAAAGACAATTGCGGCTGTAAGGTGTTCAGTTTCGGTTAGTTATTTGGAAGATTCAAGTCACCAGTCGACACTAAAGACAGGAGAACTGAAGGGATACTATCCTGGTACCGTCGTGAACTGAAAAAAAGGATAACTCAAAGGACTCCAGGTCTGGGATAGTCAATTACAACGATTGCTTGCAAGGCAAAAATGATTGAGCATAATTATTAACAACAGCCGATGAAATGTACATCACTGCTAAAATGGGAAGAGAATCAATGACCGATGCATGGAATAGAGCACATATTGATCTTGAAGGATCAATCACAAGTTGATGGATGAATAAAAAAACCTCTTATTTACAGGGAGAGAAACAAGTTACAATAGAAAGTCAGTTCGTCCATTCTATTCTATTCCTAATCGGGAGATCAAAGTCAAAGGAATCGGCCAGATCTGTTCCTGCTTCTTTCATGTCATCAACAGAGTGTGCCACCCTGAATTCTAGTCCTCGTTCACAAACATCAAAATGACGGTAGTCAGCGCCGGAGTGGATCCGAATAGCGTTGAAGGCGAGCGCTGCACCATAACCCATGCCAGCCCTGGAGATGTCGGGGAGAAACCGGTTGACCTCGTTCACCCGCTTCAGAGCCGTCGTGCCTGGCACGTTGGCTGTGACAGCAAGATCGGCAATGGCAGCTTCGAGGGAATGAAGCTTAGCCTCCAGAGCTAAGAGGAGGAAGGATCAATAAAACAGGGAAGAAGAATAGGGAAAGAACAGTGGAAGGATACTTACCAATGGCCTGTTCCCGAGCGGCATCACGCTCTCGAGAGATTCGGGTAATCTCCCGATTCCTCCTTTCTAGATCAAATTGAAGATCCGTGACCTTCTGAGTCAGGACCTCAGGAAAGTCGTCATCAACCCTCCTAAACAAGAACGACAATGTGAGGGCGACTGCTTCATCTTCGAGCGAAAGCAATTAGAGGGTAACCTTCTCTTGGAGGTACTGGAAGCGCCGAGCTCGAGACTATGGCGGCTTGCCTGAGAAGACATCTTCTAGTTGATTTGGAGTAGCAAGAGAGAAAAAGGGTTTTCTGGTTTGCGAACAAAGCAGGAGAGGTCGAGAAGCACAGGCCGAAATAAAGTGATGGGGGGAGTTTAAAAGATCCCAAGTGCATCAGGAGATGAATCGGCAGGTGCGGTAATTATGGTGAGTGAAGACAGATGCTTATGGAGGTTCCACGTCAGTGCGAAAAGGAAGAGGAATTTTGGAATAAACATTTTATCCCAAAATTAGGGGGCATGTGTTAACACCAGATTTTCGCACACACGAGGATATGACAGGTGGGTCCAGCCAACAGAGAAGAGAAGGATTCGGCAAGCATTCGGACGGCTATTTGGTCCTTAAGACTTTCGGTGAATACCTGCGCGGTCGGCTATTTCGTGAAGCAGTAGCCTCATTCGGGAAATGGATGATGCAGGTAAAGCCAGCTTGCACGAGAAGATACGTGACGATGGAAGACACCGAAAGGATTAGGAATATGATTTATATCTTTCCTTGTTTTTTAAGTCGTTATTGTCTAGGATTCGTGTTTCGTCCAAGGTATAAATATAAGCCCTCGACCATTGTAAAACTGTTCACAACCATATCAATACAACCGGCCCCGTGCCACCTTTCGAGTCCCTAAGTCGTGTCGTTGAGTTCTTCGAGAGGAATCATCGATCCGTCGACCTCCGTAAGTACCGGCAACCTTGCTATCATGTCTAGTATCATGCGGTGGATTTAGATATGATGCAAGTAGTCTCGTATGTTAAGCTTAGTATCGTGCGGAGGATTTAAGCTTATGACGGGAAGTTTTTGCTTATGCCTTGTATCGTGCGGCGGATTAAGTCATGAGTAAAAATAGTTATCGGCTCTGTTAGATTTGGCAGATCTAATAGATTCATTAAGTTATCATGTGTTATATGTTTTATTTATTTAATTCCTGTAACACTCTTTGCCCAATCTAGATTGATCTTTGTTCGGCCTTGCTGCATGAGTTTATTTGTGCTTCGTTAATCATAAGATCATGATGGCCGAATTAACTTTCAATCCAGATTGTTACATGTTGTGGGTTCATGCATGTTGACCATGTTTAGGCTTTGATAGAGCTGGGTACCGTGCGGCAGGTGCAGGTTTTAGATTAGTTTAATCATGCTTTGCTTGTATGTTCCTTCTTCATGGACCCCAGTTCGGCTAGTTTGCCGACTCTGGTTAAGCTTACATGAGTAATGAGTTTTTATAGATCTGTTCAGATATATATATGCTTTTAGCTTCTTATAATTAGATCGTATCATGCGAAGGATTAATCTAATTATAAGGAGTGGTGTGGACTTATAGCAAGTGGTATCATGCGGTGGATTAGCTTTGCTTGAGTTTATGCTTGACGGGTTCATGAAGGCTAAATGTGCGGCAGATTAGTTGGATTAGCCTATGCATATGTTATTTGAATAGATTTATACTTACAAATTACCCTTTTACCCATCTGTTATTCATGTGTTCGACATTCAACATGTTTATGAGCTCCATCTTTATACTTGCCGAATCACATTATAAACCTGTTTCGACAAACAGCTTTTATAGCTGTGTGCCGTCATGATTGGCTCTCAAAGCCGTACATATGGAACTGTCTGGTCTCACCCAGCATGTTCCAAGGTATTCTCATATTTTTATCCCTTATTGGTTTTCAGGTCAAACCGACTGGCACGTTTCCGGATTCAGAATACTCCGGGCACCCGATTGAAGCCAGCCTCGTTCGTCTTGCTGTGTGCCTAGCGCAGGGCGTCACGTTTTGCGTCAACAAATCCAAAATCATGAGACAGTTCCAATTCAATCAGCTCTTGTCTCGGTTTGAGCGGCTTAACTTTGTTTGCGTCCGGCGCTCTATTTCTTATGTCTTGGACTTTGCTTGATCTTTATAAGCCTCCAATACATATTGTAGGGTCTTGCTTGAGGTGTTGATCATTTGATCACCATATTGCCTTTGTCCAAGTCACATGTGCATCCTATTGGACTACAAAACAAACACTTTGCAAATACATTAGTCCAATTTGGTTATGTTGATCATCAAACACCAAAATTTATAAATGGGCCGAGGTCCATTTTCCTTACATATGGTATCCCAAGGGCTCTCAATTTGAATTGATTGAATACTCGGATTCTGATTATGCGGGATGCAAGGTGGATAGAAAGAGCACATCGGGCACTTGTCAATTGCTTGGGAGATCACTTGTCTCATGGTCATCGAAGAAGCAAAATAGTGTTGCACTCTCTACCACCGAAGCCGAATACATATCCGCGGGTAGTTGTTGTGCACAATTGCAATGGATGAAAGCAACATTGCAAGATTATGGAGTCAAGTTTGGACAAGTCCCATTACTATGTGATAATGAGAGCGCCGTCAAAATAGCCACCAACCCGATTCAACATTCAAGAACAAAGCACATTGACATAAGACATCACTTCATTAGAGATCATCAAGCAAAGAAAGACATATCTATTGAAAGTGTGGGCACCGATGATCAACTTGTCAATATCTTCACCAAGAAACTCGATGAGAGAAGGTTTTGCAAGCTAAGGAATGAGTTGAATACCCTAGACTTATCCAACATGAGTTGAATGCACCCCCACATATGACATGCCTATCCTCCAAGAAAGCAAAGGTGAAATTGTTTGGCATGTGCATTCATTCTTATTAGGGTGTGTTCTAGTTCATATAGCCATCACATCGCTTATTTAGGCCCATTCATGGTAAATCAAATGAATTTGGAGTATATTGGGTACCACTATTGCTTCCATGTTTGACTTGATCTAGTGGTAGCATATAACTTGTTTGTGAGCTTGTAACTCTAGTGTTTAATTTAGTAAGTGAGCATTAAGTGTTTAACCAACATGAGTAAGATAACCATTGCAAAATGTGTGAAGAAGCTTACTCTAGAGCAAACCGTGTTAAATTTCTTATGCTCATGAGCTAGATTAAGCCACAACTTGACTTAGCTTGATCTCCTCATGCAAATCTCATGGTAAAAATTGTCTCCCTTCATTAAAACTTGCCCCGCTTTTATGATAATTGTTGACAAAGGGGGAGAAAATGCAACAAAGATATGTTAGTGAAAGGGGGAGATAACAAAATAGGATGAAATAATAGTGTAACTTACAAGTGGTTTGGAGCTTGAACAACTAAAAATTGAGCACACAAATAGGGGGAGCAAGCTCATAAACATGTATGTTGCATTTGAAATGTGCATATTCATATGATTGATTGCATTACATAAGCCATTATATTGATATTCATGCTTATGTGGTGAATGCTAGTGATAGGACTTGTTTGATGAATTGTGTTAACTAGCATGTATAGGATTGCAACTAGACATACTTATGTTTCAAGTGGTTCAAGAGCCTTATTATATATTTTGATCTCATGGGGTTCTTGAGTTTTGATGTATGTCTAGTGATAAATGATGCTAAGGGTGGTATAACATGTGCACTCCAATTGGTATCACGCTTCAAAGGTCCATTCTTATGCCTTAACATCATCATTGATAGTGTTGCTCACCCACATTTCATATTCATACATATGTGCCAAATTTAGAACCAAACTCTATAGCACATATGTAGGGGGAGCTAATTCTATCAATATGGTTACTCAAATTTAAATCACATATCTTTAAATAGGTTGTCATCAATTACCAAAAAGGGGGAGATTGAAAGCCCTAGTTTGGTTTTGGTTAATTGATGAAACCTATTTGGTCTAATCCTATTGCTAAGCATGTGTGTAGCTAACGAGAAAGGATTATGACCAAGCCAAGTGGTGGAGCTAGCAAAGTCGCAACCATGGAGGATAGTGATGGCCACAAGCACTCAAGTGATCAAGTGCTCTACCATTGGTGAAATGAAGAAGAGAAGAGATGGAGCAAAGAGGCCCGAAGGCAAAGGTATAACCCATAGGGCTCTTTGTTTTGGTGATCAAGACACTTAGAGAGTGTGATCACATTTAGGATACATAGCCATACTATTAAGAGGAGATAATTCACGGCTTATATGGTGTTCAAGTGCCACTAGGAGTTCTCTAACATATTGATGCTAGACCTAGTGAGTGACTAACAAAACCCTTGAAAAATTCTTTGCAAAATGCTAACACTACTCATGCACAAGTGGTTGAACACTTTGGTGTTGGCGCACGGAAGCAAGGGTAGAAGTTAGAAAGCGAAAGATGCTAAGTTAAGGGCATCGAACGCTGTAGGCGTCAGCATCGGACGTTGGCCAGTGCGTTCGATGACAAACCCTAACTTCTAACAAATGTTGAAGAAGCATCGGACGCTGGCATCGGACGCTGAGAAAACACTGTTGCAAAGTCCGATGCAGGTGACGTGGCGCGAGCAAGTCTTCCAGGGAGCATCGGACGCTGGCCTGCGTCCGATGTGGAACCATCGGACGCGTCCGATGTGTTTTTGCCCTCTTTGGAACCTCTGTGCATGGTCATCAGACGCTGGGGTGTAGCGTCCGATGCAAGGGTCTCAGAGTGTCCGATGTGGCGCTAATAAGTGCTGAAAAAGAGCAGTGGCATCGGAGCTTCCAATGTCTGGCATCGATGCGTCCCATGTCACTTTAACCATGGCACAAATAAATGTGACTGTTGGGATCGGGCGACCTGAATTCGTATCAGGGGGACACGTGGTGCTCATCGGAGCATCGGACACCGGGGTAGCGTCCGATGGTCCCGACACTGGCGCGTCTGATGCCCCCAATTCTGGCCCAACGGGTAGGCCGACTTGTGTGGCCTATTTAAGTGGCTTGGCTGGCTCACATGAGCCCTCTCTTGCACATTTTGATCCATAAGCATTCTTGTGAGCATAGCCAAGCCTCTCCACTTATCTCTAGTGTTGATTTGATCATACCAAGTGAGATTAAGTCATCTAGTGCTTTGATTTGAAAGAGTTCATTCTAGTGGCACTAGTTGTTCGCATCGGCTTTGAGTTTCTTGTTACTCTTGGTATTTGTCGGTGCCTAGACGGCTTGGAGGCTTTGAGGTGGTATTGGCAAGATTGGTTATTGTTCTTGTCCACCACCCTTTGTGATTGTGAGAGGTTTTGGAGCCTCACCTCGCCGGAGCGGCAAGAGGCATCCTTAGTGGATTGCTCGTGTCATTAAGCTACCTCACTAGTGGTAGATTCTTGTGGCGCCCTTTGTGAGCTTGGCGTGGTGCCGATTAGCCACCGGGTCACCTAGTGTTGGTCGACACAACGGGGAGTAGCGTGCCGGCAAGCACGTGAACCTCGGGATAAATCGTTGTGTCATGTGTGCTTGATTGTATTGGATTGATCACTTCATTTGATTGGAATTCATTCATATCTTTGGTGATTGGCTTCACAAGTGGATTTCACCGGTGATTGGGTCTCTACTAGGCGTTCCCGAAGGATCAGTGATATACTCTCTAGACTAGCTCATTTCCTTATTGCTCATTTATATTCATATTAGTTGAGCTAGTCATTTGTACTCATTGTGCTATTACTTTTGCTATACATATATATCTTGTGCATGTATTGTATCTTGTTCATATATCTTGTATAGATAGCACTTGGTTACTTTGCTTCTCATTCTTAGTTGATATCTTGAGAAGACTTTTCTTGTCAATCTTTTGTCGGGTCACATCTCATATTTCTAGTGTAACTTGTTTGATTGTGTGACATAGAGATATTAGGTAGAATTGTTGGTTAGGTGGCTCGCAACACACTATTAGGCTAGTGCAAAAAGTTTCGCCATTTGTTTTACTAATAGTGTTTGCCTAAGTGATCTTGTAGATTTTTAATTAGGCTATTGACCCCCCCAGCCTTTTTGGACCTTTCAAGAGATCGGGATCCGGCCGATGGTTGCGGAGGATCTAGCTCAGGCTGCAATCAGACGGTGGTGACGGAGCTCGCGCGGGGGCTACGTTCCCGGTGACGGCTAGCCAAGGCATGTTCCAGGGTGGCTCGCGAGGGGTTCGAGACCCCGATGGCGGCGGTGGATCTCGTGCACTCAGGCCACGCTCAAGCGGTGGTGGCGGAGCTCATGCGCGGGTCACGTTCTTGGCGACGGCTGGCCAAGGCGCGTTCCCGGCGTCTCGCGAGGGGTCCGAGACCCCGATGGCAGCGGCAGATCTCGTGTGGGCCACGCTCGGGCGGTGGTGGCAGAGCTTGCGCGAGCAGTGCTTGGGCCGATCTCACTGGACCGCGCGACAAGGAGACCGTTGATCTGGTGAGCAGCGAGCCTAGGATGCAACAACCAGGTCGTGAGGAGACCGGCAACATCGCAGAACTCGTGCGCTCCCTCGTTGATTGTGGCAGGCAACGTCGGGTGAGGCCCTGGTCGTTTATGCTCAATTTCTTTGGCTACATGGTTCATGGCCTCGATTGTTGGAGTATATATGATGATCTTGATTTGGTATTGTACTCTATTTGGTCTCGGTCTAATCTAAATTGTGTCAATCTCTACTCTCCGACACCTTGTCTGCTGATTTGGAAAAGTATTCTGATTCTTACTATTGTTTTAATCTTAAATTTATCTGATGCACGAGGACCTCAATCTGCTCCTCTTCTTACGATTAACGTGTTCGTCTCCAACTCTGTGCTCGTACCGTATCTCCAACTTTGTGTCGGCGCTATCTGTGATGGTATCCAACTCTGCTAGCGAATAGGGCCCAACGTTCGCGGTAGAGGCCAGATGAAAAACGACTAGACGAAAAGAGATGTGGAAAAATTTTGCCTCTTTATTATTAGGTAGGAATACATGTGTCGTGTGGATGCGGCCTTGTTCTGTTCGCGAAAAAATTTGGGTTCTGCTACTGTAGCACTTTCGTTGTTATTTGGCGAACTTTGTCCAAACATGCATTAACTAGGCCCAAAAGGTTCGTCTCAACGTTTACAAACTAAAAGTACAATTAGTTATTTTTTACCTACGTTTAATGCTTCATGCATGTATCTAAAGATTTGACGTGACAAAAAAATTTTAAAAAAAATGTGAATTTTTGGGAAGTGAACGATCAATGTATGTTTACTCCAGAATCCAGACTAGCTGTATTGCCTTTTTTTGGCAACAAGTGAGGCCTGCAAGTTTATCATAAAAAAATATCATTCATATTTTGAAAGGATAAATCTCAGGTTCAAGCAAAAAAAGAAAGTTCTTTTTATGAAACTCGAGGGTCTTTGAGGCCCCTACAGGAAGTTTATTAAGCATAAAAACAAACGGTCCAAAACGTTCAGGAACAACTTATAGGGAACAAAAAAAGGAACATTTTGTCATTCAAACGAATGTCTTATTACACAACTGGCTAGTACAGAACAAGAAGATATACCATACAAGCTTTTCTATTCACATCAACGCCTAGTGAAAAAATTTACGCTCATTCAGATTTTTACATCATCTGCTCCCCTGCTTGGCTGCTTGCACATCTCACACAACCAGGCCTGTACACAACTAGTCAGGTTTCTTTATATTGACCATCCCATCCTTCATTGCTCTACACATCACCAACAGTAGTCAACTTGCTGCTGCAGAAAAAGAGAGAAGAAATCAACATGCTGCAACTGCAAGAATCGTCACACGACTATAATGGACTATAATTATTTTTAGTGATCGATCATACATTTGGACCGCCATCCTTATGACTACATATGTCGAATGGCTATAAAGAAATAGTACTGATGTAAAATGGATTTGTAAGCACATCACATAAATCACGAAAAATGATTAATTGATCATCCATGTATCTGAAAACACAACGTGGCAGCAACTAAGAATATGATGACGACGCCAAAGCAAAATAGCCCGGATATAAACACATCGTCGTAGCGGCGGTAACCATCAACACGAAGCTTGAGGGCAGAAAGTTGGTCATTCAAGGATTTCAGCTGGTGCCATGTATCCAATGCAACCTGACACCAGCGATCGAGGTGTGCTGTGGAGAAGATTCAACCACGTTGGAGCTGGTTCCCAGCAAACCTAGGCCGCGGAGATACTGCTCATATCATTTTGGAAGTAGTAGCTGGGGCATGATGACGCGTCCTGCAAAAAGTTAACTAAATAAGCAAAATGAACGAATGAACTATGCAAAGCTGGAAACGTTTCAGAGTGGTTTATGCGCACCTTCTCCTTGTTCCTAGGGCACTTGAAGAACCTCTTGCTAGTATTTTTGGTCCGTTTACATGTGAGAGCAATCAGCCTGATATCTTTGCATTTGGGACAAACTATGAGTGGCAGTCCAGACTTTGGATCTATGGATTGGGGGGAAATGGTTTTTTTGGGACGGGTTCTCATATGGGGTGTGTGTTGACGGGTGTTATTTTCGTACGCATCGGGTCGGGTTTGGATTACAAAGAAAACGGGTCGAGGTGGGTTAGCGGAAAGATTGCGCTCATGTACCTCCTATCACTATGTGGGGCCCACATCAAAGCCGGACCCTAGAAATAAAAGCTCACCTTCACACTATAAAATTTTACCTAAATTGATTGAAACTTGTTGCAGACAAGCAGCTATACTTTATGACAATTGACACCACAAGATCAATATATGGGCCCCACAGCATCAAAACCAGACCCTAGAAATAAAAGCTCGTGTTCATACTATAAAATTTTTACGAATTGACTGAAATTTGTTACAGATGATTTAATTTAACAAAAAGCTACTTCATGTCAATTTGCACTGCTAGATCAATATGTGGGTCCCACATCAAAGCTAGACCCTAGAAATAAAAGTTCGCGCTCACACTATAAAATTTAACCCGAATTGACTGAAATTTGTTGCATATGATTTACTTTAACAAACAGTTATCTTTATGCGAATTGACACTGCCAGATCAATATGTGAGCCCCACACGAAGCCGGACCCTAGAAATAAAAGCTCGTGTTCACCCTATAAAATTTTTCCTAAATTAACTGAAATTTGTTGCAGATGATTTAATTTAACAAATAGCTACTTTATGCCAATTGGCATTACCAGATTAATATGTAAGCTCCACACTAAATGTGGACCCATTTGAACCCATTTCATTAGCAGAGCTGCTGTAGGTTCCGATGTTTCTTGAATTCTGCATGTCTCCGACTCTGATCATATTGGCCAGCGGCCGGAGAGTGGCACTGCGATAAAAGAACCCTTATTGTCTTGCTTGCGCAAGGGCCTTAAAAATTATTGGGACGGCCCTGGAGCCACCGCTCGGGCCTCTCCTTGGAAGCCACCGGCAGGAACCGAAGCAGAGAGAGGGGTACACTGCCAGGAGCTCCTCTGCAGCTAGCATTGCAGATCCACTCAAGGACCGGATTGGCGACCAGAGGGAGTGAATGGGAGCCTCAAATTTTTTCTCGAGAAATAGATAGTCTCTGTCCCAGAAAGTCATCCAAAAAAACAAAGACTCTAGCGACAAGCTAGTTCACGACATAACAAGTAGGTGGATACCTTAGGAGATGTCCTAGACGTACAACGGAACTGCCGGAGAAAGCGGAAACCAAGCACCAAACACATGAGGCAAAACTGCAAAAGCAGCAGGTTCCCGGACTGTCCGGGGTACTAGTCCCGGACTGTCCGTCGTTGAGAGCCGGACTGTCCGCCAGCAAAAATCCAGAAAACAAACTGTTCGGAAACAGTTCTGGTCTAGTCCCGGACTGTCCGGGGTTTGAACCACGGACTGTTCGGGGTTCACTTCGCAGTGAACAGTCAGGGGGCTGTGCCTGACTGACCTGACCAAAACCCGACCCGCGGACTGTCCGGGGCTAGGGTCCCGGATTGTCCGGGAATGCCCAGACAACACAAAAATAGCTCGAGTCAAAACCAAAATCGATTCGATCTCAACCAAATCGAATGGGGCTGCAACCAAACTTATCTCAAGTGATCTTCTACGTGTTGGGGAGCTAATCCTAGGAAATCATTGCTCGAAACCAATTCATCCGTGAGAAATCCAAAGAACACTAGAAAAGGGGAAGAATGAAGAACGGACACAAATTCAGCCCGATCTATGTGCTCGCGAGGTTTGAGAGGAAATCCTTCGGTAGAAAGATGACACTCACGTCCTAGCACAAAGTGATACAAACGGAATCAAAAATCATCCCTCGGATTGGAAGAACGAGTCAAGTCTCCGGAGGGGAAAAGAGAGAAACGCGAGGAATGAAACCAAAACGCAAATTCAACTCAATTTCAGAAAATCTCCAACGAGGAGACAAAAGGGATTACGGTCCCTTTTCCGTAATCACAAAATACATAGAGGAATTACCGTCTCTGTGGATCACAAGCAGCTAGAGGATGGGAGAGCCTAACAGATGAATATGAGTCTGCGAAATGAAATGCTGCAAGGATAGAATGAGAGGAGGGGTTGCCTCTCTTATTTATAGTCCTAATTCAATAGTGCCCTTCTACTTCTCGATACAAGAGCAAACAGGCCAACCCTAGGGGTATTCCCGTCCAGCTCTGTTAAGATCTCATCCGACGGCCACGTGCCCTGCCATCCTTCGCTTTGCCTCGACGCAAGCTCCAGGATGCCGCCACGTGTCGTCCCGTCAACCGCCGCGCCTTCTCACCGATAGCTTCGCTGCAACGCAAGCCTCTCGGTGCCGCCACGCGTCGACCGTTCCACATAGAAACCTCCGCCCGGTTTTGAGGTCCAAACCGGCAATCCATCCTCCCTGAGTTTTGTGGCTCAAACTCAGAAACCCGCTAGCCCAGGTTTTGAGGCCCAAACCTAGAAACCATCCTCCTCGAGTTTTGAGGCCCAAACTCGGAAACCGTCGGGTAGGTTTCTGAGGCTCAACTACCGAACCCGCGCCGTAGACGAAGTGTGGTTCTCACACCCCGACCACCGGCACCGATGTCGATGCATGTCCAGTCTCCACGTCGGACACAACGCCTTCGCCTTCCTTCTTGACTTGGCCGATGACACTTGCGCCGCACGCAAGCCCGTGTCCGACCTCCCGCCAAGTGCCATGACGCCATCGTCTTCCTCCCGACTCAACCGGTGCCATCGCGCATCCCCATGTGCTCTTGCTTGTCGAAGCCAAATGCCAGCTACCACAGCTAGTCCTCCGGCCCTCCGGTCCGTCGGTCCAAGCCTCACATCCGTCCTTCACCGCTCCGGGTCCATCGACACGGCACGTCCGCCGCACAGCACGCCCGTCCTACATCGCTCCTGGTCCATCGACACGACACGTCTTTACTTGTCGACCTTCACCTCACCATCGACCACTGCCTCCGAGCTCCACACCTGCACATCAACATAGCCAAGAACACATGTTGCTACGCTCACCCCTCTCGGTGAGCCTATTGACCAATTGCTCATCACTCAGGGTGGAACCACAAGGACACATATCAATCTTGTGTTCGCATCCACCCCCTATGGTGTTGGTGATGAAGCTGTATCGACTTGCGACGAGCAGGGCAGCAAGCTCATCCAACATCGATCGGGTCGACCGAGACGAGCCGAGAATTGAAGGGGGCACAGCGCACTCGCAAAGCACGTAATTTTAATTTTTAAGATGTCTTGTGATGTTGCAACACCATTAAGCTTGCAATTTGGCAAAATAGATGATATTTAAAATCGTGACCAACAGCCGCTAATAAATCTTAATTTCTCGCGCCACTCATTTGCCGGGGCAAAGGAATGAGATAATCAAACAACACCTAAGCCTAGCCAACAGAATTAGAGCCCCCGTTTTTATTTGGGTGTCTAACCTTGTTTTTGTTAACCTAACTTTGCGCTTTTAATCCAGCAGTAAGAGCATCTCCAACAACACTACCTAAACACAAAGCCCCTACTTCTGGATTTGGGTAGCCATCCACCTATTCTGAGACTACTCATTTTTTAGGGGAAATTTGCTGGGGACACTAAAAGTGGTGCGCATTTGCTGAAACACACTTTTTCATGTACCACTCACCACTAAAATAGTTGCCATTTGTAAACCATAAGGCCAATGGCTATGAAATTTTAACAGCAACAAGATAGGATAGTTATCTACAAATCATCTAATACTTACTTCCATAGAAAATGTCGTTAAGGCCTCGTAATGGCACCACCAGCAAATCATGTCTGTTAAGGTTGCTTGTGGACAACGTTACGAGGCCTTAACGACATTTTCTATGGAAGTGAGTATTAGATGATTTGTAGATAACTATCCTATCTTGTTGCTGTTAAAATTTCATAGCCATTGGCCTTACGGTTTACAAATGGCAACTGTTTTAGTGGTGAGCGTTACATGAAAAAGTGTGTTCCAGCAAATGCGCGCCACTTTTTATGTGTCCCAGCACATTTTGCCCATTTTTTATTATTTGCTCCAGCAGTACTACCTAAAACACACACCTCAAATCTGTCCTAATAGAGGATGACATGTAGGACCCACGTGTCATCCTCTGTACTATCTTCTTCGCCATGGACGGATGGGGGAAGGGTGCCGTCGGAAGCCTGCTGAGCGGGGGCGTGCACCGCCGGAAGCCCGACCACACCGGGGAGCTAGGGCGCTGGGAGCCCCGTCGAGGAAGGGCGGCGGACGGGGCAAGCCGTGCCACCGGTGCTTGCTGGGTAGGGGAGGGGCGTCGCCGTGAGCTTGGCCGCGCCGAGGAGCGGCACTGGGAGCCGCCGTGGGAGGGGCATCGCCAGGAGCCTGATCGCGTCGGGGAGGGGCGCTGGGAGCTGCCGTGTTAAGCAGGGGTGCCGAGCAGGGCAGGCCACGCCGCCGGTGCCGCTAGTGCTAGCCTTGCCTAGGACAGGGCCGCCGACATCTGGGCGGACGAAGGCCTTGCCTTGAGCCGGCGTCCAAGTAGGGCCGTCGCGTCGAGACGGTCATCGGCAAGGGCCTTCGCACAGGCCAACAAGCACCGCAACCGCCGAAGAGATTTCCGTGTTGGGTGTCGCATGCTCGAGCGCAAAGAAGAAGGGGAAAAATTTGCACGGTGGAGTAGAGGGCCAACAGGAATAGAGGGTGGAAGGGGAAAAGTAGGAGGCCAACAAATCTAGGAGGTCTAGTAGGTGCCTGCTGGAGTTGCTCTAACACCAAAATGAAGGCCTCCAAAATTCTTGCCCATAGTCGTTGATACGTGCGACATTTCAGTGCGACTCTCCCTACCTCTTCCTCTAAATTCGCGACCAACACAGCCGCTAATAAATCCTGATTTCTTGCCGCTCATTTGCCAGGGCAACGGAATGAGATAATCAAGCAAGACCTCAGCCTAGCCAACGGAATTAGTGAAAGTAATTTACGAAGCGTTGAACCTCCCATAGGAGACCGCACCTTTGTTGTGAGAAACAGCTTCCCACGTGGCTTACAAGATAAATATGAGTTTGTTGAGATCTTATATATGGATAACTATCATCTAACTACTTTACAAGATATAATACTCTACAACATATGCTAACAACAAATCCTAGATCTCAACTAACTCAGACTTTATGGTTCCCACTTTTTGTTAACAATTAAAGCGCTCGTTTTTTATTTGAGTGCCTAATCTTATTTTTGTTGACCTAATAACTTTATTTGGTCTTTCGATCGAGCAGTAACATCCAAATGAAGACCTCCAAATTCTTTCCCGTAGCCATTTTAAAAGTTGTCAACTAGCAGGTTTCCTCTTCTCTTTGGCTACTACGAGACCGACGAGACCACCATCCCTGTACTCCACGCATCTTGCAGCTCGTGTGGATCTGGCTGCCGCACATCTGGCCCACCATGGGTGGGAAGAAGAGAGGGTGCCGTGCGGGAGGAGAGAGGGAGGCGGCCATGGCTGCACACTGCCACGCAGGTCGCAGGGAGAGAGAGGGAGTCGGTCTTGTTTGCTCGCGCTCGTCTGGGGAGGGGAGAGGGAGCCGTCAATGGCTTCTGGCTGCCTTGTGGGGAGGAGCGGTGGTTCCTGGGATCATGTCGAGCCATGGATGAGTGGGTCCAGCGCCGCCGCGCCGCTGAAGGTCTTGTGCTCGCGTCGAGGCAGCAGCCACTACATGAAAAATAATTTGCAGGGGCGGCTTGATGTTGAGCTGTTCTACGAGGGTGGCTGCATATTCAGCGGCCCTTACAAATCGATTTGTAAGGGTGACTCAGTATTTAACCGCTCCTAGAAATCGATTCGTAGAGGTGGCTCTATATCGAGGCGTCCGTAAAAATATACGCTAAATATTAAAAATAAACTACTAAAATCTAAATTTTTGAAAACGATCTCGATAGAGAAATGACCAAAATAAAATTTGTAAATCTTGACAAGTTATGAAATATTGTAGTTGACAATTTTTTGATCAGAAGTCATCTTGTCTTGCAAAATTATGTTTGAATTTTTTAAATTTTGATTTTTCCATAGAAAAACTTTCTAAACAAAAATGTAGATCTCAAAAAGTTATGAAACCTTATAGTTGATAACTTTTAAAATTAAGAACATCTTATCAAGCAAAAGTATGTTTGAATTTCATAAATTTGAAGATCAAATTTTATAAACAACCTCCAATGGAGAAACTTTCTAAACAAAAAGTGTAGATCTCAAAAAATTATGAAACTATATAGTTGACAACTTTTTCATTTCAATTCGTTTAAGACCTCAAATAAACAATTTACATCCAGTTTATAATATACGAGGAACCGAAATAACTTAAATAAAGTGATAAAAGGGTGGAGTGGTAGTTATGGTTCCACGTGCGAGCATGAGAGGCGGTTTCAAACCTAGTTGATGCAAAGTGTCATGTTGTGGGAATAGATAGACTGGTGTGGCTGACTGGTGAGGGGCCTTCTCAGATTAAAAAAATATTTCACTAACCTTTTTTGGGATTTTTCACGGTTTTGGGCCGGCAGTCGGCCAGTCGTTCCTATAAAGATTTATTGGCAGGGGCGATTGGAGGAGCTCCTCCTGGAGAGCTTCTCCAGCCTCCACTAAAAATAGTTCGTGCGGTAGTGGGCGAGCCATGGCTGCTAGAAGGAATAAATCGCATGCGTGCATTAACAAACGCCAATGAGGATTTGGGGGCTCATGTCCAATAGGACCTTGTTGGATCAGTGTTTCTTGTCTGAGCAACCATATTTCACTGCATGGAACAGTGACTTTACCGAGTACTGGCAGCACTCAGCGAAGAGCCTCTCGCACTTGGCGAAGGCTTTGCCGAGTGCGGCAAAGAGCTCTCGGTAAAGAAACTAACGACAAAGATTTCTTTGCCGAGTGTCATTTATCGGACACTCGGCAAAGCCTTCTCGCCGAGTGTCAGGTCACCACTCAGCAAAGGAAACGGCAACCGTCAACTGACGGCTTCTTTACCGAGTGCTGACGTGGACTTGCACTCGGCAAAGACACCCTCTTTGCCGAGTGCCACGTGGACCGGCACTTAGCAAAGATGCCTTCTTTGCCGAGTGCCACGTGGACCGGCACTCGGAAAAGAGGCCGCCTTTGCGGAGTGCTAGGTGGGCCGGCTCTCGGCAAACAAGCCTCATTTGTCGAGTGTCAGGGTTCTGGCACTCGGCAAAGAGGCCGAGTTGGGGGTAATTTCTCCAGCTTTGTCGAGTGCCATGGCATCTTTGCCGAGTGTGGCACTCGGCAAAGCTAGAAAAAATTCAATTTTTTTATATATATTTTCAATTTCCTGCACAGAAAACATAATATATATCACATATCCATATTTCATCACACATAATACAATTGAAAGGACCGTGAAGACTAAGAGGGGGGTGAATTAGGCAACTTAAAACTTTTACTCTAAACTATGGCCTTTAATTTCCACCTAGTCAAAACCTATGCAACAAAGTAAACTATCTAGAGTGCAACTAAGGTTTTGCTAGGTGTTTTGCTATCTCTACCGTAAAAGAGTTTTGCAACCTATGATCCAAACCTATCAACTAGCCTATCAACTAAGCTAGGAAAGGTAAAGCGCACAAGAAAGGTAGCAAGTAAATGCGGAAGCTAAAGAGTGTGGTAGAGATGCAAACTCCCGTCGATGACGCCGGTATTTTTACCGAGGTATCGAGAAGCGCACAAGCTTCCCCCTAGTCCTCGTTGGAGCCCCTCGCAAGGAATCCCTCGCAAGGCCAAGCTCCCGGTCGGGTAACTCTGTGGATAGCCCCGGGCCTTCCTCACACGCAAGTGGGTCTCCGGTTAAGCCTCGCAAGGCACGGCCTCTCCGGGATGCTCCCGCCGTCTTCACTATCAAGCTTCCGGCCGAACCGCCGCGGGCCTTGTTCCCTTTGGTACACGGTGGTGGCCACATCACAAACGCGGTTGGATTGGTCTCGCAAGACTACAAGCCCCTCCGAGTACAACAACGGTGCGTGCAAGCACCAGTAGGTAAGAGGTATGCAAACCTCACTAAACAATAGGTATAACACCTAGAGCAAGCGCAAAGCGGTGGTCTAACTAGCCTAAGCACTTCGTAAAGCACCTACACTAATCACCTAGTATATCACTTAAGCACTTTGGTGGCTAGAGCAACTAAATATGTGTCTAAGCACTTGGTACACTTCCTTGAGCTCCAACCTTACTATTTTGGTCGGTCATGGGGGTATATAGAGCCCCAAGCAAATAGAGCCGTTGGACACCAAAGATGAACTTTTATGCGTAGCATCGAACGCTCCTGTCGGGAGCATCGGACGCGCGTCTGATGTCACTTTAACGGCTAGTTGCCGACCTGGCACTGAGTCACATCGGACTCTGCAGCGTCCGATGCTTCACCATCTGACGTGTCCGATGTCTTTAGAGTCTCTCTGAAACCTCTCTGCATAGGCATCAGACTCTAGGACTGTAGCGTCCGATGTAACGCTGTGCACGATGCACAGTGTTACCGTTGTGTTCGATGTGGCACCATCGACGCGTCCGATGCTTCTGCTGGCGCCAACCCAAGCTAGGGTTTACCATCGGTGCGTCCGACGCTTTTGAGCCAGCGTCTGATGCAGCGTCTGATGTCCCTGTCTCTTCGTTTCTTCACGATTTCTTGCGTCGTCTTGGTTCCATTCTTGTGCCTTGGACTTTGCTTGATCTTTGTGACTCTTCTACTGAGCTTCCAATATCTTACTTCAGGTGTTGATCATCGGATCACCACGTCGCCTTAGTCCAAGTCACATTTGCACCCTATTGAACTATAAAATAAACACTTGCAAGCGCATTAGTTCAATATGGTTGTGTTGTTCATGAAACACCAAAATCCTAAGTTAAATGGGCCAAGATCCATTTTCCTTCCAACAATATATATCACATTCATATCCAGAATCCACACAAAATACAACATCAATCCATCACAGGTTCAGTCGTCCATCCATCACAAGTTCATTCGTCTGTCCATCACAAGTCTAAGTCCAACACAGGTCCATCACTGCTCACCTTGGTCCTCAGAGTGTGAAGAACTCCCACTTGACCACGGTTGCCAACCGTGCGACCCGGGCGAAGGACCACCTTGCCAACCGTGCCACGCGGGCGGCGGAGGGCCAGCTGGCCACTCGGAGTACCCGGACTGCGAAGGAAGGTCACCTGGCCACCCGGACTACGAAGGAAGGCCAACTTGAGGAGTCAGCGCCAAACCTTTCGACTGTGAGTGCACAAAGGAGAAGCAAATTCGTTAGCACCTGGAGGACGGCCGCAGAAGTTAAAGCAATAAAAAAACCATATATACTCACCAGAGTCCTTGTTGGAGTACCAGGAGGCACAAAAGGAGTGAGTACAGAGGGAGGCCGACAACACCCGGGAGGTTTAGGCTCTCAAAGAAGTGAGCTATGTCCTGCGTCCTCTACGCCTCCCGCTCCTGGACGGCCAGTAACTTGCGGCGATGGGCCTCCGCTCAGGCCTCCTGCTGGGCCTGCAACCTCTGCACATGCTCCGTATGGGCCTGCATATGAGCCTGCAATATTCCTCCCAAACGGTTTAAACAATGCAAAGGCAATGCATACGTGTAAAAGCAATGAACAACGAATAGAACAGTACTTACCTAAAGTTGTGCCATCATCTGCTGTGAGCTCTGCTGCCGAGGTCGTATGGGGACGGAGGAGCTCGTGCTGGTAGCTCGAATCTCAGCGAGGTTGGGAACAAAGGCCGAGTCGACTGCGCTGTTGGCTATCCAGTACCGGTCGTGCTGCTTCCCTCCTCGCAGCCTCATCACCAGGGGCTGAGTGGACGGATCGAAGCCCTCCCCATCGCGCTCGCGAGACGCTGAGGTGTACTCGGTAACCTTGGTATAGGCGTTCGCGTTGGTGGACCCAGCAAGTATAGTTTTCAGCGAATCCGTACTTGTAAAGATCTTCCCCCATGTCTTTCCTGTATTTTCTTTTCTTGTTCCCACATTTGCTGCAGGGACACTGTAACGTCCCGCCTCCACGAGGCCAGGCCCACTTACATCTGGCAGCTTTTCTAGGACATAGACTTCCCCCACAGACAAACACCAGTCTTTTCTACGCACGAGTGCACTTTGTACTCACTCGTGCGCACCCGAGAAGAACTTTCCGATCGGTCACTCATCCCTAAATTTCTCCAGACCAAGCACACTTAACTTTAGAGTTCTTTGGAGATGGGCTTCCGAAAAATAAGTTGCAACTTGTTGGTATGAGTATCCTATTATTCTTATTCAGCCCTGGGCTGGGATGTTACATCCTCACCCATCGACGTCCTCGTTGGTCAACCCCAAGCCAAGAATGTCCTCTCTTGGCCACGTGAAACCACGAGAGTTGGCTCTGATACCATTTTGTAACGTCCCGCCTCCACGAGGCCAAGCCCACTTACATCTGGCAGCTTTTCTAGGACATAGACTTCCCCCATAGACCAACACCAGTCTTTTCTGCGCACTTTGTCCTCACTCGTGCGCACCCGAGAAGAACTTCCCGGTCGGTCACCCATCCCTAAATTTCTCCAGGCCAAGCACGCTTAACTTTAGAGTTCGGTCACCCATCCCTAAATTTCTCCAGGCCAAGCACGCTTAACTTTAGAGTTCTTTGGAGATGGACTTCCAAAAAAGAAGTTGCAACTTGTTGGTATGAGTATCCTATTATTCCTATTAAGCCCTGGGTCGGGATGTTACAGACACGACATCTGACTCGACCCTTTAGTAGTCGTACCAAATGCATGCTCTAAGAAAGCATTGGTCTTAGTAACTCATTCTGTGCTCTTACTTGCGTGGCCCGTGTACATCCAGTCACGGTTATCCATCCTCTGGCTTATACATATGCAAGCGAGTAATAAAACCAACAATTGCATCTACACGGCGTTCCTACCATCTAATAGGTGAAGGATAGGTCCTAATCCCACCCAAGGATGCGTAGGTGGGTTAGTTTCCATGTTCTACTCCTACCCGAGATAGAATTTTGGCAGCACCTCCTCGATGTTCTCCCGATACACGTCCCGACAGGGAGAGTGTGTATCCAGAGAACAACAGGGAGGTGGTTCCGAAACTCTGACTCCGACAGGAGGAATACATGGAAACTAGCTCATCTACGCATCTGCGGGCTGTCCAAAATACGTGGACAATCCGAAAGAGATACAGTTAGAATCCTATTTCTTTCGAATGGGAGATTCCTAACTGGGTGATGAGACGTACGACCAACATACGGGTACAGGGGTTATACCTAGGGTGGCAGTGCAGACAGGCTAGCGGAGGGTGGCAAGTCGCTGCAGTTGCTAGCGACGCTGTGCAGGCAGACCAGCAATGCCGACGAAGACGATCGAGGTCGTGAAGTCCCTCCCATAGGTCCTTTCCTGCAAAGAAGACAATTGATTAGTGTCAACTAAAAATTTCGGCAGCACCTTCCCTGCACGAGGAGGTTCCCAAACCTGTAAAAAATATAGGCACGAAGGCCTACAAACACATATATACCAAACATAGTCACGAAGGCCAACAACGACAATAGTACCAAGACGAGCCATGTACTTTACTTCTCTTTCCATGCAGATGACAGTATTGAAGTAGTACAACTACTACTAACACTACTACTACTAACACTAACTACTATCAACAGTAACTACTACTAACACTAACACTACTACTAACTACTACTACTTACTAACTACAGCTATAGGGCATACCTTTGCAACGAGAATGGTAAGAACGAGCTCCGGTGACGACGGAAGCGACATGAGGGTCGACGGACCTAAGCCGACACGTTCCTTCTCCTTCTTCTCCTCCTTCTCCTCTCTTCTCCCCTCCTCCTCTTCCTCCTCTCCTCCTCCTCTCTTCTTCCTCGTCCACCTCCTCCTCTCCTCTCCTCTCCTTTGCTGGTCGGCCGGGGGGCGGCGGCGATGGGGGGGGGGGGCAGCGGCGCTGTGGATGGTGTGTGTGTGCGCGTGTGTGTGGGTGTGTGGCGGCCGGGCCGTTTATATTTTTTTATTTTTTAAGTGTCTTTGTCGAGTGCCAGATCTGACGACACTCGGCAAAGAGGGGCACTTTGCTGAGTGCCGCCGGATCTCGCACTCGGCAAAGATTAGACACATGGCAACCCCTGCCACGCCCTTTGCCAAGTGCCAGCTTGTGAGGCACTTGGCAAAGCCCTTCTTTGTCGAGTGTCAGGGCTGACACTCGGCAAAGTATTAATTTTTTTTTTGCCCCTAAATTTTTTTGAGGTACTCCAACAATACCATGGTCAACATGTTAAAATTTGGCATATTTTCAAATCATTTTGGTATGTTTCTTAATTTTATTTTGTTTCGTTGAATTTTTTCAGAAAATCTAAGTTCGAACTGCAGGTGCATCGAATAATGGATTTCTTATTCTTGTTCTTGAGTATATGGTTAGGCCAAATCCAGGGAACTGACCTGAAATTTTGATCAACGTGCTCACGTGGCAACGCCACCAACTTACGTGCAGGGTGTTTTTTAATTTAAAAAAATGCATACAATAATCAAGATATCATGATATCACGTGCGTTTGTGAGCACGTGGAGATGTACAGTTTGTGAGCATCGTACCTGACAACATGTTCTAAACTTTCTAAATTTTTTACCACAGCATACACATATGATATCACGATATCTCGATTAATTTTGCGATTTTTGGAGTTTGTTTGCATTTTTTACGATTAAAGAACCACCCACACATAAGTTGGTGGCGTTGCCACATGAGCACGTTGATCGAAATTTCAGGTCAGTTCCTGGATTTCGCCTAACCATACACTCAAAAGCATGAATAATATTTTTTGAATCATTGAAATCCATTATTCGATGCACCCGCAGTTCAAACTTAATTAGAATTTTCGAAAAAAAATCATCAAAACAAAAATAAGTTAGAAAATATACCAAAAGGATTTGAAAATGTCCCAAATTTGAACAGGTTGACCATGATAGTGTGGAAATGCCTCAAAAAAATTTGGTGGCAAAAATAAATAAAAAATTAAAACTTCGCCGAGTGTCAGGCCTGGCAGTCGGCAAAGAATGGTTCTTTTCCGAGTGCCAGACGTCAGGCACTCGGCAGAGAAGACGGTCATGGATGCCGTTAGTCTAGGGCATGCTTTGCCGAGTGTCTGGCTTTGCCAAGAGTCAGCTACTCGGCAAAGAAGCCTCTTTGCCGAGTGTGTGTCTTTGCCGAGAGCGTAACACTCGGCAAAGAGGTCTTTACTGAGTGTCTTTCTTTGCCGAGTGCGGTCCGAGATTTGGCTCTCGGTAAAGTCCTAGACACTCGGTAAAACCTGGTTTTCCTGTAGTGATTTAGCTATGAAGCTCAAGTTGATTGGTCCCAAAAGTACAGATGATTCTCATTTATCGGGGCAGTGGAACGAGACAAAGATGATCAAACAAGGCACTTTATTTTACTTACAAAACACGAAGACGATCCCCAGAATTTGCTACTGTTCTCTCTCTTACATATACAGATAATTAATTAACCAAAACAGAAAGCTAGAGCCTCCACGGTACCTACCTAGCTAGTACCACTACCGGAAACGCCTGCTTTGCCGAGTGCCTCAGGCACTCGGCAAAGCCTCTTTGACACTCGGTAACGCCTGTGCCGAGGGTTGCTCTCGGCAAAGGGCCCTCGGCAAAAAACCTCTCGGCAAAAAACCTTTGCCGAGGGCCGTTTGTCGGGCTCTCGACAAACCCGTTGCCGAGGGTCCCTTGGAGCTCTCGGCAAAGAAAAGTAGCCGTTAACGGGAGGCGACCGTTGACGGCTTCTTTGCCGAGAGCCGGCTGAACTAGCTCTCGGCAAAGGTTTTTTTATTTTTTTTCCACAAAAAATCTATGCCGAGTGTTTGAACACCAGGCTCTCGGCAACGAGATATTCTATGCCGAGAGCTCTCTCATCCGGCCCTCGGCAAAGTTATGTTTATTTTTTTTTGGAAACTTTTCGCCGAGAGCTACAATCCTGGCTCTCGGCAAACTTCTTCCTTTGCCGAGGGCTATGGCCAAAGCCCTCGGCAAAGTTGGGTAAATTGGCGTTCTGGTTCCCAGCTTTGCCGAGGGTTATGGTCAAAAACCCTCGGCAAATGTCCCCTTTGCCGAGAGCAACCCTCGGCAAAGCTGGGTAAATTTCAAATTTTTGTTTTCCAATTCTGTTTTTCCTTTTCTCCGACACTATCACACAGATATATATATCACATTTCAGTCAAGAACATATATATATCACATCACATAGTTCAATAACATATATGTCATCAAATAGTTCAATACCTAGGTCACCACAATACAACATGAGAGTTCAATAACACACGAGGATAGTCCAAAGTTTAATCTACTATACCCCCGGCCAACCGGGCCACCCCTGAGAACTGCCGCCTGCTTGACCCCCGTGGCGGTTGTTCGAACCTTCTGACGGAGGAGGCTGCAAAAGGTCATGTCAGACAAGGAAATGAAAAAATGAAACACTGAAGTATTCATACTCACAGGAGCAGCTTCGGGGTCCAGAGACGGCGGTGGAGGAGCCATGAGCTTCTGGGGCACGGCCATGCCCTGGGAGGCCATGAAGGCGATGAGCTCCGCCATCTGCTTAGCTTGAGCCTCCATTTGGGCCGACATCTGTGACCGCAACTGAGTCTCGGACACCTGGCGCTCCTGCCTTTCTCTTTCCAGGCGGGCCTGCGATAATACAAAGTGAATGTTAGAACAATGCAAACATTTAAAGATCAATGTACGATGAGTTAAATAGAAATAACCTCGAGCTCGGCGACCCGCGACTGCGCAGGCGACGGGCGTGGGCGTATGGGGACGCTCCCGCTCGTGCTCTGTGCTCGAAGCTGGGACAGAGTGGGAGTGGAGGCCGTGTCGATGACGCCGTCGCCAAGCCAGAACCGCCCGTGCTTCTTCCCTCCTCCAATCCTCATGACGATGCTCCCGTCCAGGTCCGCGGTGGCGGGATCAAAGGTGTCCCCATGGACCGCCCTTGCTGCCTCTGAGTAGTCAGTGAGGCGGGAGTGGACGCTAGAGTTGGTGTACCCGTCAGCAGGATCGTCGGGGTTGTAGGGGGTCTCCGCTGCCGTGGCCTTGCCCTTGTGGGACATGGCATATGCCGCCACCGTGCCGCAAGGCTGGCCATCGTGTGCCTCCGACTGCGAGGAAGACAACAAGATGATTAGCAATCAAGCAATATTTGATCGAGGAATTGATAAAGTCTTTCACGTACCCAAGCTTGTGCGTACTCGGCGAGGTTGCGGTTGCCCTGGTGGTGTGGTACACCTAGCATCTGCAGACGCGCCTCCCGGGCCTCGGCGTGGTGGGCCGCCCACTCTTCGGATAGCCACCGGTCCACGATCATCTCCCAACACTCGGGAAACGACTGGCACCATTGGGGGATCATCTGCACATCATCAAGTATTTCACGTCTAAGCGTCAGATGAAGAGTACCAAAAGCTTAATCTCAAAAGAAATCACTTACCTGCAAGAACTACGCCCGGCCCAGCATCATGCCTCTCGCCTGGGCCTTCGTCACCCTCGTGGCCAAGACCGTGGCGTTGTAGGTAATGATGGCCTGCAGTCTTGCCTCGTGGATCATGTCGGTGACGAGCTTCCTACAAGCCCGGGTAGCCGTCACCTCCGTCACTGCCTCCTTCCCCGGCTCGCACTTGAAAGCATACAGACACAATACGAGGCGAGATAGTAATTAAAGAAAAAATATGATGAATTTGATATTGTTTGACGAAGACTTACCCACAGCTCCGCTCTAACCCGCGCCGCCTTGTTGGGGAAGTCTGGGTCTGGGGCGACGCTGTAGTGGTCAAAGGTGTAGGCGGGCTCGTGCCTCCCGGCATACTGTACTATGCGGGGTATTGCTCGCGGCATAGGAGACCCAGGATGCCGTTGGGTTTGCGGCCTTTAGGCCCCACAAAGTCCCATGACCTGCACAAGTGATTAAAAAAGATTATTAGCTTCTATTTCTATTTTGAGTCTCATCGTATGAACAGGTAGTTAGAACATGTACTTTTGTCTGATGGGCGTGATCACTAGGCGTCGGGCACGTGCCGGCAACGCCGGGAGGCTCGCGGGACCTCTCAAGTAGGGCGTGGACACCCCGGAGGCACCCGAACACCCATCCGCCTCGTCCTCCTCCTGCTCGTCCTCCTCCTCTGCCTCCTCGGCCAATGGTGCCTCCTCCTGCCCCTGGGCCTCGGGCGTGGCCGGCAACTCCTCCTCGACCTCCTCCTCCTCCTCCTCCTCCTCCTGTGGAGACGGCTCCCTCCGGCGGCGGCCACTCCTCGTCGAGGGCTCGTCGGCCTGCGAGCTGCGGTACAACCAACTCAACCGCCTCTGACGTCCTCCCGGCATCTTGCCTCGACCTCCTGCATTTAAAAAGAACAAACAATGTTGTATTAGAAATAACATAATCAAATATATGCAATATAAATAAAACAATAGATCCTAAAAATATAACATAATATTACATGTATTAGAAATAATCTGGATCATCCGGATTAGCCGGAGCATGAGTCTCCTCATCACTGTCAACCATGTCTAAGTACTCCTTAGTATCCGAAGACAGGTCGTCGTCTTCATTTGCTTGGCCTAAACGGAATCGTTCTAGCATTTCTATGTCCTTCGCATTTACCACCTCATCCCCAGCGTCCTCGTCATCATTCTCTACTTCCATTTCCATCGCTTCGGTTAAGTCTATCGTGAACGTCCCTTGCAACCTAGATTCTTGAAAGAACTCACCGTCATACGTGTTTGTGTTGAAGTTATAATCCTCATCATTGGGGAGAGGTAGTTTAGCATGTGGTGATATCTTGTGCGCAATATACCAACCCAAGAGATGCTCTTTGCTTTTGCATGCGTATGGCGTGTAATAAACCTGCGTGGCCTGTTGAGCCACAATATACACATCGGAGCCTGGATAGACAGAAACCTGTCGAATTTCGGCTAGGCCAAGATTAGGTGTCAGCCTCGTTACTCCATGATCGAACCAATGACATTTGAACATGACAGGATTCAAAGGCTTTTCACCGTGAAATGAAAGTTCATATATTTCTTCAATTCGTCCAAAGTAGTCACGATTGTCATTGCCTGGAGTACAAACTCCGCTATTTGTGGTTTTTCGATTGGGTCGACTCTGCTCATAGCTTGATGTGTGGAAGCGAAATCCATTTCATGGTGAAAAGCCTTTGAATCCTGTCATGTTCAAATGTCATGTTCAAATGCCATTCGATTTCGCTTCCACACATCAAGCTACGAGCAGAGTCGGCCCAATCGAAAAACCACAAATAGCGGAGTTTGTACTTCAGGCAATGACAACCGTGACTACTATGGAACAATTGAAGAAATATACGAACTTTCATTTCATGGTGAAAAGCCTTTGAATCCTGTCATGTTCAAATGCCATTGGTTTGATCCTGGAAGAACGAGGCTGACACCTAATCTTGGGCTAGCCGAAATTCGACAGGATTCTGTCTATCCAGGCTCCGATGTGTATATTGTGGCTCAACAGGCCACGCAGGTTTATTACACGCCATACGCGTGCAAAAGCAAAGAGCATCTCTTGGGTTGGTATATTGTGCACAAGATATCACCACATGGTAAACTACCTCTCCCCAATGACGAGGATTATAACTTTAACACAAACACATATGACGGTGAGTTCTTTCAAGAATCTGGGTTGCAAGGGACGTTCACGATAGACTTAACCGAAGCGATGGAAATGGAAGTAGAGAATGATGACGAGGACGCTGGGGATGAGGTGGTAAATGAGAAGGACATAGAAATGCTAGAACGATTCCGTTTAGGCCAAGCAAATGAAGACGATGACCTGTCTTCGGATACTGAGGAGTACTTAGACATGGTTGACAGTGATGAGGAGACTCATGCTCCGGCTAATCCGGATGATCCAGATTATTTCTAATACATGTAATATTATGTTATATTTTAGGATCTATTGTTTTATTTATATTGCACATATTTGGTTATGTTATTTCTAATACAACATTGCTTGTTCTTTTTAAATGCAGGAGGTCGAGGCAAGATGCCGGGAGGACGTCAGAGGCGGTTGAGTTGGTTGTACCGGGCCTCGCAGTCCGACGTGCCCTCGACGAGGAGTGGCCGCCGCCGGAGGGAGCCGTCTCCACAGGAGGAGGAGGAGGAGGTCGAGGAGGAGGTGCCGGCCACGCCCGAGGCCCAGCGGCAGGAGGAGGCACCATTGGCCGAGGAGGCAGAGGAGGAGGACGAGCAGGAGAAGGACGAGGCGGACGAGGGTTCGGGTGCCTCAGGGGTGTCCACGCCCTACTTGAGAGGCCCCGCCAGCCTCCCGGCGTTGCCGGCACGTGCCCGACGCCCAGTGATCACGCCCATCGGACAAAGGTACATGTTCTAACTACCTGTTCGTACGATGAGATTCAAAATAGAAATAGAAGCTAATAATCTTTTTTAATCACTTGTGCAGGGGATGGGACTTTGTGGGGCCTAAAGGCCGCAAACCCAACGGCATCCTGGGTCTCCTGTGCCGCGAGCACTACCCCGGCATAGTACAGTATGCCGGGAGGCACGAGCCGGCCTACACCTTTGACCACTACAGCGTCGCCCCAGACCCAGACTTCCCCAACAAGGCGGCGCGGGTTAGAGCGGAGCTGTGGGTAAGTCTTCGTCAAACAATATCAAATTCATCATATTTTTTTCTTTAATTACTGTCTCGCCTCGTATTGTGTCTGTATGCAGAACTACTTCAAGTGCGAGCCGGGGAAGGAGGCAGTGGCGGAGGTGACGGCTACCCGGGCCTGTAGGAAGCTCGTCACCGACATGATCTACGAGGCGAGACTGCAGGCCATCATCACCTACAACGCCACGGTCTTGGCCACGAGGGTGACGAAGGCCCAGGCGAGAGGCATGACGCTGGGCCGGGCGCAGTTCTTGCAGGTAAGTGTTTTCTTTTGAGATTAAGCTTTTGGTACTTTTCATCTGACGCTTAGACGTGAAATACTTGATGATGTGCAGATGATCCCCCAATGGTGCCAGTCCTTTCCCGAGTGCTGGGAGATGATCGTGGACCGGTGGCTATCCGAAGAGTGGGCAGCCCACCACGCCGAGGCCCGGGAGGCGCGTCTGCAGATGGCAGGTGTACCACACCACCAGGGCAACCGCAACCTCGCCGAGTACGCACAAGCTTGGGTACGTGAAAGACTTTATCAATTCCTCGATCAAATGTTGCCTGATTGCTAATCATCTTGTTGTCTTCCTCGCAGTCGGAGGCACACGGTGGCCAGCCTTGCGGCACGGTGGCGGCATACGCCATGTCCCACAAGGGCAAGGCCACGGCAGCGGAGAAGGAGGCAGTGGCGGAGGTGACGGCTACCCGGGCCTGTAGGAAGCTCGTCACCGACATGATCTACGAGGCGAGACTGCAGGCCATCATCACCTACAACGCCACGGTCTTGGCCACGAGGGTGACGAAGGCCCAGGCGAGAGGCATGACGCTGGGCCGGGCGCAGTTCTTGCAGGTAAGTGTTTTCTTTTGAGATTAAGCTTTTGGTACTTTTCATCTGACGCTTAGACGTGAAATACTTGATGATGTGCAGATGATCCCCCAATGGTGCCAGTCCTTTCCCGAGTGCTGGGAGATGATCGTGGACCGGTGGCTATCCGAAGAGTGGGCAGCCCACCACGCCGAGGCCCGGGAGGCGCGTCTGCAGATGGCAGGTGTACCACACCACCAGGGCAACCGCAACCTCGCCGAGTACGCACAAGCTTGGGTACGTGAAAGACTTTATCAATTCCTCGATCAAATGTTGCCTGATTGCTAATCATCTTGTTGTCTTCCTCGCAGTCGGAGGCACACGGTGGCCAGCCTTGCGGCACGGTGGCGGCATACGCCATGTCCCACAAGGGCAAGGCCACGCCATGTCAAACTTATATTACTGATATTTTATTTGTTTTAGATTGTATTTTCTAGAAAATACTTGTTTTCGTCAACAAGCGACAGCGGAGTCTGTATCGTGCACGCAGAAGCAAAATAGGTGGACCCTACATACATGCACAACAACATACGCAGACCCATGCGCGTAGCAGCATAGCATGCGAGCAGCCTTTAGAATCAAACATGAACAGTACAACAACGTACACTACTAAAAAAACTTGCGCAGCGTTGCCTAAAAGACCTCCGTGGCGGGCACTCTTTTTGCCCGCCACGGTTATTCGGTGGCCGGCCTACAGCGGCCGGCCGCCGAAGCGCCTGCTGCGGTTAATAATTAACCGCAGCGGGCAACGTAAGTAGCCCGCTGCGGTTAATCATCTTTAACCGCAGCGGGCTTCCTTATATGCCCGCTTCGGTTAATGATTAACCGCAGCGGGTAGGTAAAGAGGCCCGCTGCTGTTAAAGATGATTAACCGCAGCGGGCGCATTACGTTGACCGCTTCGGTTATTCGTGGCTATTTAAGCCGTCGCCGCCAGCAGAAAAGAACCCGATCATCTTCTTCCTCTAGACCAAAAACGAGGGAAGAAGTTTTGCCGAATTTTTATCCCAAATAACTTGTTTTTGAGGTTTATTTATTTGATTTGGAGGAGAAGTACTCCATAAGAGGTACCTAGATGATCTCCAGCCACTTTCCCCTCTCTTTTTCTCTCTTTTTAGCCCCTTTTAGATCTAGTTTCATGTAGGAGAGAGAAACTGGTATTTGTTTCTCTAAGTTCATCATGGATGCATTAATTTTATTTGTCGTCGTTATTTCTGTCCCTAAATTTAACATAAATATAATAACATATTATTTTTTATAATTCATCTTTTTGTGATTCATGATGTGTGTAATTAATTAAGGATCATAGGTACTACGAAGGACCGGTCGGAATGGATGTATAAGATCAATAGAGTACTTGATGTGCAGTATCTCGTTGAAGTGACAAAGTTTATTGCCGCTGCGAAAGCTGACCGTGAGACATCGAACCAGATGACAATCATATGTCCATATCATCGCTGCAAGAATCTGACTGCCTTCAAAGACGAAGGTACAGTGCAATCTCATTTGATTCGTTTTGGTTTCATGGAGGATTACACGGTGTGGACTCATCACGGCGAGAGATTCGATCAGAGTGTCGGGGCGGCATCTGGAGTAAGCTCAGCGTCGACGACGACGGTGAACCAAGATCCTGGAGCGCACGTCTCACCAGCAACAGTAGCGCCTACCTTCAGTGACAGTAGTGCTCGTGACCACATCGCTGTGGAGGATGTACTCCAGGATATGACAGATGATGGTGGTGGAGATGTTGAGGACGCTACGGTGCAGGACCCTGCGGATGTGCAGCTGTTTCAGGATTAACTCAGCCACATCGACGAAGACGACGTCGTGTATGGCTCCCTGAAGTGGCTGGAAAATTTCAGAGAGATGAAGCAGGCGTCACTTGATCCTTTATATAAGGACGGCGGGGAATGTCCGAAGGATTGCACGGTGCTCCATTTCAACGTCCACATGTTGATGATGAAGGCTCGGCATGGGTGGTCAGACAGTAGCTTTGATGAGCTGTTAGGTTTACCTTGCTAAAACATTCCCGACGAGTAACAAGATCCAACAAATACGTATCGGGCGAAGAAGCTTATTCGACCAGTGACGATGAAGCTTAGAAAGTTCGATGCCTGCCCTAACCACTACTTCCTTTATCGGGGCACAAAGTATGAGAATTTGACGAGCTGTCTGCACTGTGGCGCCAGTTGCTACAAGAGAAATGTTGGCTGCCGCGTGGATGCAGACGACGATGAGGCCTTGCGAGGTGGTCAGAGGAAGAAGAAGAAGGGTGTCAAGAAGAGCAGTGTTGTAGCCAATCGCATCTCGGCTCATCAGCAGTACGAGGAAGAAGAGGGTTACACATTGAGGAGAAGTCCGACACTGTCGGTGTGGTACATGCCAGTGATCGACCGCCTGCGTGCGCTATTTGGGAACCCAGAGGACGCGAAGCTCATGTCCTAGCATGCATCAGCTGACCGCTTGAAGGACGATGGCATGCTGCGGCACCCCTCCGATGGCTAGCAGTGGAAAGATTTCGACAAGGCTTACCCGCAATTTGGCAAAGATCCCAGGAACGTTCGGTTCGCACTGAGCACCGATGGGATGAATCCGTTCGGCGAGCTGAGCAGCTCCCACAGCACCTGGCCGGTCGTACTGACCATCTACAACCTACCTCCCCATCTGTGTCAGAGGCGCAGGTATCTTCTGTTGACCATGCTTATCTCGGGACTGAAGTAGCCCGGCAACGATATTGATGTTTTCCTCGAGCCGGTAATGGAGGAAATGAAGGAGCTATTTGATGTTGGGGTCGAGATGGTGGATGTGTCCCTCAAGGAGAAGTTCACCCTAAAAGCCATCATCTTTGTCACCATCACCGACTACCCCGGCCTCTTCTCACTGTCGGGGCAGATCAAAGGGAAGACCGGCTGCATAATGTGCATCGACGAGACATGCTACACTTACCTCAAGGGATCGAACAAGATGGTCTACATGGGGCACAGGCGGTTCCTTCCGAAAAGGTACAGATATAGATGAAGTGTCATGAATCAATTGTTTGATGATCAGGGCTAGCCACAGGGTGAACCACCGGCACAGACTAGTTGGGGGCCAAAGGTGTATGAGATGGTGAAGGATATTGATCAGATCGAGTTTGGGAAGAAGAAGAAGCCACCAGAGGAGGGGACAAAACAAACGAGGAAGCGAAAGCGAGACACGACGGAGGAAGCGTCACATGTCCCCTCTATTCCTTTCAAGAAGAGGTCGATTTTCTTCGAGTACCTGTCATATTGGAAGACACTGAAAACACCCCATGCCATCGACATGCATCTCGAGAAGAACGTCTTTGATAGCACGATCGGTGTCCTGCTGGACATCCCGGGAAAGATGAAGGATGGTCTGAAGTCACGGACGGATCATCTCAACCAAGGCATCAGGCAGGACCTTCACCATGGATCACCTCATAATGGTAAAGTCGATCTTCCAGGTGCGGCCTACAACCTAAGGCATGGCGAGAAGACTGCTATGCTCAAGCTTCTTAGGGGTATCAAGGTGCCGACCGGTTTCTCTTCCAACATCAAGAGCCTCGTCTCCTTGAAATACCTCACATTGACCGGCTACAACGCACATGACTGCCACATCATGCTGACGGTGTTCCTTCCAATTGTGATAAGGGTTATTGGTACAGAGTACGTGAAGATGGTGGTCACTCGGATATCATACTTCTTTAACCGCATCACGAAGAAGGTCATCGATAAGGCTGACCTCCTTGCCCTGAGGGACTTCATCGTGGAGACCCTTTGACAGCTTGAGATGTGCTTTCCCCCATCATATTTTGATATTATGGTACACCTGATGATGCACATGGTGGATCAGATCGAGCAACTAGGCCCGTGTACCTGCACGCAATGTGGACGTACGAGCGGTTCATGTCCACCCTCAACAGATATGTTCATAACCGTGCTCACCTGGAGGGCTCTATGATCGAGGCGTACACAACCGAAGAGGCAGTGAACTGGTGTATGAGGTACATAAAAGATGGGAGGGCGATTGGGTTGCCTATCCATCAGCACGAGGGCAGAACCGCGGGCATGGGGTGCACGGGCCGAAAAGTTCGCACAGATATACCATACAAGGAGATTGAACAAGCTCATTACAACATCCTTCATCAGTTGGTGAGCATGGAGAAATATGTCGAGAGGCACATAGAAGAGATCCGCGCCGCTAATGACGGACAACGCACAGAGGCATGAGTCTAGAATGAGCACAGGAACAGTTTCATAGATTGGCTCAAAGAGCAACACGTACCCCTAGAAAGATGCCCTGATGATGAAGATACGGAGACCGTGCAGAAGCTTCTGCAAGGCCCGTCAAGCCAAATCACGACGTGACAAGGGTACGATGTGAAGGGGTACAGGTTCCACACGAAAGAGAAGGACAAGAAGAGCGCGGCACATAACTGCGGTGTTCGATATGAGGGCGTTAACGAGGCCACAAACACGAGGACGCAATACTATGGCCAGATCGAAGAAATATGGGAACTTGACTATGGCAAGGACGTATGCGTAACCGTCTTCCGGTGCCTCTGGGTAAACCCCAAAGCGGTTGTGGTCGACAGTTTCGGGCTAACCACCGTGAACCTCAAAAGTATCGGTACAAAGATGACCAATGGGTCCTTGCAACCAATGTCGCGCAAGTGGCCTACTATATCTATCTAGAGGACCCAAAGAGGCATGTGGTCGTGTCCGGAAAGCAGCGGATTGTTGGAGCTGATGGGTTCCAAAGCCCAGAACAATACAACAACTATGCAGAGCTCCAACTTTTTACCGATTTTGCAAAGAAGATCAAGGCCGTCGAGGACCGTTGCAGCAAGAGCGGTATCAAGCCCTGGGCCCGTCCCGATGGTGAGAAGCGGTCCGTGAAAGCGCCAGCACCAAAATGAGATGTTATATGCCACACATCTATGTAATAAAGTAGTGGACAAAAGTTATGTAATAACATTGGAGACAAGTTTTGTAATAGATTATTGCTAATAAGTTAATACTATTAATAACAAATTTTGTAATAGATTTATGTTAATAACAAATTTTGTAATAGGTTTATGTTAATAAGTTAATATTATTAATAACAAATCCCAATTTAACCCAAAAACCACAGCGGACATCTTAATTTGCCCGCTGCGGTTATTCGGTTTAACCGCAGCGGGCAACTTGAGATGCCCGCTGTGGTTAATATTTACCACAGCGGGCATATTAAGTTGCTCGCTGTGGTTAATCCCTGCCTATATAAGACCCGCAACACCGAAGGACACTTTAGTCCTTCGCGCGTCGTCCTTTCTACCCTGAAGGGCTACCGAATTGTCCACCGCCGCCGACCTCCTCCGCCATCGCCATTGTTGCCGCCCCTGTCCTCCTCACCCATTCCCGTAGTCGTCCCCCAATCCTTCTCCCCTGCTCGCCCTTGCCGAGGAAGCAACACGCCGTCCGACCAAAACCCTAGCACCCCTGCGCCACCTGGCCGAGGAAGGAGGGCGCCACCGTGGCCTGGACTCTCTGCTCTGCGCCCGTCGTCGTCCGCGTCATTCCTCCTCCGCTCTGCGCTCGTCGTCATCCGTGCCCTTCCTCCTCCTCCCTACCTAACAACCTCGCGGTGGTGCCCTAGCCGCTGCCTTCCTCCACATCGCCGGAGCCACGCCGCCATCCGCTGCTGGTGCCCTAGCCGTCATCCGCTACTGGTGCCCGAGCTCAGGCGACTACTATGCCACCATCCTCCTCAGGTAAGGGTAAAACTGTTGTGCCCCTGTGCCCCTCATGCTCACTGACATGTGGCCATCCCTGTGCCCCTGTTATTCTCTAGTTGAACCCTCATGCTCTAGTTGAAAAGTTTGCAGTTTGTTGAAATGGGTACTAAACTGATGGTTATGCCCCTAATTGTTAAATAACAGATGGCACTGATGGTTAAACTGATGGTTATGCCCCTGATGTTGACACTGATGGTTATTGTGGCACACAATATTAATGTCCTAATGCTTTTCTGATGGATGCCACTGATGGTTATGCCCACTGATGCTTTTAGTAAACATCAGTGATGTTATGTTTAACCATAGCATCACTAATTGTCCAACTAAATCTTTTGTTTGATCTTGGTTCAACTAAATAATAAATTGCAGTTGAAAATTGATTGATGCTTGTCAAGCTCAGTGTCGGAGGAGTGGTCTGAAGAAGTATTCATTGTGCTATCAGAGTTCAGAATACTTGTATATGATGTGCAATCAGTAATTTTTGGAAAATTACTGATAGCATTAAATTACTGATGTGCTAAATAATAAATTGTTTGATGCTTGTATATGATGCTCACTGATGGTTAAATTAACTTGATGCATTACTCAGTTTGTTATGCCCCTGATGCTCACTGATGGTTAAATTAACTTGATCCTTTACTCAGTTTGTTATGCCCCTGATGCATTACTCAGTTTGTTATGCCCCTGATGCTCACTGATGGTTAAATTAACTTGATCCATTACTCAGTTTCAGTCCAGTGTTTCAGTTATATTAGTCATGTGTTCTTATATTCAGTTATGTTTGAATCAAGACTTTGCTTTGGGTATGATCGGTTATGTTTCTGAAACTATGTTTTAGTCCAGTGTTTCAGTTATATTAGTCCAAAGTTCTTGTATGTTTCAGTCAAGACTATGTTTCTGATCTTTGCCAACTCCTCTCCCTACTCCTCTCTCCCATGTGTTCAGTCAAGACTATGTTCCAGTGTTATTGATCTTTGCCTACTCCTCTCTCCCCCTACTCCAGTGTTCTATTTCCTGCCTATGATGCAATTTGATGTTTTTTTACACTATGCATTTGCCACTACCTATGATGCCCTGTGATGCTTTTCTATTTCCTGCCTATGATGCAATTTGATGCTTTTTTACACTATGCATTTGCCACTACGCAATACTATCACTCTACTATCACTCTCTGTTATTCCTCACTATACTACTCCTCTCTCTCCCTGTACTACTAAGGGCCAAAAGAGGGTGAGGGGACAACACGGGAGGCACAAGTTGGACAAAGCAAACAAGGTGCATGTCATCGATGAGGTGGGGCCAAAGGGAAACCCAATAGCTCCAGATACAGTCATTGGCAAGTTCAGCAATCAAGTGGCATGTATAGCCAAGGAGAAGGTGGAGATCACTTGGCCCAACTGGCACGACATACCGGTTGACATAAAAAACAATGTATGGGGTGAGGTGACAAGGAGATTTAGATATCTGTCCTTAGTTGACATGGAGAAGTGCTAGGAGTGGGCTTTGCACGTGGCGTCGACTGCGCTTCGCAACTTCAAGTCCATGCTGACCAGAAATTACCTGAAGAAGGGGAAGTCGCCACTGCTGAAGTACACTATGGTCAAGGCACACATGTGGGACGCTTTCTACGAAATGAGGAAGACGCAAGAAGCAGAGGAAAAGAGCGCTAAGTTCAGTGAGCTCGCAAAGAGGAACAAGAATCCTCACCACTTGGGCATGACTGGCTTTGCGGTTCATAGGACCAATTGGCAAGCAAGAAGAACAAGCAAGACAGGCTGCCGGGGTTCCAAATCCGTATGAGGGCATCGACCCAAGGGCAAAGGACTACATGAGGGCCCACATTCCAAAGAGGTTGAAGCCCGGGGTGACCAAGTTTAACGAGCCCCACCTCGAGGACATCGAGAAGACTTTGATGGAGAAAGCAAAGCTTAAGGACAACATCGTGGTCCGTCGGGGCCACGACTTGCTCACCGAGGTCCTGGGAACCCCCGAGCACCGCGGCCGCATTCGTGGTGTCGGGTCAAAGATGAGCTGGAAGTCGGTTGAGTCGTGGCAATCCGACGCGGCCACATACAAGTCCAGGCAAAGGTATAAAGATGAGCTATATAAGAAGGGCTTCAATGAAGGCATGTCTGAAATGATCAAAAGCTCAATAAAGGAAGCCTTCACGAGCAACGACCCGGAGATGGTCGCGATGAGGTCGAAGATGTTTGATCACCATGGCCTACCCAATCCTCAAGCAAAGGAAAAGAAAGCCTTACTACCGATGAACGAGGATCATCCAAGGGTCTCGAACGAGAACTTCCAGGAAAACCAACACGTCCAACTCCTCATCCCGTTCGAAAGGTCCAAGAAGATGTGCGTGGCCGAGGGATGCATACTTCCACCCCACGATATCCACGACTTCAACAAAGAACACATCCCTGAAGACTATGTGGTCGTGAGCCGTTATGGCACGTTCTCGACCAGGAACATTTTGAATTGGACCATCCCAACCTACAACCGGCCAGACACGTAGGGCAAGCACTTGGATTGGAAGTTCTGTGGAACCGCGAGGACATCGAGATCATTGCTCGGATGCCAACTCCAACGCCGACACCAAGATCACAACCATCAGCCGCCGGATCTTGTCCTCCAGAAGATCCACATCACGACAGCGATGATGACGAAGAAAAGGGCGGGGACAAGGGCAAGGGAAAGGACAAAGGAGAAGGTGTAGCGAAGGCGGGGACAAGGAAAAGGTAGAAGGTGATGGCGGGGAAAAGGAAAAGGGCACGACAATGGGAACCATGTCTCCCCCCGCCCTCCAAATAGTCCACCGATCGGCCCGGTCAATGAGGCAAAGAAGCTCAGTAGGCCGGTAAGGGCGACAACACGGACATGACGACAAGCACAGCCCAAGCACGAACGAGCAACAGGGAGGCACGACGGGGGAGGCAATAGGGACGAAAGACACCTCCCTCGTCAACCACAAGCCAATGTCCTCCCCCGCCCACCAAGAATCCAAGAACGTCCACCGACAAGCTCCCGTACACGCTCACATTCGAAAGGTATGGTAACATTGAGCATAATACCACGTCCATAGTATATATGCTACTAACATTCCTATCCATCGTTTGCTAGGCCTGAAACTACCCGTCAACTATTTGATGAGGCCGAAGACTGCCCTGGCCACTATGTGTGTGGGAAGTTCATGATTCCCAAGGCCCAGCTCATCGACGAGGAAAAGTGGGATACAAGGAGGTTCCATCTATGGTACATGGAAGCTGCAAAATCCGGGATGTCAAGTTTTAACGTCAAGATTCCCACGGAGTACTTCCACTTTCCCACTGGTAACGAAATGCACCTACCTGTTGACTTTAGCGACATGTACAACCTGATGCGGAAAGAAGACCTGGACATCGTTCAAATCACCCTATTCACACTTTAAGTGATGAATGCAACTTCCACGGATCACTACATTCATATTTTCCATAGTTCTATACTTATTATGTCACGATGACATGTCCGTGCAGCATGACAGTCACTGTAAGTAATAAAAAGACATGTCCTGTACTCTACCTCTCTCTTGCACATATTGCTGAAAGAGTCATCAAGGGTTTCGAGATCACTGATCCGGAGATGACAGTTTGAAAAAAGACATGTCCTGTACTCTACCTCTCTCTTGCACATATTGCTGAAAGAGTCATCAAGAGTTTCGAGATCACTGATCCGGAGATGACAGTTCGACAGCGAGAGAAGAAATATGAAGAAAATATGAAAGCCGAGAAGATTAAGTTGAAAAATTACATACTAGAATGCATGAAAAAGATCAAGCCCGATGGGCTAGAGTGTATAATGGCTGCCTATCACTTTGGGTAAGTCAAATACATGTATGTACACCTAAGTCGCTAGCATATCATGCCTTCTCGTCGTCATAAACTCTATTTTGTTGCAATGGTGCAGCCAGGGCCTCGTGGGTGGCCACTGGGTCGCTTTTATCATATACCCTCAAGATGGTAGGGCCTGTGTGTTTGACTCCTTGAGCGTACCAAACAAGCAAGGGTACAAGACATTCGAAGATTGTCTGAAAAAGTAAGTCATCCAACTTTTTCATCAGTATCAGTTACGGTTACCGTACGTTTTTAAATGGTGGCTAAAACTATTATATTTTGTACAACGCTTATAAGGAATACCAAAAGGTGCCCGGATTCTGGGTCTGAAGAACTCAAAAGTTCAAGGACAAGCATAGGTACCACCTCAAAATCCGACGAGATTTCCCGGTACGTATTTCAAAGGTTCAATTCATGTTTCATACATATATATGAGTTCTAATGCTTGTGTATCAATCGTGCAGTGCGCCAAACAACCACTAGGATCGAAGACATGTGGCTTGTACACATGCGAGTTTCTAAGGGAAAGCAAGGAGTACACCAATAGCTGAAAGAAGCTCAAGGAAGGTGTCAAGTATTGGGGAGAGCAGCAGAGCCTCAGGATGTGCTTTAAACAAGTCAAGGCGGACATATGCAAGTTTGTAATGGAGAAATGCATTCTCGAAGGAGAAACGTTATTCGACAACGAATCCGAGCTGGCGTTGCTACCCCAATACGAGAAGCTCCGCAAATGGAACACAATGCTCCGTCCGACAGATTACGCTCATCAAGTTGAACTATGAATTGTAATTTGAATTTGAAATCAACTAAGTCAATGTGTATATGATGAAAACAAACAACTAAGTGACTTTGTATGTTATGTCCAGATGGTTTATATGTGTATATATATATCTGTTAGAAATCTGAAATTTTGGAATTATTTGAAAACTGCAATTGATTTGAATTCATATCCTGTTGTTTCTGCTGTTTCTGCTAGCTGCATTATTTATTTTTTTAATCCAAAATTAGTAACCGTGGCGGGCAACATAAGTAGCCCGCTACGGTTAAACGAAACTACCGCAACGGGCAACCTAAATCGACCGCTGCAATAAATAATTTACCGCGGCGGGCGCTTTAGGTTGCCCGCTGTGGTAAATTCTATTAACAGCAGCGGGCTCTTTATGTTGCCCGCTGCGGTTAAGGCTTTTACCGCAGCGGGCAAGAGCGCCCGTTGCGGTAATGACCACGATTAACCGTGGCCTTAGAACCGCAGCGGACGCTGTTGCCCGCTGCGGTAAAGCCAAAAGGCCCGCTGCGGTTAAGCTTTGTGCAGTAGTGATAGATTAGCCTCCATCTAGTTGATCCAGGACTATAAAACCAGACCCCTGCTAGCCCAGAGCCATACCATCCAATCTATTTTTATCTCAAGCAGCAGTTCAAGCTCTCCTTGTCCCGATGGCTGGCAATCACGGGATCAACCTCAACGAGCCTCTCCCTTCTGACGAATCGATGGCCCTCGTCATCGCTCCTAAGAAAGACCTCACCATTGTGCCCGAGAAGGAGATCGTGCCCGTTGATGAGCCAATACCCCTAGCCACGATGTCGCCGAAGGGCAAGGAGCCTCAACACCAATCCTTCTACGCCCAAGCCATGGAGGGAGGATCACGTCAAGGAGAGCTCAAGAAATTCTGCGTCTCCAAGGAAGTCAATCTTCTGCCCCTAGGACCCAATGAACAGCTCACGGGGTTGAAGACGAACAAGTTTGGAGATGTCCTTGTATGAAGTACAAATCCACATCTCGCTACGTCATTACTGGAGTCCGAGTTGACCCGGACAGGTCCAGGTGGTGCCTCATAAGGACAAATCCCCATCCGAAGCCTCTTCTTCCAAGCCTAAACGCAAGAGAGAACCCATAACGAAGTTGGAGGAGCAGGTGGACGACCTCATCGATGACTACATTAGAGTTAGTAAGCAGGTGGATGCCCTTGCCAAAGCTAACACTCAGCTTAGGCAAGACCTAGCCTCTGTGACAGCCTGGTTAAGAGAATGGATAGACAGGAGATTAAGCAAAGCGGTTTAAAGTCTCATGTAAACACCATATCATGAACCGTAGCTAATCACCTCAATTAGAGTGAGAGAGTTATTATTAATAGTATTATGATAAGGCACAAGTGTTAGAGTTAAGAGTCTTAGAGTTTCTTTAAAGAGTGTTTAGTTTGCTTAATTTCAATCATTTAGTTATTTTGCTTGCTTGTGTAATAAAGTGCCTTATAAGTTATTAATAAAGTTTTGTTTTAGTTATCTACTCTCTCTCTCTCTACTTTTGTTTTGGATATGTGTCTTGTCTCCACATGTTGTGTATGAAGGTATAACAGGAACAAGTGTGGGAGAAGGACCTAACCAATAAATCGAAGATCGACCGAAGAATCGTAGGAAAAAAGAATCACTCAACAAGACCACATATGATGAACCAATCTTGTTCATCTACAGGTCTAGTACGTATCACACCCTCTCTATCTTCATATTGCCCTCTATTTCCTAATTGAAAATTGAAAACCACTTGAAACAAGATTTAAGATGAGTCCCAAATTAAACTTGATAATAACTTGAGATAGCTCACATGATCTATTCTTAGAATCTCTTGTTACCGTTGGGAATAATTAATTGCTTATCATAATACTTGACTCTACAAGTCTTGTCTTTGGAGAATTTATTTCAAATGCTTAAAATCAAATAGCAATTCTTCTCCTTAGTGGTAAAAACATATTTCCTCCTAAAGCCTTAATAATCATGACACCATTATGTTACTCTAGCTACTTACCTTAATGATGCTAAGTTAACTTTTTATGGCTTTGGTTGAGAGATTTATCATACTAGTGCAATGCACGCGCCTTTGCGCGTGTCGGTGAAGAGAGTATAGACCATAGCATTCATCTCCTATAAAAAGAGAAACTGTTGGTAGGACTCATCCACTACTTGGTAGACCAAATCAGTGCAACATTTTGAGGAGAAATCAAAACAAATCACACATCTTGTACATCGCTCTTAAGCAAACAAAACACGTACTGTAAATGTGACTGGACTTAGGAAGACATGTACCGACCGCTGATTCAAATGTTATAGCATCACCCAGTTCAGTAAACCATTCCAAATAGCTATGGTCGTCAAAATCATCATGGGTCTCACTGGAGTCCAGGTGCAACACATCAATGATGTATCATGTATTTATAATATAATTAGAGAAACAAAATGCTTCTTTGTATTGAGACTGTGAAAAGTGTTCGACATAGATTAAATGTAATTCAGTGATGGCTAGGCCTCTGGTTATGAGCATGCATTTCTCCATGGGAGGCTGATATATAGAAATTTTACGGGATCAAACCAATCTTTGCCTTTAACATTTTATAAGCAAATTTAGTAACCAACAAAAAGCTGAAATATTTCCCTCAAAAAAAGCTGAAATACAATTGAGGCCTGTTCTGAATTTGCATGGAACTTGTATTTTACAGAACTAATATAACATACTTAGCTTACGTAGCTTATAGAATTAGAACACTTAAACTGTACGCCTCTTGGTGGTGTATGAGAAATAATGAAAATTGTACATAGTTTAGTGATAACTTTTCTGTGTAGAAAAATAGTATATTTTTTAGCCCTATTTCAAGGTGGAACTGCCTAAGCCTAAATTATGCTGAAACCGCCTAATGCTCATAAGCCTAAATTATGTATCAACAATAACCAATAACATATATAAAACCAAATATGGGGAAAGTGGTAATCCATTGCCTCAATCAGACAATAAAACAACAAAGTTAATTGATATGAAAGGGTCAAGCATGGAAATAATATCGTACCGGGTGTCAGAATGAGGAACACTCCTCCCTCCATTGAAAGAGAATATGTTTAGCATAACTTTTCATATTTGAATCAGACACAACCCAAAACTGTAAACAGAACAGATCTGAATCAGATGAAGCAGCTATACTGAAAGGGCTCATGTGTTTAGCATAACCATGTATGTAAAAGATTATATCATACCAACATAAGCTAAAGATTGACAATATACATATTTTAAGTTAGATGAACACACTTGTTGTGACATAGCCATTAATGTTCATTGATTGTGTGAACTCTGAGAAACCGAATATACTACTATTTTCATCAGAAGGCTAAGTGACTTAAAATGGCTGCAGTAATTTACTTGGTCTCCCAAAAATCAGATCAGGGAAGAGAAACAGAACTTAGGTTCCATGGCTTAGAACCTAAGACTCTAAGAAATGTGAGAGGATTCATTGTGCCTGCTCCAACCTAGATTTATTTGATGGATGAAAATCAACCAATGTAATCTTGGACCTCACCTAAGGGCCAGATCAGGGTAAGAAACAATGCAGAAGAAAGGAATAAAAAAGGTAAGGTTACCTACCTCGGTGTTGCAACAATGCATAACTGCACATCCTACGGAGGCCTAGTGCTCCTGTGCAATCAGAAACTCAGAATTGGAAAGAATTAGACATGAGAGGAGGTTTGTGGTTGTGAATTTGATTGGTGAGGAGTAACCGGCTCTCAAGAAAAAACACACTCCGGGAGGATGACTTGTTTTCTTGTGTCTGTGAACCCTATAACTTGTAGGTAAATATATATGAAACACAAAGAAGCAGTTATAGGTCGTAAGAAAACAATAGCTGGAAATTGAAAATGAGGAAGCAGAGATGAGCACGATTGAGCCATTATAATTTGCACATGTTCCCTCTGTTGGCTCTATGATTTTAGATAATATAATGGCAATTCTCATGCTCATCTGAACTGCAGAGCGATGGTGTTACATTATAAGTTGACCCTGATGGAATGGGCTCTGCAATTTCAGATACTATGATGGCAATCCTCAAGATGATCTCAAGCATACTGAAAAAATGGCAAATTGAAAAGTAATCTCTGTGTAATATGGATTTAGAAAACAAAAGAGCTGGTGCTTAACGAAACTTTTTTTGGGTGTGCAGAATTAGCACCATCAGAACAAATAACTGGTATAAAATCTTATTGTTTATCGGTGCAAAAGGATCTAATACACGGAAGATGCTGAATATGCAGGTAATAAACACAAATGAACTGCATGATCCTGCAGCAGTAAATGGGGCCTAACCATGTCTGTTCCTTCATTAATCCATTATTTAAGACAAGATGCTACCCTGAGCATCTAAAGTCGACCAAGGGCACTATCGCTTTGGACCTCTCCCATTGTAGACCCAAACAGTGGTCATCATGAGCTCTGCACCTAAATTAGGAGTAGGAAGAAGCTCCTTTTTGTGTGCCTGAAAACCAAGCAGGAAATATTGAAACTAACAAGACAATGTGCAATCTTAAATCAGTAAGCTCATATTTTTCTAAGATGTTATCGTTGGTACCTGATTACCAAAACATATTAAACCCAATCTTCAGGCAACCGCAAGACATTCCAGCAGTCAATCAAAATAGCTGTGAATCAATCTTAAAGCTATAGAATCACTGTAAATATATACCAAAAATAGCTGTGAATCAATCTTAAAGCTATCGATTTAGTTTTTTTAAGAAATTTATTTGGAGATATAAATGTTGTATGCATTTGATATAAATCGAGTTAAACTTGTGGTATGGAGACCAACGGTGACACTTATTTAGAGACGGAGGGAGTAAATGTGCTAATAAAATAATCAATGGGTCAAATTGGATGGAGAGGTGCTAATAAAATAAACATAGCTATTTTTCCCACACTATATATCCTTACAGTAATAAGTATGTAAAGCACACTTGGATCTGCGATAATAAAATTCTTAAAAAAAACACAAGCAATCGATGTACAAGCATCAGGTGACATTTAGGTGATTTTGAGGAGCACATACATATATAGTAATCCGCAAAATTTTGATTGGTCATAATTTGAAGATGTAAGCAGGAGTTGACATTGAATCATGTTTCAGTGCTCAGCATAGCCTGCACACTAACAGTTAGGTAGACTAAAGCGAAGTACGGGGAAAAAGATATACAGACAATAGTAAATTTGTTTGAGTGCCAATTCAGTTGTAAAGAGAAACGTGCACATTAACTATACACCCCAAATCAACACATTAGCAAATTGGAGTAAATTAAAGGCAGTGGAAGCATCCTTGACAAGCTCGACAAAGTTCAGCGGGATATATTAAGAAATAGACGCACCATAGGACTTTTATTTAAAAGGCGCTAGGTTTAGTAAGTCACATTAGACATTAATCTTTGGAGGGCAAAATATAAAAATGGTTGTCAAAATATCCAATCCAAAATCCTAATCCAACTCACATTGCGAAGAAAGAAGCGAGGGAAGGATTGAATGGACAGAAGGTCCACTTCTGACGCTATATTTTACATTTTACAAAAGAGAACCGGCCCATAAAAACATGGAAGGCCAATGGTTTTCTGAGTTTATCAACAGCCTAAACATTATCATCGCAACCGTGTATGAAACATTGGTCACCGTGGTCACTTACCAGAAACTGTACGCATCTTAGGGACTACTAAGCACAACAAACCAGCAGTTAACCTGCATCCATTAGCTCAAATATTGTTGCCTCTTTCTTTTGGCAGAGGCACATTTCCACTTCATCAAAGTCTGTAAATAAGCGAGGACAAAATATAAAAATGGCTGGCAAAATATCCATACCGTTGCTATGAACATATTGTTACTTCTTGATTTAGTTAGCAACACATGTCCACCCCATGAGAACCTGTAAATAAGTGAGCAGAACAAGCAAATGGTTGCCTCTATATGCATACAATTTCTATCAATCAGAGGTATCGTATCAGAAAGACATTTGGCACATTGAATCTATATTAACTAAAATGTTGTGTTTTCCAATGTTTTATTCTCAGATCTATGGGTACATATATAAGTCAACTTCAACGATTTGTTGTCAATTAGAAATTAAGAAAATTGAATATAGAAAAAAGGGCCTTTGGATTTAATATGAATATAGACTGGACCTAACCATCATGCAGAAGCATGAGGTACGTGTGACCAAAACCAGTATATAACACTAAGCAGGGTCATTTTCATTTGAAGGAGTAAACATATCCCTCCAACGAATGTTGTAAGCCATATAGCACACAAGAAAATAAGCCATATAACATCACTAAAAGCACCACTATTACCTTTACGATAGAATAGCACAAAAACTACATACGAGAGTATCTGCACTGGTTACACGTTGCAACAGTTTAGTGGCTAATGTGATCAGCTCAGTACGAAGCATGACAATTATTTAATGTAATGAAGAACTAAAGAAAATCCAGATACCTTGGTGGAGCAATGCGTAGACAAGAGAAGCCTGAAAATCATAAAATGACATATGATGATCTGAAAGAAAAGAGGGCGTGCATTAGTATATTTTAATTTGAAGGACTGATTACTCCAAAAAAATATCAGTAGTAATAAGATTAGTAATTTCCCTAGATAGTATTCTAAAGAGAAAACAAAAATGAAATTTCATTGAATTACATTTTTTATGATCTAGAATTGCCTAGGATGTATACCTGTGTGAAAAGAGCCAATAAGCAGCACCCGAGATGGGAGAGTAAGACCCCTTCTGAAATTACGAAACTACTTGCAAGCTGTGATATGAAGGCACAATATTTGGAAGCCAAAATTGACATCACAATAAGCACCCGAGATGGGAGAGTAAAACCCTTTATGAAATTACGAAACTACTTGCAAGCTGTGATATAAACGCACAATATTTGGAAGCCAAAATTGACATCACAAGTATATTGGATTGTCAGAGCTGCAGCATAAATAGAAAATAAAATCAACATCCTCGCAACAACAAGGCGGTGTTCATGGAAGCTGTGATATGAAGACACAATATTTCAAAGCCAAAATTGACATCAAAAACATATTGGACTATCGTAGCTGCAACATAAATAGAAGATAAAATCAACATCTTCACAATAACAACGCGATGTTCATCACCAAATCTCCCTTGCTCCACTTTTTTATTAGAAAAGGGAATATATTAATATCCCAGCTTCTGCATCGACAAATGCATATGGTTGTTCCTTATTACAAATACTAGGATAAAAAACCACGCAACCTTGAAAACAAAGTTTTCATTGAAAGAAGAAGGTAAAGCTTCCCAAAGCAACATTTAGAGAGTAATTCTATTACTGAAACTCCAACCGTTTCTTGCAAACACCTCCATAGCAGTAATCTCAATCTTCCTACAACCCATCTTCATCAATTGGCCATCCTCCTCCTTCTATAGAAGTGACCAGAACCTGATCCAGTAAGCCCCCCTGAATATAACCTGCAAATAAGTTGGTGGTAGGACCTTGTCAAAAACAAAATCATTGCGAGTTAACCAAATTACCCAACATATTGCACTCGCACCCACAAGAATCTTGGATTTCAGTTTTCTATTAAACCCTTGTAACCAGTCTGAAAACATATTGTGTACACTAGTTGGGGGTAGTAAATTAAAAGAAACCTAAATAGATCGCCAAACAAATTTAGCAAGATGACATTCAAAGAGTAGATGTTGTATAGATTCCTCGGAGGAACAGAAACAACACTTCCTATCTCCTTGCCATTGTCGTCTTGCTAAATTATCTTTGGTTAAGATTACTCCTTTATACAAATACCACAAAAAAATCTTGATTTTAAGAGGTAGTTTCAGTTTCCATATGAATGTGTTATATGGTATAGCTTCAGATCCTAATAAGGCTCTGTACATGGATTTGACTGAAAACAAACCATTCTGATGTAGCCCCCACACAAAGCGATCCATCTGGTTCGTTAATTGTACATCTGCAACCATGGCAACCACGTCATACCATGCTTGTAAATGAACACCCACCAAGGATCTCCTGAAAGCCACATTTAACGGTGTTGTGGACATCACCGTTCTCACAGATGCACCTTTTCTTCTAACAATATTATAGAGTGTGGGAAAGAGTGATTTTTAAAGGACGTGGTCTTATCCATGCATCCTCCCAAAATCGTACTTGTGATCCATCACCTAGTTTAAACTTGCCCAAAGAGAGGAACTCTCTCTTGACCTTCATGAGACCAGCCCAAAATTGAGAGTCCCCTGACATATATTGAACCTCTGTTAGGGTCTTGTTCTTTAGATATTTGTTCCTAAGTAGTTGTTGCCAAATTCCATCTTCATTCAGCAACTTAAAAAGCCATTTGCTTAGGAGACACTTATTATGAACATCTAAATTTAAGACACCCAACCCCCCTTGATCTTTCGATGTACAAACTACCTCCCATTTAGTTAATCTATATTTCTTCTTCTGTTCATCAATCTGCCAAAAAAAACCATGATCTGAAATAGTCTAGCTTTTTCAGAACTCCTTTCGGTACATCAAAAAAGGACAACATGAACATGGGGAGACTACTTAAAACCGAATTAAGCAGGACAAGCCTCCCTCCTACTGACAATATCTTACTTCTCCAACAGTTCAACCTCTTTTCAAAACGTTCTTCAACGTGTTTCCAGTCCTTATTCATAAGTTTTCTATGATGCATTGGAATACCCAAATACCTAAATGGAAACGAACCCAAGTCACAGCCAAAAATTTGTGCAAAGTCTGTTTGGTTCGCTTTGGCTGATCCGTAGCAAAACAATTCACTCTTATGGAAATTGATCTTTAGTCCCGATAGCTGTTCAAAAGCACACAACAAAAGCTTCATGTTTTTGGCTCTCTCTAGGTCATTATCCATAAAGATGACAGTATCATGTGCATATTGGAGGACAGAAAGTCCCTCATCTACCAAATGTGGAACAACCCCTCGGATATGTCCAGCCTCTTTGGCTCATGAAATAAGGATGGCTAGCATATCAACTACTATATTAAACAGAATAGGAGATAATGGGTCCCCTTGCCGCACTCCTTTCTTAGTTTCAAAATAATGACCTATATTATCATTGACCTTTATTGCAACACTTCCTCTAGACATGACCTTTGAGATCCATTCACACCAAGTTGGTGAGAATCCTTTCATTCTGAGGACCTGTTGAATAAAAGGCCGCTTTAGCTTATCATACGCTTTTTCAAAGTCTAATTTTAAAATCACACTATCTTGTCTTTTCCTGTGTAACTCATGAATCGTTTCATGCAACATGACAACTCCTTCCATAATGTTACGACCTGGGATAAAGGCTGTTTGTGACGAACCTATCAACTTGTCCGCCACCTTCAAAATTCTATTATTCAACACTTTTGTAAAAATCTTAAAGCTCACATTTAGCAAGCATATCGGTCTATACTGTTGTATTTTGACCGCTTCAGCCATTTTTGGTAGCAAAGTAATAATCCCAAAGTTTAGACTATGAATAGGCAGTCTCCCAGCATGGAATTCATAGAAAAGGTTCATTCAATCTGGCTTTACAACATCCCAAAAAATTGATAAAAATCCACAGGGAAGCCATCTGGACCAGGTGCTTTGTTATGTTCCATGTCAAAAACTGCCATTTTGACTTCTTCCTCGCTGAATGGAGCTGTCAACAACTCATTCTCCTCCTCCGACACTTGAGGTATGTCATGCGTCAAAGTCTCGTCCAATGAGAAAGAATTCATTGTATGCGGTCCAAACAGTCCTTTGTAAAACTTAGTTATATAAATGTTCAAATTTGTATCTCTAACAATAATTCCTTCTTCTTGTTCTAGCTGTACAATTTTTGTTTTCCTATGTCTTCCGTTTGCCACTAGGTGGAAGTACTTAGTATTATCATCCCCTTGCAGTAACTTAGTTGTTTTTGATCGTTGGAGCCAATAAATCTCCTCTTCTCTCAGCAACTTGGTTAATTGCCCTTTAAGATGATATCTAAGATTCTCCTCCTGAGGTGACAACATAAGAATCTCTGCCTTTCTATCCAGCTCGTCTATCTTGGACAATAAATTAGCTTTATATTTCTTATTTTGAGAGGATAAATTCCTAGCCCAACCTCTAAGAAAGCGTCGTAATCTTCTAATTTTATTTTGCCATATCTCCAAAGGTGACCTGCCCCTATTCTCAGATCCCCAAACCTCTTTAACCAACTCGAAAAAACCATCCTCTAGTTAGCCACGCTAACTCAAATTTAAAGTTCCTAGCGTTTCCTCTATGAGATGGTTCCCCCGTATCTATTAAAAGAGGTGTATGATCTGAGATCTCTTGGTCAGTGCTTGAACAGAAGCCAGTGGAAATTTTTGCTCTCAGTCTGTTGTTACTAAAATGCGGTCTAACTTTTCATAAGTCAGGAAATTCTGCATAATTTGCCCAAGTATATTTTCTACCCGTCATCTCCAACTCTCTTAAATTTAAAGTCTCAATAATAGCATTAAATAAAAATGGCCACTTATTATTATACCTCGAATTATTTCTTTCAGATGGGTTCCTGATGATATTGAAATCTCCCCCTACTATGAAAGGGAGATCCCCACAGCTAGTACAAGCTCGTACTAGCTCTGATAAGAACTGTTCTTTGTGCTCTTCTTGTGCTGCCCCATATACAGACAAAAGAGCCCAATGATACCCGTCTATTTTATTTTTCAAGATAAATTTGATATGATAATCCTCATCCTCAATACTTTGCACGTCATAACAGCTCTGATTTATACCCATCAGTATCCCCCCGGACATGCCCCGAGGAGACCGCAATGCCAAATAAAATCAGCCCCCGCACAAAGGTTCTCTAAACACTGAGTTGAGAAACTATTTTTGTTGGTCTCTGAGAGCGCTATAAAATCAAGGTTAAAATCCCAAGGTTAAAATCCCTTGCCATATCATACAAAAAGGTGTCTTTAGCTAGGTCACGCAGACCTCTGCAGTTCCAGAAAATACCTTTCATTTGGACACTATTTTTTCCTAGCAACTGTATTCTTATTGAGGAGTTTCTTTTTAATTTTTCTCTTTGCCACCTTGATGGGTACATCTACGAGTTTTCCATCTAGGTCCGCACTATTATCGTCCATCACCTCTTCCGTTAGGTCGCCACAAAGTCGACCTTTGGTTAAGGTATCAAGATTGATCTCCTCCTCCTCAGACTTAATATCAATTTCATTTTTGCTTGAACAAAAAGATTGTTTTAGCCTATCTTTTTCCACATCTTTTAAAAGATCAATAGATCCAGTAATCAATTTCTCATTGTCACCCAAACTTATGCCCACTCCCCCTAAGTTCTCCTTGAAACAAGTCTTAGAAAAGGAACAAAAAGATTTATCATGCAAATTACCTTGTGGTTCCTCGAGGTTCTTGACAATAATTCTTTTTTCTGCCTTCTCCAAAGAGCCTACATCAGCCACATGAAAATTCCGTTTGCTCCATCGAACCGGGGTCAGCTCTCCATCTGACAAAATCACCATCTTCATGACACTCCCCAACTCCTTTTTCGACCCACCATCAGCTGCCACTCCAGCTTGCAGCATAGCATCGCGAAGAATGCCGAAGTGCAGAGCGCCGTCAAGCGCCCCATCCGCTGCCTCGTTATCCTGCCCAACTGAGACTTGAATCTGTTCCTCCTCCAACATGATAGACTGGTGCTCAATACAAATATCTTTCTGCTGCTCCCTTGCTGTTATAGAAGTTGGATGTGAAGACTGCTGAGTCTGGCCGATGGCCCCTCCCATCAACGCACCCCCATCAGCAGGTATTGATGCTTGCCCAGGCGCCCGAGGAACCTGAAAGGGTCGCTGAACCAAGCGAGCTGGTGCTGGCGAAGACCCAACTGAACCGGTTGATGCAAGAGTTGCGGCAATTTTTATATTGACTGATTCTCCCTTTTGAGCTCTTAGAAAATTACGTGCACGCTCACTTAGTTTAGTCTCCTCTCCTAACAAATCATCATTTGACCAATCATAGTACATCTGACCCTCAGGAACCTTGGCTTCATCTCCGGTCAAGTTGTTGTTTGCTGCAAATCCAACACTCGCATTCGGGAAAGCGGCGGCCCCATTATTTTGAGACTCCTTCATCTCAGTGTCTCTAGCTGCCCCGTTACCATGATCCTCATTCCCATCATTTTGTGAGTTCCATAAGTTCCACAGACCAATGTTAGGTGGAAAGGGTTCAACCTCAAAGTTCAACTGAAAGTATCTATTACCAATGATGACATCAAGTTTAGTTGGAATTGCTGCAGGTTCAAGCACTACCACTGCAAACCGACCAAAGTTGCTAGCTCTAGTGGTCACCATATCCACATCCCGTGTAACACCAAAAAGAGATCCTAGTGCCCACAGAATGGCATACTCTCTAAGAATTGATGAAGATTATCCCGCATCCAGACCACAGGTAAAACATGCCCATAATATTCTTCCTCCTCCTTGAATTCTTGGAATTTAAGAGTGACCCCTTCTTTCATCTCTGCATTAAATTTGGTCATCTTTGTTAGGCCCCTTTGGATGGGAAAAGGACCTTAAATTCGAAGCCATTGTGTCGTTTTACCTCCCAAACGAAAGTATCCGACACCAACACCCGCAAGAAAGCTAGAACTTCCTCCTCTGTCACATTTTTGCCTGAAGTAGAGACTAGAGCCATTCTAGAGTCTTTCTTTGCTGGCTGAATAGGAGCATGAGGAATATGGAAACCAGCAAGTGCATCGGCAGCCTGGCCAACTAACTGAACTACTGGCTTTGGTTGTTTGAGGACAGGGCACCGACAAATGGCATGATCGCTGCTCCTGCAGATTTCACAAAAAACTGATGCTGTACACTCAGACATCAAATGACGACCCTTGACACCACACCGCCTGCAAGTTTTAGCAGTGGAAGCCCTATAAGTTGCCTCCACTGCACCAACTTCAGATAATCCAATCTCTGAATTCTCCAATTGCAAATCACTTGCTCCAGCAGCCAAGGAAGAACCATGAAGCACTTGAGCCGGATGACTATCACACTACCGGAGGCGGGCTCTATGCCGAGTGCCCGCCGTTTTGCCGAGGGCTAAAACACGGGCACTCGGCAAAGAGGTCTTTGCCGAGAGTCAGCCCTCGGCACTGTACGGATCTCGGCGAAGAATTGTACGCCGAGGGCCAGACTCTCGGCGAAGTCCGACTCTCGGCAAAGATACCCTATGCCGAGGGCTAAACCCTCGGCGTAGACGGCACCTCGGCGAACGGGTCGTTAACAAACGGCTCGTCCTGCGCCGTTACCTTTGCCGAGAGCCCTCTGTTAGGCTCTCGGCAAAGGACCGAAATTTTTTTTTGGAAGAACCCTACGCCGAGAGCCCTGGCCCTGGCTCTCGGCATAGTTGCTCTTTGCCGAGGGTTTTAGTAAGCCCTCGGCAAAGCATTTTTTTTTGTATTTTTGCTCCCAATTTTTTCTGTGGCCTTGCTACAGTACTAGAAGCCAAGATTTGAAATTTGAAGTGTTTTCCATAAATCTTGCTATATTTCGCGCATTTTCTTTAATTTGATGATTTTTCCCGCAGGACGCACATTTGAACTGCAGGTGCATGAAATAATGAAACTCAGCGATTCAAAAAATGGTATTCATTCTTCAGAGGGTATTTCGACACCATATCCAGGGACAGGCGCGGAGACTCGACCGTCTCGTGCACGAGAAACGGCGACCAAGTTGCGTGATATTAAATTTAAAATTATTAAAAATACAAACGAAGTCAGAAAATCATGAAAATGGACGGGTGACCTTGACATCGCATGTAGAGGCTATGAAAAAAATTTGGGAATGTTTGGAGCAAGTGGTGGCGCAAGATGGTTGAAACTCTGAGATATCCGGATAGCCTCACATGCGATGATATGCAGAGATATCCGAGTTTCAATCATCTTGCGCCACCACTTGCTCCAAACATTTCCAAATTTTTTTCATAGCCTCTACATGCGATGTCAAGGTCACCCGTCCATTTTCATGATTTTCTGACTTCGTTTGTATTTTTAATAATTTTAAATCCAATATCACGCAACTTGGTCGCCGTTTCTCGTGCACGAGACGGTCGAGTCTCCGCGCCTGTCCCTGGATACGGTGTCGAAATACCCTCTGAAGAATGAATACCATTTTTCGAATCGCTGAGTTTCATTATTTCATGCACCTGCAGTTCAAACGTGCGTCCCGCGGAAAAAATCATCAAATTAAAAAAAATGCGCGAAATATAGCAAGATTTATGGAAAACACTTCAAATTTGAAATCTTGGCTTGTAGTACTGTAGCAAGGTCACAGGAAAAATTGGGAGCAAAAAAACAAAATAATAATAATATGCTTTGCCGAGAGCTTCCTAAAGCCCTCGGCAAAGGGCACCTATGCCGAGAGCCAGGGCCAAGGCTCTCGGCAAAGAAATTTTGTAAAAAAAAATAAAAACAAAATCCTTTGCCGAGAGCCGGATCAGTGGCTCTCGGCAAAGGGCCAGTAGATGCCGAGAGCCGGATCGCGGGCTCTCGGCAAAGCAGGCAAATGAAAAAAAAATAAAAACGGCCGCGCACCCGAACGCACACGCACAACACACGAACACGCACGCCGCCGCGGCCTACAAAAACCGCCCCGCGCCGCCTCCATCCGGCGAAACACCTCCAACCACCGACGCAGCCTCCCGCCCGACAAGCCCCTCGCAACGCCTCCCGCGACCCGAGACATAGCCCCTAGACGCGGCACCTACGCCCGTCCCGCCCCTCCCCGCACTCCCCCGGCTGCCCCGGATCCCGCCGCCTCCGCTCCGCACGACCAGCCCCCACCTCGGTCCCGCGCCGTGCAGCGCCCGCCGCACGCGCCCACCCGCCCGCCCGCGCCGCCCGGCCGCCCCCGCCCGCCGCCGCCCGCCGCCCCCGCCCCGCCCCCGCACGCGCCCGCCCCCCCCCCCCCGCGCGGCCGCCCGCGACCCGCGCCGTGCCGCCGCCCTGCCACCTGCAGGCCTGGTTGGAGAGGAGGAGAGGAGAGGAGAGAAGGAAGAGGAGGAGGAAGAGGAGGAGGAGGAGGAGGAGGAGGAGAGGAAGAAGAGAGGAGGAGGAGGAGGAGTAGGAGGAGAGGAAGAGGAGGAGGAGGAGCCCTGCGCCACCTATTCGGCCACGCGCCCCTGCCCCATCATGGAACGTCGTCGTCGATCGGCGCGCGTCGTCACTTGTAAGTCGTCCTCGATCGCCCCGTCGTCCTTGTACCTCTGCAACTTAGTTGTGATAAGTAGTAGTAGTAAGTATAATAGTTGTTAGTAGTAGTGCTATGCTTGTTAATGTATGTTGATGTCGGCCATCGTGCCTGGACATATATGTTGATGTCGGCCATCGTGCCTGGACATATATGTTGATGTCGGCCATCGTGCCTTGACATATATGTGGATGTCGGCCATCGTGCCGTCTTTTCTTGCAGGTTATGAAACCTCACCGTGCAGGGGAGGTTCTGCCGAAATTTGTAATTGATACTATCTTTTTTGTCTTTTCTGTAGGAGGAGGACCTATCGGGGCCAAGCCGGAGATCCTCGGCGACCTCGATCGTCTTCGTCGTCGTCGCGGGTCTGCCTGCACCGCTTCACCTCGCCACTGCACCGACTCACCACTGCGCCGCTAGCCTGACTCCACCGGCACCCTAGGTATAAAGAACGTCTCTTCCCAGAAAAGGGTCTTAGGTCATTGAACCCAGTTAGGTGTCTCCCGTCCGAAAGAGATACGGCTGGAGGTATGCAGGTCTCTGCATATCGATAACCGTATCTGTTTCGGATTGTCCACGTTACTTGGACAGCCCGCAGATGCGTCGATGAGGCTAGTTCCCATGGTCTGCCCCGATTCGAGATGGAGTTTCAGCATCACCTCCCTGTTGTTCTCCGGATACACACTCTCCCTATAGGGACGTGTATCTTGAGAACATCGGGGAGGTGCTGCCGAAATTCTGTCTCGGCTCGGGGCAGACAATGGGAACTGGCCTCATGTACGTATCCGCGGGTGGGATTAGGACCTATCCTCACCTATTAGATGATAGTAGGATGGAAGTACTCGGAGGTAGATATGTAAGTACTCGGATGCATGACAGTAGGATGGATGACCGTCAGTGGATGTACTCGGGCCGTAGAAGCTGAAGTGATTTCACCGATGAATGGTTGCGCAAGACAGATGCTTTCGTGAACAATGCATTTGGCGCGGCTCGGCGAGGAGAGATCAAAGTGTTGTGCCCATGCAGCAGATGTGGGAACCGGAGAAGGCAAGACAAGGAGAACATGGCTAAACATCTTGTGAACAATGGATTCACGCTGGACTACACCCGGTGGATCTACCATGGTGAAGCACATCGTTTGAGAGCGGAGGCAGTGCGACCATGTCTGGAGGACTTTGATGCTGATGCGGGGGTAGCAGACATGTTAGATGACTTCCAAGAAGCACAGTACGCTGAAGGACGTACGGAGGAGGAGATGGAGAAGACCGCAAAGGCGTTTTACGAGATGATGTCTTCGGCACAGAAACTCCTTCACGATCGGACAACGGTTTCTCAACTGGATGCCATTGGCCGTGTGATGGGGTTCAAGTCCCAGTTCAACCTGAGTCGAGATGCGTTCGATGGTATGTTGGCCCTATTTGGTAGCATGCTTCTGGACGGCCACATATTGCCAAAGAGCCTGTACGAGTCACAGAAACTGCTTCGTGCACTGAAGATGCCGTATGAGCAGATACATGCTTGTCCAAATGGGTGCGTCCTCTTCAGGAAAGATCTCACGGATGCAGGTTACTGTCCGAAGTGTAAAGCGTCGAGATACATGGAGGTAGACGATGGTGAAGGCCCGAAGAGGCAGCTTTCTATCCCCATGAAAGTCCTGCGTTACCTGCCGTTCACACCGAGGATCCAACGTCTCTACATGACCGAGGAATCCGCGAAACAGATGACATGGCACAAACAGGGTACCCGATACAATCCTGAGAAGTTGGTACATCCCGCCGATGGTGAAGCATGGGCCCACTTCGACCGCATCCATCATGACAAAGCTAGAGAGGCTCGTAATGTTCGTGTTGCGTTTGCAACAGACGGTTTCAATCCCTATGGACTCATGGCTGTCCCGTACACGTGTTGGCCCGTCTTCGTTATCCCCCTCAATCTCCCCCCCCCGGCGTCCTATTTCAACATCATACTGTCTTCTTGTCGTTGATAATTCCTGGACACCCGGGGAATAACATGGGTGTGTACATGGAGCCTCTGATTGATGAATTGGAAACTGCTTGGAATGAAGGGGTATTGACATACGACCGAGCTTCAAGGTCTAACTTCACAATGCACATCTGGTACCAGTACTCACTGCATGACTACCTGGCATATGGGATATTCTGTGCCTGGTGTGTCCATGGCAAGTTCTCATGCCCGGTTTGTAAGACAGCTACGAGATTTATCTGGTTGAAGAAGGGTGGCAAGTATTCGGCGTTCGACCAACATCGACAATTCCTACCTCTTGACCATCCTTTTAGACGGGACACCAAGAACTTTACCAAAGGTGTCGTGGTGAGAGATCCTCCACCTCGGTTGCTGACCGGTGCCGAGGTTCATGCTCAGATAGATGCTCTCCAGTTCAACGAAACAGACGGTCGTTTTGCGGGGTATGGTCAGGAGCATATGTGGACTCATAAGTCAGGCTTGGAAAGACTCCCTTATTATGACGATCTTCTTCTGCCACATAACATTGATGTAATGCACACTGAAAAGAACATCGCTGAGTCGCTTTGGGGAACACTCATGGACACTGAAAAGTCTAAGGACAACCCTAAGGCTAGACTAGACATGGCACTGTTGTGCGATAGACCAAAGCAAGAGATGCTGCCTCCTCAGCCCGGCAGGAGATGGACACGGCCCAAGGTCGATTTCGTCTTGGGCAGGCCACAAAGGAAAGAAATACTTCAGTGGATTCAGACATTGACATTCCCTGATGGATATGCAGCGAATCTAACGAGAGGAGTCAACTTATCTACTCTGCGAGTCCTAGGGATGAAGAGTCATGACTTCCACGTATGGATCGAACGGCTTCTTCCGGCGATGGTTCGAGGCTATCTTCCTGAGCCTATGTGGGTTGTCCTGGCAGAGTTGAGCTATTTCTTCCGCCAGCTATGTGCCAATGAGATATCTCGGTCCGTCGTTGATGACTTGGAGAAAGCTGCACCTGTGTTGCTCTGTAAGCTGGAGAAGATCTTTCCACCAGGCTTCTTCACTCCGATGCTTCATTTGATCGTACACCTCCCAAATGAGGTTCGAATGGGAGGGCCTGTGCAATGGCGTTGGTGCTTTCCAGTCGAGAGAAATATGAAGACTCTTCGCAAGAAATGTAGAAACAAAGCCAAAATTGAGGCTTCCATTGCAGAGGCATCCATTCTGGAGGAGGTGTCCAACTTCACTGAAGAATACTACTCTGAGAACCTTCCTAGCGTGCATAATCCACCCCCTCGTTACAATGCTGGAGAAAATGAATCGACTCTTAGCCTTTTTCGAGGCCAACTCGGCACGGCAAGTGGATCCACAGTTAAGCAGTTGAACTATGAAGAGTGGCGAAAGATCATGCTATACGTGCTTACCAACCTTGATGAGCTGGATCCGTACATGGGGTAAGTTGTTATCTATCTTCATCCAATTCGTCGTCACTTTCCAACACCATTCTTTTTGCTTAGTACAGTGAATTTCTTCATTTGTTCTCGAATGGACCAAGGCCTCTTTCTGATGCGGCAGCTGAAACCCTAATTGCAAATGGTGTGGGGCAAGGGAGGCCTGATTTCATTTCTTGGTTTCGACAGAAGGTACTGTCCAACAGTAGGTCGTACTTAGTCTAACGTTCCAACTTGCTCTTATGTTCTGACCGTATAACGATATATCTTGCGCCACCTTGCAGGCTCAAACCGATGCGTCTATGAGTCAAGAGCTGAGACAGGTTGCAAAAGGCTTTGACCGTAGGGTCAAGTCATTTAACGGTTATGACGTGAATGGATTTCGCTTCCACACATCAAGCTACGAGCAGAGTCGGCCCAATCGAAAAACCACAAATAGCGGAGTTTGTGCTTCAGGCAATGACAACCGTGACTACTATGGAACAATTGAAGAAATATACGAACTTTCATTTCATGGTGAAAAGCCTTTGAATCCTGTCATGTTCAAATGCCATTGGTTTGATCCTGGAAGAACGAGGCTGACCCCTAATCTTGGGCTAGCCGAAATTCGACAGGATTCTGTCTATCCAGGCTCCGATGTGTATATTGTGGCTCAACAGGCCACGCAGGTTTATTACACGCCATACGCGTGCAAAAGCAAAGAGCATCTCTTGGGTTGGTATATTGTGCACAAGATATCACCACATGGTAAACTACCTCTCCCCAATGACGAGGATTATAACTTTAACACAAACACATATGACGGTGAGTTCTTTCAAGAATCTGGGTTGCAAGGGACGTTCACGATAGACTTAACCGAAGCGATGGAAATGGAAGTAGAGAATGATGACGAGGACGCTGGGGATGAGGTGGTAAATGAGAAGGACATAGAAATGCTAGAACGATTCCGTTTAGGCCAAGCAAATGAAGACGATGACCTGTCTTCGGATACTGAGGAGTACTTAGACATGGTTGACAGTGATGAGGAGACTCATGCTCCGGCTAATCCGGATGATCCAGATTATTTCTAATACATGTAATATTATGTTATATTTTTAGGATCTATTGTTTTATTTATATTGCACATATTTGGTTATGTTATTTCTAATACAACATTGCTTGTTCTTTTTAAATGCAGGAGGTCGAGGCAAGATGTCGGGAGGACGTCAGAGGCGGTTGAGTTAGTTGTACCGGGCCTCGCAGTCCGACGTGCCCTCGACGAGGAGTGGCCGCCGCCGGAGGGAGCCGTCTCCACAGGAGGAGGAGGAGGAGGGTCGAGGAGGAGGTGCCGGCCACGCCCGAGGCCCAGCGGCAGGAGGAGGCACCATTGGCCGAGGAGGCAGAGGAGGAGGACGAGCAGGAGGAGGACGAGGCGGACGAGGGTTCGGGTGCCTCAGGGGTGTCCACGCCCTATTTGAGAGGCCCCGCCAGCCTCCCGGCGTTGCCGGCACGTGCCCGACGCCCAGTGATCACGCCCATCGGACAAAGGTACATGTTCTAACTACCTGTTCGTACGATGAGATTCAAAATAGAAATAGAAGCTAATAATCTTTTTTAATCACTTGTGCAGGGGATGGGACTTTGTGGGGCCTAAAGGCCGCAAACCCAACGGCATCCTGGGTCTCCTGTGCCGCGAGCACTACCCCGACATAGTACAGTATGCCGCGAGGCACGAGCCGGCCTACACCTTTGACCACTACAGCGTCGCCCCAGACCCAGACTTCCCCAACAAGGCGGCGCGGGTTAGAGCGGAGCTGTGGGTAAGTCTTCGTCAAACAATATCAAATTCATCATATTTTTTCTTTAATTACTGTCTCGCCTCGTATTGTGTCTATATGCAGAACTACTTAAAGTGCGAGCCGGGGAAGGAGGCAGTGGCGGAGGTGACGGCTACCCGGGCCTGTAGGAAGCTCGTCACTGACATGATCTACGAGGCGAGACTGCAGGCCATCATCACCTACAACGCCACGGTCTTGGCCACGAGGGTGACGAAGGCCCAGGCGAGAGGCATGACGCTGGGCCGGGTGCAGTTCTTGCAGGTAAGTGTTTTCTTTTGAGATTAAGCTTTTGGTACTTTTCATCTGACGCTTAGACGTGAAATACTTGATGATGTGCAGATGATCCCCCAATGGTGCCAGTCGTTTCCCGAGTGCTGGGAGATGATCGTGGACCGGTGGCTATCCGAAGAGTGGGCGGCCCACCACGCCGAGGCCCGGGAGGCGCGTCTGCAGATGGCAGGTGTACCACACCACCAGGGCAACCGCAACCTCGCCGAGTACGCACAAGCTTGGGTACGTGAAAGACTTTATCAATTCCTCGATCAAATGTTGCCTGATTGCTAATCATCTTGTTGTCTTCCTCGCAGTCGGAGGCACACGGTGGCCAGCCTTGCGGCACGGTGGCGGCATACGCCATGTCCCACAAGGGCAAGGCCACGGCAGCGGAGACCTCCTACAACCCCGACGATCCCGCCGACGCGTACACCAACTCCACCGTCCACTCCCGCCTCACTGACTACTCAGAGGCGGCAAGGACAGTCCATGGGGATGACTTTGATCCCGCCACCGCGGACCTGGACGGGAGCATCGTCATGAGGATTGGAGGAGGGAAGAAGCACGGGCGGTTCTGGCTTGGCGACGGCGTCATCGACACGGCCTCCACTCCCACTCTGTCCCAGCTCCGAGCACAGAGCACGAGCGGGAGCGTCCCCATACGCCCACGCCCGTCGCCTGCGCAGTCGCGGGTCGCCGAGCTCGAGGTTATTTCTATTTTACTCATCGTGCATTGATCTTTAAATGTTTGCATTGTTCTAACATTCACTTTGTATTATCGCAGGCCCGCCTGGAAAGAGAAAGGCAGGAGCGCCAGGTGTTCGAGTTCCAGATGCGGTCACAGATGTCGGCCCAGATGGAGGCTCAAGCTAAGCAGATGGCGGAGCTCATCGCCTTCATGGCCTCCCAGGGCATGGCCGTGCTGCAGACGCTCATGACTCCTCCACCGCCGTCTCAGGACCCCAGAGCTGCTCCTGTGAGTATCAATACTTCAGTGTTTCATTTATTTCATTTCCTTGTCTGACATGACCTTTTGCAGCCTCGTCCGTCACAAGGTTCGAACAACCACCGATGGAACCAGACCGGGGGTGAACCAGGCGGCCCCTCTCAGGGGTGGCCTGGTTGGCCGGGGGTGTAGTACGTTGGACTATCGTGTGTCACTGAATGTGAACTAGATTCGAGGACGAATATGTTGTTGAACTATGTGATGTGAACTAGATTCGCGGACGTATATGTTATTGAACTATGTGATGTGAACTTTCATGATATATATATATGTTCTGTGATGTGAAATGTGATATGTGATGAATGTGATATATATATGTTTGGTAGTGTGGGAGAAAAGGAAAAACAGAAAAAAATAAAAAAATTGCTCCTTTGCCGAGGGTTGCTCTCGGCAAAGGGCCTCTTCGCCGAGGGCTATGACCATAACCCTCGGCAAAGCTGGACCAGAAAACAATGTTCCCAGGTTTGCCGAGGGTTATGGTCATAGCCCTCGGCAAAGCTGGGAATGTTGAACGCAATTTCAAGGGCTTTGCCGAGAGTCAGATGATAGAGCCCTCGGCGAAGAGGCCGCAAAAAAAATCATTAGAAATTTCTTTGCCGAGAGCCGACCCTAGTTAACCGTCGGCACAGGAAAATAAAAAAAAATATAGCTTTGCCGAGAGCCGGACTCTCGGCGAAATATAGCCTTTGCCGAGGGCCAGGTTAGCCCTCGGCAAAGTGACCGTCAGTAGAGAGCGCCGTTAACGGCTACTTTTTTTTGCCGAGGGCTACACGGAACCCTCGGCGAAAAGTTTGCCGAGAGGCCGATAAATGGCCCTCGGCAAAGGCTCCTTTGCCGAGAGGATTTTTGCCGAGAGTCCTATGCCGAGAGCAGCCCTCGGCATAGCCTACGCCGAGCGTCCGACGGCCTTTGCCGAGTGCTACAGGCACTCGGCAAAGCAAGAATTTCCAGTAGTGTCAGTCTTGCCCATAGGAATAATGGATGAGGATGCGTGTGCACGTACTGCTGGTTGCTGCTCCAAATTAGCCACATCATGGGCATGCTGCTCGGACCCGTACCTTTGTTGAACCACCATACCAGACGACACTGGAGGAGGCGGAGGCACATGCGGTTGATGACTTGCCAGAACCTGGTTCGGAACCTGCGGCGGTACCGGTGCTTGCTGGTGAAGAGTACCTTGCTGCTGCTGCTGCTGCTGCCATTGCTCCCGATGAGGTAGGTATCGCTGAAAGTTGCGGCCCTTGCGGAAGGAGTCGTTCCAGCTGTGCCCACCGTTATCGCTGTGACGTCCTCGACGACCTCGCTCATAAGACTGATCGCACTGCTGTCCGCTATATGATACTCGAGGAGCAGATACCGGATTTAAACACCGCAGCCGGTACGCTATTTCTCACGCTAAAGAACAGGATGAGCGCAGTATTCGGTATCTGTGGCGTGTGTAGCGAGCGTTCGCTAAAACCACGGCATCGGCATCGGGAGGAGCGACCGCAGTCCGCAGAGACAACGAGCAAGTTGAGCGGAGGGGAGAGAAAAAGATTCCCAGGTGGACCCCACTATTTTAACTAACTAAAAATGTTGTAACTCATAAACCAAAAATCCAAATTAAATTTCGATTACACCATTAAATTGCTTGCAATAAATCGTTCAAAATAAGATCTTACATGGATATATTTAGATAAAATATATTTACAGACATGTGGGTCCCACTGTGGATAGAGGATGATATAGAGGATGGATGGGTGCGAGAGAAAGTGATATAGAGGAGAGAATCTTGATGACTAGGATGTATAGAGGATGAATTTAGAGTACGAAGAGTGCGGTTAGTCTAATCCCAGCCCGGGCCGAAGTTCGGCGGATGAGACCCCAGGTTGGGATTAAAGTCACTACTGGAAACGGTGGCTTTGCCGAGTGCCTCTAGCACTCGGCAAAGACCATCTGGCACTCGGCGAAGCATATGCCGAGCGCAGCCCTCGGCATAGAGCTCTCGGCAAAAAACCTCACAGCAAAGGAGCCTTTGCCGAGGGCCATTTATCGGGCTCTCGGCAAACCTTTTACCGAGGGCCCGACCGGCTCTCGGCATAGAAAAGTGGTCGTTAACGGCTGTCCCTATTGACGGTAGGTTTGCCGAGGGCTAAGCCGGCTCTCGGCAAAGGTGTTACGTGTGCCGAGAGCCGGGCCCTCGGCAAAGCGATAATTTTTTTATTATTGTTTTTCTGTGCCGAGGGTTATCCGGGGTCAGCTCTCGGCAAAGAAATTTCGAATATTTTTTTTGGAACCTCTTCGCCGAGGGCTATCTTAGCCGGCGCTCGGCAAACCTCGGACTTTGCCGAGGGCTATGACCAAAGCCCTCGGCAAAGCCTTGGAAATTACGTTCTGTCTCCCCATCTTTGCCGAGGGCTTTGGCCAAAACCCTCGGCAAAGGGCCTCTTTGCCGAGAGCAACCCTCGGCAAAGCTGGGTAAATTTTGATTTTTTGTTTTCCAGTTCTGTTTTTCCTTTTCTCCGACAATATCACACAGATATATATCACATTCATCACATATCACATATATATCACATTTCACGTCACAGAACATATATATATATATCACATCACATAGTTCAATAACATATATGTCATCAAATCACATAGTTCAACAACATGAGACTTCAGTGACACACGAGGAGATCTACTACACCCCCGGCCAACCGGGCCACCCATGAGAACTGTCGCCTGCTTGACCCCCGGTCGGGTTCCATCCAGGAGCGTGGCGGTTGTTCGAACCTTCTGACGGAGGAGGCTGCAAAAGGTCATGTTAGACAAGAAAATGAAATAAATGAAACACTGAAGTATTGATACTCACAGTAGCAACTCCGGGGTCCAGAGGCGGCGGTGGAGGAGCCATGAGCGTCTGAGGCACGGCCATGCCCTGGGAGGCCATGAAGGCGATGAGGTCCGCCATCTGCTTTGCTTGAGCCTCCATCTGGGCCGACATCTGTGACCGCATCTGGGTCTCAGACACCTGGCGCTCCTGCCTTTCTATTTCCAGGCGGGCCTGCGATAATACAAAGTGAATGTTAGAACAATGCAAACATTTAAAGATCAATGTACGATGAGTTAAATAGAAATAACCTCAAGCTCGGCGACCTGCGACTGCGCAGACGATGGGCGTGGGCGTATGGGGACGCTCCCGCTCGTGCTCTGTGCTCGAAGCTGGGACAGAGTGGGAGTGGAGGCCGTGTCGATGACGCCGTCGCCAAGCCAGAACCGCACGTGCTTCTTCCCTCCTCCAATCCTCATGACGATGCTCCCGTCCAGGTCCGCGGTGGCGGGATCAAAGTCGTCCCCATGGACCGCCCTTGCCGCCTTTGAGTAGTCAGTGAGGCGGGAGTGGACGCTGGAGTTGGTGTACGCGTCGGCGGGATCGTCGGGGTTGTAGGAGGTCTCCGCTGCCATGGCCTTGCCCTTGTGGGACATGGCGTATGCCGCCACCGTGCCGCAAGGCTGGCCACCGTGTGCCTCCGACTGCGAGGAAGGCAACAAGATGATTAGCAATCAGGCAACATTTGATCGAGAAATTGATAAAGTCTTTCACGTACCCAAGCTTGTGCATACTCGGCGAGGTTGCGGTTGCCCTGGTGGTGTGGTACACCTGGCAGACGCGCCTCCCGGGCCTCGGCGTGGTGGGCCGCCCACTCTTCAGAGAGCCACCGGTCCACGATCATCTCCCAACACTCGGGAAACGACTGGCACCATTGGGGGATCATCTGCACATCATCAAGTATTTCACGTCTAAGCGTTAGATGAAAAGTACCAAAAGCTTAATCTCAAAAGAAAACACTTACCTGCAAGAACTGCGCCCGGCCCAGCGTCATGCCTCTCGCCTGGGCCTTCGTCACCCTCGTGGCCAGGACTAGGTGATGATGGCCTGCAGTCTCGCCTCGTAGATCATGTCGGTGACGAGCTTCCTACAGGCCCGGGTAGCCGTCACCTCCGCCACTGCCTCCTTCCCCGGCTCACACTTGAAGTAGTTCTGCATACAGACACAATACGAGGCGAGACAGTAATTAAAGAGAAAATATGATGAATTTGATATTGTTTGACGAAGACTTACCCACAGCTCCGATCTAACTCGCGCCGCCTTGTTGGGGAAGTCTGGGTCTGGGGCGACGCTGTAGTGGTCAAAGGTGTAGGCCGGCTCGTGCCTCCCGGCATACTGTACTATGCCGGGGTAGTGCTCGCGGCACAGGAGACCCAGGACGCCGTTGGGTTTGCGGCCTTTAGGCCCCACAAAGTCTCATCCCCTGCACAAGTGATTAAAAAAGATTATTAGCTTCTATTTCTATTTTGAGTCTCATCGTACGAACAGGTAGTTAGAACATGTACTTTTGTCCGATGGGCGTGATCACTGGGCGTCGGGCACGTGCCGGCAACGCCGGGAGGCTGGCGGGACCTCTCAAGTAGGGCGTGGACACCCCTGAGGCACCCGAACATCCGTCCGCCTCGTCCTCCTCCTGCTCGTCCTTCTCTGCCTCCTCGGCCAATGGTGGCTCCTCCTGCCGCTGGGCCTCGGGCGTGGCCGGCACCTCCTCCTCGACCTCCTCCTTCTCCTCCTCCTGTGGAGACGGCTCCCTCCGGCGGCGACCACTCCTCGTCGAGGGCCCATCGGCCTGCGAGCTGCGGTACAACCAACTCAACCGCCTCTGATGTCCTCCCGGCATCTTGCCTCGACCTCCTGCATTTAAAAAGAACAAGCAATGTTGTATTAGAAATAACATAACCAAATATGTGCAATATAAATAAAACAATAGATCCTAAAAATATAACATAATATTACATGTATTAGAAATAATCTGGATCATCCGGATTAGCCGGAGCATGAGTTTCCTCATCACTGTCAACCATGTCTAACTCCTCAGTATCCGAAGACAGGTCGTCGTCTTCATTTGCTTCGCCTAAACGGAATCGTTCTAGCATTTCTATGTCCTTCTCATTTACCACCTCATCCCCAGCGTCCTCGTCATCATTCTCTACTTCCATTTCCATCGCTTCGGTTAAGTCTATCGTGAACGTCCCTTGCAACCCAGATTCTTGAAAGAACTCACCCTCATACGTGTTTGTGTTGAAGTTATAATCCTCATCATTGGGGAGAGGTAGTTTAGCATGTGGTGATATCTTGTGCACAATATACCAACCCAAGAGATGCTCTTTGCTTTTGCACGCGTATGGCGTGTAATAAACCTGAGATCTCACTCCTGGCATCACATGTGATGATATGCGGAGATCTCGGGGTTTCAACCATCTTACGCCACCACTTCCTCCAAATATTTCCAAATTTTTTTCATAGCCTCTACATGCGATGCCAAGGTCACTCGTCCGTTTTCATGATTTTCTGACTTCGTTTGTATTTTTAATAATTTTAAATGCAATATCACGCAACTTGTTCGCCGTTTCTCGTGCACGAGACGGTCGAGTCTCCGCGCCTGTCCCTGGATACGGTGTGGAAATACCCTCTAAAGAATTAATACTATTTTTCGAATCGCCGTGTTTTATTATTTCATGCACCTGCAGTTCAAACGTGCGTCCCGCGGGAAAAATCATCAAATTAAAAAAAATGCGCGAAATATAGTAAGATTTATGGAAAACACTTCAAATTTCAAATCTTGGCTTCTAGTACTGTAGCAAGGCCACAGAAAAAATTGGGAGCAAAAATACAAAAATAAAATAAAATGCTTTGCCGAGGGCTTCCTAAAACCCTCGGCAAAGAGCACCTATGCCAGGAGCCAGGGCCAGGGCTCTCGGCGTAGGTTATGCAAAAAATAATTCGGTCCTTTGCCGAGAGCCTAACAGAGGGCTCTCGGCAAAGGTAACGGCGCAGGACGAGCCGTTTGCGAATGACCCGTTCGCCGAGGTGCCGTCTACGCCGAGGGTTTAACCCTCCCCACCGGACATGGTCGCTTTGCCGAGTGCCACAGGCACTCGGCAAAGCTCCTTTTGCTCTCGGCAAAGCCTTTGCCGAGTGCAGCCCTCGGCAAAGGCCACACGGCAAAAAAGGGATCGGCAAAGGGCTCTTTGCCGAGAGCCTTTTATCGGGCGCTCGGCAAAGCCTTTGCCGAGTGCTGAGATGGCTCTCGGCATAGAAAAGCCGTCGGCAAAGAAAAAAATAAAAAAACCCCGAAAAAATAAAGAAAAATTTTTATTTAATTGGAGGAGGGGCCCACTGGGCAGCGCCCACTTGTTGCCCTCGAAATCGCAAGTTCTACTATTTTTCACGCAATTTTCTCTCGCGCGGTCAGCAGGATTCGAACTCACGACCTCTCGTTCGCGCGGAGCCTCCTCTACCACTGCACTAGTTTTCGTTGACAAGATGATTTCAAATCAAAAAGTTGTCAACACCAAAGTTTCATAACTTTTCGAGATCTATAACTTTTATTTTGGCCATTTCTCCATCTAAGGTATTTTAAAAAATTCGAATTTTAAAATTTTCAAATTCGAACGTAGTTTTGCATAACTAGATGACTTCAAATTAAAAAGTTATCAACTACAAACTTTCATAACTTGTCAAGATCTACAAAGTTTATTTTGGTTGTTTACCCATTTATACATCCAAAATTGTGGTTATCATATTATTCACAAATATTATATATCACTCTTGTAGTTTCGTAAACTAACGGAGAGAGATGTAAGATTTATGAACAAATTTATTTTAAATTTGTCAAATGAAGAAATGACTAAAATAAAAATTATTCATCTTGATAAGTGAAACAACTTTTTAATTGAAAGTTTTTTTATTTGGATTAATTTACTGCTTCAAAATATGATTTGAAAATTAGCTTTGCCGAGTGTAAAAAAAAACTCTCGGCAAAGAGCTCTTTGCCGAGAGCCAATAAAAAACGCTCGGCAAAGAGTGCGGCGCTCGGCAAAGTGAGTTTTTCCGGTAGTGTCGGCATAGGGTATCTTTGCCGAGAGTCAGACTTCGCCGAGAGTCTGGCCCTCGGCGTACAATTCTTCGCCGAGATCCGTACAGTGCCGAGGGCTGACTCTCGGCAAAGACCTCTTTGCCGAGTGTCCGTGTTTTAGCCCTCGGCAAAACGGCGGGCTCTCGGCATAGAGCCCGTCTCCGGTAGTGAGTGAGATCCGTTGAAGCGTGTGCCGTCGTCGTTGTAGTTGAGGCCGAACCCAGCACCATAGCCCTGCCCGACGCCGACGCCTTGCCTGCCACCATGCGCTCCAGCACCGCCGCCTATACCACCACCTGTGCGCCCTCCACCGCGACCTGCTGTGAATCCTCTCCCCCCGGCACCACCACCATATCACGGCCGGCAACGCCGCTTCCGCCGCCGGGAGTGCCTGTGGCCGCCATGCCTGCCTGAACCACTTGCGCGTATGAAGGGAGAACCGCGCAGGGAGTGGCTGCTAGGGTTTCACAATTGATTGTGACAAGGTCGAGGTTTCCGAAAAAAACGATCAGCTAATTTCCCTTTGGAATAGCTCTTGTGTCTCAATGCACTCACCACGATGGGCCCATCATGGGCTACGACACAAGGCTCCCTGGACCCTTCTGGGATTTCAGATCGAGCCTACCGTTGTTTCACTGCCGTGGGAATCGGATCAGACGGTTTCTGAATTTCAAAACGATGAACTCCGATCAAGGTCGGCTCCACCTGCACCGGAGACGGTGAAGATGGCCTCTGCAGGGCCTCAGCAAGAGTACCCCCCACCCCTGATCGTCGAGCACGCAAGTCTGTTGCCGAACAGTCACCTAGCGTCATCGCCGGTGACGTTCTCGGACGCGGCAACTTCCCCGACCACGGCGCCAACGACGGTCGCCTTACATCCGTCCAGGCTTTAATGATATTACGCACTAATACAACCTTCGTATCCGAAGTAGCTGGAGTTGTAGATGCTTCTACTCGACGTTGAATCGACTAGTCCTGCAAAGCCATCTCCGCCTCTGCGAGTTGTCCTTTCATGAAACCATGAACTGCTCCATGGCGTACGAGGTCCGGCGTATACGGTGACTGTACGATCTCCTCATCGGAATCGTCGTCGTCTGATATCGCCCAGAACTTGGACTTCACTCCTATGGGTCGGAGGTCTATTGCGGGATCGGATACAATTCGATCACCACAGCCACCAACGGATCTCCATCCGCCGTCATGATCCTCCGTCCCATCTCTAAATAACAATAAATCACCACATAAACTTACTTGGGATGCATCTGCGCGCCTGCGAAGATCGGAGATAGCCGGAATGCGAGGTCGCCTGGCGAAGGTTCTGTCCATCCTTCATTGGTCGCTTGATGAAGTCTACCTCATCCTCCCTTGCTCCACTCTACCGATCTATTCATCCTCGTGTTCTGTCCTAGAATGGATTCATCCTCGTGTTCTGTCCTAGGATAGATAGAGAACAAGAAGAAAATAGGATTATCAATTGTAGAGAGAAGGAAACAAATAATAAGACATCAGAGAGCAAAAAATTGAGTAGAGAGGAAGGGAAAGAAGTAGAGGAACGTGGGTACCCGGAAGCGCCGCTACTGCCATGGGAGCACTATCCGAGAGAACAAACTGAGGGGAACCGGGGAGGTGGGGAGGGAGGATGCAGCAGCGCCAGTGTAGCGCTCGCGCAGAGGCCGCCGCGCCGAACGAAACCCTAGGCGGGAGTCGCCATCGCGTGCGGAGCGTCCGCGAGGCCGCCGCACCGGACGAAACCCTAGGCGGGAGTCGCAATTGCATGGGGAGCGTCCGCGTAGGTCGGAGCGGCAACACTAGCAGGGGAGCAAGCGTGCAGGAGCCCGCGCGGAGGGTGGAGAAGAGGGAGGGTGGCTGTCGGACCCCACCCACGCCGGCGCGGCGCTCGTAGCCGCAGGGAGCGCGTCGCCTCGCGCCTGCCGCTGCGTGGAGAAAGAACGAGAGAGAGAGAGAGAGAGGAAAGGGAGAGGGAAGCAGAAGCTAGGTGGAACCAAAAGCAGGTCGCGCATATATTTATCTGGACGGCTTCGAACGAGAAGCCAGATAAGCCGAGAAGCCGAGTAGAAGGAGAAGAAGCCGCTTTCTGCAGAATCTGCTTCAAGCAATCTAGATCGTTGAACTGGAGATCGAACGGTCGTGAGGATTTAGGGCGACGTGGACATGGGTTCTTTGCTAGAAGCCCCTTGAGAATATAGAGTTAAATTCCCAAAATCAAGATCGTTTAAAAAGGTTAAGTCCCTCTTGAGAAGTATTATTGTGAAAGAGACATGAGCTGTGCAAAATATATATATCTGAGGAAATAAAAAGGCATAAGTGCCCGAAACCTCAAAAATATTGATCACGAGGAAATAAATAGGGACAAGTGTCTGGATCCTCGCTCTAAAAAAATGGGCACGTGCTCAACAGTAGAATTAGCCTCATAGCTCATGGTGTCTCTTAAGCAAAATACCAAACAAGAGAGGACAAGTGTTTTCAAAAATAAAATCTTGATTAAGGAGTATGACACTTCTCTCCCTAGCTCTAAAGTATTGACTTAGTAGCATAATCAAAAGTGCTACACACCTTTTAAATCTCTAGATATAATTAATAATCTTGAAAAGAAGGCAGTGCCTCATGTGAGGAGATAAAAATTTAGAGCGACATTGAGAGTATCACAAGGAGGAGAAGGAAAGCTACATTCTTTTCAGAAAATCTTACAAAACTCTCCAACTGTCAAGACTGAAGGGTAAAGGTAATAAAATTTGTTTTCAACGATACTAATCCCAACAGTGCAGGTTTTTCTATGAACAGTGAATGTGAACTTCTACTTTCCTCAGGGACGAGTAAAGACCTAGTGTGGGGGAGCTTGATGACGGTCACTAACTCATATCTTATACTGTCAATAAGTCACCTAAAAGAGAATAAAAGTGACCATCAACCTAGGAATAGAGTTTGATTCTAACGAGTTCCACGAGTTGTGTCGTTCTCACTTGTTTTGCAGGAATACCAACATTTCACTACATAAAATATCCCAAGTGACGAATCAGACTACACCATTGCGAAGAGCTCGTCGAGATGATCGAAACAGACATATGGTTTACCACAAATGGAGTCCTGATGGAAGAGTCCTCATTGGTTACAACTTGGAAGCTTCTAGAAGCAACTTGGAGTGATCACCAAGCAACATAATTCAAGGGCTAAACTGACAGATCCAACAGCTATGGTGAATTGTAGTTCTCTAGGGTGTTTTCTAGCAGATGGAAAGAAATAGGTTCCTTTTCCAACACGATGGATTGCACAACAAGATTGAAAGTCGCGCTAGGGCAACCAGGAGGCTTCCAGAAGACAACTCGGCGAAGACGGCGCCTGGCGGCTGCCAGGTGGGGCCGGTCGGGGCTCCCCTTGGCCCATCTTTGTGTGGAGTGTGCCCTAATCGACCTCCTCGACGTATCTCAACCGTTGTTCAAGGTTAGTTTGATCGGAAGGTCACGGTTCATCCCCTAGGGCTATATAAGAAAACTCAGACCCCCCTCCCTGAAGCAATCCTCATTTAGATCAGATCCAAGACAGAAACTTCAGTCATATTCACCAGGAGAGGATTAGAGCCATCTAGCAATTAGAAGATTAGTAGCCCTCTAATTAGGGATTAGATCTAGTCTTCTGTAGGATTAGGAGAGAGAGAGAGAGAGAGAGGTATTAGAGGGAGATTAGAAGGAGCTCCAGCCAGTTGGATCTACTTCTTCAACTTGTACCTGCGGATTCAAGTTTGTCAAGAGCTTGGATCACGATATTCTTCGGTCTTCAACTTCTAATTATCAGTAAGCGTTCTTGTTCTTATTCTTCTTCTAGCTTGCAACTCTAATTAGAGTACTCTAATCTAGTCGCTCTAGAATTAGAGGAGTTGTCGTCGTGTAAGCGTGGTGCTTAGACTCGATTACTTGCATAGTGTACCCTATATTCCGGATCGGTGGTAGCTCGCGGGTGTGACTCTTATAGGCCTGTTGAATCTTCCATAGTCCACCTCCCGTCTATAGGGCTAGCAGGAGTATATTACTTGGGAATTGCCATACTCTGGTTGTGGTCGCCCAATGTAATCCACAGTAGAATAATAATAGCATAGCTTCCTGAGGTTAGAGCTGGAAACCCTAGTTCTCCCCTTTATCTTTTATATTCTCGCTTTTGCTAGTGCTCAGGGTTTAAGGAATAGACTTAAGACAATCACCCCGTTCCTTTGGGTTCAATATAAAACTTGGTCTACATCCGGTGAAGTGCGGTATCTAATCTGTGCGCTTGTAGATTTATCTCTAGTGTTCTGATAACATACCTTAGCATTACTAGCGTCGTTGCCAAGGGCGACTTTGGTGGCAACTGTAGTAAGTGTCAACACGCGTCTTGTGCCTCGACATCGGACGCTGGCCAACGTCTGATGGGGCATCAGACGCGCCGATGTTGACACATCAGACGCTGCCCCGTCCGGAGCTGCCTACAGTGGGGGCATCAGACGCTAGGCTTAGCGTCTGATGCTGCATTTTGGGAAGATTTGAAGTGTTTTGTTGCGGCTCCCTCTCCCAACCAAGTTCCAACTCAAATAAGAGGCAAATAAACACCAGTTGGAACCTAGTATGAGTGTCCTCGCATAAACCCTCAATTTTATAAATATTTTGCCATAGGCTAATTATCTTTTTAGTGAAAATATGCAATAAAAACAGCGAGGAGACAACATGTGGCCACCAAAACTAGGTGTCTTAACCATTAGGAGCCTCATTTGCTCCCCCTAGCGGTGGACGAACACAGCGGTTGCTCAAGCTTAACCAAAGAAGAACGACAAGCAACACACATGCACATGCAATGCAACACGGAATTTGAATCTAGGTTGCTTGTCAAGTTTTCTCATGGGTAAGCTTCTTCAGATGCTTTTTAGGGTGGTTATCTTAACCACGTCTGACAAGCCTATGAGCATAGCATAATTTAAACATGGCATATTATACAATGCAATGCAAAGGCAACCACCTTTCACCTTTTGAAAAAGTTACTTAGATCAAACACATTAAGCTCACTTCACAATCTACCAAGGGTACTCTCATCTAGGGGTTTTGTGAAGATATCCGCCAATTGATCTTCGGTTCTAACTCCTTCTAGAGATATATCTTTCTTTGGAACATAGTCTCTTAGAAAGTGGTAGCGAATATCTATGTGTTTTGTGCGAGAGTGTTGAACCGGTGAAAGCTCTAGTTTGGTTTTCGATAATTGATGACACCTACGTGTACTAACTATTGCAATGAGTGTTATCGTTTGAGATAGGTTGGTACACACCAAGTGATGGAGCTAGAGAATTGTCATGGTGTGCTCATATCTCAAAAGGAAAAAAATATCCTATGGGCTTAAAGCAAAGGTATAAAAATAGGATATTTATTTTGTCGGTCGAGACACTATAGAGAGTGTGACCGGGTTTAGGTTAGATAACCGTACTATAAAGAGGAGAAATCTTTAATTATAATGGTTATCTAGTGCCACTAAGTGTGAGTCTCATTTGCATATATTTAGTGCGCTTAGTGACATGGTGAGATTAACCCTGAAAATTCTTTGTGAAAATGCTGACTAAAGTGCATAATTTATCTTGGTATATTTTTGATGAAGTTGGCACTTGAAAAGGAAATAAAAGAGAAGGTTTAAGTGGAGTTCTTGCTGCTCAACGAGAATTTCTTGTTAACATAGCTGAAATTACCGATGGAGGGTGCTCTGTTGTGAGCCATAGAGCAACAAGCAATTTGGCTCTCCTTAACAAGAAATTCTGGTTGAGAGTGTGTTCGAGAGAGGGAACACTAGCTTTTTGCATGTATGCGTGGGGACCAGAGAGAGAAAGAGAAACCTTAGAGAGCACCCTTTAGCTCAACAAGAAATTAATCCAGGATCAACAAAAATTTCTTGTTGAGAGGTGTGGGGACCGGAGAGAGAGATGACCGTGCGATGCTGCTGCAAGTGTGGAACACCAGGTGAGCCCTTGCGCTGTCGACCAGAGTGTGGTTGTTGCTCTTGGGTGGGTCCCAGCTCCCACCCGTTGGTGGAGCTCCCCTTGGCCAAAAGGCCAGCTATCAGCTCCCCACCGAAACCTCATCCATTCCTTTCAAAACAAAAGAACAGAGAGGCTCCCCTTCTTCCTCCTCCTCTTGCTCAAACCCTCAGAAGAAAGAAAGCTCCATTTCTCTGTCTCTCTCCAATGATTCGAGCTTCAAGCAAGAGAGAGGGGTACTCCATAGATCCATTAGAGAGCTCGAAGAAGATCCCCTTCTTCCATCTCCTCTCCCTCTCCATGGTTGGTTCATGTTCATGAGAGGAGGTGGGAAACCCTAGTATTCATATGCATTTGTGATTCATCTTGTGGCACTAGGTGATTGTTGATTTTCTTATTACTCTTGGTGATTGTCGTCACCTAGACGGTTTGTGGTGGATTGATTGGTGAGGGGATTTGGTGATTGTGTCTGCCCCCAATCAAGGTGATATTTTTGAGGGCTTGTTGTGGTTCCCCGGCGGAGTGCCTAATTCCAACTCTAGTGGATTGCTCGTGTCATTCAACTTCTCTCCATTGGTAGGTTCTTGTGGCGCCTATTGAGAGGCTCGGTGTGTGATACCGATTAGCCACCGAACCACGTGGTGTAGAGGGACACAACGGGGACTAGCTTGCCGGCAAGCAAGTGAACCTCGGGAGAAAAATTAATTGTGTCATATCTTGTCTCCCGGAGAATTGGATTGATTGAAATATTTATTGTTGGAATTAATTATTTGGTGATTGGCATCATCCTCTACTCTTCACCGTCGGTATTGAAATTAATTATCTCTCTTTTATACTTGCTATTTATATACCTTGTGTAGTAGTAGTGAGAAATTACAAATAGAGTAACATAGCATATTTAGTTGATTTATTTTGTTCTCTAGATTGCTCTCTAGTGTAAAAGTAGTGACATAGTATTGAACAATTTATTTATCTTGTTAGCTCTCTAACTAGTTAAAATATAGACATATCAATTGTGTGCCATAGAGATATTAAATTACTAGAATTACAAATAGGTGGCTTGCATAACATTTAGAGCTAGAGCAACCCGCATTTTTGCCATTTGTAATACTAATACTTTGCTCTAGTGAGTTTGTAGAATTTTTATTTAGGCTATTCACCCCTCTCTAGCCAATTAGGACCTTTCAAGTAGTATCGGAGCCGTGGTCACAATAATTAGCAAGGTTTAACAACCTTGGTGTCAAGAAATGGCTCAAATAGTGTTTAACCATGTGGGGGGCAAACCACCGTTCTTTGATGACACAAGCTCATTTGATTATTGGAAGAGAAAGATGAAAATGTATCTTGGTTCAATTCATCCTAAAATATGGGAGGTCACTGAAAAATGATTTTGTTGTGCTTGATGCCACCTCAACCACACCAAGAGAGCAAGAGAACTTGCAATGCAATACTATGGCTCTCAACACTTTGTACAATGGCATGGATTCAAAAGTGTTTGAACAAATAAAAGATCTTGAGAGAGCAAGTGAAGTGTGGACAAGATTGGAAGAAACATATGAGGGTACTACAACCGTGAAGACGACAAAGCTTTATATGCTCAAGCATCAACTCTCTAATTTCAAGATGAAGGATGATGAGAGCATTCTGGAGATGTTCTACCGGTTGCAAGTAATTATTAATGATCTCAAGGCTTTGGGTGAGAAGACAAAAGATGAAGATTTCTCTCACAAATTTTTGATGTGCTTGCCCATGAAATTCAAGATGTTGAGAACTATCATGTTTAGAGGAGGCTTGAAGGGCCACTCTCCAAATGAGGTTCTTGGAGATGTCATGACCGAGGAGGAGTACAACAAGGATAGTGATGATGAGAATGAAAAGAGAAAGGATGAAGACAAAAAGAAGAAAAGTGTGGCTTTCAAGACCGAAGCTTCTTCCTTCAAGAACAAGGACAAGGGCAAGGCAAAGAAAGAAGAATCAAGTGAAGCTGAAGGCTCAACCATGGATAGTGATGATGAGAATCTAGCTCTTTTCATTCGTAAGTTTGGCAAAATGATGAAGAAGAAAGGCTATGGTGCAAGAAAGAGAAGAGACAACTTCAAGAATAAGAACTTTGTGAGGTTATGTTACAAATGCAAGAACCTGGATCATGTTGTTGCGGATTGCCTCTATGCTAGTGATAATGAAGAAGATAAAAAGAAAGGCAAGAATGAGAAGAAAGACAAGAAGGAGAAATATGTATTCAAGAAAAAGAAGAAGGGTGGTTCATATGTTGTTACATGGGATAGTGATGCCTCTACCGATAATGATGATGATGATGACAAGGCATCCAAAAAGAAAGCATTGGCTACCTTCACCAACAACAAGTCTTCTCTATTTGACTCACCATCATGCTTCATGGCCAAGGGCCCTAAGGTAAAATATGATGATAGTGATGATGATGATGATGATGATGATAGAGATGATAATGATAATGCTAATGCTAGTGATGATGATGATGAACCTAGTATAGAACAACTTATCGACATGCTAGAACAAGCTGAATACCTTATTAGCTCTAAAAGCAAGAAGTGTAAAGAATTGTCCAAGAAGTTAAAAGATTGTTGACGCTCACTAATGCTCATAATTAACCATCAACTATTGCATTAAATGACACTAAATGAATCACAAAGCATAGTTGTACGGTTTGAAACTAACAAGTTACACTAGTTTTGGTGCTTTCACTTATTTTGTAGGACATCCATGTTTTTACCATATAAAAGTATCTCAAGTGATGAAACAGAGCACACCATTGCGAAGAGCTCATCGAGACGATCGAAACAGAAATAAAAAGGGACAAGTGTCCAAAACCTCAAAAAGATAGATCCGAGCAAATAAAAAGGGACAAGTGTCTGAAACCTCGAAAAAAGAGAGAAAAAAATGAATATCAGAAAAAATGGGCACGTGCCCGACAGTAGAATTAGCCTGATAGCCATGTGTTTCTAATAAACAAAAGAGAGTGATATATTCAAAAGAGCATCCACCTTTATTTTTCATACACATGCACTTCTCGATTCAATAGTGTGGTTGATTTTCTCTTTGGATCCATTGTTTAATTTGGCAACATATGTTTTTAAGCTTTTTTTTGAAAATTCATAAAAACTCCGGGATAATGGTGAAGTGAAAGAGCAAGAGACATAGTGCTTGATTTGATCGTTCTATCTTTCAATTACTTAATATTCAAGGTAAAATACTAAGCCCATGATAAATAATATGATATCTTTTTTCTAATCCAAATGAGAACTTTTGTTTGAATGCTTGTGTGCTTGTTAAGAAATACAGATATTGTAGCAACTCCTGATCCACTATTGAGTTTGACTTTGCTAAGGGACTAGCAAAGGTTAAGCTTGGGGGAACTTGTTGACGCTCACTAATGCTCATAATTAACCATCAACTATTGCATGAAATGACACTAAATGAATCACAAAGCATAGTTGTAGGGTTTAAAACTAACAAGTTCCACGAGTTTTGGTGCTTTCACTTGTTTTGTAGGACATCCATGTTTTTACCATATAAAAGTATCTCAAGTGATGAAACAGAGCACACCATTGCGAAGAGCTCGTCGAGACGATGGAAACGGACATATGATTTGCTATATCTGGAGTCCCAGAGTGAGAGTCCTCGATGGATACAACTTGGAAGATTCTAGAACATTCTGGAACATTCCAGAAGACATGAGAAGGCGACCCACGGATGGCGGGGACCACCTGTCATAGAGGCAGGCCGGTCGGTCTCCCCCCTGGACCGACCGGTCTGGTATAGGGCCCAAGTTCGCTACCCTTCGCTGACGCACTCCAACAGAACTCTTCAATACAATTTGGCCCATTAATTAAGGCCCATGTGCATATGGCGAAGGATTTAGTACCACATCGCTTGCCCAAGGTGGAGGGGAGGCTATGAGCCCATATATAATAAACCCCAGACCCTCCTGAGGCAACACATCATCATGGAGTTGTAGAGGCGTCCCTCGAATGGATGACCTCTCTTCTCTATGTAATTAGGTTTAGATTTTCCAATGTAATAGCTTAGCTCTAGTCCGGAGTTAGGGAGAGCGGAGCTGCGCTCCGGCTCCGAAGGAGTCCTCAAAGTTTTGGTATGTCTTTGTATCTTTCCTTTGTAAGACTTATGCTTTAATATATTTATCTTCTCCATTTACTTTATGCCTTTCATATTATGATTAATAGTTGTTATGTTCTAGCATAGGATCTCCGCTCGTATCGAGTGCTCTAGTTATAGGCCATAATTAGAGTAGTAATCGATAGATTATACTTGGTGTTTAGTCTATAGGTTACCTGAGGTTGCGCTCAACCCCACGGATAGTTGTGGTAGCCCCAGGTGTTGACAGCCCTGATGAACGACGTATTCCACCACGTCTGGGTTGATGTTCGTAGGACCGTAGTCAGAGCTTCCCAACCCCCTTCTCATCCCTTTTTGTGGTTGGTGTTCTGATGTCCCGAAGTGTTATTATATGACTGCAATATCTTTTCATCCTTGTTACCTTAGAACCCAAGTAATAGAGAAGTGCATAGGAACCTTGATCTCTCTCGTTGTCCTCCCACTACAGTTATCTATACATTTATCATTAAATTATCTTTATTGTTCTTTCATTCATTATCATATCATTTATCAATTACTCCTGCTTTAGTCTAATTAGTACTTCGAGTTAGTAGATGCATGATAGTGAGTTATCAGATTCTTGACCCTTGCTTCCCAGTGGTAAAATATAAATAACGATCCTGGAATACTCCCGGTAAAATGCTACAATGGTGTTCTGTGCGCTTGCAGAATCCTTCATATTCTATTTGCGTTAACAAATGTCAACAAGCATTTTTGGCGCCGTTGCCGGGGAAGCAATTGGTGTAAAGATTTTGATAATAATCTTGATGTCTGCTAATTTAGTGTGCCACTAGCTTTAGTAGGATTACCCCTTGTTTTGTTGAGTGTGGAATAGACATGACATCATATGCCGTTTCGACCTTATGGCAAGCTTCCACAAGAATGAAGAACCCAGGGTGCCTGAACATTCAAGATCCATCATTAATTCTGGAACCCTGCCATCTCACAGGTTTGTGTATACATATATATTATTTATTCTAACCATGTGTAGATTGAGAAAAGGTCGTCGTCACAACAATTCAACTCCCATCTGATATGATGGATATTTACGCTGCGCCACTCACAAATCCCAGTTGTGAGTCATGGTAAGTATGATCAAGGTGAGACAGTCTTGCTCATGGACTTTAAACTTTATGAGTAGTTATCTTTTTAGTTCCTTGCATTCCACTGCATGTTTACTTTGAAACATCCTTGCATCCATTCCATTTAGTTTAGGTTTTCTTTTATCAAATCCACATCATGTTTAGTTCCTTGTTTGCATTCATGTCATCCGCATCTAAAGAAAAAAGAAAAAAAAAATATATATATATAAAGGAAAAAAATAATAATAAAATATTCCTCACTATGATCATACTCTTTCATCTCTTTCTGAATAAATCTCTATATGCTTTCATGCTACCTTTGTTTGCCATAGTATGTTTTGGTTTGGGAGTGCTAGCGCTATACTTCCATAGGCTTTTAAATTAAGCGTGGTGCTTAGGTTAAATAGTCTACCTTAATCAAATTAAACACAGAGTTTGGTTTGATTGATCTGAAATTAGCTTGTGTAGACATTGGATATTTTGTTGGACTAACCCCTGCAGAGAACTCTAAATATAATTTCGGAAAGTCCTAAGATGAATTCACATCAGAGAAGAAGCAAGGCATATGGTGAACTGCACAAAGAAGACTCAGCTCATTCATCATGGATGAAAGAACTGTGAGTATCAAAGTTTATTTAAGTCTATCTTCTCTTACAAGTTATCTTTTGCCTTGAACCATGTTAATATGCAGACAACACATAAAACACTAGTCTATGCTAAAGTAATCCTAAAACCATCTTTTTCATTAGCATGGATGAATAAACACATAAGTTGTGGATAACAACCCATGTTTTAAATTCAGTACAATCCTTCGGGTATGTGTCCACTAACCTTTTGTAGGAGATGAGATTTGCTTGTTCATGGTGTGAACTTAAAGAACCAAAAACCTAACCCGTGGATAGACAAAACTCATCATCAGACAGGTCACCACTGATGTCAAAGACAACCAAGCTTTGAGCCATCCCAAGGCTTAAGCTAGGACACTGATGACGAGCAGGATATGATGCAACTCACCCCGTATGGGCAAATCTATGCCTAAGCTCATCATTGTCGAAGACATCATGAAGGATGAAGCCACTGCACTACAAGAATTAGAAGATGGAGAGATAGTACCCGAGCCTACAAATCAAGAGAATAGTTGGCAAAGTCTCCATCATCTGGACCTATTGAGATCAAGACTCAGTTGGCCCACTGTGAGATAAGCAAGAGAAGACAAGCCATTCATGAACAACAACCAGCAAGACAAGAGAAGCTTTCACAAGGTGGTTCGACACAATCACTCTTTAATAATACGGTAACATTTCAAGGTAAGTGTCTATCACTTTAAATGCTTCTCTTTGATTCTGGTATGCGCATAAATAAAGAACCAAACATGTTTAAGTTACACCTCACTTGATCCAACCTAATCAACTCAACATGTTTAGTTTTTTTACTCCTTGTTCCTGGCTTTACTCTCTTGAATCTCACTATCTTAATTAAATGAGATAAAATGTTGTGCATCCAACCTTTGGAAGTTGATATATCACAATCATGAAAAGATCGACACATTCTGCATAGATTATCCGTCCTTGGGTTAAATAGTCTGATCTGATAAATATTTTAAGATGCTACTTTCATGCTCATCTTCTGATCCTATCACTCATGTTAAGATTGAATAGAATAAACAACAAGTTTATCTTGTTCAATGTGCCTAAGGTTAGAGAAGAATGAACAAAACTTTTGGTTCTGTTGGTGTTTTTCCACCAACAGAGCCCATGCACTTGATCTCTACCTTGTCTTTATGAGCAGGACACACTCTTGAGCAAAACATGGAGAAGTTTGTCAACTCCCAAATTCTACAGAGTGAAGGTCCTGGATCTACAAGAACATGCACAGTGAGCAAGATGCTGCCAGCTTCTACAATTAATGTTTCACTTCAAATTGTTGGGCGAACGAAGAACATGAGTGACACTATATCAAGAGGTGTAGTTATCAAGGTTTACATATCAGGATCAAATGACACGCCTCAGGAATAAACATGGTGAGAAGTCCTGTTCAGAGGACTTAAAACATTGAACCCTCGCCGAAAGGTAAAATCGGTAGTTATCCATATTTATCTTTTCTACATTAGTTTCTCTTTTTGCATGTTTACTTCCCATCATTATTCCTTCATAGCATATTTACTTTTTTGCATTAGTATTGCATAAAAAATAAAAATATTTTACTTACACTTCATCATAAAACCTAAAACTCCATGTGAATAATTATGTGGTGTGTAAAAACTCACATGAAATATTCACCGTGGTGGCATAGAAATAAAAATAAAAATGTATTCATTTTATGAAATTATCATTGCATAGAAAAAAATAAAATTCAAAAATATATATATATTGAGAAAGAGATCTTACTGAAACTCTAGACAACTAAGGCTTGAGTGGCCAACCACTAATGCTTAATCTATTCCACAAGTTTTGTTGTCTATTTGAGTTTCACAGGATTTGAAAGACCAAGAAAAGCTGACGAGCAAGTGGATGTTTCACCCAATGTTGGAGCACTATTTCAACAACCATCAACATCAATCAATGCTCTGATAGAGGAAGAACATTTTCACTATCAGTCTGCTACATTGCAAGATCGAACGACTACGTCAACATTTAGCTTGGGGAAAGCACCCCTGTGTATCCAGGTAAGTATCTTTATTGTCTTAAGTTTTTCTTTTTATAAATAAATTCAAAAAAAATGTGAGCACATGAAGGCTCACCCTTAAAAAGAAAAAGAACAAAAATATTCGGGCACATGAAGGCTCGATGCGATCAAAGGGATTAGCTTAGGGGGAGACGCACCCCCGTTATCTTCATGATTCAGGTATGTCTTACTACTATCTTAGTTTTTTTAAGTAATAGGTTATAGTGTGTGTTAGATTAAATAAATAAAGCATGTCTAATCTGAAGAACTCTCTCCCTAATTTCTTAAAATGGAAATGATGAATAGTTGCTCTATTGTATTTCTTTCTAGTTCCTAGCCTTTAAGCATGAATTCTCCTAAGTTCAAAAAATTAATGATGCCTTAAAATGAAATTAAATATATGGGTAGCAAATGCTTGATCCAAAGTCTAAATAATTGACAGATATGATATGTGATGATTTGAGCTACTGTTATCTTGTTCTAAAACAACACTAGAGTTCCGGAGATTTCTCAATATAAGTTTGACTAATAATTGCATTGAGTTAAATTAAGCTTTGTTGACCCTATGAGAAGTTATCATACTATTGAATTTAGTTCACTTACATATTTCATCCATCTTCCGCATAAATGCTCATGATTATCTGTTCCTATCCTGTCAAAAGTTTGTTGGAAGCATATGGCTATTGAAAAAAAAAATCTGAGGAAATAAAAAGGGACAAGTGTCCAAAACCTCAAAAAGATAGATCCGAGCAAATAAAAAGGGACAAGTGTCCGAAACCTCAAAAAAAAGAGAAAAAAATGAATATCAAAAAAAATGAGCACGTGCCCGACAGTAGAATTAGCCTGATAGCCATGTGTTTCCAATAGACAAAAGAGAGTGATATATTCAAAAGAGCATCCGCCTTTATTTTTCATACACATGCACTTCTCGATTCAATAGTGTGGTTGATTTTCTCTTTAGATCCATTGTTTAATTTGGCAACATATGTTTTTAAGCTTTTTTTTGGAAAATTCATAAAAACTCCGGGATAATGGTGAAGTGAAAGAGCAAGAGACATAGTGCTTGATTTGATCGTTCTTTCTTTCAATTACTTAATATTCAAGGTAAAGTACTAAGCCCGTGATAAATAATATGATATCTTTTTTCTAATCCAAATAAGAACTTTTGTTTGAATGCTTGTGTGCTTGTTAAGAAATACATATATTGTAGCAACTCCTGATCCACTATTGAGTTTGACTTTGTTGAGGGACTAGCAAAGGTTAAGCTTGGGGGAACTTGTTGATGCTCACTAATGCTCATAATTAACCATCAACTATTGCATGAAATGACACTAAATGAATCACAAAGCATAGTTGTAGGGTTTAAAACTAACAAGTTCCACGAGTTTTGGTGCTTTCACTTGTTTTGTAGGACATCCATATTTTTACCATATAAAAGTATCTCAAGTGATGAAACAGAGCACACCATTGCGCAGAGCTCGTCGAGACGATGGAAACGGACATATGATTTGCTATATCTGGAGTCCCGGAGTGAGAGTCCTCGATGGATACAACTTGGAAGATTCTAGAACATTCCGAAACATTCCAGAAGACACGAGAAGGCGACCCACGGATGGCGGGGACCACCTGTCATAGAGACAGGCCGGTCGGTGTCCCCCCTGGACCGACCGGTCTGGTATAGGGCCCAAGTTCGCTCCCCTTCGCTGACGCACTCCAACAGAACTCTTCAACGCAATTGGGCCCATTAATTAAGGCCCATGTGCATATGGCGAAGGATTTAGTACCACATCGCTTGCCCAAGGTGGAGGGGAGGCCAGGAGCCCCTATATAATAAACCCCAGACCCTCCTGAGGCAACACATCATCATGGAGTTGTAGAGGCGTCCCTCGAATGGATGACCTCTCTTCTCTATGTAATAAGGTTTAGATTTTCCAATGTAATAGCTTAGCTCTAGTCAGGAGTTAGGGAGAGCGGAGCTGCGCTCCGGCTCCGGAGGAGTCTTCAGAGTTTTGCTATGTCTTTGTATCTTTCCTTTGTAAGACTTATGCTTTAATATATTTATCTTCTCTATTTACTTTATGCCTTTCATATTATGATTAGTATAGTTGTTATGTTCTAGCATAGGATCTCCGCTCGTATCGAGTGCTCTAGTTATAGGCCATAATTAGAGTAGTAATCGATAGATTAGACTTGGTGTTTAGTCTATAGGTTACATGAGGTTGCGCTCAACCCCACTGATATTTGTGGTAGCCCCAGGTGGTGACAGCCCTGATGAACGACGTATTCCACCACGTTCGGGTTGATGTTCGTAGGACCGTAGTCAGAGCTTCCCAACCCCCTTCTCATCCCTTTTTGTGGTTGGTGTTCTGATGTCCCGAAGTGTTATTATATGACTGCAATATCTTTTCATCCTTGTTACCTTAGAACCCAAGTAATAGAGAAGTGCATAGGAACCTTGATCTCTCCCGTTGTCCTCCCACTATAGTTATCTATACATTTACCCGTTGTCCTCCCACTATAGTTATCTATACATTTATCATTAAATTCTCTTTATTTTTCTTTCATTCATTGTCATATCATTTATCAATTACTCCTGCTTTAGTCTAATTAGTACTCTGAGTTAGTAGATGCAAGATAGTGAGTTATCAGATTCTTGACCCTTGCTTCCCAGTGGTAAAATATAAATAACGATCCTGGAATACTCCCGGTAAAATGCTACAATGGTGTTTTGTGCGCTTGCGGAATCTTTCATATTCTATTTGCGTTAACAAACGCCAACAAAGATCTTGAACAATCCTTTAATGAGCTAAGTGCATCTCATGAGAGTCTAAAGGAAGTCCATGAGGAACTTGATAAGGCTCACACTAAGCTTGAAAAAGCTCACTCTTTGCTCCTTAGTGAAAATAAGTTAAAGGTTGTTGTATCATGTGATGTGGGATTAACTTGTGATATAATTGATGAATCTTTTTACAAACCTATTGTTATGTCACCTTCTAATCCTTCATGTAGCACATCAATATCTACTTCTACCTCACCTAGTGATGATTTTACTTGTGATGCTACATTAATGGTAGAGAATGATAACTTAAAGAAAGAGGTAGATAAGCTCACTACTGCTTTAGGTAATGCATATGGTGGTGATGCCCGCTTGCTAAACTGCTTGGGTAGTCAAAGGTTCTCTCATGCAAAAGAGGGATTGGGCTACACCCCCAAGAAAGGCAAGGCAGCCTTTGTTACTCATAAAGCTAGGTTTGTGAGGAACAATGGTCGGTTTTGCTCTAGTTGCAAGCAAGTTGAGCATGTAGAAAACCTTTGCAAGAACAAAATGAAGAAACAAACTTTTACATCTTCCATTATGTTTGATTCTTGCTATATGCTTACTAAAGGTGAGAATGGTATCAAGGTCAAATACATTGGTGCACCCATGTTTGGCCCAAAGAAGAAGGCTATTTGGGTGCCCAAAAGCTTGGTCACTAACCTTGGAGGACCCAAACAAGTATGGGTACCTAAGAAAAATTAAATTGTTTTGTAGGTTAATTATAAAGTCGGAGGAAGGCATTGGGTTCTTGATAGTGGGTGCTCTCAACACATGATCGGTGATATTAAAATGTTCAACTCTATCTCATCAAGTGGCAATGACTATGATTCTATCACTTTTGGGGACAATAGCAAAGGCAAAGTAAAGGGGCTTGGTAAGATTGCAATAACAAATGACATGAGTATATCAAATGTGCTACTAGTAGAGAGCTTGAACTTCAATCTTTTGTCAATAGCTCAACTTTGTGACCTTGGTTTCAAATGCATATTTGGTGTTGATGATGTAGAGATCATAAGTGTAGATGGTTCTAATTTGATATTCAAAGGCTTTAGATATGAGAACCTCTACTTGGTTGATTTTGGTGCTAGTGAAACTCAATTATCAACATGCTTGCTCACTAAATCTAGTATGGGTTGGCTTTGGCATAGAAGGCTTGGTCATGTTGGCATGAAACAATTAAACAAGCTAGTGAAGCATAATTTGGTTAGAGGCTTGAAAGATGTTGAATTTGAAAAAGACAAGTTATGTAGTGCATGTCAAGCCGACAAACAAGTTGGAAACACTCATCCTAAAAAGAGCATCATGAGTACTTGCAAGGCATTTGAATTGTTGCATATGGACTTGTTTGGACCAACTACTTACACAAGTATTGGAGGTAACAAATATGGATTTGTCATTGTGGATGATTTCACTAGATATACTTGGGTGTTCTTTCTTAGTCATAAAAGTGATGCATATTCAACTTTCAAATCTTTTGTCAAGAGAGTTTGCAATGAATTTGAAACAACTATCAAGAGAGTTAGAAGTGACAATGGTAGTGAATTCAAGAACACTAGAGTTGATGAATTATGTGATGAATATGGCATTAATCATCAATTTTCTCCCAAGTACACACCTCAATCCAATGGCTTGGTAGAGAGAAAGAATAGAACTCTTATTGATATGGCTAGATCAATGTTGAGTGAATATGATGTTAGTCATTCCTTTTGGGCCGAAGCAATCAACACGGCTTGCTACTACATCAATAGACTCTATTGCCATCCTATGTTGGAAATGACCCCATATGAACTCTTGAATGGAAGAAAACCCAATATTGCATACTTTCGGGTTTTTGGTTGCACATGCTATATTCTCAAGAAGGGCACTAGATTGAGCAAATTTGAGAAGAAGTGTGATGAAGGTTTCTTGCTTGGTTATTCTACAACTAGCAAAGCATATAGAGTATGGAATTGGGAAGTGGTCAATTGGAAGAAGTTCATGATGTGGAATTTGATGAAACCAATGGGTCACAAGAACAAGAAGAAAATCTTGATGATGTGAGAGGATCTCAATTAGTGAATGCTATGAAGAACATGGACATTGGTGATATTAGGCCAAAGCAAGTGATTGATATTCAAGATGACAAAGATCAAGTGCTCTCTTCTCCTATTGTGCAAACTAGTGGTTCTCTAGTGCAAGATCAAAAAGATGATGGTGCTAGTTCATCTCAAAGAGTTCAATCCAATGTGCAAACTAATGCAAGTCAACAAGTTCAAGTGCTCCAACCCACTCATATTGCAAGAGATCATCCCCTAGACCGTGTAATTGGTGATATTACAAGTGGTGTGCAAACACGATCAAGATTGACATATTTTTGTGAACATTATTCATTTGTATCATCCATTGAGCCTACAAGAATAGATGAAGCTTTCAAAGATGTTGATTGGATAAATGCAATGCATGAAGAATTAAATAATTTCACAAGAACCAAGTTTGGGAATTGGTAGAAAGACCAAAGAATCATAATGTAATTGGTACCAAATGGGTGTTTAGAAACAAGCAAGATCAAGATGGCATAGTTGTGAGAAACAAAGCAAGACTAGTTGCTCAAGGTTACACTCAAATTGAGGGTCTTGACTTTGGTGAGACTTATGCACTGGTTGCAAGATTGGAGGCAATTAGAATCTTATTAGCCTATGCTTGCGCCCACAACATCAAACTCTATCAAATGGATGTGAAGAGTGCATTCTTAAATGGCTACATAAATGAGCTAGTATATGTTGAACAACCTCCTGGCTTTGAAGATGAGAAGAAGCTCAACCATGTTTACAAGTTGAAGAAGGCCTTGTATGGCTTAAAGCAAGCACCTAGAGCATGGTATGAGAGATTGAGAGATTTCTTGCTCTCTAAAGGGTTCAAAATGGGAAAGGTAGACACTACTCTCTTCACTAAAAAGATTGGAAGTGACTTGTTTGTGTTGCAAATCTATGTTGATGATATTATATTTGGCTCAACAAATCAAGATTTTTGTGAAGAATTTGGGAAAATGACGACAAATGAATTTGAAATGTCTATGATTGGTGAACTTAGCTACTTCCTTGGTCTCCAAATTAAACAAATGAAGAGTGGCACATTTATTAGTCAAGGAAAGTACATAAGGGACATGATAAAGAAATTTGGCTTGCAAGATGCTAAATCAATTAGTACACCTATGGGGACCAATGGTCATTTAGATAGTGATGCAAGTGGCAACATTGTTGTTGAAAAGCTCTATCGGTCTATGATTGGAAGTTTGCTATATGTTACCGCTTCTAGACCGGATGTCATGTTTAGTGTGTGCATGTGTGCAAGATTTCAAGCCTCTCCAAGAGAGTCATTTGAAGGCTACAAAGAGAATTTTGATGTACTTGAAGCATACACAAAATGTTGGATTGTGGTATCCCAAGGGGTCAAACTTTGAATTAATTGGATATTCGTACTCCGACTATGCGGGTTGCAAAGTGGATAGAAAGAGCACTAGTGGCACATGTCAATTACTTGGAAGATCACTTGTGTCATGGTCATCAAAGAAGCAAAATAGTGTGGCACTCTCTACCACCGAAGCTGAATATATTAGTGCTGGTATTTGTTGTGCTCAATTGTTGTGGATGAAAGCTACTTTGGATGATTTTGGGATCAAATTCAAGGAAGTGCCATTGCTATGTGATAATGAAAGTGCAATCAAGCTTACCAACAACCCCGTTCAACATTCTAGAACCAAGCACATTGACATTAGACAACATTTTATTAGAGATCACCAACAAAAAGGGGATATATCAATTGAGAGTGTTGGCACTGATGATCAACTAGTGGACATATTCACTAAGCCACTTGATGAGAAGAGATTTTGTAAGTTGAGAAATGAATTGAACATTCTTGATTTCTCCAATATGGGTTGAGCACACCCCACATATATATGACATGCCTCTCATTCAACAACGTAAGGTAAAGTTGGTTGACATAGCATTCATACATTCGTAAGGACATGTTTAGTGCATATAGACATACAAGTGATAATTTAGGATCATTCATGGAAACAAAATGAATTTGATGTATATATGTTACCACTATTTCCTTCTATGTTTACATGATCTAGTGGTGGCATATGACATGTTTGTGGGCATGCAAACCTAGTGTTGAATCTAGAATATGAGCTCAAGATGTGTAACTTAACATGGTCAAGATATCCCTCCTATTTGAGAGGTGTGATAAAAGCTTGCCCTTGGATCAAACCTAGCTACATATTCTAGGCAAGTAATCTAGATTGAACCAATGTGAAATAACTCTCTTTCCAAATCAAATGACCTTGCTATTTCTATGTGGTATTTCTCTCCAACTAAAATGAACCTTTTTGAGCAATTGTTGACAAAGGGGGAGAAATAAGTCACAAAGATAGATATGCTAATGGAAAGGGATAAATTTAAATTTAAAATTTGAAGCACACAAATAGAGGGAGCAAGCTCATAAATAAGTTTTTTGCATTTGTATGTGCATATTGATATGAAATGGTGCATTGTAAACGTTAAATTCAATCTACATGCTAGTACTATAAATTTTATGGTGATTGAAATACTAGTATGCATAGGTTGGTAACTAGGCTTTCATGCTTTCAAGTGAATCAAGTGCTCTCTTTACTTATAATGTTGATCTCACAGGGTACTTGAGTTTTTGATGTATGTCTAGTTACCTATGGTGCTAAAGATGGTATATATTTGCAACTCCGACGGTATCACGCTTCAAAGGTCCATTCTATATACTTTAGCATCATTTGATAGTAGTAGCTCACCCACAGTTCCTATTTATGCATATGGGAACAATTGTACCAAACTCATATATCACATATGTAGGGGGAGCTAGTACTATCAAAACCAAATTTGAAACGATTACCCATCTCTTATTCATGATCTAAATACATGGGCAAACATCTCAAGTTCACAAATTAAATTCATTTCATATCTTTGTGATGGTTGTCATCAATTACCAAAAAGGGGGAGATTGAAACCTCAGTTTGGTTTTGGATAATTGATGACACCTACGTGTACTAACTATTGCAATGAGTGTTGTGGTTTGAGATAGGTTGGTACACACCAAGTGATGGAGCTAGAGAATTGTCATGGTGTTCAAGTGCTCATATTTCGAAAGGAAAAAAATATCCTATGGGCTCAAAGCACTATAGAGAGTGTGACCGGGTTTAGGTTAGATAACCGTACTATAAAGAGGAGAAATCTTTAATTACAATGGTTATCTAGTGCCACTAAGTGTGAGTCTCATTTGCATATATTTAGTGCACTTAGTGACATGGTGAGATTATCCCTAAAATTTCTTTGTGAAAATGCTGACTAAAGTGCTTAATTTATCTTGGTATATTTTTGATGAAGTTAGCACTTGAAAAGGGAATAAAAGAGAAGGTTTAAGTTGTCACACCCCAACTTTAAGGATAAAATTGAGGCGGTAAACTCATGTGTCCCCAGGAAACAATCACACACATAAGCTAGACAAATTACAAAAGAGTGGCATCATCACATTGTTTATTACATAACGATAATGTCATCAGAAGTCTTACATGAAGCGGAACAAAAGAGAACTAAACTGCTAACAAAGACCAACTCCACAGGGAAAGCTGACTGGGGGAATAGCTAGCCTAGAAGTCCTCTAGGAAGTCACCAACTCCACCTTCATCTGTTACCCATCCGAGATTTTGCCCAAAAAGAAGATAAACAACAAGCGTAAGTACTCCACGTACTTAGCAAGCTAACATAGGGTTCATGAGGCTCAAAAGGCTGACACTGTCTGACTGCAGTTAGCTTTTATGTTGGCAAAGTTTTAGCATTTAGGTAAACGAATATTGTGCTTAACCGTTAAACCCATGATCCATTTGTCCATCAATGATAAAATATAACAACATAGAGTGTCAACAACATAAAGTAACAAATTATTCAAGTATCATAGTTCTGCTAGTTTTCCGGGCCGTTTGTGACCGTGAGCACGACTGTTATAACAAATTTACTGTCACACCCCAATTTTAAGAATAAAACTGAAGCAACGAACTCATGTGTGCCCAGGGATCAGTCGCACACATAAGCTTGACAAATTAAGAAAAAGGTACCATCACAGTGTTTATTACATAACAATAGTAGCAAAACAAGACTTACATCAGCGGAAAAGGTAAACTAGACATAGCTCTCACGGGCCACCACCACAGGGACGGTCGACTGGGGATACGCTAGCCTAGAAACTTCTGGGGAAACTCCAACTCCAACTTCATCTGTTACCCATCCGGGATTTATATCCAAAAAGAAAGATAAACAACAAGCGTAAGTACTCCTCGTACTTAGCAAGCTAACATAGGGTTCATGAGGCTCAAAAGGCTGACACTGTCTGACTGCAGTTAGCTTTTATGTTGGCAAAGTTTTAACATTAGAGTAAACGAGTATTGTGCTTAACCCTTAAACCCCTGATCCATATTGTCCATCAATGATAAATGATTCACCATAAGAGCACCATCAACATAAAGTATCATTTAATTAAGTATCATAGTTCTGCTAGTTTTCTGGGCCGCTCGTGACCGTGAGCACGGCTGTTATAACAGTTTTACACTCTGCAGAGGTTGTGCATCTTTACCCACAAGCCGTGTTGCCCAGATACCCAGGGGAGCGACCCCCATAACACTTCCGAGGTGAGCGGGCAGGGTACACTATGAAGCCTTTCGTTGGTTCGTCTAACGAGTTAGGGCCACTAGGTTTCCTTGGCAATCAGATGTAGCAAACCCCCCTTTCCTATGGCACAAGGCCGTCGCAGCTATACACATAGGAACAGGAGCAGCCCTACACCCATAGTGGCAAGCCCCTACTGCGCCCTTTCGGGTAACCTCTAACAAGCTAGAAAAGGTCCAGTATACTGAGCTAAAACCAGAGCCATATAGCACTCATGGTAGCACTGTCAGTCCCAGCTTTTGCTAACAGCAAGTTTCATTAACCATTTATCAACATACCAATATGAGGACATTCATCATTGGACAGGATCATATATTTAAATTGATAGCACTAGCATTGTACCCATATGCATTTATCCCACGGGTATCAAGAGTATCACAGGTAACAAAAGCTATGTAGATCTCTAAGGTTGTTCAGATAGACACATGCAATATGAAGTGCTTAATAAAGTGAATAGGTAACAAGGATGGTCCCATGCTAACTTGCCTTGCTTGGTGAACAGATGGTCTTCTTGCTGATCTTCGAACGAGAGCTCTTGGTCGAACCACGTTTGCTCACCGACTATACTCGATCACATGAAACATCACACACGCATTCCAAGTGCACACATGCATTGCAAACAAGGCTATCCATTAGAACAGTACACCAACTGTGGTAAACAAAAATAAAACTTTGATAAAACAGAAGTACTTGATCCTACGATCACGATGATATTTGGTTCACCGAAAACAGACTTAAGACGTGAAAACTACTTCCGAAACAACGTTTCTAAAGCCCTAAACAAGATTAACTTGGACCCTATGGCTAACCTAACCGAAACAGGCTAACAGAGGCATAGACGGATAGAGCACTAAATTACGAATCTAACGCAATTTGAACGGATCAAAACGGAGCTAAAACGTGGATTTTATAAGCATTTTATTGCAGTGGCATACTTGTAAATAACCTGAAATTTGTTTGAGTTTAAATTGAATTTTAAATCAAATTTAAATAGGATTTCAGACCTGCCAAGGACTGCGGGTTTATTCTTGATTTCCCCGGGGTCTCATTAGCAAAACTCCCCCGAAGGGGTATTGGTGATCTGGAGCCGTTGGATCGCATACGGATGGATAAGATTAGATGGGAGATTGAGAGAAGAGCCGAGCAGCACCGGGTGCGCGCACAGGCCGCGACGTCGCGGCGCCACGTGCGACGTCGTGCGCGCTCCCGCCATGGATGGCACGACGAAGCTCCACGGCTCGGCCGCCCGATCCTCTGCCGTTCACAGGAGAGGGTCGAGAGGGGACGACGACAACCGGCGAAGCTCACCGCTGAAGAATCACGGCGTGGTTGGCCCGGAGACGACGACATCGACGGCGAACGGCGGACGGTGGATCTCTGCACGGGTTCGCCGACGATTAGGATAGAGCGACCAAGGGAGAGGGATATAGGGTTCGACGGTGCCCTTACCCCGACGCGGAGCTCGGCAGAGGGTCGATGGGAGACGGGCACGGCCGAACGGCGAGGCAAAGCTCCAAACGGCGCGGCGGCGGCAATGGCACGGCGGGGCTCTGAGGCGCGGTTCGGATTCTTCAAGGCAGGCGATGGCGAGGGGAGAAAGGGGAAAGGGGAGGCGGACAGGAGCGCGGCTACGATTTATGGCCGAAGGAGAGGAATGGGAGCGGGGCGCATGCCCACGTCGCAAGGGGGAGCGGGATGCGGCGGTTGCGCTCGGCCGTTCGAGTGAGCAGAGCGGGAGGTAGGGGAGACGGGCGCTGACGCGTGGGACCGCGGTGTCAGAGAGAGAAAAGGGGAGGGGCGCGGGCGCTCGCTGGCGAGCGCGAGCGGGCCGCCTGCTGGGCCGCAACGGGGAAGGGAAAGAGGGGAAGGAGGCCCAGCGCGGAAATAGAAGAAGGGGAGGAGGGGTTGGTGGACTGGGCCACCAGGCCGGTTGGGTCGAAAAGAAGGAAATGAAGGGAGAGGAAGAGGAGAAGATTTCTCTTTTGTTTTCAAATCTTTTCAAACCAATTTCAAAAGAAGTTTTGAATTCAAATCATTTTCTGCCAAACCACACATCTCAAGAGATAAAATGCAGAGGCATGAATGCAAAAACATGTTCCTAACTTGGTTTTAGTTTTGTGAAAATTATTTAATCCTAGATTAAATGCACACCAAAAATCAATAATAAAAATTTTTCACCTATTTCAAAATTGGGCATATTTTAGGGTGTCACATTTACACTCTGCAGAGGTTGTGCATCTTTACCCACAAGTCGTGTTGCCCTTGTGCCCGAGGCGGCCAACCTCTTGATCCACTTCCAAGGTAGATCGGCAGGGTACACTATGAAGCCTTTCGCTGGTTCGTCTAACAGGTTAGGGCCGCTAGGTTTCCTTGGCAGGCAGATGTAGCAACCCCCCTTTCCTATGGCACAAGGCCATCGCAGCTATACTCATAGGAACATGGGCAGCCCTACACCCAAAGTGGCAAGCCCCTCTTGTGCCCTTTCAGGTAACCTCTAACAAGTTAGAAAAGGTCCAGTTTACTGAGCGAAAACCAGAGCCATATAGCACTCATGGTAGCACTGTCAGTCCCAGCTTTTGCTAACAACAAGTTTTATTAACCGTTTATCATCATATCAACATGAGAAATATTCATCATTGGACTGGATCAGTTATTAGTCAGTAAGCACTAGCATTCTACCCATATGCAAAATATCCCACGGAGTCAAGAATATCACAGGTAACAAATCTAAGTGGGTCTCTAAGGTTGCTCAATTGGACACATGCATAAATGAGTAAATTAATAGTAAAATGAATAGGTAACTGTCACACCCTGAAATTTGTGTTTCTTAAATTAGAGCTAAAATGCTTTAATTATGAATTTTTGTGCTCATAAAATATAGGGAAATAAAAATTTTCTCTAAATTAAAATTTATCCTAGGGTTTTAGAAACATGTTTGTGCATTCATGTTGGTGCATTTGAGTTTTTGTGATGTGTGGTTTTGGCTAAAATTCAAATTGAGTTCAAAATGGTTGAAAACAATTTTAAAATAAATTTCATAGAAAGGGTTTTGAAAATAAAGACATTTTGTTTTTCAAAAAGTTTGGAAAGTTTAAAGTTTCAAAAACTTGTTTTTTCTCCCAAAGTTTCAAATCAAAAGTTCAAAGGAATTCAAACTGGTTTTGAAAATGGTTTGAAAAAGGTTCTGAAATAAAATGAAAAAGGCAAAACTCTTCTCCCTCATCTCCCCTTCGGTTTTCGGCCTGAGTGGCCCAGCAAGCCCGGCCTGCATCTCCCCTCCTTTTTCCATCCTCTCTAAATTCAGCCCGGCTTCCCTCTCCTCCTTTTGGCCCGAAACGGCCCAGCCGGCCGCTCCCTCTTTCCCTTGCACAGAGCCCAGCTCAGCTTTCCCCTTCCCTCTTCCCTTTCGGCCCGCGCAAGTATCAGGCCAGCACTCTCTGTGGCCCAATCGGCAAAAGCCCGAGCGGGCGTTCCACCCATTCTCCCTTGTTTCACCGACAACCTAGTCCCACTCCCTATGACACTGTCGGCTGGAGCCCACGCATCGGCTGTCTTCAACCTCCAGACGTAAAGGAGCCGGACTGCTCCCCGATGGAATCCGCCCCGGCATCTCCCCTCCCTTGCCTTCCTACCCAAGCCGATGCTCCCTATAAGATCCCCAAGGTCCACCGCCTCGGCCTGATCAAGAACTAACCGTCTCCGTGCCCTAAGTCGTTCGGGCACCGAGCTTTGGATCTCACCGAGCCGCTTCATCGTCATCCTCGGTCTCCACCGATCCGTGGCCGTCGTAGATCTCTCCCGAGCTCCTTTGGATCTGCAGTAAGCTCCTAGACCCCTCCTTTCTCTATTCTCTCCCCGTTTTGGTGTTTATCGTGCTCGCCGTCGCTTACAAAAGTTCCGCCGCTGCCTTTCCGAGCTCCCTTACGCATCCAGTCGTCCTCCGCCGTCTCTGTTGACTGCGGTGAGTTTGCCTTAAGCTTCTACGTCCGTTGGTGCAACTCCTGAGGTCTCTACTGCCCGGAAGCTCAAACCCGAGCATCGCCGCCTAAGTCCGGCCATGGCGCCGCCCAGCGCCACCGCATCCTCCTTCCTCTCCGGCGACAGCGCCGCCCTACCTTCCCCAGTTCTAATCTCCATCATCCGTTCCCGATCCAACGGCTCAGATCGCTTCATACCCCTTCGTCCTCCCGTTTTGCAAAAGAGCCCTTCTATTATTTAAATATAAAACCCGCCGTCCTCCCTCCTTGATCTAATCTCACTCGTCCGTCCCAGATCTAATGGCTGAAATCCATCCATACCCTTTCGGCTACCGTTTTGCAAAAAGGACCTTATAACTAATAAGGCCTCAACCCGCGGTCCAACCGACACTATTTCATGTGTCTTGGAAAATTTTCATTCAAGCCTCTGCGCTTTTACCAAAATGAGGCGCAGTCCAGCCAGTTTTCAGATTTCGTTTTATTTATTTTAAAACTGCAAATTCGAGTTTCATTTATTTGCGAAACTGCCACTGCTTTCAAAAGCTTATAACTTCTCCGTTTTAACTCCGATTTGAACCGTTCAAGTTGCGTTAGATTCGTTTCGAAAAGTTCTTTCAAACCATATAACTTTCACTACTGTTTTCTGTAATTAAAATTTGAGTTAAATCTAATCTAGTAATTAGTGTCTTTAATCTTGTTTAGTTCATATCTTTCTCGTTATAGCTCCGATTAGCGTGATTTTTGCGTCTGTGTGTTCGTAGCAAATCGTAGATCAGTTTTCAAAACTCTTTATTTATTTATTTATTTATTCATTGGTGTATTGTTCTAATTATAGGCTATGTTTGCTTTGCATGACTGCTATTGGATGCTTGTGTGGTGTTCTGTGATCGTATGTCCAGTCGGTGAGTTGTACGTTGGTGATCAAGAAGAAGTTCGTGATCAAGAGTTCAAGATCAAGAGTCAACCTTTGGAAGTATATAAGTCAACAGAAGAAGGATCTTGAGTTTAAGGCAAGTATAGCAATCGAGTGTTCTTTTCGCAATCATGATCATGTTACTTAATTAATGTATGCATCGAATGATAAAAATGACTTATTAGCAACTTAAGAAATTATCTGTACGAGCACCTTCGGGATTTACAGTGCAACTGTTGGGGGTTATATGGCTCTGGCTTTAGCTCAGTATGAGGACCTTTTCTAGCTTGTTAAAGGTTACCCGAAAGGGCGCATAAGGCGCTTGACGAGCTGGATTTAGGGCGGCTACTTTCACTTTGCCTGCGTGCCGCAAGGTTGAGAGACCCTTCTTCCCCTTGCCTTAATACCTAGCGGCCCTAACTTGTTAGACGAACCTTTGAAAGGCTTCATCGTGAACCCTGCCGACCTTCCTTGGAAGTGGGTTAAGAGGCTGGCTCCCTCGGGCGAAAGGGCAATTCACGTCTCGCAGTGAAAGTGTACACCTTTGCGCAAAGTTTATTAAACTGATATATCAGCCTTGCTCAAGGACACGAGCGGCCTTGAAGACTTTTACGTTTATGACTTTTGTTGGTTAACATGTTCATTATTTACCGTTTTATGCTATTCATTATTTATGTTACATTGATCATGAAACTTGGGATCTATATCACTTGTTGCTATACTTGTGGAGTTCGACATGGACTCACTCTTGCTTTTCCCCACACCTCAGAGAGTTAAGCTTTGGAGAAGCTTAGGCTTGTGGTCAACCAGTCAGTTGTTCCCTGTGAAGTGGTGTCTCCATCTGAAGATCGGAGTGTCTTTCCGCTGTCTGCTCTTTAAGGTTTTGTTCTTTTGTTTTATATACGTTATTTAAGAGCATTGTCTTTCGATATTACCCTTTATTTGTGGCTATATGTGAGATTTGACTTCCTGGGCTCACATATGGTGTATACCTGGTTTTGTTCTTAAAACCGGGTGTGACAGTAACAAGGAGATCCCATGCTAACTTGCCTTGGTTGCTGAAAAACTGGTCTTCCTGCTGATCGTCGAAGGATGGATCCTGGTCGTACCACACTTGCTCACCGTCTACTCGATCACAACATCAACACACATTCCAGGTGCATACATACAATGCAAACAAGGCCATCCATTAGAACAGTACACCAAATAGTAATAAACAGAAATAAAACTTTGATAAAACAGAAGTACGTGTTTCTACGGTCACAACAAGTTTTGGTTCACCGAAAACGGAGCTACGACGCGAAAGTTACGGCCGAAACGGTGATTCTAAAGCCCTAAACAAGATTAACATAAACCCTGCAACTAAACTGATCTAAGCGGACTAACAGAGGTATATAGGAAACTAAATTACAAATCTAACGCAACTTGAACGGGTGAAAACGGAGCTAAAACGTGGATTTTATAAGCGTTTTAGTGTAATGGCAAAACTGTAAATAATTGGAAATGTATTTGAATTTAAATCAGAATTTAAATTGAATTTTAAATCAAATTCTCGGTTGGCTGGACTGCGACTCAATTCAACAGAAACGCAGGGGCCTGGTCGAAAGTTTCAAAGGCTCGGTGAACAGTGGAAAAGGGAGCGCAGGTTGATTCTCGGCTTCTCGAGGGCTTCTTTAACAAAAAGTACCCCAAAGGGGTATCGGTCATCTCTGGCCGTCGGATCACTGGTGGTTGGTGGAGATTAGACCGAGGAGGGTGCGTACACGGGGCGAGCCGACGGCGCGCTCACGCCGCGACGTCGCGGCGCCTTGCGACGGCGTGCGCGCACCTGCCATGGATGGCGCACGGACGCTTGTGGACCCGGCCCCAGATGGCACCACAAGCCATACCAAGGGGATGGAGGGGAAGCGTAGTACAAGGGGGTCCTCACCACGGCAGAGGAGGCGGCGGCGAGGCTTTGGTGGCGGCGAACAACAAAGCACGGCGGAGATCCGGACGCCGGTGGGCACCCTGGGCAAACCGACGACGGTTAGGTCAAACTGAGCGCAAGAAAGAGGGAGAAGGGGTTCGGCGGCGGCGCTACCGTGACGCGGAGCACGACGAGGTGAAGGACGGGGTCGGTGAGGGCGAGCACGGGCGGACCACAGTGGCGAGAGCTTCGGCTAGGGCTCAGTGGAGCTCGGTGTTGCGCGAGGCTGCTCAGCGCGACGCGAGAGGGACAAATGCGGGAAAGGGAGCGGGGGGGTGGAGGCCGCGTCCACATAAAGGACGAGGGAGGGACGGGGTCGTGGGAGTGGCTCGCGGGCGATCCGGGGGCGTGCGGCCGCGGCGGATGCGAGCGCATAGAGAGGAGCGGGAAGGCGATGACAGGCGGGCCCGGGAGGTCAGCGGCTGAGCGAGGGAGGGAGGCGGCGGTTGCTCTGTGGGCGCCGAGATGGGCCGGCCTGTGGGCCGAGCGGGAGAGGAGAGAAGGAGAGCGCCGGCCCAACGGGGAAAAGAGAGGGAAGGGAGGGAGGAGCCGGCGGGCTTGGGCCGCCAGGCGACTTGGGCCGAAAGCAAGGGAGAGGGGAAAAAAGAAAATAAAACCCTTTTCTTTTTATTCCAAAGCATTTCAAACCATTTTCAAATAGAATTTGAATTCATTTCGAATTTTGGTAAAAACCAGTCACACAAATAAATCCAATGCATCAGCATGAGTGCAAAATCATGTTGCCAACTTTATTTAACTTTATAAAAATTATTTAACCCCTATGTTAAATGCTCAACAAAAACATAAATAAAATTATTTTCACCTATTTTAACTTGGATAAAATTTTAGGGTGTTACAACTCTACCCCCCTTAAGATGAATCTCGTCCTCGAGATTCTACTGGAGCTTACTCAAACAGCTGCGGATAAGATTTGCGGAGATCTTCTTCTCTTTCCCAGGTAGCCTCTTCTTCTGTATATCTGTTCCACTGAACATTGCACATTTTGATAACTCGGCTCCTGGTGACTCTTTCTGCTGTTTCTAAGATCTTTACGGGGTATTCTTCATAAGTGAGATCTTCTCCTATCTTGATCTCTTCCAGGGGAACTTGCTATTCTGGCACCCTCAGACATTTCTTCAGCTGGGAGACGTGGAACACATCATGAACGCCTGACAGACTCTCAGGTAGCTCAAGCTAATAAGCCACTTCTCCACGTCTGGCCAAGATCCGGAAAGGACCGATGTATCTGGGTGCCAACTTTCCCTTCATGTTGAACCTCTTTATGCTTCTCATGGGTGACACTTTCAAGTACACATAGTCTCCCACTTTGAAAACTAAGTCTCTCCTGCGAGTATCTGCATAACTCTTTTGTCGGGACTGAGCTATCCTCAAGTTATCGCAGATCATTCTCACTTGTTCTTCAGCATTTCGAAGAACATCCATTCCGAACACTTGAGATTCTCCTGTCTGATTCTAGAACAAAGGAGTTCTACACTTTCTCCCATACAAAGCTTCAAAAGGAGCCATTTTGAGACTCTTCTGATGACTGTTATTGTAGGAGAATTCGGCATACGACAAACTTTTATCCCAACTAGCCCCATGCTAAAGGGCACATGCTCTCAACATGTCATCCAAGATCTGATTTATCCTTTCAGTCTGCCCATCTGTTTGTGGGTGATATGCAGAACTGAAATTCAGCTTGGTTCCCAATGATTGGTGAATCTGATGCCAAAAATGAGATGTGAATTGTGTTCCTCTGTCAGACACTATTTTCTTCAGAACCCCATGCAGGGACATAATTCTTTCCATGTAAAGCTCTGCTAACCTTGCTCCATTATAGGTGGTCTTAACTGGTAGGAAGTGAGCGACCTTAGTGAGACGGTCGACGATTACCCATATAGAGTCATAGCCCCATGCTGAAGGATGATTTTGGTACTGCCGGGATGTATAGAGTAGGCAGATTCATGTGCATCTCGCAAGATGGCATCACAAATAGCTTTCACTTCAGGCACACATATCCTTTTTCCAAACCATAGAGTTCCATTTTCATCCATCCTGAAACCTGGTGCCTTTCCAAGCACTATGTTCTCTGCTATCTCTTGCAATTTCTCATCTTTCAGTTGACCCTCACGGATGTCTTTCTCCAGAGTAGGTTCAACTATCATTTCCACAACATTGTTTGCAAAGCATAGATTAAGATATGCCATTTCAGCTCTCAACTCTGCTGACATGTATTCTACTTGCAGTCCATTTGCATAGGTTTTCCTGCTCAAGGCATCAGCCACGACATTGGCCTTTCCTAGGTGATAATGTACCTCTAGATCATAGTCTTTGATCAGTTCTAGCCAACGGCGTTGCCTCAAATTTAGATCCGACTGAGTAAATATGTACTTCAGACTTTTATGATCTGTGTACACATCACACTTATGCCCAACTAGATAATGTCTCCATATTTTCAGAGCATGGACAACAGCTGCTAACTCCAAGTCATGGGTTGGATAGTTCACCTCGTGCTTTCTCAGCTGTCTGGATGCATAGGCTACTACTCTTCCTTCTTGCATCAGAACACATCCAAGTCACAGACGAGATGCATCGCAATAGATGGAGAAGCTTTTATTCAAGTCTGGCAGAACTAGAACTGGCGCTGTGGTTAATCTCTTCTTTAACTCTTCAAAGTTGGCCTGGCATTTATCAAACCACACAAACTTGGCACTCTTTTCTAGCAAGGCCGTCATAGGCTTTGCAAGCTTCGAGAACCCTTCAATGAACCTTTTGTAATACCCGACCAAACCCAGAAAGCTTCGGATTTCGCTAGCATTGGTTGGCGGGTTCCAATCCAACACATCTTGCACCTTGCTAGGATCAACGGATATACCTCCGTCAGAGACAACATGCCCCAAGAAAGAGACTTCTTTCAACCCAAATTCACACTTGTTCCTCTTGGCATAGAGTTGATGCTCTCTCAATTTCTGCAGAACCATCCTCAGATGTTCAGCATGTTCCTCTTCTGTTTTAGAGAACACTAGAATATCATCTATGAACACCACCACAAACTTGTCCAGATACTCCATGAACACATTATTCATTAGGTACATGAAGTAGGCTGGGGCATTGGTCAATCCAAAAGACATAACTGTATACTCATACAATCCATACTGTGTTGTGAAAGCGGTCTTAGGTATGTCCGAGTTCCGGATTTTCAACTGGTGGTACCCAGATCTGAGATCTATTTTAGAGAACACACATGCTCCTCTAAGCTGGTCAAATAGATCATCTATCCTGGGTAGAGGGTATTTGTTTTTAATGGTAACCTCATTTAAAGACCTATAGTCCACACACATCCTCTGGCTACCATCTTTCTTATCCACAAAGATCACATGTGCTCCCCAAGGAGAAGCACTGGGGCGTATATACCCCTTCTCTAGCAACTCCTTAAGTTGCTTCTTAAGCTCTTCTAATTCATTTACCCCCATTCTATATGGTCTTATAGCTATTGGTGCAGTTCCAGGCAATAATTCAATAATGAATTCAACATCGCGATCATGTGGCATACCTGGCAGATCATCAGGGAAGACATCAGGGAACTCGTCCACCACCCGATCTTGATTTGCACCACTAGCATCCATCTGGTTTATGGTGGCAGTAGGCTGCTCTTGCATCACCACTTCCACACAGATTCTATCTCCATTGGGTGTAGAGACAACAACTGACCTTTCCTGACACTGAATGACAGCTCCATGTTGCTTCATCCAGTCCATACCCAAGATGAGATCTATGCCTGCTGTTCTCAGCACTATAGGCTTTACTTTAAATTCTACCCCCCTTAAGGTGACACTAGAGGTGAGGCTCCAGAAGTTTGCAGGCATGCTACCCCCGGTGAGTTCACTATGATAGGGTTCTTTCATTGCACATAGAGGTACACCATGCATTCTAACAAATGACTGGGAAATGAAGGAATGCGAAGCACCAGAATCAAAAAGTATGGTAGCTGGGATCGAGTTGATACTGAACGTACCCATCATGACACCTGGCGCATCCAGGGCAGTATCGGCAGCCACATGGTTCACCCGCCCAACGTTAGGTGGGCGAGCATTTTGCTTCGGACCTCCTGCTTGGTTCTGTGGGGCCTGAGGGTTCTGCTTCTTAGGACACTGATGAGCATAGTGTCCTACCTCCCTGCAGCGGTAGCAAGCATTGGGGTTCTGCTGAGCTGCATTCTTCATGGGAGCGGAGTTGGGTGCTCCCTGGCGTGAGGCTTGGCTGTCCTGTTGCTGGAACCTCTACCCTCCAGGCTGCTGTTGATAGCGCTGCCCACCTGACTGCTGTTGGTACGGAAGGCGCTGCTGATTCTAGTTACCGTGGGTATGCTGTCCCCTGTTCCACTGGTTGGAGGGGCCTTGGTTCCTCTGGGGGTAGCCTTGCTGAGGGTTGATCCGGGGACGAGTGTTGCTCCCCGAAGACTGTCCTTGGAAGCCTCTCTTCTTTGCTTCCATCTCCTTATGCTTGTTGTCAATAACAATCGCCCTATTGATCAGGGCCTGATAGTTTGGATATATGTTTGACATAAGCTGGAGCTGCAATCCATCATATAGCCCTTTCAGAAAACGGCGCTGCTTGTCCTTATCTTCTGCCACATCCTATGGGGCATAGCGCGACAGTTGAGCAAACTTATCACGGTATTCCGCCACTGACATAGAACCCTGTCTCAAGGAGTGGAACTCCTCTTGCTTCAGCTCCACGAGGCCATCAGGGATGTGATATGACCTGAAGTTCTCCTTGAACTCCTGCCAAGTGACAACCGGAGCATCTTGAGGACGACCGAACATGTATGCATCCCACCAATCTTGAGCTGCTCCCTGCAGCTGCCCAGAGGCGTAGAGCACTTTTTCATAATCAGTGCACTGGGCGAAGTTCAACTGCTTCTCCACCGCTCGAAGCCAGTCATCGGCCTCCAACGGTTCAGAAGCATGGGAGAAGATAGGTGGGTGTCCCTTTAGGAATTCTCCCCGACGATCCCTGACTTGGAGAGGTGGGGGAGCTGCAACCGGTGCGTGATCCAGGCGGTCCATCATGGCTTGCATCAACTGGTTCTGCATGCCCATCAGCTGCTCGATGGTCACTGGCGGCGGTGGCGGTGGTGGGTTCATGGGAACACCACGCCCACGGCCACGACCTCTTCCACATCCACCCCTTGCTGCCATCTGTTCCATAACAAATGTGCAAGAGTTAGACCCTCATATCCATCATATAAAATATTTTAAAAAATAAAAGAGCATTGCTGAAAATTTCTGGGCACATCTTTATCAACAGCAGTGCACAAAAACTGACATAACTCAAGCTACAGAAATCTAACAGGGGCGAACCAAACATCGTTGGAAAGCTTAAGAAACCAGCTATAACTTTTATTCAGAACACGTTTTCGGATTCTGCCATATTCTGGGTCGAAAACAGCATTGAACATAACCTGTTCTGGGTGACAGACTGCACAGAAACATCAACTTTAAACAGGTATATCTCCCAGATCCGAATAGATAAAGACTTGGTTATAGATTTGTTTGAAAGATACATAAGTATAGATACTTACACAAAAAGTTCATAATTTTTGGGAATACAGGTTAAGAGATATACTGATTTAACCACAGGCTGCTCCAGAAAACAGCAACACAGATATGAGATAAACAACTTTATTCATCACAGAGAGATGTTTTAAACTGGAGAAGCACAGACATAACTCATACTTCTCCACCACACACAAACAAAGATCCAAACAACCATAGTTCACCAACATAAGCAACACATACACTAAAGGTTCACCAGACACATACTGAAATTAAACATCGTTTTCTAAGCGTGATAGCAAAACATGGTAGACATCTACTGGGCTCCACCGGGGGCATTGGCGGCCCTGAACCTCTTCTTGTAGACGGCCGGAAGTCCCAGCTCACCACGAAGATAGTCCACTTCTCACTCCAGGCGCCTCATCACCTTCTAAGAAGCGCGCAGGTCATCCTGCACACTATCTGCCTTCTTCTGCGCCACGTAGACGTGCCGTGCTGTAGAGGCCAGAACTGGGTACTCCACAGGTGGAAGCAGGGTCTGCCACTTTCCCTCCAGGTCGTTGTGGGGCAGGTAGCAGTAGCGGTCCTCCCGCATGGACTGGAAGCGCAGTCCACGGTAATGCAGGAAGGCATCCTGCGCTGCATCCTCCATGCTTGCCAGAGAGTGACCACACTTGGTGGTTGTCCTGTGGACAAACTCTATGACGTGGCCTTGGTCCACATCATTCCATCCTGTAAACATCAGGTCGGACTTCCAGTAAGTAGCCTCCAGGGGATGGGTGTACTCGGCGCAGTGGTACTGAAGCTTGGCCTACAACTCCGGGTAGTATTCATTCAGCAGACGAACCAACATACTATGGTAGTAAGCTATCTCGTCAGGCTTCTTGAATATGAAGCGGCGAGTCCATCCAAGGTCTTCATCCACCACCTGCACTGCTGGAGAGGCATGGGGTGCTGGTGCTGAAGCTGACGAGGCGGTGGGGGAGTGCACCACGGGGTACACTGGCACGAAGGTCGGTGCTGCAGGAGCTGCTGGAGCGGCTGGTGCTGCAGGAGCTGCTGGAGCGGCGGTGGCCTCCACGGCTGGTGGAGCGACAGGCACCACAGGAGCGGGTGCCTCCGGAGCAGGGGCCTTAGGTACTGGCGCCTCAGGGACTGGCACCTCAGGAGCTGGCACATCAGGGGCTGGCGCCTCAGGAACTGGTGCAGGGGGCGGGGGTGGCGCTGCAAGCTCCCCAGAGACGGTCGGGGTGGAGGTCAGCTCATCATCCACCACGATGAAAGCAGTGTTGGAGGAGCTGGAGGAGCCATTACTGTCGGAGATGTTGACCACTGGGTGTGGGTGCCGGCTGGTGCTGGTGGTGAAGAGGGCACGATACGCACGGGCGTTAAGGCGAGGCATCCTGACGTTATGGTTTAAGATAAGATAAGCGGAAACAATTAGTTTTATATAATAGAATAAGAATAAGAAGCATGTAAATTTTAGTAAAATAACAAGATAATAAAGTAAGCATGAATAGGTAACAAAAAAGTGTTAGAACGGCCATTTCCTAGCTAGGCTTGCGTCCTACAGTCAACAAAGCTTTGATACCAATTTGTCACACCCCAACTTTAAGGATAAAATTGAGGCGGTAAACTCATGTGTGCCCAGGAAACAATCACACACATAAGCTAGACAAATTACAAAAGAGTGGCATCATCACATTGTTTATTACATAACGATAATGTCATCACAAGTCTTACATCAAGCGGAACAAAAGAGAACTAAACTGCTAACAAAGACCAACTCCACAGGGAAAGCTGACTGGGGGAACAACTAGCCTAGAAGTCCTCTGGGAAGTCACCAACTCCACCTTCATCTGTTACCCATCCGGGATTTCGCCCAAAAAGAAGATAAACAACAAGCGTAAGTACTCCACGTACTTAGCAAGCTAACATAGGGTTCATGAGGCTCAAAAGGCTGACACTGTCTGACTGCAGTTAGCTTTTATGTTGGCAAAGCTTTAGTATTTAGGTAAACGAATATTGTGCTTAACCCTTAAACCCATGATCCATTTGTCCATCAATGATAAAATATAACAACATAGAGTGTCAACAACATAAAGTAACAAATTATTTAAGAATCATAGTTCTGCTAGTTTTCTGGGTCGCTCGTGACCGTGAGCATAGCTGTTATAACAGTTTTACACTCTGTAGAGGTTGTGCATCTTTACCCACAAGTCGTGTTGCCCTTGTGCCCGAGGCGGCCAACCTCTTGATCCACTTCCAAGGTAGATCGGCAGGGTACAATATGAAGCCTTTCGCTGGTTCATCTAACAGGTTAGGGCCGCTAGGTTTCCTTGGCAGGCAGATGTAGCAACCCCCCTTTCCTCTGGCACAAGGCCATCACAGCTATACTCATAGGAACATGGGCAGCCCTACACCCAAAGTGGCAAGCCCCTCTTGCGCCCTTTCGGGTAACCTCTAACAAGTTAGAAAAGGTCCAGTTTATTGAGCTAAAACCAGAGCCATATAGCACTCATGGTAGCACTGTCAGTCCCAGCTTTTGCTAACAGCAAGTTTTATTAACCGTTTATCATCATATCAACATGAGAAATATTCATCATTGGACTAGATCAGTTATTAGTCAGTAAGCACTAGCATTCTACCCATATGCAAAATATCCCACAGAGTCAAGAATATCACAGATAACAAATTTAAGTGGGTCTCTAAGGTTGCTCAATTGGACACATGCATAAATGAGTAAATTAATAGTAAAGTGAATAGGTAACAACGAGATCCCATGCTAACTTGCCTTGGTTGCTGAAAACTGGTCTTCCTGCTGATCGTCGAAGGATGGATCCTGGTCGTACCACACTTGCTCACCGTCTACTCGATCACAACATCAACACGCATTCCAGGTGCATACATACAATGCAAACAGGGCCATCCATTAGAACAATACACCAAAAAGTAATAAACAGAAATAAAACTTTGATAAAACAGAAGTACGTGTTTCTACGGTCACAACAAGTTTTGGTTCACCGAAAACGGAGCTACGACGCGAAAGTTACGGCCGAAACGATGATTCTAAAGCTGTAAACAAGATTAACATAAACCCTGCAACTAAACTGATCTAAGCAGACTAACAGAGGCATAAACAGATAGGAAACTAAATTATGAATCTAACGCAACTTGAACGGGTGAAAACGGAGCTAAATTGTGGATTTTATAAGCGTTTTAGTGTAATGGCAAAACTGTAAATAACTGGAAATGTATTTGAATTTAAATCAGAATTTAAATTGAATTTTAAATCAAATTCTCGGTTGGCTGGACTGCGCCTCAATTCAACAGAAACGCAGGGGCCTGGTCGGAAGTTGCAAAGGCTCGGTGAACAGTGGAAAAGGGAGCGCGGGTTGATTCTCGGCTTCTCCAGGGGTTCTTTAACAAAAAGTACCCCGAAGGGGTATCGGTCATCTCTGGCCGTCGGATCACTGGTGGATGGTGGAGATTAGACCGAGGAGGGTGCGTACACGGGGCGAGCCGACGGCGCGCTCACGCCGCGACGTCGCGGCGCCTCACGATGGCGTGCGCGCACCCGCCATGGATGGCGCACGGACGATTGTGGACCCGGCCCAGATGGCACCACAAGCCATACCAAGTGGATGGAGGGGAAGCGGAGTACAAGGGGATCCTCACCACGGCAGAGGAGGCGGCGGCGAGGCTCTGGCGGCAGCGAACGACGAAGCACGGCGGAGATCCGGACGCCGGTGGGCACCCTGGGCAAACCGACGACGGTTAGGTCAAACTGAGCGCAAGAAAGAGGGAGAAGGGGTTCGGCGGCGGCGCTACCGTGACGCGGAGCACGGCGAGGTGAAGCTACGGTCGGTAAGGCTGCTCAGCGCGACGCGACAGGAACGAATGCGGGAAAGGGAGCGGGGGGGGGGGGGGGGGGGGTGGAGACCGCGTCCACATAAAGGACGAGGGAGGGACGGGGTCGTGGGAGTGGCTCGCGGGCGACCCAGGGGCGTGCGGCCACGGCAGTTGCGAGCGCGTAGAGAGGAGCGGGAAGGTGATGACAGGCAGGCCTGGGAGGTTGCGGATACATGAGTGTATGCCGAGTCTCTGATGTGATGAGTGATTGTCAACTGGGATGATGCGCATGTTCTTTGGCTTGTGTTGTGCAGGTGTCGAGCAAGGATGCAGTGATCAAAGGCAAGGTGAAGGTCAAGTAGAGACGTGCCGTGCCGATGGACCGAGAGTGGCGAAGGGCGGACGTGAGGCTTGGACTGAGGGACCGGTGGCCCGAGGATCAGCTGTGGTGACTGACAGCCTGGGACAGCGACGAGCGAAGACTTGCGGTCATGTGTTGCCTGAGTCGAGGACTTGGGGACACGTGTTGGTGGACGGGGTGCACGGGTGGTGCATCCCCTCAACAGCTTCGGTTTGGTGGTAGAGCCAGAGAAAAACCATCGGATGGACGGTTTCTAGGTTTGGGCCTCAAAACCTGGGTGCGGATGGTTTCCGAGTTTGGCCACAAAACTCGGGCTGAGGACGGTTTCCAGGTTTGGGCCTCAAAACCTGGGTGCTGCGGGTTTGCTGAGTTTGGGCCTCAAAACTCAGGCCTTGGAAGGCTGGTTTCCCGGTTTGGGCCTCAAAACCGGGAGTTGGCTGTGAAGGCTGGTTTCCTGGTTTGGGCCACAAAACTGCGGGTGCGACGTCCGGGAAAAGGACAAGCAGAGCGGTGGCGGCACGTGGCGGCGATCGGTGAGGTTGCGTCGAGGCAACGCTACCAGTTGTGCGGGCGTGGCCGTCGGATCACCACCTACCCGAGTTGGTCCAGAATAACCCTAGGGTTTAGCTGGTTCGCTCTGTAATTAGTTGAGGGGTAGAGTAGGAATTAGAAATTAGGATAAGTAGAGGGAGACACCCTCCTCAGTTCCTATCTCAGCTATTTGCTCTTTGCCTTAAAGGTTTTCCTTCTCTCACCATCCTTTGCTGTAGCAAACTGAGATCCACAGAGAAGAGAACAATACCTATGTGTCCGTGAGATTTTCAGGAAGTGAGACCGTAATCTCACTATTGTAGCGTGTGGTAGCCACACGGTTGCAAATTCGTGGTTGTGATTCGCGTTTTGTTTGTGTTCTTCGCGAATTATTTTTCTCCACGTTTTTCCCGTCGATCGATCTCTTTGCTCGGTGCATCTTTTGCAAATCCGTTTGAATAGAGTTGTTCTAGATCATGAGGCACTTCTTTCCACCGAAGGAAATCTTCCCTAACCTCACGAGCTAGTAGATCGGTTGAATTTTCGCTTTGGATCAAGTTTAGCTCTCTTTCCCCAAATTCTTGCAATTCACCGATTTGGAGTTAGGTTCAAGCCATGATTCTTTTGGGATAGCTCACTAACCTCCTTAGAACTCCTCATACCAAGTCTAAGCCTTAGTGCTTTTGATTCGGAGGAGATCGGGTCGAATTCGCGGAAGAACAACACTGAATCGGGGGCATCGGACGCTCGAGTTCATAGCATCGGACGCTGACTCATTTGGCATCGGACGCACCGTTGCCACGTGTCAGTTTCTGACATTTTCAAAGGAGCATCGGACGCTACCACCGGACGCTCCGTTGTGCATCGGACGCGCCAGAGTGTGACCATCGGATGCTGAGAGTTCTCTGTTTACAGCGTCCGATGGGTGTCCAGTAAGGGTTCGGTCAGGTCAGTTTTGCATCGAACGCTGCCAGCGTCCGATGCTGCTGAGTCTGTGCAGTTTCGTCCGCGGTTCGTTCGTCTGTTGTCGGTTTTGATTTCCGGCTTTTGTGTTGGGTTTGTAGAGTTGTGAAGTGTCTCGCTGTGCTTCTTGGAAGCATCCACCCTACATCTAGGGTCGTGGACACTCGCTAGCTCTCATTTTGCTTTAGGGGTGATTCTCGGGACAGTGGCTGAAAGTTTCCGAAAGGAATTTTTGAAGCTCCCATTCACCCCCCCTCTGGTCGCTTTCTGGTAGCATTCTCGGTCCTTCTATTGGTATCGGAGCAGGTTAAGGATCTTCCACCTTAGCCGGTTCCAGATCCACAGAAGGCGACATGGATCGCGGCGTGGGCAAACCGCCGTTCTTTGATGGGACGAACTATGCGTATTGGAAGATACGCATGTCGGCCTTTCTGCAGAGTATGGGTGCTTCCATTTGGGATATTTGCAACTCTGCCGATTACGTGGTCTTGGCCGCTCGTGTGACTCAGCGTCAGATCGATGATCACGATGCCAATAGCCGAGCCCGTAATGCTCTTTTCTCATGCTTGAGCATGACGGAGTTTGATCGCGTTTCTCACCTCGCTACGGCTTGGGAGATTTGGGCATCCCTCATGCGTTTCCACGAGGGAACCTCTCAAGTCAAAACTCGTCTCTACGATTCGCACAAGCGAGAGTATGAGAACTTTTGACATATGCCTGGCGAGAGCATAGAGAGTTTATTCGCTCGCTTTCAGGTGATTGTCAACAGAATGAGGGCTAACAAGGAGCTGTTGCCTTTCGACGATCATGAGAGATCTTTGAAGCTTTTGCATACTCTCAATCGATCAGTGTGGGATTCCAAGGTTCAGGCGATCATCGAATCGCCTAACTATGAGACCCTCACATGCGACGAGCTCTTTAGTAAGCTCAAGTCCAGTGAGATAGATGCCATGGCAAGGGCTTCTTATGAAAATCTTTCTGGACCGTCGATGGCTTTGCTTTTTGGCTCTTCTGCTAACCCCTCTGGAGGATTTGCACTTTCTTCTCTTCTTTCTGTCACAGAGGAGCAGCTTGAGTTCATGGGGGAGGACGAGTTGGCTATGCTCGCCAACCAGTTCTCGCGGTTCCACAACAACCGCATGAATCATCGCCGCGGAGGAGGACGCTCAGGATGCTTTGAGTGCGGCGATTCCAACAACTTCATCGCCAATTGCCCGAAGAAGAACAAGCAGACCTTCTGCAAAGCGGATCATGGGCACAAGTACGACTCCGGCAAGCGCAAGGAGAAGTACGTTCCCGCGAAGCACAAGCGGAAGGGCGGCTTCGACAAGGAGTACATCAAGACGAATTACTTGGAGAAGGCCCAGGCGGAGCAGCGTGCTTTCTTCGCCACGCTCAGCGACGTCGACGACTCGGATGACGACTCCGCTGCCTCCAGCGACGACGAGTCCGAGAAGAAGAAGAGGATCGAGGACAAGCTGAACGGCCTCTGCTTCTTCGTCGACGACGACGGCTTCTGCACCATGGCCCTTGGCAAGGAGGTCGATGGCGAGCTGGAGACTCCTTGGAACGACGACGACGACGGCGACACCTCCCAGGTATCTCAGATCCCCGATGAGCTTTCTGCTGAGGTCGAGAAACTTACTGCCGCGCTCCTTAGTCAGGATAAGTTGCTTAGGCGTGCTGCTAGAGAGCGCAAGGAGTTTAGGCAGAAGTGGGAGGATACGGTGAAGGAACTTGAATCTGTCAAGTCCACCGTTGTTGTCACAGATGAGGAGGAGTGTGAGATGTGCACCACGCACATGACTGACCTTCTCACTTTGAGAGGTAAGTATGTTGCGTTGGTAGGAGAGGTGGATGAGCTGAAGGCTAGATCTTCGTTGTTGGGTGCGTGCAAGTCCTGTGCAGGCTTGCAATCTGAGTTGGCAGAGAAGAATGCCAAGAATGTGTCTCTTGAAGAGGCCAACTCAGGTAGCACATGTGTGGCTAGGTGTGTTCTCTGTGAGGGTTTGGAGATGGAGATAGCCAATGTGAAGCATGACAATATGCAAACCAAGGAGGAAAATACATACCTTCAGACCATCTTGTCATGGGTGTCTAGTGGAGAGCCACAGCTCGGGATGTTGATCTCCCAATTTAAGCGAGCTGCTGGAGGTCCAGGTGTTGGTTTTGCTCCGGGTGTCGATGTTTCATCTTTTGGGAAGATTGGAGAGTCGAGTGGTCTTGACCCATGTGAGAAGCCCAACTCCACCACTACTCCCAAGCTTACCAAGATTCCACCCAAGGAGCCTCTCAAACCTAACACCAAGGATGGGGTCTTTGTTGAACCTCCGAGAGCTCCACCAAAGAAACAATCTTGGGCTCCCAAACCAAACCACCTCAAGAACAAGCTTGACACCATGCCACCCATTCAGGAGGAGCTTATGCCACAGATGGGCAAAGTGATCCACACCCACTACCGTGAGTACCAACAACCCCCTATGAGAGCGGTGAGGTACCATTGTGAGCATTGTGGGAGAGATGGACACTTGAGTGAGTTTTGCTTTCGGCGCAAGAGAGAGGCGTGCCGTGCAAGGGAGATGAACAATGCGGACATGTACCATCCTTTCCATGATGTACATGTACCAAATCTTCAAAGGAGAGCTCCGAGGAGAGCTGCTAGGCCTAGAGGTGCAGTACCTCAAGGTCCTAGGCATCAGGGAGGTGTTGTCCGGCGGGAGCCTGCAGTTGTGGGCTATGGACCCCGTGGCGGTGGCTTTGTAGTTGAGCGTTTTCCCCCACCGCGTTTTGAGTATCGCGATGGACGCTCCTCCCTTAGCGAACCACGTTTTTCTGTACGTGGTGATCGCTTTCCCCGTAGGAGTGCTAGGAATGGTTTTTCTGCTAACCGTTCTTTTGAGCAGCCGACCCAACACTGGTATTCTCCTTACTTCACTAACCCCAGTGTTGGCCCGTATGCTCACCCTATGTCTTTTTATTGATGTAGGTAAAGTGATTGGAGAACGTTTGGTTGGTGGATTCCGGGTGTTCGAGGCACATGACCGAAAACGCCAAGTGGTTCTCCAGTCTTAGTCCAGTCGCCGAAAAGGAGTTTATCACCTTCGGCGACAATAGCAAAGGTAAGGTTTTGTCTCGTGGGTCAGTGCGAGTTAATGAGCACTTTGTGTTGCGCGATGTTGCTCTTGTTTCTAACTTGCATTTTAACCTTCTTTCTGTTTCACAACTTTTCGATGATGACTATGAGATTCGTTTTAAACCGAATCTCAGTCGTATTTTGGATCCTCAGGGCAATCTTGTTTGTGGGATTTCGCCCTTTGGGAAAGTCTTTCGTGCGGATTTCTCGGAGTCCTTTGGCATTTCTCGTTGTCTTGTGGTTGGACCTTCTTCCTCTGATCTTTGGAAGTGGCATAGGAGACTAGGACATTTGAGCTTCGACTTGCTTGCAAGACTTAGTTCACTTGGCCTAATCCGAGGATTGCCCAAGTTATCCATGGAGAAGGACATGGGAAGATGGTTGCCGCTCCCCACCATCCAGTGACTCAGGTCATGACTAAGCACCCTGGAGAGCTTTTGCACATGGACCTTGTTGGTCCGGCTCGGGTGAGCTCAGTTGGGGGGAAGTGGTATGTGCTTGTTGTTGTTGATGACTTTTCGAGATATTCGTGGGTCTTCTTTTTAGCTGAGAAGACTGAGACTTTCTCCTTTGCTCACAATCTGATTTTGCGTCTTTAAAATGAGTTCCCTTTGAACTCAATGCGAGCTATTAGGAGTGATAATGGTTCCGAATTCAAGAATTCGGATTTTGAGAAGTTTTGTAACTCTCTGGGTTTGGAGCATCAGTTTTCTTCTCCCTACACACCGCCCCAAAATGGTGTTGTAGAGAGGAAGAATCGGACCCTTGTAGAGATGGTTAGGACGATGCTCGATGAGCATAGGACTCCTAGGCGATATTGGGCCGAAGCTATGAGCACTGCATGCCATATTTCCAATAGCATTTTTCTTCGAGCTTTCTTGAAAAAGACCTCTTATGACTTGCGTTTTGGAAAACTCCCCAAGGTGAGTTATTTTAGAGTTTTTGATTGCCACTGTTTTATACTCAGAAAGGGCAATTTGGACAAGTTTGAGTCTCGTTCTTCTGACGGTGTGTTTTTGGGTTATGGCACTCATACTCGTGCTTATCGTGTACTTAACCTTGACACTAACCGAGTCATGGAGACATCCGATGTCACCTTCGACGAGACCATGGTTTGTCCTTCTTCTCATTTTGAGCGTGCAGGTGATCATGAGGTTGGTGAGCATCTTTTGGATGACGAGGATGAGGGTGCTGAAGGTATGGATGATCCAGCACCCTCTCCACCTGCTGTGCCGCAAGGAGCGGCTTCTACTACGACTCACGGCCCCGACACTTCGTCTTCTTGGGGGCCGTGGGATCCGCCACCTCGAGCGGTACCTTTTCTACCCGAGGAGGCACCAGCTGCTGTTGAGGGGGAGGCCACTTCGGCTCAGGAGGCGCCTCGACACATCCAGCGCCAACACCCGCCTCAACAGATGATCGGCAACATCGGCGAACGCGTCACTCGGTCTAGGTCACAACAAATCTCTCACTTTGCTCATTCTTGGACCAACTCGATGGTAGGTGGATCCGACGGCCACGCCCGCACAACTGGTAGCGTTGCCTCGACGCAACCTCACCGATTTCCGCCACGTGCCGCCACCGCTCTGCCGTCCTTTTTCCGGACGTCGCACCCCCAGTTTTGTGGCCGAAACCAGGAAACCAGCCTTCACAGCCAACCCCCGGTTTTGAGACCCAAACCGGGAAACCAGCCCACCGTAGCCTGAGTTTTGTGGCCCAAACTCAGCAAACCCGCAGCACCCAGGTTTTGAGGCCCAAACCTGGAAACCGTCCTCAGCCCGAGTTTTGTGGCCAAACTCGGAAACCATCCGCGCCCAGGTTTTGAGGCCCAAACCTGGAAACCATCCACCCGATGGTTTTTCTCTGGCTCTACCACCAAACCGAAGCTGTAGAGGGGATGCACCGCCCGTGCACCCCGTCCACTGACATGTGTCCCCAGGTCCTCGACCCAAGCAACACCATGCCCGCAAGTCTCCGCTTGTCGCTGTCCCAGGCTGCCAGCCACCACAGCTGATCCTCGGGCCACCGGTCCCTCAGTCCAAGCCTCACGTCCGCCCTTCGCCACTCTCAGTCCCTCAGCACGGCACGTCTCTACTTGACCTTCACCTTGCCTCTGATCACTGTCTCCGTGCTCGACACCTGTACAACACAAGCCAAAGAACATGCGCATCATCCCAGTTGACAATCACTCATTACTCAGAGACTCGGCATACACCCATGTATCCGCAATCTCCCCCTTGATGAGTGCATTGTCAACTACCAACACAAATCATAATAGAAAGAAGGAAGGAAGGAAGAAAGAGAGAAAACTCGACCAAATGACCCAAAAGCATAGCAAAGCCGAAGAAGGTCAAGTGGAAAGAGCAGAACAACTTGGTTCCCAAAGACATGGGCAACGGCTCGATGCAACCAAGCAAAGCAAAGCTAGCCCTCAAGAAGAGGTAGAACAGGCTCAACACCGCTAGCAGGAAAACTCGACACCAATTGGAAAATCAACTGAACATCAAGCAAAACAAAGCTAGCCCTCAAGAAGAGGTAGAGCAGGCTCAACACCGCTAGCAAATACCAATTTGAAAAATCGAAGCAAAATGCTAGTCCCTCAAGATAGAGGCACAAAGGCTCAACACAACTAGCAAGAAAGCTCGATACCAAAACCCTTACGGCCAACAAGAAGCAAGCTCCCCCTTGCATGGTGCACACAACCGATTCTTCTTCAACATGGGAGGCATGATTTGTCCAAATTCTCCCCCTTAGCTGAAAATGCACCATCAAGGAAAAATCTCTCCCCCTGAGAGAATGCACCATCAAAAAGTGCCAACAAGAGAAATTCTCCCCCTTCCAAAATGCATATGAGTCAGAAATGCAAGTTAGCAGCTTCAGGAATATAGTCAAGAGAATGCAAAGATGCTCTACATAGTATAAGTCCAATGACGCAACTGAAGCACACATGCTAGCAAAGGCTCAAACTAATCACCAAATATGAAATATGAACATATGAGCAAAGTGAGCAATTTTAGTCAAAATGATTCACCATCAAAATAGCACTAGACAAGTATAGGCAGGAAGTCAAACAAGTGCTAAGCATGTATACAAGGTGAACTACCCCTAGCAAGGTTCAATCATCATGCTATAGAATGAAACATAGACTTGTGTATCCAGATTTTATCGGAGTTGCAGCGGTTGAATTACACAAGTTCAAGTTTTAGCATGTGATTGCGAGAGGTTGAAAGCTTGTCTTGCCTAACTTTTCAATTGTGCGAAGCCTATGCAGAAGCAATCAGAAGCTTAAAGCAACAGTTTCGGTCATACACTACACAACTCAAGTTTAACTCAAAGTACAATGAGAAACAGTCTCGAAACTGTGATGTGTTAACAAGCAATCCCATCTCGATCTTTCTAGTTCACTTAACTTGGTTTAAATTTAAAATAGAATATGATCAGACCAAGCAAGTGAGAGACTCAGAACTAGAGACATAGCAACCTAGCATATATGAGAAGCACAAGTGATTTCAACACATTCTAGACATGCTAGATGCACATCTCGATGGTGAACATTTTCAGATTTTAATTTCATTAAACAAGTTCACCATTTAAAATAGCTCATCTCATAGCATGTATTAGTGATCAGTAGGAGCAAAAGCTACACATATAAACATAAAGCATCAGAGCATACACTACCCAGAGCATAGTTACATTCTAAAGATTATATACACGAAGCTCTGAATGTAAATATGCAAGATGACATGCATGAAGAAATGCAGAACTCGAAAAGAAAGAGAGAAATGAAAAGTTAGCTTATGATACAAGAACCAAAATGTTTCCCCCATCTAAAAGGGGAAACACACACCAAGCTCACCTCTCAACCTAGCAAAAATCGATTGGTCCAAAGGCTTGGTGAAAATATCAGCCAACTGATGATGAGTATCGACATGGCGAAGGTCGATATCACCCTTCACATAATGGTCTCGCAGAAAATGAAAGCGCACATCAATGTGTTTGGTCTTCGAGTGCAGCACGGGGTTCTTAGCAACGCTAATAGCACTCGTGCTGTCACAAAGCAAAGGAACGCGAGAAAAACTCAGACCAAAATCACGCAAAGTGGCCATCATCCAGAGTAACTGAGAACAGCAGCTAGCCGCAGCAACATACTCAGCCTCCGTGGTAGACTGGGCGACACTAGACTGCTTGCGAGAAGACCACGATACAAGAGAAGAACCAATAAACTGGCAAGTCCCAGAAGTGGACTTGCGATCAATACGGCAACCAGCAAAATCGGCTTCGGAATAACTGCAAAGGGAGAGGGTGGAGGAAGCAAAATACCAAATCCCAAATTCTGGAGTGAAGGATAAGTACCTCATTATGCGCTTGACCGCCTGACGGTGAGAAGTGCGCGACGATGACTGAAATCGCGCGCACAGACACACCGCGAACTGAATGTCTGGGCGTGTTGCCGTCAGGTAGAGCAGCGACCCGATCATACTCCGGTACTCCTTCTAGTCCACAGCTTCTCCATCCACATCTGCATCTAGGGCCATCGTGGTCGACATAGGAGTTGGAAGAGGCTTGGCCTCACCCATGTCGAACTTCTTCAGGATGTCCTTGGTATACTTGCCCTGGTGCACGAACGTCCCCTCTCGGGATTGCTTGATTTGCAACCCGAGGAAAAACATCAACTCGCCCATCATGCTCATCTCAAACTCCCTGCTCATAGTGTCTGCATACTTGGCAACCAAAGCATGAGAAGAACCACCGAAAATGATATCATCCACGTAAATCTAGACCAAGAGTGAATCAGTGCCTTGCTTGAGGAGAAAAAGCGTTTTATCCACACATCCCATTTTAAAACCCTTAGCAAGCAAAAAGGTTTTCAACCTATCATACCAGGCTCTAGGGGCTTGTTTCAAACCATACAAAGCTTTGTGAAGTTTAAAGACATGGTTTGGAAACTTGGGATTTTCGAAACCGGGGGGTTGTCTCACATATACCTCCTCTTCTATGTAGCCGTTTAAGAAGGCACTCTTGACATCCATTTGAAAAAGTTTAAAACCTTTGGATGCAGCAAAAGCCAAGAGTATCCTAATTGCCTCCAAACGAGCTACAGGAGCAAAAGTCTCCTCATAGTCTATCCCCTCCTTCTGACTATACCCCTGGGCAACTAGTCTGGCCTTGTTTCTCACAACATGGCCATCCTCTCCTTGTTTGTTTTTGAAAACCCATTTTGTCCCAACAGGATGACAATCAGGAGGAAGAGGAACCAAAACCCAAACCCAATTTCTTTCAAAAATTTCTAACTCTTCATGCATGGCATTGACCCAATCCGGATCAGATAAAGCGTGTCCAACATCTAGGGGTTCAAAATCAGCAACAAATGCAGAATGAGCAAAGTGAGAGATTTGTTGTGACCTTGACCGAGTGACACGTTCGCCGATGCTGCCGATCATCTGCTGAGGGGGTGTTGGCGCTGGATGTGTCGTGGCGCCTCCCATGCAGAAGTGATCTCCCCCTCAACAGCAGCTGGTGCCTCCCCGGGTACCAAAGGTACCGCTCGGGATGGCGGATCCCACGGCCCCCAGGAAGAAGAAGTGTCGGGGCCGTGAGTCGAAGTAGAAGCCACTCTTTGCAGCACAGCAGGTGGAGGGGGTGCTGGATCATCCATACCTTCAGCACCCTCATCCTCGTCATCAAAAAGAGGCTCACCGACCTCGTGATCTCCTGCACGCTCAAAATGAGAAGAAGGACAAACCATGGTCTCGTCGAAGGTGACATCTGATGTCTCCATGACTCGTTAGTGTCAAGGTTAAGTACACGATAAGCTCGAGTATGAGTGCCATAACCCAAAAACACACCGTCAGAAGAACGAGACTCAAACTTGTCCAAGTTTCCCTTTTTGAGTATAAAACAATGGCAACCAAAAACTCTAAAGTAACTCACCTTGGGCAGTTTTCCAAAACGCAACTCATAAGACGTCTTTTTCAAGAAAGCTCGGAGAAAAATGCGATTGGAAATGTAGCATGCAGTGCTCATAGCTTTGGCCCAATATCGCCTAGGAGTCCTATGCTCATCGAGCATCGTCCTGGCCATCTCAACAAGGGTCCGATTCTTCCTCTCTACAACACCATTCTATGGCGGTGTGTAGGGGGAAGAAAACTGATGCTCTAAACCCAAAGAGTTACACAACTTCTCAAAATCCAAATTCTTGAATTCGGAACCATTATCACTCCTAATAGCTCGCATCGAGTTCAAAGGGAACTCATTCTGAAGATGCAAAATCAGATTGCGAGCAAAGGAGAAAGTCTCGGTCTTCTCAGCTAAAAAGAAGAACCACGAATATCTCAAAAAGTCATCAACAACAACAAGCACATACCACTTCCCCCGAACCGAGCTCACCCGAGCCGGACCAACAAGGTCCATGTGCAAAAGCTCTCCAGGGTGCTTGGTCATGACCTGAGTCACTGGATGGTGGGGAGCGGCAACCATCTTCCCATGTCTACAAGAATGGCAAACAAGATCCTTCTACATGGATAACTTGGGCAATCCTTGGATTAGGCCAAGTGAACTAAGCCTTGCAAGCAAGTCGAAGCTCAAATGTCCAAGTCTCCTATGCCACTTCCAAAGATCAGAGGAGGAAGGTCCAGCCACAAGACAGCGAGAAATGCCAAAAGTCTCCGAGAAATTCGCACGAAAGACTTTTCCAAAGGGCGAAATCAAACAAACAAGATTGCCCTGAGGATCCAAAATACGACTGAGATTCGGTTTAAAACGAATCTCATAGTCATCATCAAAGAGTTGCGAAACAGAAAGAAGGTTAAAATGCAAGTTAGAAACAAGAGAAACATCGCGCAACACAAAGTGCTTATTAACTCGCACCGAGCCACGGGACAACACCTTACCTTTGCTATTGTCGCCGAAGGTGATAAACTCCTTTCCGACGACTGGACTAAGACTGGAGAACCACTTGGCGTTTCCGGTCATGTGCCTCGAGCAACCGGAATCCACCAACCAAACGTTCTCCAATCGTTTTACCTACATCAGTAAAAAGACATAGGGTGAGCATACGGTCCAACACTGGGGTTAGTGAAGTAGGGTGAATACCAGTGTTGGGCTGGCTGCTCAAAAGAACGGTTAGCAGAAAAACCATTCCTAGCACGCCTACGGGGAAAGCGATCACCACGCTGAGGAAAACGTGGTCCGCTGGGGTAGGAGCGCTCACCGCGATACTCAAAACGCGGTGGGGGGAAACGCTCAACTACAAAGCCACCACCACGGGGTCCATAGGCTACAACTGCAGGCTCCCGCCGGGCATGACCTCTCTGTTGTCTAGGCCTAGGAACTTGAGGTTCTGGACCTCTAGGACTAGCGGCTCTCCTCGGAGTTCTCCTCTGAACATTCGGTGTATGTACATCATGGAAAGGATGGTACATGTCCGGGTTGTTCATCTCCCTTGCACGGCGCTCCTCTCTCTTGCGCCGAAAACAGAACTCACTCAAGTGTCCAGCTCTCCCACAATGCTCACAATGGTACCTCACCGCTCTCATAGGGGGTTGTTGGTACACACGGTTGTGGGTGTGGATCACTTTGCCCTTCTGTGGCATAAGCTCCTCCTAGATGGGTGGCATTGTGTCCAGCTTGTTTTTCAGGTGGTTTGGTTTGGGAGCCCATTGCTGGTTCTTGGGTGGAGCTCGTGGAGGTTCTTCAAACACCCCATCCTTGGTGTTAGGCTTGAGAGGCTCTTTGGGTGGAAGCTTGGTAAGTTTGGGAGTAATGGTGGAGTTGGGCTTCTCACATGGGTTTAGACCACTCGACTCTCCAATCTTCCCAAAAGCAGAAAGATCAACACCCGGAGCAAAACCTACACCAGGACCTCGAGCAGCTCGCTTGAATTGGGAGATCATCATCCCGAGCTGCGGTTCACCACAAGACACCCATGACAAGATGGTCTGAAGGTATGTGTTTTCCTCCTCGGTTTGCATCTTGTCATGCTTCACATTGGCTATCTCCATCTCTAGGCCCTCACACAAAACACACATGGACACACAAGTGCTACCCGAGTTGGCCTTCTCAAGAGACACAATCTTGGCATTCTAATCTGCCAACTCGGATTGCAAGACAGGACAAGTCTTGCACGCACCCAACAATATGGGTCTAGCCCGGAGCTCATCCACCTCTCCAACCAACGCAGCATACTTACCTCTCAAAGTGAGAAGGTCAGTCATGTGCGTGGAGCACATCTCGCACTCCTCCTCATCGGTAACAACTACGGTGGACTTGACAGATTCAAGTTCCTTCACCGTATCCTCCCACTTCTGCATAAACTCCTTGCGCTCTCTAGCAGCACGCCTAAGCAGCTTGTCTTGACTAAGAAGCACGGCAGTAAGTTTCTCGACCTCAGCGGAAAGCTCATCGGGGGTCAGAGATACCTGGGAGGTGTCGTCGTCGTCGACGTCGTTCCGAGGAGTGTCCTCCAGCTCGTCGTCGACCTCCTTGCCAAGGGCCATGGTGCAGAAGCCCTCATCGTCGGCGAAGAAGCAGAGGCCGTTGAGCTTGTCCTCGATCCTCTTCTTCTTCTCGGACTCGTCATCGCTTGAAGAAGCGGAGTCGTCGTCTGAGTCGTCGACGTCGCTGAGCGTGGCGAAGAACGCACGCTGCTCAGCCTGGGCCTTCTCCAAGTACTTGGTCTTGATGTACTCCTTGTTGAAGCCGCCCTTCCGCTTGTGCTTCGCGGGGACGTACTTCTCCTTGCGCTTGCCGGAGTCGTACTTGTGCCCATGATCGCCCTTCCCAGAATGCTTGTTCTTCTTGGGACAATTGGCGATGAAGTGGTCGGGGTCGCCGCACTCGAAACAGCCCGAGCGTCCTCCTCCGTGGCGACGGTTCATGCGGTTGTTGTGGAACCGCGAGAACCAGTTGGCAAGCAAGGCCAACTCGTCATCTCCCAAAGACTTCAACTGCTCCTCTGTGACAGAAAGAAGAGAATGCAAAGCAAAGCCTCCAGAGGGGTTAGCAGAAGAGCCAAAAAGCAAAGCCATCGACGGGCCAGAAGGATTTTCATAAGAAGCCCTCGCCATGGCATCGATCTCACTGGACTTGAGCTTACTGAAGAGCTCGTCGCACGTGAGGGTCTCATAGTTAGGCGATTCGATGATCGCCTGAACTTTGGAATCCCACACCGACCGATCAAGAGTATGCAAAAGCTTCAAAGCCCTCTCATGATCGTCGAAAGGCAATAGCTCCTTGTTAGCCCTCATCCTGTTGACAATCACCAGAAAGCGAGCGAATAAACTTTCTATGCTCTCGTCAGGCATATGTCGAAAGTTCTCATACTCTCGCTTGAATGACTCGTAGAGACGGGTTTTGACTTAAGAGGTTCCCTCATGAAAGCGCATGAGGGTAGCCCAAATCTCTCGAGCCGTAGCGAGGTGAGAAACGCGATCAAACTCACTCATGCTCAAACATGAGAAAAGAGCATTACGTGCTCGGCTATTGGCATCGTGCTCATCGATCTGATGCTGAGTCACACGAGCAGCCAAGACAACGTAATCGGCAGAGTTGCAAATATCCCAAATGGAAGCACCGAAACTCTGCAGATAGGCTGACATGCGTATCTTCCAATACGCATAGTTCGTCCCATCGAAAAACGGCGGTTTGCCCACGCCGCGATCCATGTCGCCTTCTGTGGATCTGGAACCGGCAAAGGTGGAAGATCCTTAACCCGCTCTGATACCAATTGAAGAACCGAGAAAGTACTAGCAAGGCGACCAGAGGGGGGGTGAATGGGAGCACAAAAATTTCTCTCGAAACTTTGGCCTATTGTTCCCAAAATCAACCCCCGAAAGCTTCGATCGAAACCGTGATGCCCATGACCCTTGGAAGAGGGTGGATGATCCCTAGGATCACAGCGAGGCACCACAAAGCGATAGCAAACTGAACGGCAAAAGTACCAGCACAAGTTTGACCCTCAAAAACCAAGTCTCGATCGTAGATAGACGGCTACGTTGAGAACTCCCCAAATACCGATGCTAACAAGTAGCAAAGATACCTAGAGAGGTTTCTTGGTCAACTACAAGGCCAAACGAGAAGTCCGGAAACCAAGCGAGGAAGCCGGGAGAGCAAACGCACCAAAACGCAACCTTCAGGAAAATCCCGGACTGTCCGGCCCTGGGGTCCCGGACTGTCCGCGGTACTGCCGGACTGTCCGCGAGCGAGTGGCGGACTGTCCGTCGGCAAAACTCGCCAAACAGCAAAGCTGCTGAAGTCCCCTTGTCAAGTCCCGGACTGTCCGCGACTACCAACGGCGGACTGTCCGCCGGTCAACCAAAACCAAATCAGCCGAAGAACACAGCCCCTGATCCGGCTGCTCCCCGACACCCAGACTGTCCGCCGGTCAGGTGGCGGACTGTCCGCGGCTGTCCAGTGAGGGCGATTTTGATCGCCCTTCAACCAAATCACTCCCAAATTGATTCAAACCAAAATCCCTTGATCCCAAACTTGGAGAGAATGATTATGAGGTAGTTAGGAGACTATCCCCAAGAAATCATCCGCTCAAATCAACTCAATCAACGGGAAATCGAAGAGGAAGGTGTATGAACCAAAAAAGCGCCACGAAAACGAAATCAACCCGATCTACTTGTTCGTGAGGAGTTAGATGAATTCCTTTGGTCGAAATGACCTCCTCACTATAAAGAACAAGTTGATTCAAACGGATTTCACAAAGACGCACTAGAGAGGGAGATCGAGTGACGGGAAAATCGCGGAGAAACGAAGAACATGAAGAACACGAACCAAAACACGAATCAAGTCATCGATCTGCAACCGTGTGGCTACCACACGCTACAACAGTGAGGTTACGGCCTCACTTCCTCAAAATCTCCAGTACACAGAGGTATGGTTCTCTGCGGATCTCAGCTAGCTACAGTAGGGGATTGGGAGAGCAGGAAACCCTAGAAGCAAAGAGCAAATGACTGAGATGAATGGGGAGGTGGGTGTCTCCCCCTACTTATCCTAATTCTAACTATTCCTAATTCCCACTCTACCCCCTACTTTCAGGGCGAACCAGCTAAACCCTAGGGTTATTCTGGACCAACTCGATGGTAGGTGGATCCGACGGCCACGCCCGCACAACTGGTAGCGTTGCCTCGACGTAACCTCACCGATTGCCTCCACATGCCGCCACCGCTCTGCCGTCCTTTTCCCAGACGTCGCACCCCCGGTTTTGTGGCCCAAACTGGGAAACCAGCCTTCACAGCCAACCCCCAGTTTTTAGGCCCAAACCGGGAAACCAGCCCACCGTAGCCTGAGTTTTGTGGCTCAAACTCAGCAAACCCGCAGCATCCAGGTTTTGAGGCCCAAACCTGGAAACCGTCCACCCGATGGTTTTTCTCTGGCTCTACCACCAAACCGAAGCTGTAGAGGGGATGCACCGCCCGTGCACCCTGTCCACTGACACATGTCCCCAGGTCCTCGACCCAAGCAACACCATGCCCGCAAGTCTCCGCTTGTCGCTGTCCCAGGCTGCCAGCCACCACAGTTGATCCTCGGGCCACCGGTCCCTCAGTCCAAGCCTCACGTCCGCCCTTCGCCACTCTCGGTCCCTCGGCACGGCACGTCTCCACTTGACCTTCACCTTGCCTCTGATCACTGTCTCCGTGCTCGGCACCTGTACAACACAAGCCAAAGAACATGCGTATTATCCCAGTTGACAATCACTCATCACTCAGAGACTCGGCATACACCCATGTATCCGCATCTTTAGAATGTAACTATGCTCTGTGAAGTCTTTGCTCCGATGCTTTATGATGGTGCTGTAGCTTATGCTCTTTCTGATCACTGATACATGTTGTGAGCAGAGCTATTTTATAAATGGTGAATTTGCTTAATGAACTTAAAACTTGAAAATGTTCACCATTGAGATATGCAACTAGCATGTGTAGAATGTGTTGAAGTCACTTGTGTTTTTCATATATGCTAGGTTGCTATGTCTCTAGTTCTGAGTCATTCACTTGCTTGGTATGTTCATATGATGTTTTAATCTTGAACCAAGTTAAAGTGAATTGGAAAGATCGAGATGGGATTGCTTGTTAGCACATCACAGTTTCGAGACTGTTTCTCATTGCACTTTGAGTTAAACTTGAGCTGTGTAGTGTATGACCGAAACTGTTGCCTTAAGCTTCTGATTGCTTTTGCATAGGCTTCGTACAGTTGAAAAGTTAGGCAATGACAAGCTTTCAACCTCTCGCAATCACATGCTGAATTTTGCACTTGTGTAATTTTAACTACTGCAACTCCGATAAAATTTTGTATACACAAGTCTATGTTTCATTCTATAGCATGATGATTGAACCTTGCTAGGGGTAGTTCACCTTGTATACATGTTTAGCACTTGTTTGATTTCCTATCTATACATGTTCTGTGCTATCTTGTTGGTGAATACCTTTTCGGCTGAAAACTGCTCATTTTGCTCTCATGTTCATATTTCGTACATAGTGATCAGTTTGAGCCTTTGCTAGATTCTTATGGATGTTGTTGAGTCATCGGATCAGAACTGTGTAGAGCATCTTTGCACTCTTTTAATTATACTCCTGAAGCTGCTAACTTGCATTTTGACTCATATGCATTTTGAATAGGGAGAAATTTGTTTGTTGGCACATTTGATGGTGCATTTTCTAAGGGGGGGAGTTTTTACTTGATTAGTGCATTTTCAACTAAGGGGGAGAAAATACGGACAAATCATGTGTTCCCTAAAGTTGTGTGCACTATTGGAGGAGGAGTTTGCTCATGATGAGTTTTTGAAATTTCCAATTGGTTCGGAGCGTTTTTGCTAGTTGTGTTGAACCTTTGCCTCAATTGGTTCGGAGCGTTTTTGCTAGTTGTGTTGAGCCTTTGCCTCTTTCTTGAGGGACTAGCATTCGCTTTTCAGACTTTGAAATGGTGTTGAATTTCAATTGGTGTCGAGCTCTTCTAATTCTTGAGTGTTGATTGTTCTTGCTAGCGGTGTTGAGCCTGTTCTACCTCTTCTTGAGGGCAAGCTCTATTTTGCTTCGTTTTCAGTTGATTCTTCAATTGGTGTCAAGTTCTCTTGCTAGCGGTGTTGAGCCTGTTCTACCTCTTCTTGAGGGATAGCTTTGCTTTGCTTGGTCGCGTCGAGCCATTGCCCATGTCTTTGGGGACCAAGTTGTTCTGCTCTTTCCACTTGACCTTCTTCGGCTTTGCTATGCTTTTGGGTCACTTGGTCGAGTTCTTTCTTCCTTCTTCTATTTCTGTATGATTTGTGTTGGTAGTTGACAATGCACTCATCAAGGGGGAGATTGTGGATACATGAGTGTATGCCGAGTCTCTGAAGTGATGAGTGATTGTCAACTGGGATGATGCGCATGTTCTTTGGCTTGTGTTGTGCAGGTGTCGAGCACGGATGCAGTGATCAAAGGCAAGGTGAAGGTCAAGTAGAGACGTGCCGTGCCGATGGACCGAGAGTGGCAAAGGGCGGACGTGAGGCTTGGACTGAGGGACCGGTGGCCCGAGGATCAGCTGTGGTGACTGACAGCCTGGGACAGCGACGAGCGAAGACTTGCGGTCATGTGTTGCCTGAGTCGAGGACTTGGGGACACGTGTCAGTGGGGTGCACGGGTGGTGCATCCCCTCTACAGCTTCGGTTTGGTGGTAGAGCCAGAGAAAAACCATCGGGTGGACGGTTTCCAGGTTTGGGCCTCAAAACCTGGGTGCGGATGGTTTCCGAGTTTGGCCACAAAACTCGGGCTGAGGACGGTTTCCAGGTTTGGGCCTCAAAACCTGGGTGTTGCGGGTTTGCTGAGTTTGGGCCTCAAAACTCAGGCCTTGGAAGGCTGGTTTCCCAGTTTGGGCCTCAAAACCGGGTGTTGGCTGTGAAGGCTGGTTTCCCGGTTTAGGCCACAAAACCGGGGGTGCGATGTCCGGGAAAAGGACAAGCAGAGCGGTGGCGGCACGTGGCGGCGATCGGTGAGGTTGCGTCGAGGCAACGCTACCAGTTGTGCGGGCGTGGCCGTTGGATCACCACCTACCCGAGTTGGTCCAGAATAACCCTAGGGTTTAGTTGGTTCGCTCTGTAATTAGTCGAGGAGTAGAGTAGGAATTAGAAATTAGGATAAGTAGAGGGAGACACCCTCCTCTCTTCCTATCTCAGCTATTTGCTCTTTGCCTTCTAGGTTTTCCTTCTCTCCCCATCCTTTGCTGTAGCAAACTGAGATCCACAGAGAAGAGAACAATACCTCTGTGTCCGTGAAATTTTGAGGAAGTGAGACCGTAATCTCACTATTGTAGCGTGTGGTAGCCACACGGTTGCAAATTCGTGGTTGTGATTCGCGTTTTGTTTGTGTTCTTCGCGGATTATTTTTCTCCATGTTTTTCCCGTCGATCGATCTCTTTGCTCGGTGCATCTTTTGCAAATCCGTTTGAATAGAGTTGTTCTAGATCGTGAGGCACTTCTTTCCACCGAAGGAAATCTACCCTAACCTCACGAGCTAGTAGATCGGTTGAATTTTCGCTTTGGATCAAGTTTAGCTCTCTTTCCCCGAATTCTTGCAATTCACCGATTTGGAGTTAGGTTCGAGCCATGATTCTTTTGGGATAGCTCACTAACCTCCTTAGAACTCCTCATACCAAGTCTAAGCCTTACTGCTTTTGATTCGGAGGAGATCGGGTCGAATTCGTGGAAGAACAGCACTGAATCGGGGGCATCGGACGCTCGAGTTCATAGCATCGGACGCTGACTCATTTGGCATCGGATGCACCGTTGCCACATGTCAGTTTCTGACATTTTCCAAGGAGTATCGGACGCTACCACCGGACGCTCCGTTGTGCATCGGACGCGCCGGAGTGTGACCATCGGACGCTGAGAGTTCTCTGTTTACAGCGTCCGATGGGTGTCCAGTAAGGGTTCAGTCAGGTCAGTTTTGCATCGGACGCGTCCGGTGCTGAGTCATCGGATGCTGCCATCGTCCGATGCTGCTGAGTCTGTGCAGTTTCGTCCGCTGTTCGTTTGTCTGTTGTCGGTTTTGATTTTCGGCTTTTGCGTTGGGTTTGTAGAGTTGTGAAGTGTCTCGCTGTGCTTCTTGGAAGCATCCACCCTACATCTATGGTCATGGACACTCGCGAGCTCTCGTTTTGCTTTAGGGGTGATTCTCGGGACAGTGGCTGAAAGTTTCCGAAAGGAATTTTTGAAGCTCCCATTCACCCCCCCTCTGGTCGCTTTCTGGTAGCATTCTCGGTCCTTCAGAGGTCAGCGGCTGAGCGAGGGAGGGAGGCGGCGGTTGCTCTGCGGGCGCCGAGCTAGGCCGGCCTGCGGGCCTAGCGGGAGAGGAGAGAAGGAGAGCGCCGGCCCAACGGGGAAAAGAGAGGGAAGGGAGGGAGGAGTCGGCGAGCTTGGGCCGCCAGGTGACTTGGGCCGAAAGCAAGGGAGAGGGGAAAAAAGAAAATAAAACCCTTTTCTTTTTATTCCAAAGCATTTCAAACCATTTTCAAATAGAATTTGAATTCATTTCGAATTTTGGTAAAAACCAGTCACACAAATAAATCCAATGCATCAGCATGAGTGCAAAAGCATGTTGCCAACTTTATTTAACTTTATAAAAATTATTTAACCCCTATGTTAAATGCTCAACAAAAACATAAATAAAATTATTTTCACCTATTTTAACTTGGAGAAAATTTTAGGGTGTTACATAAGTGGAGTTCTTGCTGTTCAACGAGAATTTCTTGTTAACATAGCTGAAATTACCAATGGAGGTTGCTTTTTTGTGAGCCATAGCTCAACAAGCAATTTGGCTCTCCTCAACAAGAAATTATGGTTGAGAGTGTGTTGGAGAGAGGGAACGCTAGCTTTTTGCATGTATGCGTGGGGACCAGAGAGAGAAAGATAAAGCAGAGAGAGCACCCTTTAGCTCAACAAGAAATTAATCCAGGATCAACAAGAATTTCTTGTTGAGAGGTGTGGGGACCGGAGAGAGAGATGACCGTGCTATGTTGCTGCAAGTGTGGAACACCAGGTGACCCCTTGCGCTGTCGACCAGAGAGTGGTTGTTGCTCTTGGGTGGGTCCTAGCTCCCACCCGTTGGTGGAGCTCCCCTTGGCCAAAAGGACAGCTATCAGCTCCCCACCGAAACCTCATCCATTCCTTTCAAAACAAAAGAACAGAGAGGCTCCCCTTCTTCCTCCTCCTCTTGCTCAAACCCTAAGATGAAAGAAAGCTCCATTTCTCCCTCTCTCCCCATTGATTCGAGCTTCAAGCAAGAGAGAGGGGTACTCCATAGATCCATTAGAGAGCTCCAAGAATATCCCTATTGACGCAAAAATCCGGTCGAGAGCGCCAACACACTCGTTGCACGGTCCTCAGAGGGCGTACAGAGCAGAGTCCTGACCTCCTGGACCTTCAACAGGTGGTGGTGCCGAATCTGGGTGAGAGCGATCTCGGACGTGCCAGTCAATTTGACCTGTAATTGACAAGAAGAAGAAAAAGTTGTGAAATTATGGAACCTACCGGTTTGGTGCCAGACAGTTCCAAGTTATACGACTCTGATATAGCCATTATTTATAGGACATTGACTACAAAATCAACTCCCAAAAGATTGTATGAAGGCATTGATAAAAATATAGAGCAAAACGACTATGATATATGCAAAGAAAACATTTAGAACGGATAAATAGCCGATATGCTTAAACACGTTAAAAGAATAAAGATCTATGTATACGTTTAAACGACATGAAATCAACGTATCGACTAATTGCACAGGCAGTTCTATCTGTTAACAGTGGAGTGTTTCCATGCAGCCATAATAACAAATAGATCAATAAAATAGCTTAAACATCAACAGTGGGATGTCTCCATACAGCCATAATGATGACCAAGCTAGATCACCTCCGATACAACGAGCAGATCCGTAAATTCCAAGCCCTTCAAAAGTACACATTATGGAGAAAGCATAACTGGATCGGCTATTTTAGCCAATACAGGGTCCATAAAGCACGAACAAGATCTATCCGTTAAAACCATGATTCGACTTAAGATCAAATAAATCTAGTCTATCATGTATATCAGTGGGGTTCGGAAATACAACCGTAATAAACATGCTAGATCAAATCTATCCTCTCTTAGATCAAACCACGATTTTATCGAATATCTCGAACGCACAACATGTAACAATCAAGATTGACAAAATAGTCGATGAGAGGTTAGATCGGCTATTTCCTTGGTGTAAGCGTATGAAGCCTTCGGATAGCCAGATCTAAACAGCGTTAAGCTACTTTATCAATCTTGATTGGGCAAGATATTGTTTGAATCTAGAGAAAACAATAAAGCATAAAACAACATCGATAACTTAAATAATCTATTAGCTTGTCAAAAACCAATAGAGCCGATAACTAGTCAAGATCGACTAAAGTAAGAGATTGATCAGGGTCAAGACAGGCTTACAAAAGGCGAACTTAAACTGGTAACTAGCCATGTCATAGCTTAACAAGAGTTTGGTCGATGCCAAATACAGCCTTATTGAATGATAACACGAGCCATTGGTGAAACTTACAAGCAAACCGGAGGTCGGTCGATGCCGATGCAGCCCTGCCTGTTTGAAGGTTCCGCCGAGTTCTACCTTACTCCTTCTCCTAGGGTTTTCGCCGGTGGCCGATGTGTTGATTGATTGGATGATTTTACAAAATCGGGCTTTTAGCTATTTATAACCCGTTTGACTCCTACCCTAACACGACTAGGTTACAAAAGATGACCCGAACTCAACACGTCTCCAAAACTTGTCACACTTGGTCCTCAAGGGTCTTGGTCATGTTCGGGTCTTAACACTTCTTTATTTTTTCTGGCCGATCCTTTTACCAATAAACCAGCCATTTGTGCCTATGAAATAATAACCTTCTGAGTCCAAAATCTGGTGTAAACACATGCCCCCCAATTTTGGGATGAAATTTATTTTATTCCAAAAATGCTATTTCTTTCTTTGAGGTCTGATCGACTAATTTCCCCTTAGTTGATCAGCCGAGCCTTCTTCCCAACCGTTATTCCTTTCCTCCAGGGTCATTCTCAAACCCTAGCCTTCGAATAAGTCCGCCGCCACTCAATTCAAACAAAAAATCTTATGAGAACTCAAATTTAGTGCTTCCGCAGGTCAAATGGCGACTCAAGATTCTATCACTGAGGTAAAATTCGGGCTCCTAGCATTTCCCGTTTCTGATGATTTTCCACTCCCGTATTTTCCTCATATTTGAATTTTCAGGCGCTTCATGACCAAATCCTCATTTCGATTCAAGATAACCCAAATGACTTTTTCCTCGGCCTAGTAGGCAATCTTGATCCTACTGAAGTCATCATCGCCGAAACCCAGAGGATCCCTTTCAAGAATTCGGATTTCGATTCAAAGCATTGGGGCAAGACCCCTTTCAGGAACTGGCCATCAATTATTCCAGGCTGGAGGGATTGGCTAATCAAGGTAGAAGGTCAGAAGAAACCAGACTGGATCCTTCATAGCTTAGACCAGTGTATCACTTTATCTCTGGTGGACATGAAAAGGAATGAGCCAATGCTGAAGGCTGCTTGTTACTTTTGGTCTGGAACCTTCAACGCTTTCATGTTCAGGCAAGGACCGATGACCCCAACTGTAGCCGATATGCACATGCTAACTAGCTTAAACATCACTGGATCAATCAACCCCTACAGTCTTCAAGTTACACCCTCCATCAGGCTTGGAAATCTCAAGACTGGTGGTTGGTCCAATTACGTTGCCACTTTCAACACCTCTCAGTCTAGTGTTTCAGAATGAGAGCATACAATTTTTCTGAACATGTGGCTAGAAAAATATCTATTCTGTGGGCAAAGCTATGGCCCAACTTCCAATTTCTTAGCTCTAGCAGAAAAATTGCCTGTGAACTCGGATATACCTCTGGGAAAGTATCTTCTAGGTGCCCTGTACAGTATGCTGAATAAAGTAGCTCAAAGCTTGATGGAAAACAAAGGCATCCCATCAATAACAGGTCCCTGGTGGTTGCTTCAGCTTTGGCTCAATCTCCACCTCCACAGATTGACCACCCCAGATCTGAGGACCTTATCTTTTCCATCATTGTATTCAGATGGTCAAGAAAAGCTACTGGCTGATGATGCCAAAGTGAGAAGATGCACCTCATTTGGAGAAGTTGCTGCTGTGATATTCATTGATGAACCAACCAGCTTCTTCTTCAAGATTTTCTATAAAGGATTCCCTACAGCTATCTTCAACTGGTTTCAATATCCAGACATTGCAGATTTTGAGAATCCATACACTTTCAGATTTCATAGAGAATGTGATGATGAAGGTCTGAAAATTTTATGCCAAATAATGAAGCCTTGTCTCCTGCCCACTGAAATCAGGCATGGTAGGGAAAAACCTCCCATGTCTTATGAATTCTATCATCCTGTCATGGCAGCCAGACAAATAGGTTTTGGCCAAGTGCCCCCAGCTCTCTATTTTGCTGATAAGCTCAGACCAAGGGAAGTAGTAGACTCTGCTTTAGAGTACAACATAATTTTTCAACTAGAGTAGTCTATTTCCCTGAAGATGGTCAAAGAATGGAACTGTCGCCCCTTTTCCTCATCTTATTTCCAAGATTGGTGGCAGCAATGGAGCATCCATCTCTTCAATGAGGCTGCGGCCACTTATTGCCTCAAGTTAAACTCAGATTTTCAAGTAACTGATGAGGTATGACTTCGTTCCTCAAACTCTTATACTCTCATCATCTGCTCTTTTCTGATATCACATGACAAACACTTGTAGGATTTGGCCACCTTGAATCCTCCAGAAATAAACTACAATGTATGGTGTCCAAACCCAAAAATTGGTTGTGATGCTCCTACTATCAAAACTTTGATGAAGAGGAAAGCTTCTGACATCCCACATGACCAAACCCTCGGTACCTTCATAAAAGAAGTTGGCTCTTCTAAGAAGTCAAAAAACTGACAAGCCAATCACCAAAGTTACATCCAAGAAGAAGAAGAAAGACACTTCTGATGGCAGCCAATCCTTGATTGAAAATGCCAATATAGAGGTAAGAAAAGTTGTCTTTTCTGTTTTCATTATCAAGTTTGTTGAAAGCCCTAGTTTGGTTTTGGTTAATTGATGAAACCTATTTTGGTCTAATCCTTTTGTGAAGCATGCGTGTAGCTAATGGAAAAGGATTACAACCAAGCCATTGGTGGAGTTAGCAAAGTCACAACCATGGAGGATGGTGGTGGCCAAAAGCACTTAAGTGATCAAGTGCTCTACCATTGGTGAAATGAAGAAGAGAAAAGATGCCTTGCTCAAGTGGTAGATTATTTCTTTCTTTTAATCTTGAGTATAGGCAAGCCGGACTATCAAGAGGGATATAAATTAGGCTAGCTAGATGTGGTGAAAGGTGCTCATGACATCTAACTTCTAGTGCCACCTTGAGCGATCTAACTTTGCATTGTTGCTAGGATCGAGTGGCGTGGTGAGTGAAGTGAAAATCCTTTGAAAAATGATTGTGAAAATTCTAACACACATGCACATGATGGTGTACACTTGGTGGTGTTAGCACATTTAAAAAGGAGAAGGTGTTGGAGTTGATTTGGATCAACTCGGAGAAGAGAAGGAAGTTTTTCGGTGTGTTCCGAACTCTTGATTGGGTCTTAGATTGGATTTCTGTACTAATCCTTTGTGCTTTGGATCTTGTATTCATGTGGGTTGTGTAGACCTCTGAATAAGCTTTCCAAAATGTCCAAGATCATCAAAATCGGAGTTCGGAGCTAAAAGTTATGGTTGTTTTAGCGCGAAGGCCATTTTTGGCCTAGAGGTAGTACCGCCATAGAGCCGGTACTACCGACCCCTCCACGAACAGATCGCATGCTCTCTGTGTTGGTCTATTTTTGGCCTAGAGGTAGTACCGCCATAGGGCCGGTACTACCGACCCTCGGTACTACTTAAACAAGTCACGCTGCGCAACGGTCGGTACTACTTAAACATCCAAGAGCAAGAACAAGAGCAATGGCAAAGCCAAGAAGGAAGAAAGTGATGATGAAGCTAGCACAAGCGGAAATGAATTAGATGATGAAGACCTCGCTCTCTTTGTCAAGAAGTTTGGCAAGTTCATGAAGAAGAAGAGCTTTGGGGCAAGAAAGAAAAGAGATTCATACAAGAGCTCAACTAGAAGATGCTATCGATGCAAGAGCAAAGATCACTTCATTGCGGATTGTCCACAATCTAGTGATGATGAAGATGATCATAAGAAGAACAAGAAGGAGAAGAAGGAGAAGAAGGAGAAGAAGAAGGAAAAGAAGAAGGGTGGATCCTATGTTGTGACATGGGATAGTGATGCTTCCTCAAGCGATGATGGTGATTCTAGTGATGATGAGAGGAAGACCACCAAGAAAAAGGCTATGGCTAGTCTTGCTATCTCAAGCAAGCCTTCTATCTTCGACGCTCCATCGACATGCTTCATGGCCAAGGCCACTAAGGTATCATCCGATGAGAGTGAGAGTGAGAGTGATGATGATGAGTGAAGGACCGAATTGGCGACCAGAAGGGGGTGAATGGGAGCCTCAAATTTCTTCTCGAGAAATGATGGCCCTTGTCCTAGAAAATCACCACAAAAGCGAAGACTCAAACAACCGGTGAGTTCATGACCTATGAATAGGTGGATACCTTAGGAGATGTCATAGAGGTACAGTGGAACTACCGAAGAACCCCCAAAACCAAGCGTGCCAAAGCAACGGGGCAAAAACTGCACAAGCAAGCTCCTAGAACAATCGAACCTCCGATAACGGAACACCCCACTCCTATGGAGAAGAGGAAAGTGTTCGACCAAAAATACTTAGGCCAACTGGTGGCAAAAGTACCTTGGAAAGATCCTTATGAAGTTAGAAAACTAACACAACAAATAGATCTCAAATCGGAGCTCGAACGCAAAAGATACGGACGCTAGAACTGTCGAAACTCCGAAAGAGGAACACTTAACTCCTATGGAGAAAAAGGAAGTGTCCGACCAAAAATACTTTGACCAATGGTGTCAAAAGTAATTTGGAATGATCCTTAAGAAGTTAGAAAACCAACGCAACAAACGGATCACAAATTGGAGCTCGTACGCAAAAGATGCAGACGAAATCAGCAAAATTGTGCAGTCGCGGACTGTCCGCTAGTGAACCGCGCCCGGACAGTCCGCCGTTCAAAAATAAAAACAGCGACCTCGCTGCCCGTGAACAGCCCCGACACCCGGACAGTCCGGGGATGAGTCCCGGACAGTCTGCCACTGTCCAGAAAACCCAAAAACAGCTCGGGACAAAACCAAAATCGAATGGATCTTCACCAAATCGAACGGGGCTGCAACCAAACTTCTCCCAATTGTTCTTCTACGTGTTGGGAAGCTAGTCCTAGGATATCATCGATCCAAACCAACTAATCCATGAGAAATCGGAAGAACACTAGAAAAGGGGGAAGAACGAAGAACGAACGCGATTTCGACCCAATCTATGTGCTCGTGAGGTTAGAGGGGAAATCCTTCAGTGGAAAGAAGGAGCTCACGACATAGAACAATTTGATTCAAACGGAATCGCAAATCGTCGCTCGGAGAGGGAGAACGAGGCAAATCTCCGAGAAGGGAAAAATGAAAACGCGAAGAACAAAAACGCGATTCGATCCAAATTGCAGCCAACAAAGAGGAGGGGCGAAATTGATCCTTGGATTGCTACTAGATGAAGAATTGTGTAGCACTCTGTGTCGAGTTACAAGCCACTCCTGGCAACACAAAGCGTGGATGGCGAAAAGCTCAAGAACAAGAGCCGGTCTCTCCTCTCACCCTAGCCTCCTCTCACCTAAACAAAATGAGAGTGACACCCCCAAGGATAGGCTGCCCTAACCAGCCCCCTTCATATATATAGGCGCACGCCCGAAGACCAAAATGCCCTCTCATGAAGTACTCCACCCAAATACCCCCTAGGGGTAAAACCATCCAACTCTGGCAGTTTCCATCTGACGGCCACGCGCCTTCTCATCCTTCGCTTCGCCTCGACGCAAGCTCCAGGATGCCGCCACGTGCCGTCACCATCGACCGCCGCGCCTTCTCACCGATAGCTTCGCCACAACGCAAGCCTCTCGGTGCCACCACGCGTCGACCGTCCTTTTGGACCTTCCCCCGGTTTTGAGGCCCAAACCGGGAAACCTGCCAGCCCAGGTTTTGAGGCCCAAACCTGGAAACCGTCCACCCCGAGTTTTGAGGCCCAAACTCGGAAACCCGCGAGCCCAGGTTTTGAGGCCCAAACCTGGAAACCATCCATCCTGAGTTTTGAGGCCCAAACTCGGAAACCGGCCACCCGAGTTTTGAGGCCCAAACTCGGAAACCGTCGAGGGTAGCTTTTTGAGGCTCAGCTACCGAACCCGCGCCATAGACAGTATGTGGTTCGCACACCCCGACCACCGGCACCGATGCCGATGCATGTCCATCCTCCACGCCGGGCACAACGCCTTCGCCTTCCTTCTTGACTCGGCCGACGGCACTTGCGCCGCACGCAAGCCCGTGTCCGACCTCCCGCCAAGTGCCATGACGCCATCGTCTTCGTCCCGACTCGACCAATGCACCTCACATCCCCATGTGCTCTCGCTTGCCGATGCCACGTGCCAGCTACCACAGCTGGTCCTCTGGCCTCTTGGTCCATCGGTCCAAGCCTCACGTCCGCCCTTCACCGCTCTGGGTACATCGGCATGGCACGTCCGCCGCACGGCACGCCCATCCTTCACCGCTCCTGGTCCATCGGCACGACACGTCTCTACTTGACCTTCACCTCGCCATCGACAACTGTATCCGAGCTCAACACCTGCACATCAACACAACCAAGAGACACATGTTGCACACACACACACCAACACAGTAAACACACACAACTCAACACCACCGGTTAGTCATAAACATTAAGCGCATAGCAAATAATGACTCAACCGGGAAAAGCCTCAAACCTTCCTCATCAATGTCAATCATTCATCATATATGTTCTCAATGAGGAGTACTCAAAGGAGGACCTCATAAGCATGCTACGAGATCCTCAGTCTTACATTGAGACTAAGAGGAAGGAGTGCAAAGAATTGCGCAAGGCCAACAAGGCTCTTGAGTAATCCTTTGATGAGCTCAAGTCTACTCATGAGAGGCTAGAGGAAGCCCATGAGAAGCTTGATCAAGCTCACACTAGGCTTAAGAAAGCCCACTCCTCCCTCCTTGATCAAAGTAAGATTGAGGATGTTGTAGAGACATTCAATGTAGGAGTAACTTGTGATATAATTGATGAATCTTTTTACGCTCCTATTATTGTCGCTCCTATCAATGCATCATCATCATCTAGCTCAATTAAAATGTCTACTTCTACTACATGTAAGTCATCATTAGTAGTAGAAAACAAGAACCTTAAGAACAAGGTTAATGAGCTCACTCATGCCTTAGGCAATGCCTATGGTGGAGATGCCCGCTTGCTTAAGTGCTTGGGTAGCCAAAGGTCTCCACTCAACAAGGAGGGACTTGGCTATACCCCCAAGAAGGGCAAGGCGGCTTTTGTTCCTCACAAGACTTGTTTTGTGAAGAGCAACGGTCGGTTTTACAATAGTTGCAAGCAATCCGGGCATATAGAGCAACATTGCTTTAACAAGAATAAAAACAAGAAGCATGCTCATGTTACATCTGTTCGCTTTGATTCTTGTTATATGCTTACTAAGGGCACTAATGATGTGAAGGCTAAGTACATTGGTGCACCCATGGTTGGCCCAAAGAAGAAGGAAATTTGGGTGCCCAAGAGCTTGGTTACTAACCTTGGAGGACCCAAAAAGATTTGGGTACCTAAAAAGAATTGATCCTTTTTGTAGGTTAATTACAAAGCCAGAGGAAGGCATTGGGTGCTTGATAGTGGGTGCACTCAAACACATGACTGGAGATGGTAGAATGTTCAAATCAATCAACACTAGTGGTGATGATCATGCGAATGCTACCACATTTGGTGACAACAAGAAAGGCAAGGTCAAAGGCTTGGGCAAGATTGCAATATCAAATGACTTGAGCATCTCCAATGTGCTATTAGTGGAATCTCTCAACTTCAACTTGTTGTCAGTGGCACAATTGTGTGATTTGGGATTCAAATGCATATTTGGTGTTGATGATGTGGAGATTGTGAGTGTTGATGGAAGTGATGTGATTTTCAAAGGATTTAGATATGAGAATCTCTATTTGGTGGACTTGGATGCTAGTGAAGCTCAATTGACAACATGCTTATTCACCAAATCAAGTATGGGTTGGCTATGGCATAGGCGCTTGGGACATGTTGGAATGAAGCAACTAAAGAGGCTAGTGAAGCATGACATGGTTAGAGGACTAAAAGATGTTCATTTTGAGAAAGATAAGCTATGTAGTGCATGTCAAATGGGAAAGCAAGTTGGAAACACTCATCCCAACAAAGGAATGATGAGCACTACACATGCACTTGAGTTGTTGCACATGGACTTGTTTGGACCAACTACATATGCAAGTATTGGGGGAAACAAGTATGGCTTTGTGATAGTGGCTGACTATACAAGATACACATGGGTCTTCTTTCTCATTGACAAGAGTGAAGTGTTTGGCATATTCAAAACCTTTGTCAAGAGAAGCCAAAATGAGTTTGATAGAAGAATCAAGAAAGTGAGAAGTGACAATGGAAGTGAGTTTAGAAACACAAGAGTTGATGAGCTATGTGATGAGTTTGGAATCAAACATCAATTCTCGGCCAAGTATACACCTCAATCCAATGGGATAGTTGAAAGGAAGAATAGGACACTCATTAATATGTTAAGATCCATGCTTAGTGAATATAATGTGAATGATTCCTTTTGGGCCGAAGCAATCAACACAGCATGCTACTATAGCAACCAGCTCTATTGTCACCCTCTATTGAAGAAGACACCATATGAGCTCCTCAATGATAGAAGGCCCAACATTGCATATTTTCGGGTCTTTGAGTGCAAGTGCTACATATTGAAGAAGGGCACAAGACTTGGCAAGTTTGAAAAGAAGTGTGATGAAGGGTTCCTACATGGTTACTCCACTACAAGCAAGGCATATAGATTGTGGAACAACACATCAAGAATCGTTGAAGAAGTCCATGATGTTGAGTTTGATGAAACCAATGGCTCACATGAAGAACAAGATAATCTAGATGATGTGAGAGGAACACAATTGGCCGAAGCTATGAAGAACATGGACATTGGTGATATTAGGCCAAAGCAAGTGATTGACATTGAAGATGACAAAGATCAAGTGCTCTCACCTCCAACCATGCACGGCAATGATGTTGCAAGCTCTAGTGGTTCTCATGATCAACAAGATGCTAGTAGCTCTCAAGTGGCTCATCCAAGTGCAAATGCAAGTGCTCAACCGGAACAAGTGCTCCAACCAACACACATTGCAATGGATCATCCTTTAGATCAAATTGTTGGTGACATAAGAAGAGGTGTGCAAACAAGATCATGATTGGCTTCATTTTGTAAACACTACTCATTTGTATCATCTATTGAGCCAACCAAGATTGATGAAGCTTTGATGGATGTTGATTGGGTGAATGCAATGCATGAAGAGTTGAACAGCTTCACCCGCAATGATGTTTGGGAGTTAGTGGAAAGACCAAAGAACACAAATGTTATTGGTACAAGATGGGTCTTCCGGAACAAGCAAGATGAAGATGGCATTGTTGTAAGGAACAAAGCAAGATTGGTTGCACAAGAATACACTCAAATGGAAGGGATTGACTTTGGAGAAACCTATGCACCGGTTGCTAGATTGGAAGCCATTAGAATCCTTCTTGCATATGCTTGTGCTCACAACATCAAGCTCTATCAAATGGATGTGAAGAGTGCTTTTCTCAATGGATTCATTAATGAGTTAGTGTATGTTGAGCAACCTCCCGGGTTCGAAGACTTGAAGAAGCCCAATCATGTGTACAAGCTCAAGAAGGCACTATATGGGTTGAAGCAAGCACCTAGAGCTTGGTATGAAAGATTGAGGGACTTCTTGTTAGCAAAAGGGTTCAAGATTGGGAAGGTTGACACCACTCTCTTCACCAAGAAAATTGGAAGTAGCTTGTTTGTGTTGCAAATCTATGTGGATGACATTATCTTTGGATCAACCAACCAAGACTTTTGTGAAGAGTTTGGGGAGATGATGGCTAAAGAATTTGAGATGTCTATGATTGGAGAGCTTAGTTACTTCCTTGGTCTACAAATCAAGCAAATGAAGAAAGGCACTTTCGTTAGTCAAGGCAAGTACATCAAGGACATGCTCAAGAAGTTCGGGTTAGATGAAGCTAAAGCAATAACCACTCCAATGGGCACAAATGGACATTTGGATAGTGACTCTAGTGGTGACATGGTAGATCAAAAGTTATATCGGTCAATGATTGGAAGCTTACTCTATGTGACTGCATCAAGACCGGATGTCATGTTTAGTGTATGTATGTGTGCAAGGTTCCAAGCTTCACCAAGAGAAAGTCATTTGAAGGCAACCAAACGAATATTGAGATATTTGAAGCACACTCTAAATGTTGGACTATGGTATCCCAAGGGCTCTCAATTTGAATTAATTGGATACTCAGATTCCGATTATGCGGGATGCAAGGTGGATAGGAAGAGCACATCGGGCACTTGTCAATTGCTTGGAAGATCACTTGTCTCATGGTCATCAAAGAAGCAAAATAGTGTTGCACTCTCTACCGCCGAAGCCGAATACATATCTGCGGGTAGTTGTTGTGCACAATTGCTATGGATGAAAGCAACATTGCAAGATTATGGAGTCAAGTTTGGACAAGTCCCATTGCTATGTGATAATGAGAGCACCGTCAAAATAGCCACCACCCCGGTTCAACATTCAAGAACAAAGCACGTTGACATAAGGCATCACTTCATTAGAGATCATCAAGCAAAGAAAGACATATCTATTGAAAGTGTGGGCACTGATGATCAACTTGCCGATATCTTCACCAAGCCACTAGATGAGAGAAGATTTTGCAAGCTAAGGAATGAATTGAATATCATTGATTTCTCCAACATGAGTTGAATGCACCCCCACATATGACATGCCTCTCCTCCGACAAAGCAAAGGTGAAATTGTTTGGCATGTGCATTCATTCTTATTAGGTTGTGCTCTAGTTCATATAGCCATCACATTGCTTATCTAGGTTCTTTCATGGTAAATCAAATGACTTTGAAGTATATATGGTGCCACTATTGCTTCTATGTTTGACTTGATCTAGTGGTAGCATATAACTTGTTTGTGAGCTTGTAACTCTAGTGTTTGATCTAGTAAGTGAGCAAAATGTGTTTAACCAACGTGAGTAAGATAACCATTGTAAGATGTGTGAAGAAGCTTACTCTAGAGCAAACCATGTTAAATACCTTATGTTCATAAGCCAGATTAAGCCACAACTTGACTTGGTTCGATCTCCTCACATGTATCTCATGCTAATAGTTGCCTCCTTCCTTTAAAATTTTGTTCCACCTTTATGATAATTGTTGACAAAGGGGGAGAAAGAAAGTGCTACAAAGATATATGCTAGTGGAAGGGGGAGTAACAAAGATAAAAGGGGATAAAAGTTTCAAGTGGCGAAGCTTGAACTCTTAAAATTTGAGCATACAAATAGGGGGAGCAAGCTCATAAACATGTATGTTGAACTTGAAATGTGCATATTCATATGTTTGTTGCATTGCATAAGCTATTTATATTGATATTCATGCTTATATGATAACTAGACATATTGCTGTTTCAAGTTGCTCAAGAATCTTATTTTAAATGTTGATCTCATGGGGTTCTTGAGTTTTGATGTATGTCTAGTGAATAATGATGCTAAGGATGGTATAACTTGTGCACTCCGATTGGTATCACGCTTCAAAGGTCCATTCTTATACCTTAGCATCATCATTGATAGTGTTTCTCACCCATATTTCATATCCATACATATGTGCCAATTTTAGAACCAAACTCTATAGCACATATGTAGGGGGGCTAATACTATCAATGTGGTTACTCAAATTTAAATTACATATCTTTGTATAGGTTGTCATCAATTACCAAAAAGGGGGAGATTGAAAGCCCTAGTTTGGTTTTGGTTAATTGATGAAACCTATTTTGGTCTAATCCTTTTGTGAAGCATGTGTGTAGCTAATGAAAAAGGATTACGACCAAGCCATTGGTGGAGTTAGCAAAGTCGCAACCATGGAGGATGGTGGTGGCCACAAGCACTTAAGTGATCAAGTGCTCTACCATTGGTGAAATGAAGAAGAGAAAAGATGCCTTGTTCAAGTGGTAGATTATTTCTTTCTTTTAATCTTGAGTATAGGCAAGCCGGACTATCAAGAGGGATATAAATTAGGCTAGCTAGATGTGGTGAAAGGTGCTCATGACGTCTAACTTCTAGTGCCACCTTGAGCGATCTAACTTGGCGTTGTTGCTAGGATCGAGTGGCGTGGTGAGTGAAGTGAAAATCCTTTGAAAAATAATTTTGAAAATTCTAACACACATGCACATGATGGTTTACACTTGGTAGTGTTGACACATTTAAAAAGGAGAAGGTGTTGGAGTTGATTTGGATCAACTCGGAGAAGAGAAGGAAGTTTTTCGGTGTGTTCCGAACTCTTGATTGGGTCTTAGATTGGATTTCTGTACTAATCCTTTGTGCTTTTGATCTTGTATTCATGTGGGTTGTGTAGCCCTCTGAATAAGCTTTCCAAAATGTCCAAGATCATTGAAATCGGAGTTCGGAGCTAAAAGTTATGGCCGTTTTGGCGTGAAGGCCATTTTTGGCCTAGAGGTAGAACCGCTATAGAGCCGGTACTACCGACCCCTCCGCGAACAGATCGCATGCTCTCTGTGTTGGGCCATTTTTGGCCTAGAGGTAGTACCGCCATAGGGCCGGTACTACCGACCCTCGGTAGTACCGACCCCCGGTCGGTAGTACCGGCGATCAAAGTCGTTTTACAGGCAATCTATGTAGATCTAGATTTGGCCTAGCGGTAGTACCGCTATAGGGCCGGTAGTACCGACCCTACTACTGACCCTACTACCGAACCTCTTCCGGATGTGTTTTTTCTGGTCAATCTAACGGTCGTTTTTGATGTAGTCGGTACTACCGACCTATGGGTCGGTATTACCGACCGTGGCGCAGCGTGACTTGTTTAAGTAGCCGCTCGGCCGGCTTCTAACCGTTACCTCTCTGATTCCTTGCGCCCAAAACACAAGAAAGAGAACTCCCAAGTGTTGACTAACCTCCTCTCTCTCCCCCTTTGATTCTAGAGTGAATCTCTTGCAAGCTTTGAGCTAGGGAAGTGAGATTAGAGAGTGAGACACATCGATCTACGTCAAGAGCACTTGGATCCGTCATCTCTCCGGCTTTATTTGTGTTCTTTACTCTTGAGTTCTTGGAACTCTAGCCGGTTAGGTGTTTTTCGGTTGTTGACCGTGATTGACTCATTTGTGAGGGCACTCTGAAGTGTTTGTATTACCCTCTGATTCTTAGTGAAGAAACTCAACTAGCCTTTGTGGTTGATTGAGTGAGGCAAGGAGGTGAAGAGACTCCGACCTTCGTGGTCACCTCAACAACGGGGACGTAGGTGCTTCTTAGTGAAGTGGTCGAACCTCGGGTTAAATCTTGTGTCTCGTGTGCTTGTTGATTTTGCATCTTTGGATATTTCGTTTGCTCTCGTGTTCTTCGTGTTCTTTCTCCCTCCTTTCTCCTTCTAGGTGTGGGAAGGCTCGATCTACTCTTTGGGGAGGAGCCACTATTTGGACAAGGTATAAACTTCATCTACATCTCTTAGGAAAACCTTGGTATAAGCTAGATTCAATCTTGCATCTCGTTCATCCTGATTTCGTAGCTGTTCCTAGGTTGTCGGTAGTACCGACCCGTGGAGCCGGTAGTACTGACCTCGGTAGTATCGGCCCCTATAGTCGGTAATACCGACTGTGTGATCTGATATCTGTTTCGAGCTTTGAGTTTCAGGATTCTAGATTTTTAAATAGGCTATTCACCCCCCTCTAGCCATTCGGACCTTTCATCTGTAACTTCCTCTGTCTTTTAATCTTCAGGAGCAGGCTGACACTCAGAATGTTGAGATTGAAATGCTCCCTCTCCTTGATATTGATCAAGAGCTTCCTCAACCAGGTACAACCTTTAGTCCATGATTTTATTCTTCAATAGGTGACCATGAAACCTGATGAAAATCCTTTTTAGATGGTCTCCTGCTCTCCCTGAGTCTTCATCGGCTATTCCTGAGCTTCAAATTATCCCACCTGACAAGGTTCTTTAAATAACATTACTTCTTCTTTCAACAACTTTTATTTGTGATTACTTATACATTCATCTGTTCAGGAAAAAGGACAATCCTCATCCCCTATCATCCCTTTTGATTTGGAAGATTACATGGTCCAAGAAGAAACTGAGAACACATATGATGAATGATTGACTTTGATGAGGAAGGTTTGAGGTTTTACCCGGTTTAGTCCATATCTCGCTATGCGCTTATTGTTTATGACTAACCGGTGGCGTGAGTTGTGTTGTGTTTATGTGTTGGTGTGCGTGTGCGACATGTGTCTCTTGGCTGTGTTGATGTGCAGGTGTGGAGCTCGGATACAGTGGTCTATGGCGAGGTGAAGGTCAAGTAGAGACGTGTCGTGCCGACGGATCGGGAGCGGTGAAGGATGGGCGTGCCATGCGGCGGACGTGCCATGCTGATGTACCCAGAGCGATGAAGGGCGGACGTGAGGCTTGGACTGACGGACCAGAGGCCAGAGGACCAGCTGTGGTAGCTGGCACATGGCATCGGCGAGCAAGAGCACATGGGGATGTGCGGTGCATCGGCCAAGTCGGGAGGAAGGCGCTGGAGTCGTGTCACCTGGCGGGAGGTCGGACACGGGCTTGCGTGCGGCGCAAGTGCCGTCGGCCAAGTCAAGAAGGAAGGCGAAGGCGTTGTGCCCGGCGTGGAGGCTGGACATGCATCGGCATTGGTGCCGGTGGTCGGGGTGTGCGAACCACATCCCGTCTACGGTACGGGTTCGGTAGCTACCATCGACGGTTTCTGAGTTTGGGCCTCAAAACTCGGGTGGCCGGTTTCTGAGTTTGGGCCTCAAAACTCGGCGAGGACGGTTTCCAGGTTTGGGCCTCAAAACCTGGGCGTGCGGGTTTCCTCAAAACTCGGGGTGCACGGTTTCCCGGTTTGGGCCTCAAAACCAGGGGTTGGTCCGAAAGGACGGTCGACGCGTGGCGGCGTGGAGAGGCTGGCGCGGCGGCGAAGCTATCCACGAGGAAGGCGCGGTGGTCGATGTGACGGCACATGGCGGCATCAGGGAGGTCGCGTCGAGACGAAGCTACCGGATGTGCGGGCATGGCCATCGGATGAAGATTGACCGGACTAGACGGTTTTACCCCTAGGGGGTATTTGGGTTGAGTGCTTAATGTAAGGGCGTTTTGGTCTTCGGACGTGCGCCTATATATATGAGGGGGGCGGCTAGGGCAGCCGCATCCTTGGGAGTTCTAGGTGGTGTCTCTCTCATTTTGTTCCTGTGAGAGAAGGCTAGGGTTAGGGAGAGTTGGCTCTTGTTCTTGAGCTTTTTGCCATCCAAGCTTTGTGTTGCTAGGATTGGCTTGTAGCCCGACACCGAGTGCTTAATCAATTCATCTTGCTGAATCCAAGGATCAAATTCATGGTTGAATTCGCGTTTTGAATTTGTTCTTCGCGTTCTTCTTTTCTCCATGATTTTCCCCTCTCCCGATCTCCCTCTACGTTGTGTCTTTTGCGATTCCGTTTGAATCAACTTGTTCTTTGAAGTGAGGAGAACGTTTCCACCAAAGGAATTCATCCCTACCCTCACGAACAAGTAGATCGTGCCAAAATCGTTTTTGTTCTTCGTTCTTCCCCTTTTCTAGTGTTCTTCAGATTTCTCATGTTTTAGTTGGATTGAAGCGATGATATCCTAGGATTAGCTTCCCAACACATAGAAGAACACTTGGGTGAAGTTAGTTTGCAGCCTCGTTCGATTTGGTGGAGATCCAATCGATTTTGGTTTTGTCCCGTGGCGTTTTTGGGCGTTCTAGGTGGTGGCGGACTGTCCGCCCCTCCAGCCGCGGACAGTCCACGGGTCGGGGTTCCAGCCGGTTCAGTGGCTGTTTGCCTTGGCGCTTTTCCCCTCGGGTGACCGGCGGACAGTCCGCCAGTGTTGGGCGCGGACAGTCCGGGCCCGAGCAGGGGCGTTTCAGCAGGTTTGCTGTTTAGCGGTGTTGGCCGGCGGACAGTCCGGGAAGGAACCGCGGACAGTCCGTGAGTCGCGCAGGGAGAGTCCAGCAGCGTTGCTGCTTTGCCCGTTTTGCCGGCGGACAGTCCGACCCTCTAGCGGTGGACAGTCCGGCCTACACCGGACAGTCCGGGAGCCTGACGGCGGACTGTCCAAGAATCTGCATCTTGTGCAGTTTTAGTGCGTTGGCCCTCCCGGCTTTTCTGTTTAGTTTTCGGACTTCTCGTTTGCTCCTAGAGTTCACCTAGGAACCTCTCTACATATCTTTGCTACGTGTTAGCATCGGTATTTGGAGGAATCCCAACGTAGCCCTCTATCTACGTTTGGGAGTGGTCTTTTAGGCATGAACTTGTCTCGGGGTTTTGAGAGTTTTGTTTTGCTCTCTTGTGTGGTGACTCGCTGTGATCCTAGGGATCATCCACCCTGCTTCCGAGGGTCGTGGGCACCACGTTTGAGTCCGAAGCTTTTGGGGTTGATTTTATTGGGATAGAGGCCATAATGTCGAGCATAAATTTTTAGGCTCCCATTCACCCCCCCTCTGGTCGCCTTGCTATAGCATTTTCGGTCCTTCAATTGGTATCAGAGCCAGTTAGGGATCTCTCTACCTTAACCGGTTCCGGATCCGCGAAGGCGACCTTTTTAGAGTGGTTTGGCTTCCGACGTGGTTTGTCGAGGTGTTGAGCTTTTCCTTGGCTAACACTAACGGTGCTTTTTGAAGTAGCACCTAGGTCTTCTTCAAGTATGTCTTTGTCCTTCAGCATGAATGGTTCCATGGACGACATCTTGGGGAGAAGGAGGAGTACAGTTGATGAGAGGGATCGTGAGATGAACGATCTGCTGAATCTTCTACGACATGACGAGCTTTCACCGGAGGATCTCCTACATCAACTTGGCAAGGCCAAGAGAGGTACACTTGCTTGTGGTCTTGTGGCTTTGCACAACTTATATGAGGCTTGCTCTAGGGATGATGAGCTTTGTGATACCTTGCGTAGAAAGGTAGAAAAATTGAAATGATCCATCGCTAAGCTGAAGTCTAGTGCCTCTTTGCCTTGCCCCTCCTGTGTTGACTTGGTTAGGAAGAATGATGAGCTAGGCTTTTCTCTTGCTAGCTTAAAATCTGAGATTGATTTGTTGAAATCCAATGCTTCCGAACCATGTTTAGTTTGCATTGACTTGCGCAAGGACCTCGATTGTGCTAAAACTGAAATAGCCTTGCTAAAGTCAAATGCTTCTTTACCATGTGATAACTGTGAATCTTTTGTTGCTAGACTTAGAGAATTTTGTGTGATTCACAGGACATGTGTAGATGAACTTGAGCATGCTAGGGCTGAAATTGTTGAAATGAATGCTAGGCCTTGTAGCTCATGCTCTTTAAATAAAAATGCTTGCCACGCTTCTAGTGATATTCATGATTCTTTGCTTGATGTGAATGGTGATGTTTCTTCCACCAATTTCATTTGCACATCATGCATTGATTTGGAAAAAGAAGTTTTGGTTTTGAAGCAAATGCGCGATGATATGAGCGCCAAGTTGGTTGAGCACAATGATATGAGTGCCAACCTTGAGAGGGAAGTTGAGCTCTTGCGTACCACATATGCCGAGTGCATAAAAGAGGAGATGGAGAATCTGAAAAACACTCCTTGTGGTACTTGTGATCGCCTCATGTTTGAGAATGAGGTTTTAGCCAAAAGGTGCAAGAGCCTTTGTGCTAAGTCCTTTGAGTCACGCATTTCTTCCAACTCCGATGTTGATATTTCCAAGTCTGCATCTTTGCAACCGGAGTTGAGTTCTTGTGTTGCGCGTGAGTCTTTTGACGATAGCACTAGTGTCAAGGTTTCGGATAGCTCTTTCATAGCTACTCCCAACCTTGCTGTTTCTTCGAGTGATGTCCAAGGGACTTCTCTTGACAAAGGCGCTTCTCATATTTTTGGGACTCGTCCTCCCAATCCGGTTTTTCATTGCACCTTTTGCAAGAAGGAGGGACATTCGCTCGATTTTTGTTTTGGCCGTGTCAAGCACGAGCGGCGAATTCGAGCTAAGGCTTTTAGGAAGCCGCGTAGCCTTTCCCATGGCACGTGTGCTCCTAGTGTTGGCACCAAGTTGGTGGTTGATGCTTCTTGTTCTAAGTCCCAAGGGACTTCTCACTTGTCGGAGAATGGTGTGCCTTCCAGTAGGCCTTTGTACCATTGCTCTTTTTGTGAGAAAGATGGGCATCAAGAAAGCTTTTGCTATCGGCGTGCCAAACGTTTGCGCCAAGCTCGCTCTTCTAGGAAGTTGGTGGTTCATAGCCCTTCTCATGGCATGAACACTTGTGCTCCTAGTAAGAAGCCCATTTTTGTTGATGGGATTTATGACTCCTCTTCTAGTGGGATAGGTCATGGTCGTGGACATGTTTCTAGTGCTTCTTCTCTTGGTCCACGTCATGCTTTTCATGGTGCTTCTATTGGTTCTACTACAAAAACCTTGGAAGATGTTTGCCTCTTTTCCCGCGGTACGACTCGTTCTTCTCCTCGAGTTGTCCTTTTGAGGAATGCTTCCAAGGGTGTTTCACAATTGCATTTGAACCAACATTTGCATCATGCTAACCCACAAGATAAGTTGAGATCTGTGACCAAGTCTTGGGTTCCCAAGTACAAGCTTGCTAACCCTTTGGGATCCAAGACTTGGGTTACTTTGTCCTCTTGTGTGTAGATATGAGGACGCGGGGTGGAGAACATGTGCCTGATGGAACTTGGTCTTTTAGATGTGACCAAGATTTCATGGTTCTCTATACCCCGCTTAGATTTGCCTCCAAAGAGGTTTTTATAGCTTGGTGAGCTTCCTTTTTCACTCATACCCTGTACATCAATTATCTATGTCTTATGGTATGAGATGGTCTATCATGTGCTCACTTGTACAGTTCTTACATGTACATTTTCCTTTGTATCATGTTTTGTTTTCGTCTAGCATGTGCTACCCTGTATATCATATGTCATGCTAGCTTTATGTATAGCTTTTGTGGATTATCCACTTTTCATGCTAGTTGGTGATTCTCATGAACATTATACCATACTTCTCCATGAGCTTTACTTGTAGAGGTATGATGTTCATTAGGCGTCACTTTTTAGGTGCTAGTTTTGTGTAGCGACATGTACCCTGTTGATATGATTAGTTTGAGCACTAGTCCTTCCTCAATTTTATCATGTTACATGCTTTTGGATCTATTGCTATCATTATCCTACGTTGTAGCATGTGTTGAGGTTTAGGCTGTGATTGGGTTGATCATGTCTTTAGGCTGCATTTTGCTATACAGTGCTCTATCCTGTTGCATGGTAGTCTTGAATAGGTTGAGTTCAGATCTCCTTGCGGTATCACTCATAGGTAGATCTCTTTTTGTTGAGAGTTCACCTTATGCTTATCATGTGACTAACCGTTTTCGTGGAGACCTTGAGGTCACACTGGACGAGACAATGCCTTGTGTTTCTTCTGCCTTTGAGTGTGCAGGAGAACAGGAGCCTGGAGAGAGCATTTCGGCTCACGGACCCGATTCCACTTCTTCCACAACTTGGGGTTCCATTCGAGCAGCTCTCCAGCAAGCACTAGCAGCACCTGTGGGAGCGACAGCATCAGGCGAGGGGGAGACGACTTCGGCGAGGCAGTTGCCCCGAAGATTTCAGCAAGTTCAGGCGTCCCCTCGGGTATCACACCAGCAGGCGGTCATGCGCTTCATAAGGTACCTCCGACACACTTCTGAGTTCGGTTTTTGGTACTCTTCTTCCTTGACCTCTTTCTGCTGTGTGGTCTTTTCGATGTGGATTTTGCTGGCTGTCGCTTGAGCGTTTCTTGGCTCTTCTCTTATGAGTCTGTTGTGTGTTTCCCTTTTAGTTGGGGAAGCATTTTGCTTGTTGTACCTTAGTTGGACTTCTCCGATACCTTTTTGTTTTGGTTTTTCCTTTTTAGGCTAGTTTTGTTTTGTCTTTGATAGACTAGCTTTTGCATGCATTTCATCATGTATATCTTGCATTTTAGAGCTTCATGTATATAGTAATGAAAATGAGACTACGCTCTTTTTGGTATGCCCTGTTGATTCATGATGATGCTTGTAGCTTAGGCTCTTTTTGATCACTTGATACATGTTATGAGCTAAGCTATTTTTGGCAAATGGTGAACTTGACTAATCAACTATGAAACTTTTAATTTGTTCACCATTGAGAGTGGCAACTAGCATGGGTAGGATGTGTTGAGATCACTTGTGCTATCTTTTGTATGCTAGGTTGCTATGTCTCTTGCATTGAGTCATTCACTTGCTTGGATTGTTCATATTTACCTTGTGCTTAAAATTTGATCCAAGTCTAGTAAAATGAAAAGATCGAGATGGGATTGCATGTGTCAGCACATCACGGTATCGAGACTGTTTCTCATTGCACTTTTGAGTTAAACTTGAGCTGTGTAGCGTAAGACCGAAACCGGTGCTTTAAGCTTCCAATTGCTTTTCTTGCATAGGCTTAGCCCGGTTGAAAAGTTAGGCAATGACCATGCTTTTAACCTCTCGCAATCACATGCTTTTAATATGAACTTGTGTTAATACCGCTGCAATCTCTGATAAAAGTTTGAAAATAACACAAGTTTATGCTTCATTCTATTGCATGATGTTTGAACTTTGCTAGGGGTAGTTCACCTTGTATACTTGAGTTAGCACTTGGTTGATTTCCTGTCTATTCATGCTATGTGCTATTTTAAGTGGTGAACTCCTTTTCAAATGGCTTAAAACTGCTCATATGCTCAGTTGTTCGTATTTCGTATTCATTTGATCAGTTTGAGCCTTTGCTAGCATTTATATTGGTTGCTACACTTTCAGGGCAGCACCCTTTTGAGCATCTTTTCATTCTGATTGCTATACACTTGAAGTTGTTGCATTGTGCATATCATGCATTTTTAGCTTAGTGTACATACCCCCAGCTCCGATACACTTTGTGGTCACTTTCAGTGCTTTTCATAGCCCCCATATGCTTTTGGTCGATGACTTGTCTTGTGTTTGTGTCAACTTTGTGAGAAATGTCAAAACCCCTCAGCATGTTCCCTTTTGTCAAGGGGGGAGAAGCTGTCTGCAAGGGGGAGCTTGAGTGTTGGCACAAAGGGGAGAGTCATGCATTTTTGGGGAGAGCTTTGAGCTAGGGGGAGTTTAGTTCTCTTTTTATGTCATTCTTCACTCGGTATAGCTCTTTTATGTGTTTCAATTGGTATCCATCTTTTGGTATGGAATGCAATTGGTGTCATGAGCTTTATTGCATAGCTTTTGTATATAGGCTTGCTTTCAGGGGGAGTCGCTTTTGTCTTGCTGCTTCTCCGCGTGCTCTGAGTGTTTGTGCTCCATTTAGTGTTGAGCTTCTCTTGTGGTTTTTCTCAGTCGGTATCGAGCCTGCTAGTCGTGTTGAGCTATTTTAGCCTCTCTCTTGAGGGACTAGCAGTTTTTGCTTGGTATTTTCGATTGGTATGGACCCTTCAGCTAGTTGCGTCGAGCCTCCTTGCCTCTGTCTTGAGGAACTAGCTGTTTTCACCAATTCTTGGCTGTTTGTGATCAGTTTTGCATTCTTATGCGTTGATTCAGCCTCAATTGGTATCGAGCCTTGAGCTAGTGGTGTTGAGCCATTTTCTGCCTCTTCTTGAGGGCTAGCTCATTTTTGACTTGGTTGCGTCGAGCCGTTGCCCATGTCTTTGGGAACCAAGTCTTTTGCTCTATGTGATCGAGTTTTGCTCATTGTTGAGTTGTTGCTCCGATCCCTTGCTTGGTTGCGTTGAGCCGTTGCCCATATCTTTGGGGACCAAGTTTTCAGTTATTGTCGGTGTTTCTACTCCGGGGGTATGACACTAACTAGTAATATGATCGCGTGCTCTCTTCCTGGGTGGTGATGCAAGATGACACAAGGATTTATCTTGGTTCGGGCAAAGAAGGCCCTACGTCCAGCGGGGGAGGGGGTTTTTGTATTACTTGCACCTAAGTGCTTGTATAGGGGCAATACAAGCTCAATGAGCGTGGACCGGAGTCCGGACTCGTGTAGGTGTGGTGTTGTATGGACTTGTGTGCTGATCCGAGAGGATGTGGACCTAGACTTTTCTCCTCTTTGGAGTTGTGTAACTGGAGGAGTGAAGGGCCCTGGTGTCCCCTTTTATAGAGCAAGAGGAGGACAGGGTTACATAAGTGTAATACAGGAGTCGGAATGTACATCGCCCAATACGGTGAAGAGTTGAAATTCTGTCTTGTCGGGGTCGCTGTAGCCGGCGTGGGGGTTGCTGTTAAAGCGTCCTTGAAGCGTGGCCTCCATCCCTGGTGCGGACGTGGAGACGTGGCGACGTGGAGGTCATGCAGTGCCCATCTCGGCACGTACATGACGTGGCAGGGTTCCTCCGGGTCTCGGGGGTACCTGTCCTTTAATAGCGTGAAGACTGTCAGGGCTCGAGGGGCGCAGGGCTGGTCTCGAGGTGGCGCCTACGGGGGGCTCGAGTCCCCGCAGGTATAGGCAAGTCCCGGGAAACCCGAGCGCACAGCGGGTATCCAGGCCTCGAAACGTGGCTTGGACGTACAACAGTGTAGGGTATGGCCGAATAGTGCTGTACTGGTGCCTTTTTGCCCATGCTTGTGGTGAAAACGAGTTTTGACCCCTGCTCCGGTTCACTGTGGCGCACGTCGGGCTCCAGAGGATGTGACCGGAGTAGGCGAACGCATTAAATGCGTCGTGTGGGATTGGCATCCAATGGCTGGCGCCGCTCGAAGGAGGTGTGAAGTGTCTCGAGGGATAGGCTGTCGTGCTAGAGAGGCTCGAGGTCCCCGCGTGGGGTCTCGAGGAGCGGTGTACGACTGTGGAGGGCTCGAGACCTATATACCAGGGCTCGAGGGGTCGGTTGCCGCGAGGCGGTCGGCAGGGTTTCGGCGAGCCCGGGCTTCCTGGTGATGGGCCGGCGTTTGTAGGCCTCGAGGGATTGGCTTTTTAGAAGGTTAGACTTGCTAGGTTTGTTATTAATTGGTGTTCTAGATTTAACCTATTTGTTTTGTGTTGATTGGGGGTACCCCTTTGGTGTTCCCCCGACAGTAGCCCTCGAGCCCTTGTTCGAGTGCTGGCACTCGAGCGGGGGCTCCTAACCGGGATCCTGAGGGTTAACTACTGGTTCTCGAGGGTTTGGTTGCTTTAATTCTGTGGGTGTCGTGCGAGCGACACCCGCGGGTGTAGCCCCCGAGGCCACGTGGGAGTGGTTTGGACCCCCTCGTGGGCTTTTTGCGAGTGTGAGTGTTAGTTGCGTTTTTTAGGTTTGGGAGTGTCGAGCCCCCGAGTTTTTCGACCCTCTTTCATCGAGGGGAGCCAGGCTGAACTGACCGGCCGGCTCTTCGAGCTGTCCGGCACGCCAATTGACCTGACTTGTGATCCCGCGAGTCCTTTCAATCGGATGCGAGGGGGGATGCCTCGTACTACCACGAGCGGGAGAGTATCGAGGTTCCCGGTGAGCTGGTAACGGGAAATCCAAGTGAGACCTCGTGCCCCGTTCGATAGGGCCGACTGAAGCCCGGAGGCGATCTCATAAAGCATGGGTGCTCGGTCTGCAGGAGTGCCGGGTCCATTCGATAGGACCCGGTGGCTCGATGCCACCCTCCGAGGGGATCTCTCTGCATGTCGTGCGCCCTGCCTTGGATACACGTGAGGGGCCTCGAGGGCTTGGCCCTCAAGCGATGCTGCGAGTGGCGCCCCTTGGTGTCCCTGACTCGGGTGCTCGAAGTCGGCTATCGAACCCTCTTCGAGGGCCAGCCTTTGCTGCTTCGAGGCTTGGGGCCGGGGCCCATTTTTACCTTCTTGAAGAAGCCTCCGCCGTCTGGGAATTCTTCTGCCCATTGGGCGCGCCTTTTAGGTGAGGTAGTGGAGATCGTGGCGCCAGGGCGATTGACAAGAAGTCGGAGCGGCGGCCGTGGTGGGCCCGGAGGAGCGGAACGAGCGCGGAGTCGCCGCGTGTACCTGTCGACCAGCTCGAGATGCGGTTAGGTGGGCACATTAAATGCGTGCGGTTACCTTTTTGACCTCGCCCGTTGGGGTTTTCTCTTATAAATACCGAAAGAGGGGGAGAGGAACCTTTTACTTTGCCTTTGCCTTCACCGCCGCCATAGCTTGCACATGCCTTCTCCCAAACCATCGATAGGTAATCTTCCCGGCCGCCCGTCCGCCGCTCAGATCCGCGCCGTCGCCGCCATGGCCGCTTCGTCCCAGGTGCTGCCGGCCGAAGACTGGAGCCCGACGAAGAAGACGCAGCAAGAGCTGGAGACGCTGGTGGAGCGGGGGCTTCTCCGCCCCAACCCGCAGGAGGGTCCCGCGTGGTGGATTCTTCCGTCGGCGGACCACCGGGAGCCGCACCCGCCGGAGGGGTACGTGGTGAGCTTCACACGCTACCACCGCATGGGGCTCGGCGTCCCGCCGAGCCGCTTCATGCGGGGGCTGGCCCACCACTTCGAGGTGGAGCTGCAGCACTTCTGCCCCAACTCCATCTCGCATGCCGCCATCTACGCCGCGGTGTGCGAGGGGTATCTGAAGATTGAGCCGCACTGGGAGATGTTCGTCCACCTCTTCCAGGGCGAGCTCTTCCACAAGGCCGCGAAGCCGAGCGGGAGGAGGCTCGCGCGCGTGGGCTCCCTCACCATCACCGCGAGGACCGGGCCCTCGTCGGCCAACGTCCCCCGTGACTACCTCCGCTACAAGCTTTCCACCAACCAAGCGGGGTGGGACAACCACTGGTTCTACCTGCGGAATGAGGGCGGGCTCCTTCCGCAGTACACTGGCAGGGTCATCACCCAGCGCCCGGAGAAGTGGAACTGGGGCGTCGCGGCGGACAGGCAGCGCCACCTGGAGCCGCTGATGGACACGATGCGGGTGCTGGTGGAGAAGAAGAAGCTGACCGTCCAGGCGGCCATCTGGGCGTTTCATCAGTGGAGGGTTCTTCCTCTGGCAGACCGCCCCCTCCTCATGTTCGAGATGGGGCCGAACGCCCCGCTCGAGGCGCTGAACCGGTCGAGGATGGCCGAGGAGAGGCTGTCCCGGAACGAGGGTACCTCCCGGGTATCGGTCACGGTTCAGGGGCTGTTCCGCCCTAAGGAGACCAACCTGATCGCCATGGCACCCGACGCGGGGTGCCTCGACCTGGTAAGCCACCCTCGAGTCAGGTTGCCTCGAGCCCCCACCTCCTTTCTCTTTCCCCGAACCTTGTTTACTCTCTTTGTGGTTTTTCACGTCAAGTTTCCCTTTTTGCAGGAGGCGTTCACATGCCGCGCGTCGAGGCCCCCGGTGAGGGAGGACGCCGCGGAAACACGGGTGAGGCGCCTCTCTTCTCAGAAAGACAAGGAGAGTAAAGATGCCAAGAAGAAGAAAGAGAAAGAGAGGAACTTGCATCGGGTGGCTCGAGAGTAGTGGCTTGCGAAGGCTCGTCGTAACCGGCAGCCTGGAGAGGAGTCCCCCGAGCTCAGTTCCTCGAGCTCGGAGGGGGAGGACGATGATGATGAGGATAGTGATGACGAAGGGATGGATGCACGTCTGAGGCGCGCGGGGGTCATCGACATCAGGGCTGACCACTCCTCTGTGCAGGAGGATGTCTTGGAGGTCCCCCCGGCGAAGGGATCACGCGGGACGCAGCAGCGGAAGGCTGCGCCGAGCCCTGCCTCGTCGGAGGCTCAGGGTCCGTCGAGCTCCGTGCCGAACGTGCCCCCTGACGCGAGGAAGCCTCGGACTAGGGGCGCCATCGCCGCAGCGTAGAAGGAGGCTACGACCGCGTCGACCCGGGCGGGGGGTCTCGAGAAGGGCCGGTCTTCAAGAAGCGGCCAGCACGTCGGGAAGGGCTCCGGGCCCGACCGCCGCGAGTCATCGAGGGCGACATCGAGCCCGCGGAGGAGCGGGCAGCACGAGAGGACGTCGAGCCCCCGCCCCCATGATCGTCGAGGGGGGAGCCCCCGGTTGTCTCATGACCGGAGTCGCGAGCGACCCCAGAGTCCGTCGCCGCACCGCCGCCGGGAGAAGGAGGCAGGCGCGGGGGGGCGCGACCGTCAGCGCGAGCACCGGAGCAGGTCCCGGAGCCCGCGCCGGGAAAGGCGCCCAGATGACCGCTCGAAGGAGACGCGGTCGCCCTCCCGGGACAGGAGGCAAAAGGAGACTTCTCCACCGGGGTCGAGCCACGGGATGCATCGGGAGCCTTCCCCCCATCCGAGCCATGTGGAGACGGCTCAGGGGCGTGGCTCGAGCCAAGGGGCGGGCTCGAAGCCCCCGAGCGGGTCCGGCGATTCAGGGAAGAAGCCCCGCCGTCGCTTTGGGTAAGTAACATTTCTCAGTCTCGCAGGTAGCGGGGCTTTACCTTTTTGCTTTTGGTGATGTGTGCTGTTTTCTGTTTTTTCAGGGAAAAACGCCCCCGGCAGGAGGCGGACACCGCAGTGTCAAAGCGGGCCAAGACCTCGAGCTCTATTGAGGTCCAAGCACCTCGAGGTATGGCTCCTTCTTCCGCTGGGGAGGCCGCTTGGCTGGTGAAGGCTCGAGCAGCCATAGCTCGGGGGAGCCAGATGGCCGCCGCGGATCTTGGTGAGGCCGACGCCGTCGACCACTGGGGTCGAGGCTTTTTCCTATTTCTGATGACGTTGTTCTTCTTTTTCAGCAGGGACCACAGCTCCCGGCGCCGAGCCTGCCGCCACCGCGTCCGTCGCGGCACCGCATCCTCCTCCTCCTCCTCCTCCTCAGGTGGCGCCTATCGAGAGGGCCACTCCTCCCCCCGTCGCGATGACCATCTCGGGGGGAGCTCCCGTGACAAGCATGGCTCCGTTGGCGTCTGGGGCTGAAGGGTCGGCGGCCCTCGAGAACCCAGTCAACGCGAGCCGGCCCGCGGAGAAGGGGAAGGAGGGAGAGGCGTCGGTGGAGAAGGTGCCGACGGTGGAGGAGCTCCTGGACAAGCTGGAGCGGGCGCCGCCCCCGGTCGAGGGCTCAACGCTGGAGGGAGCGCTCGAGGCACCGGCTGGGGTCGACAAGACGCCGGGAGACCCGGCGAGGGAGGAGAGCTTGGGGACGAGCCACCCTTCGAGCGATCCGCTACCACTTGAGTCCCCGCCTCCACGCGAGGCTGCGCCGTCGCCTCGGGAAGGGACGGAGCGGCAGGAGGAGACGACGGAGGGGCAGAGGGAGCCGCAGCCTGTGCCACCGGTCGGTGGGCGCAGCTGGCGCCGCTCGAGCCGGAGGAGGAGGACCTGCCCATCGTCGAGGTCAATCGATCGGTGTGGCCATATCCTGACGCGCCGAGCCCGTCCGGCGCCATGATCCCCGTCGAGCGGCCGGCTCGGCAGGGGGTTCCGCGGGAGGCGCGGTCCATCTTCAGGGAGGTGGCCGAGCTCGTGGCGGAGGCGGAGAAGTCCTTCTTGGAGGAGGTGGACAAATCTGCGCAGGTGGCGGTCGCCCTCGCGAAGGCGGAAGGGGAGCTCCAGGAGCTCCGCGCCGAGCTGGGTCGGAACGCGCAGATGGCGAGCCGGCTCAACGCGGCACAGGCGGAGACCCAGGCGGCTCGTGACGAGGCCGCCCAAGCTAAGAGGGAGGCCACCACCGCTCTGGCCACGGTGGAGGCGTCGAGACAGGAGGCCGCCGACGCCCGTAGCGAGGCCGCCACCGCCCGGTCTGCAGCGGAGGCGGCGAAGAAGGAGGCTGTCGACGCCCGAAGCGAAGCCGCCACCGCCCGGTCTGCAGCGGAGGTGGCGAAGAAAGAGGCCGAGGAGGCCAAGAGCGAGGCTGCCACCGCCCTGGCTGCAAAGGAGGCAGCGCGGCAGGAGGTGGTCCGGAAGGATCTGGCCCTTGCGCAGACGGGCAAGCTGGTCGAGGACCTTAGGGGCGAAAAGCTCGACGTGCTGTCCCAGAAGCGTACACTTGAGCAGCGCGTCGAGGTCCTCACCAGCGACTTCGCCGCTCTGGGCGTGCACTGCCAAGGTGATTTTCATGCTTCGTCTTGCTTTGATCTCAAGATTCTTGCCACGCTGCGGACTTACTTTTCTTTCTGTTTGTTGCATAGATGTCGAGAAGACCGTCGAGGAGCTCCGCGAGACGAATCAGACTCTCGTGGAGCAACTCCGAGGTGAGACCATGGTGGCGGAAAGGGCGCGCGTCACCCTCAACAGGCTCAGTTCCATGTGGGGTGTCGACCCAGTGGCCGCGGCAGAGGGCGCGGTGGCTCGAGGCGACGCCCTGGTGGATGCCCTATGCTATTTTGACGTGGCCGCGCGAGACCGCGTCCGGAGCGCTCTCCACCACGGCGCGAAGCAGGCGTTCACGGTCGTCCGCTCCAGTTTCCGCTACCCGGTCAACGTCGTCGCCAAGGGCTTCGTCGAGATCGAGGGGAAGGACGAAGAGTGGAACGACCGCCGCGTCGACAAGATCTTGGAGAAGGTGGAGAGGCCGGGGGTGGTGTTCGCCAAGCTCTTCGAGGAGGACGTGCTGCCTCCCGATGCAGACAGTGGTGCAGGTGGCCCCCCTCCTCCTGGCCCGGACGTCGAGGCTGAGCCCGCGGCAGAAGAGCTTGGGGAGGAATTCCAGACGGATGAAGAATGAGGCCTGCGTGCCAAATTTGGGCGTCGAGACCCTTGTAAGAATTCAAATCATGACTTATGGCCCGTCGAGGTCAATGTGTGTATATGACTTGTTTATTTAAAGAAGTTGTTTTCTTTTAAAATTTATTCGATCATTTCTCTTTGTCACTAGCTCGAGTTTCTACCGGCTTGGTCTGTGTTCTTTCGATACGCGTCACGAGTTCCTCGAGGGGAGGCGTAGGTAGGGTACCGTAGCCCGGGGGCGTGGGTGGCCGTCTACGTCGACGCCCCCCGACTCTTGGAGGCTCGAGGTATCTACGGAATTAGACGTCGCTAGTACACTCGAGATACGAGTCGAGATAAGGGTCGAATTTTTTGAAAAGAAAACGCGCTTTTTCCGGAGTCTGGGGAGGGGGTTCCCCCCTGTCAGCCCCCGAGGGAGGCTCGACCCTGAGCAAAGCAGGGTCGAGGCTACCTTAAGTTGCTAAGTAAAATGAAAGACAATGCGCGAGTTTGTTCATTCATTTTTGACGTGTTTGTACAAAGCAACAAAATGAACAAGGCCTCGAGGCCTTTAAGGGTAGAAGCGATGTAGCTGAGAAATGTTCCACGCATTCGCCAGGATCCTTCCTTGCTCGTCGTAGAGCTTGTACGTTCCTGGCTTGAGCACTTCAGCTACAGTGTATGGGCCCTCCCATGGAGGGGTGAGCTTGTGGCGCCCTCGATTATCCTGCAGCCGTCGAAGCACATGGTCCCCCACCGCCAGGTCCCTCTTGCGCACGTGCTTGTCGTGGTAGCGTCGAAGTGTTTGCTGGTAGCGCACGGAGTTGATGAGCGCCACGTCTCGAGCCTCCTCGAGCTGGTCCTTGGCGTTGGCAAGCCTCTCGTCGTTGGTTTGCTCGTTGTAGGCTTGAAGTCAAGGGGAGCCGTACTCGAGGTCCGTAGGCAGGACAGCCTCGACGCCGTAGGTTAGGAAGAACGGAGTGAACCCGGTGGCTCGACTCGGCGTAGTCCTGAGGCCTCACAGCACCGAGGGGAGCTCTGCGGCCCACCTCTTCCCAAAATTCTTGAGGGTTTTGAACAGCCTCGGCTTCAGCCCATGGAGTATCATGCCGTTGGCGCGCTTGACATGCCCGTTGCATTGAGGGTATGCGACCAAGGCCCAGGTCACGCGAATGTTGTTGTCGTCGCAGAAGTTGGTGAACTTTTTGCCCGTGAATTGGGTGCCATTGTCGGTGATGATAACGTTAGGCACCCCAAACCGGTACATGATGTCGGCGATGAACTCGACGGCCTTCTCGGAGGTGGGGTCGCCTATAGGCTTAGCTTCGATCCACTTGGTGAATTTGTCGATGGCCACGAGCACATGCGTGTACTTTCCAGTTGTCATCTTGAGGGGACCCACGAGGTCGAGCCCCAGACGGCAAACGGCCAAGTGATGGGGATCATCTGTAGGCGTGCGCGGGCTGGTGCGTTTGCTTGGCGTAGAATTGACACCCTGGCAGCTCGGACCAGGCGCTTGGCGTCTCCGATGGCGGTTGGCCAGTAGAAGCCTTGTGAAAGGCGTTTCCCCACCAGGGTCCTTGGTGCTGAATGATGGCCGCAAGCCCCCGAGTGCATGTCATCGAGGAGCCTGCGTCCCTTCTTCGAGGGGGATGCAGCGCTTGAAGGATCCCGATGGGCTTCGACCGGTACAGCTCTCTTTCGTCGTCGAGATGAGTAGGTCTTGGCCCTCCTTCACGACGCTTGCATCGGGCTCCTCTGTCCTCTGGTATGCACGCCTGTCAGCGCACCAGTCACAGCGAAGGGCGCCGCCATCGCCACCCGGCTTCGCATGAATAGACATGCGACGTGGTGGCGTCGATCTGCATTGCCTCAGCAGATGTCGACCTTTTGGCGGTCATTCTCGAGGTTTTCCTCCGGTGGCGTTGAAGGTCGATCGCACCCCGTGTCCTAACTCGGAGGGTGGCGCCGACGAGGGAGCCAAGCCCTGCGGCAGTGCCTTTGAGCGGACGGCTCCGAACTTACACCATCTCCCTCGAGAAGCAAACACTGTCGGAGGTGCAGTCAGCCCCCTCCGTGGATGCTAACCTTTTAGCCAGCTCGTTCTGCTGCGCCTCGTTTGTACTTTCGAGCGATGTGGTGATCTCGGGCTAGACTTATCTTCTAGCTGCGCACCTCCCCGCAGTACCCTCCATCCTGGGATCGTGCACTCGGGCCTTCATGACCTGTTTGACGATCGAGCTGCGAGTCCCCTCGAACGTCGAGGCATCGGACCCCAAGCTCAAGGGCGATGCGCAGCCCGTTGACGAGGGCCTCGTACTAAGCGACGTTGTTGGAGGCGGGGAAGTTCAAGCGCAACAGGTAGCGCATGTGGACTCCGAGGGGTGAGATGAAGAGCAGGCCCGCGCCTGCCCCTGTCTTCATGAGGGACCCGTCGAAGTACATAGTCCAGAGCTCGGCTTGGATTTGCGCTGGTGGGAGCTGGGTGTCGGTCCATTCAGCAACGAAGTCCGCCAACGCTTGCGACTTGATGGCTTTTCATGGAGCGTAGGTGATGGCCTCCCCAATTAGCTCGGCAGACCACTTGGCGATGCGCCCCGTGGCCTCCTGGTTGTTGATGATCTCTCCGAGGGGGAAGGACGACACTACCGTCACGGGATGGGCGAGGAAATAATGCTGGAGCTTGCGCCTCATGATGATGATGCCGTAGAGCATCTTCTGGATGTGCGGGTACCGGACCTTGGCCTCGGAGAGCACCTCGCTGGCGAAGTACACCGGTCGTTGGACTGGTAGCGCGTGACCCACCTCGTGCCTCTTGACGACTATGACCGCGCTGACCACCTGGGTGGTTGCGGCCACATAGAGGAGGAGAGGCTCGGGGGGATCGTCACCTTGGGCTGGTCGTGGTGGCACGAGAATTGGCGCGGAAGTCAGCAACCCCTTCAACTTGGTTAGCGCCTCCTCGGCTTCGACAGTCCACGCAAAGCGTTCCGTTCTTCTTCAGCAGGCGAGGTAGAGAGGTAGCGCCTTTTCCCCTAGCCTCGAGATGAACCTGCTGAGAGCGGCTAGGCAGCCTATCACTTTCTGTACGCCCTTGAGGTCTCAATTGGGCCCATCCTCGTGACTGCTGAGATTTTTTGCGGGTTGGCCTCGATCCCCCATTGTGAGACAATGTAGCCAAGTAGCATGCCCCGGGGCACACCAAAGACACATTTCTCGGGGTTGAGCTTCACATTCTTGGCCCGGAGGCACTCGAAAGTGGTCTCGAGATCGCTGATGAGGTCCCCGACTTCCCTGGTCTTAACCACAATGTCATCGACGTAGGCCTCGACGGTTTTGCCTATGTGTTCGCCAAAGATATGCTGCATGCAGCGCTGATACCTTGCCCCAGCGTTTCGAAGGCCGAAGGGCATTGTAACATAGCAATACATACCAAAAGCGTAACAAAAAGAGGTAGCGAGTTCGTCGGATTCTTTCATCTTAATCTGGTGGTAGCCGGAATACGCATCGAGGAACGAAAGTACTTCACACCCCGCAGTGGAATCGACAATCTGATCAATTCTAGGTAAAGGAAATGGAACTTTTGGGCATGCTTTATTCAGACCAGTGTAGTCTACACACATTCATGTTTTTCCATTCTTTTTCTTAACTAGTACAGTGTTAGCTAGCCACTCCGGGTGAAATACCTCCTTGATGAATCCAGCCCGCCAAAAGCTTGTGCACCTCCTCACCGATGATCCTACGCTTCTCCTCGTCGAAGCGGCGCAGGCGTTGCCTCACCGGTCTGGACCCAGCCTGGATCTCCAAGGCGTGCTCGACGACTCCCCTCGGTATGCCTGGCATGTCCGAGGGGCTCCACGCCAACATGTCAATGTTCGCGCGGAGAAAGTCGACGAGCACTGCTTCCTATTTTGGCTCGAGGCTGGCGCCGATGGCCAGCGTCTTGCCATTGGTCGAGGTCGGGTCGACGGGTATCTGCTTGGTGTGCTCCGTCGGCTCGAAGGTGTCAGCGTGGCGCTTTGCATCAGGGGCCTCCTCGGTGGCCAGGGTAGCCAGGGCCTCGAGCGAGTCGAGTTGGACATTTGCCTCCCCACGCTCGACGCACTCCACGTCGCAGTGGTACGCGTGCTCGTAGGAGGTGTCGACGGTGATGACCCCTTTTGGCCCCGGCATCTTGAGCTTCAAGTACGTGTAGTTGGGGACCGCCATGAACTTAGCGTAGCCGGGCCTGCCGATGATGGCGTGGTAGGTCCCTTGGAACCCGACCACCACCGAAGGTGAGCGTCTCTCCGGCGGAAGTTGGCCGGCGTGCCAAAGCAAACAGGTAGGTCGATGCGCCCGAGGGGGTGGGCCTTCTTCCCTGGTACGACTCCATGAAACCCCCCGACGCTGGGTCGGAGCTGGTCCCTCAAAATCCTCAGGAGGTCGAGGGTCTCGAGGTATATGACGTTGAGGCTCGAGCCCCCATCCATCAATACCTTGGAGAATCATACGTCGATGATGACGGGGTCGACGACGAGGGGGTACGCCCTCGGATTCTCGACATGGTCCGGATGGTCGTCACGGTCGAATGTGATCGGCGCATCAGACCAGTCAAGATACCGGGGGGCGTCATGGCGGAGTGCAAAGATCTCCCGGCGCTCCTTCTTTCTCTCTCGAGCCGAGAGCCCGACGGTCGGCCCCCGTAGATCATGAAGCAGTCGCGCACCGGGGGAAGTCCGCATCCCCGTCATCGCGCGTCGTGTTGTCCTTGCCCTTAGGCGCGGCTTCCCTCTTGTCGCCGAGCCTGGAGTAGAAGCCCTTCAACAGTCGGCAGTCCTTCAACTTGTGATTCACGGCACCCTTGTGATAAGGACAGGGATCCTCGAGCATTGTGTCGAAGACAGCCCCATCAGGGGGGCCTCGAGGCTTCTTGTGCTCGAGGGCGCCCACGAGCGTTTCCTCATCGTCGTCGTCATCGGCGCCGCGCTTCGCCTTCTGACCTTTGCCTTTGGTCTTTTTCTTTTTGTTGTTGTTGTTCTTGACGTTGTTGCCCTTGCTCGAGCCCTCCAGCGCGACCACCGCCTTACCCTTGTCCGTGGAGCAGCCAAAGAAGGCCCCCACTGCCTCGTCGCCTGAGGCAAAGCTGGTGACCTGATCCATCAGATCCTCGACCGTCCTGGGACGGTAGCGCCCTAGCTCGTGGACTAGCTCTTGGCACGTCGTGCCCGCGAGGAACGCTGAGATGACATCCTCATCAGGCACGTGGGGGAGCTCGAGGCGCTGCTTCGAGAATCGCCGAGCGAAGTCATGGAGGGGCTCATCCGCCATCTGCCTGCAACGTCGTAGATCCCAGGGGTTGCCTGGGCGCACGCAGGTCCCCTTGAAATTCCCATCGAAGACCCTGACTAGGTCGGCCCAGTCGTGGATCCGATCCGGCGGGAGCCCCTCGAGCCACCGAGGGCGGTGTCCGAGAGGTAGAGTGGGAGCTAGCGTATGATCACGCGGTCGTCGCTCTTTGCCCCGCCCAGTTGGCAGCCCAGGTGGAAGTCGGAGAGCCATAGCTTGGGCTCGACCTCCCCGTCATACTTCACGATGTTGGTCGGTGGTCGAAAGCGGTCGGGGAGGGTTGAGCCGCGGATGGCCCGGCTGAAGACCCTGGGGCCCGGGGGCTCGAGGGCTTGCCAGTCCTCATCGCTGTCGTAACGCCCTCCTCGATGGGCGTTATAGCCACGCTACTCGGCCCCTTTGTCCTTGGGCCGACGGTTGATGTCGTTGCGGGCGTCATTGGCATCTCGAGTTGGCTTGTTGTCGATAATCCGTTCCCGGACTGGCCTGGCTCGAGGGGCGTCCGGCTGGTGGATGGACATCTCCCGCTCGTTGCAGGGCGCGTCTGCTGGCTTCCCCGAGGCCGCCCCGCACCGTCGCGAGGCTGAGCTCTCGGCCTGCTGCATAGCGGCTATCTCGAGGAGGTTCTTCATTTCCCCGAGCATGCGCCTGGTGTCAGGGTTGGAGACGGCGGGTAGATCACGGAGCAGCATTGCCGCCGCCACCACGTTCTGCCCGGCTCGCGGGAAACGCACCTCGGGGCATGCAGGTGCCCCGTCCTCGAGGATCTGCCGGTGGACCTCTCGAGCGTGGCCACGAACACCGACGCCTCGAGGCTAGGCTGGTTCCTGTGCTAGAGTTTTCTCGAGCTGCAGCAGGCGTTGTCGTTCCTCCTCAGCCTTGGCGATGGCCTCCCGCAGCTGCGCGAGCTGCGCCGCCCGGTCGTCGCTGTGCTGAGATGGTGCAGCCGGTGCCGGGGGTTCGTTCCTCCCCTGAACGCGTGATCCGCCTGCCGCAGCCACGTTGCTGGGTGCTTCGAGGTTGAGCACCGGCCTGCCGTCGCCGTCGTCATCGTCCTCGGCATCATCCACGACCCCCTTGAGCTGGAAGCACTCCCTGGTGGGGTCCCAGAGGTCAGGGTCGTGGTAGTCGTAGTCGTCGGAGTCGGAGCTGTTGACGTCGCGCCGTCCCGGCTCGCGCTGGGACTGCAGCTCACGGTACACACCTCCGATGGTGGCTCGCCGAGGTGGCTCGACGACTCGTGAGAAGCCGCGGTCGACATGCGCGGGGTAGACGACCTCCAGGTCGGCGGTGGCTCGTAGGAGCATGCCCGGACGTTCCTCCTGCTCTGCCGCCGCTCGGCCCTGACGGCGCTCGAGGAGGTGGCGGGCGTAGACAGCAGCGGAGTTGCTGAGGCCAAACGGGAGCCGCTGGCGTCGAGCGCGGCACACCCTGTGCAGGAGGAAGCCACGTGGCGTCGACGGGGCACGGCTAGGGGGCCTCTGGCCGGGCTCCCGATCTGTGCGCATGACGAACGCGAACTCGCTGGAAGAGCGCACGCGCGCCCTAGAAGTCTCTGGTCGCGCGTCGGGCAGGTTTCTCCTCGGGGACCCTGCACCGGCCGCGGGGAAGTGGGTGTACGCCGCGGGCACGCCTGGCCTGGGCGACGATGGTGACGACGGCGACGATGGCCGCGCACCACGGGGGCGCGACGCGTGGTGTGCGGGCGAGCGGGCGCACACGCCCTCCCGCGTCGTGCGGCCTCCGCGTCCGCTCCTCGTGGAGACCAGGTTCGTTGCCGGTGGCTAGGAACTCGAGGCTCCCGAACCAGATGACGGCACCAGCAGAGAACGAAGGAGTGGAAGAAGCCATCCAGGAAACAACGAGAAATCGACTCGGACACGTGAAGGCCCCTACCTGGCGCGCCAACTGTCGATGTTTCTACTCCGGGGGTATGACACTAACTAGTAATATGATCGTGTGCTCTCTTCCTGGGTGGTGATGCAAGATGACACAAGGATTTATCCTGGTTCGGGCAAAGAAGGCCCTACGTCCAGCGGGGGCGGAGATTTTTGTATTACTTGCACCTAAGTGCCTGTATAGGGGCAATACAAGCTCAATGAGCGTGGACCGGAGTCCGGACTCGTGTAGGTGTGGTGTTGTATGGACTTGTGTGCTGATCTGAGAGAATGTGGACCTAGACTTTTCTCCTCTTTGGAGTTGTGTAACCGGAGGAGTGAAGGGCCCTGGTGTCCCCTTTTATAGAGCAAGAGGAGGCCAGGGTTACATAAGTGTAATACAGGAGTCGGAATGTACATTGCCCAATACGGTGAAGAGTTGGAATTCTGTCTTATCGGGGTCGCTGTAGCCGGCGTGGGGGTTGCTGTTAAAGCGTCCTTGAAGCATGGCCTCCATCCCTGGCGCGGACGTGGAGACGTGGCGACGTGGAGGTCATGCAGCGCCCATCTCGGCACGTACATGACGTGGCAGGGTTCCTCCGGGTCTCGGGGGTACTTGTCCTCCAATAGCGTGAAGACTGTCAGGGCTCGAGGGGCGCAGGGCCGGCCTCGAGGTGGCGCCTACGGGGGGCTCGAGTCCCCGCAGGTATGGGCAAGTCCTAGGAAAACCGAGCGCACAGCGGGTATCCAGGCCTCGAAACGTGGCTTGGACGTACAACAGTGTAGGGTATGGCCGAATAGTGCTGAACTGGTGCCTTTTTGCCCATGCTTGTGGTGAAAACGAGTTTTGACCCCTGCTCCGGTTCACTGTGGCGCACGTCGGGCTCCAGAGGATATGACCGGAGTAGGCGAACGCATTAAATGCGCCGTGTGGGATTGGCATCCAATGTCTGGCCGCCGCTCGAAGGAGGTGTGAAGTGTCTCGAGGGATAGGCTGCTGTGCTAGAGAGGCTCGAGGTCCCCGCGTGGGGTCTCGAGGAGCGGTGTACGGTTGTGGAGGGCTCGAGACCTATATTCCAGGGCTCGAGGGGTCGGTTGCCGCGAGGTGGTCGGCAGGGTTTCGGTGAGCCCGGGCTTCCTGGTGATGGGCCGGCGTTTGTAGGCCTCGAGGGATTGGCTTTTTAGAAGGTTAGACTTGCTAGGTTTGTTATTAATTGGTGTTCTAGATTTAACATATTTGTTTTGCGTTGATTGGGGGTACCCCTTTGGTGTTCCCCCGACAGTTATGGTATCTCAAACCATCTCTTGTGTCTAGTTTTTGTCAATTCAATCATCAAGGGGAGAAAGAGAAAGAGAAAGATAAAAAGGGGAGAAATTTACCCTACCCCCAAGTGAACCCAAGTGGATAAGTACCTGGTTTCTTTTGTGATGATTGTTTGACATTTATTTGAGATTGGTTTTCGAGTACCTTTTGGGATTCATGAAACTCTTGTTTTCTTGACTCTTCGTTGTGTGGAGGCTTTGCCCGCTTTTCCCGTTTCCTTAGGGACCGAGAGCTTTTATTTGAGTTTTCATGATCCTTCCTCGTATCAAGTGGCCTTGTGTTTGCCTTTGCGTGGCTTTTGGGCACTTGAATGAGGCTTGCCTTCAAACCCTTCCTTTGTGGTTATTTTTAGTCAATGCATTCATCATGGGGGAGATTGAGAACACATATGATGAATGATTGACTTTGATGAGGAAGGTTTGAGGTTTTACCTGGTTTAGTCCATATCTCGCTATGCGCTTATTGTTTATGACTAACCGGTGGCGTGAGTTGTGTTGTGTTTATGTGTTGGTGTGCGTGTGCGACATGTGTCTCTTGGCTGTGTTGATGTGCAGGTGTGGAGCTCGGATACAGTGGTCTATGGCGAGGTGAAGGTCAAGTAGAGACGTGTCGTGCCGACGGATCGGGAGCGGTGAAGGATGGGCGTGCCGTGCGGCGGACGTGCCATGCTGATGTACCCAGAGCGATGAAGGGCGGACGTGAGGCTTGGACTGACGGACCAGAGGCCAGAGGACCAGCTGTGGTAGCTGGCACGTGGCATCGGCGAGCAAGAGCACATGGGGATGTGCGGTGCATCGGCCGAGTCGGGAGGAAGGCGCCGGAGTCGTGTCACTTGGCGGGAGGTCGGACACGGGCTTGCGTGCGGCGCAAGTGCCGTTAGCCAAGTCAAGAAGGAAGGCGAAGGCGTTGTGCCCGGCGTGGAGGCTGGACATGCATCGGCATCGGTGCTGGTGGTCGGGGTGTGCGAACCACATCCCGTCTACGGTGCGGGTTCGGTAGTTGAGCCTCAAAAAGCTACCATCGACGGTTTCCGAGTTTGGGCCTCAAAACTCGGGTGGTCGGTTTCTGAGTTTGGGCCTCAAAACTCGGCGAGGACGGTTTCCAGGTTTGGGCCTCAAAACCTGGGCGTGCGGGTTTCCGAGTTTGGGCCTCAAAACTCGGGGTGGACGGTTTCCCGGTTTGGGCCTCAAAACCGGGGGTTGGTCCGAAAAGACGGTCGACGCGTGGCGGCGTGGAGAGGCTGGCGCGGCGGCAAAGCTATCCACGAGGAAGGCGCAGTGGTCGATGTGATGGCACGTGGCGGCATCAGGGAGGTCGCGTCGAGGCAAAGCTACCGGATGTGCGGGCGTGGCGTGGCGTCGTTGAAGATTGACCGGACTGGACGGTTTTTCCCCTGGGGGGTATTTGGGTTGAGTGCTTAATGTAAGGGCGTTTGGTCTTCGGACGTGCGCCTATATATATGAGGGGGGCGGCTAGGGCAGCCGCATCCTTGGGAGTTCTAGGTGGTGTCTCTCTCATTTTGTTCCTGTGAGAGAAGGCTAGGGTTAGGGAGAGTTGGCTCTTGTTCTTGAGCTTTTGCCATCCAAGCTTTGTGTTGCTAGGATTGGCTTGTAGCCCGACACCGAGTGCTTAATCAATTCATCTTGCTGAATCAAGGATCAAATTCGTGGTTGAATTCACGTTTTGAATTTGTTCTTCGCGTTTTCTTTTCTCCATGATTTTCCCCTCTCCCATCTCCCTCTACGCTGCGTCTTTTGCGATTCCGTTTGAATCAACTTGTTCTTTGAAGTGAGGAGAATGTTTCCACCAAAGGAATTCATCCCTACCCTCACGAACAAGTAGATCGGGCCAAAATTGTTTTTGTTCTTTGTTCTTCCCCTTTTCTAGTGTTCTTCGGATTTCTCAAGTTTTAGTTGGATTGAAGCGATGATATCCTAGGATTAGCCTCCCAACACATAGAAGAACACTTGGGTGAAGTTAGTTTGCAGCCTCGTTCGATTTGGTGGAGATCCAATCGATTTTGGTTTTGTCCCGTGCCGTTTTTGGGCGTTCTGGGCGGTGGCGGACTGTCCTCCCCTCCAGCCGCGGACAGTCCGCGGGTCGGGGTTCCAGCCAGTTCAGTGGCTATTTCCCTCGGCGCTTTTCCCCTCGGGTGAACGGCGGACAGTCCGCCAGTGTTGGGCGCGGACAGTCCGGGCCCGAGCAGGAGCGTTTCAGCAGGTTCGCTGTTTAGCGGTGCTGGCCGGCGGACAGTCCGGGAAGGAACCGCGGACAGTCCGCGAGTCGCGCAGGGAGAGTCCAGCAGCGTTGCCGCTTTGCCCGTTTTGCCAGCGGACAGTTCGGCCCTCTAGCGGCGGACAGTCCGGCCTACACCGGACAGTCCGGGAGCCTGACGGCGTACTGTCCGGGAATCTACAGCTTGTGCAGTTTTAGTGCGTTGGCCCTTCCGGCTTTTCCATTTAGTTTCCGGACTTCTCGTTTGCTCCTAGAGTTCACCTAGGAACCTCTCTACATATCTTTGCTACGTGTTAGCATCGGTATTTGGAGGAGGATCCCAACGTAGCCCTCTATCTACGTTGGGAGTGGTCTTTTAGGCACGAACTTATCTCGGGGTTTTGAAAGTTTTGTTTTGCTCTCTTGTGTGGTGCCTCGCTGTGATCCTAGGGATCATCCACCCTCCTTCCGAGGGTCGTGGGCACCATGTTTGAGTCCGAAGCTTTTGGGGTTGATTTTATTGGGACAGAGGCCATAATTTCGAGAAGAAATTTTTAGGCTCCCATTCACCCCCCCTCTGGTCGCCTTGCTATAGCATTTTCGGTCCTTCAGAAACCTCTGTACTAGAGACTCCTAAAAGGCTTCCTGATGAAGTCAGGGCTCGGCTTCAACTGCTACTCCCCCTTTTAGAAGTTAATATAGCTGATCTGGTATAGGATGCCAAAGGAATCAGAGACATATTTGACCTGATCAAAAATGATATACCAGATAATCTCAACAAAGTTCTGGCTCCTGTTGCCCATATAGAGTTCCTTCAGTTAGAATTCTCCGAAGCCAAAGCCAAACTTATGGCACGTGAAGCCCAAGCTAATCTTTCAAACGAGGAGCAACAATGCATTTCTGACATGATATCTATAAAGAATGCAATAGATCAAATGAACTTTGATTCCACTGTCCTTATTGGTGGCCTATCCTCCCTGGAATCTGAGGGGATCAATTGATAGAAAGGCTTCAAGTTGTGGATGAGCAGATGCACTGAAGAAGAAAGAAGATGTGGCTAGGATTCCAACCATGCTTCGAGATAAAAAGAAAACTATGACTTCTCTTCGCAATCAACTTCATCATATCAAGAACAAGAAGAAACCGATTCCAGGTTCAAGTGAAGAGGATCAAAAGAAGATAGTCGATATAGATATCATCCGTCTGAATGCCTTGAATGTACTGAAGTCTGTTCTGAACATATAACTTTGCCTGTCTGTAATCTTCAGTCTCCAGTTTATCTGTGTAAACACTACACCTTTTGCTATTTTATCTGTTAACATTTGATGCTCTATCAACTATTCTCAGCCGATATTATTCGGGTATTCTTCATTCGCCATTTAGCCGATCGTTATCAAAAACGGCTCCTGCGCCTATTAGTCGATTCGCCTTAGGATCTGGATCTAAGGGCTCTCAAACTTGATGTCCCTTCGCTTCCTTCCTTTTACTTTTAAATACGAAACATCAGCTTCCCGAACACACCATACATCCATCGCCTTACTCTTTGGCTTTCGCTCCTCTCAACCGCCGACTGTTCTTCTTCTCCAAACAGCAACCAGACCAATGGCGGACAACCGCGGTAAGCGTCCCGCCGAGGAATTGAAGTCCGTTGATGGCCCTCCGATGACTCGTCGTCGTGTGCTCGGGTAATAATCTCTCCCTCGACGATCCTTTCTATGCTCCAAAACTTCTTATTTATCCGAGGAAAACCCTAATCTCTTTGTGTCCCTTTCTTCCAGCGGATGGCCAAGGCCCTAGCCAACCCCCGTCGGGACATGGGTTGGCACTAAATGATGACGCCTGGGCTTTCATCCGGGGCTACTCCGACACCCAACGCCTCCTAGAAGAAGAGCTTCGTCGAACCGCCCGTGCCGTGAAGGAGCGAGAAACCTTTCGTGCTCGCCTTGATAGCGCTGTGGAGCACTTAGAGGCTTTTGACGCCAGGGTTGCTGGTACCACATTTCAGCCCTTTTTGATTCATTATCTCCAATTACCTTCTTGTATTACTGTTCTAGTTGATCTTTGGTAACCGCTCCTTCGAATATTTAGTCGATTCATTCTCGCATTTGACTAAATTGGCCATCCTTTTAACTTCAATTTCTTTTGTTCGAATGTAGAACTTCAACAACAGCTTGACTGGCTCCCAGGGCTCGCTACGGCAATTGCCGACTTTGTGAACGCCCGAGGAGTGACACTGAAGGCACGCCTTGAGGACGTCGGGACGCGCATCAGGGAGCTGGCCCTCCACGCCATCTGTCATGGTGCCACCTTCGCCTTGGCCGGAGCAGAGCTCAGTGGTGCTGAAATCTCCGAGGAAGCCTCTCCCTCCTTTGTCAGTGCCAGGACGAGGGAAGACTTCAGGGAGCTAGTGGAGGAGTTCCAACCCCTGGGGCTCGCCGTGACAGAGGTGTTGCACCTGGAGGACCTCCTGAATAAGCTCCATTTAGATTAGTCTTGTTTTAATGTTCCTTTTGTAAATTCGGCTTCTTGGCCGAACAAACCAAACAGCTACAAGACTGTCCCTGCATCGTCAGGCTTGAATAATATTGTTAAATATTTCTGTCTGACACCTGCCATGTTGTTACCAAATCCTCAAAACTTTTCCATTGATTTGTTTTTCCATTAAATGTTCTAAAGGCGATATTTCCTTAATATCGGCTATTAATTAGCCATTCAAAGACGATACATACATATCGGCTATTTTGTTCTGAAGGTGATACATCAAGTATCGGCTATAAAGTCAAAACAAAGCTAATCTTTGTCTAAACCTTAAAAGAAACAACTTTGACTGCTTAAAAATACATCGGCTTTAACATGTTACAATCACTCAACCGATGAAAACCCTCTACTATTTGGACAATCCATCAGATACATTTTTTGAAGCCGACTGTTTGGCTTGGCTGTTGACTATCACCAGACATTTTGAGAAAGTCTTCTTCGTGAATCTTCCCAGAGAAGCACTCTACATTGTCAAAATTCCAAACACCAGGGTTGGAGTAAGCAATACTAATAGTTGAATCGGCTGGTATCACTTCCACAGTGTCGCCGATCTATTGAATCACATTCGGATGCAAGGTTGATGGAACACAACAGTTGGCGTGGATCCAATCTCTTCCAAGAAGCACACTATATGATCCTTTTGCATCGACTACGAAGAAAGTAGTCGGCATACTCTTGCTACCAACCGTCAATTCGACACACACAACACCTTTAGTAGCCGATACGTTGCCAGCAAAATCCGTCAACCTCATATTGGTCTGAGTTAAATCTTTTGCAGTTTTTCCAAGCTTTCTAAAGGTAGCATATGACATCAAATTAACAGCTGCGCCTCCATCAACTAACATCCTGTTCAGGGGCCTTCCATCGACAAACCCGTTTAAATATAAAGCTTTAAGATGTGAATTCTTTTCAGGTTTTTGAAATGTAGCCCCTCTGCTTGGTAGATCCACTGAGCAATTGCTTCTTCATCATCAGACTGTTCTTCAGAGGATCTGAACTCAACAGGTAGCATGAACAGAGCCGATATATTAGCCTATGATTTCCTTTATTAGCTACCTGTTTAACCTGCCAGACTTTAGATTCTTTTTCTGAATTTCATCGTTCCTTAGTCTCTGAACCCGTCATTTCTGGCTTTTAGTTAAACCGCCAGGACACCATTGTCCCTCTTGCCAAGGATGATCATAATCGGCTAATCTTGCTCTAAGCCGATTATGAACACTTTCATTTTTTATGCGCCGATCTGTCTTTTCAAATCTTAACCTTTCATGTACAGATCGACAGTTGTCTCTTGACTGCCTATACTCCGAATACTGGTCACTGCATTCTAGGCAATCACGAAGAGTAGGAAGTTTTAAACCTTCATTCCAATAATGTCTGAAAAAAGGACAACCCCAATGATTCTTCTCTTCATCTCTGATATGCATTTCCTCCTCACGAGACCTCCTGTATTCCTCCTCTTCGAGCCACTCTTGATACTCTTGCACATCTCTTTCTCTTTATGTTTGATTTCTTTCTTTCTGACGTTGCCATTTATTCAACAAGATTCTGACAGTTGGACGCCTTCTTGCCTCACCAGCCCTTGAAGTCTCAGGTTGATCATATTGATCAATATTCTTCTTTTCTTTCATCTACTCATACTCCTTGGCAGTTAGCTGCCTTTTTGGATCGACTGTCCCAGCTGCCTTGGCTTTGTCAGAAGTTAATACTTTGATCTCACTCCGAGGTGCAGGAGCTACCATGGTTTGAGGAAAAGGATGGCCATTGATGCTCATTCCCTTGGCCTTTTCTAAGCCAATCCTTCCTTTGATAATAGCCCTCTGGATCATATCTCTAAAAACTCAACAATCGTTAGTAGTATGAGTACCAGAGTTATGAAATTTGCAATACCTTTTATTCTTGAGTTCTTTAGCCGATGGGATATTGTGATTCCCAATTAACTTGATTTGACCCTTTTCTAACAAATAGTCAAATATCTTATCGGCCTTAGTAATGTCAAAGCTATATTTCACATCTTTCTCGGTGCTCTTGGCCTTTGCCCAAGGCATGTACTCGTTATTTCTCCAGGCCCAATCAACAACAACCACTTCATCTTCATTTTCATCGCTTGAATTATCTTTATCTTCTTGCAAGAAGAAGTGACTCTCTGCATTGTAGGCTTTCTTGGGCTTAAGACTTGATTGTATCGGTTCTGAGCATCAATATTTGCCACCTTCTTAGCCAAATCAGCCATATTAGCCCTCGAATTGCAATGCTAACTATCTCTGAATCTGGTAATGACAAGGTATAGCATTGGTTTTTTATCTCTCTGAACCTCTGAAGATATTGGCCTCCAGTCTCATTATTTCCTTGCCTCGTATCGACTAAGTCCACGAGTCCTTTTTCCAATACTCCAGAGTCAAAGTATTTATGGAACTTATCTTCCAAATCTTACCAGCTTTGAATGGAATTTGGTGGTAGAGATGAAAACCACGAGAAAGCCGAACCAGATAGAGATAAAGGAAACATTCTGACTTTAAGTGCTAGTTCGTCACCAACTTCCCCGAGCTGGACCAAAAACTGAGTTATATGTTCCATGGTCGTCACTAAGCCGGTTCCTGTGAATTTGGTAAAATCAGGGATTCTATATCTTGGTGGAAAGACAACCTGATCATACCACTCTGGATACGGCTTCTTGTAGCCAGTCAAGGTAGCCTTTGGTGTCAAACCAAATTGTTTCTGAACCATGTCGGTGACCCGACTCATCAGCTGGTCTACTTGATTCACCGGCCCTTGATAGCCGATGTTCGAACCCCCAAGTGTATTGTCGTGATACCCCGGATTCTCTTGAGCATCCAAAGTATAAAATCCTGAAACATAATGATATCAAGGAGGAATGTCTCCAGGCATTATACTTCCTTGATAAGGTGGTGCATTGAAATCTCTAACAATACATCTTGCATGGGGAGCTATTTTTGTAGCCGATGAGTATATGTTATTACTCATATTCGGCTGTTGCATTGGTTGTGGTGTCATACCCCCAGGGCTGACAATCATCTGGTTTCCATTGCTATTAGGACCATTGATCTGTGGTCCCCCAGAAGTTCCAGCTCCTTGATTACCTCCAACCGTATATGTTGGACCTCTTCTATCATTACCCAGGTTGAAAGCTTCCTTAATGCCATTCGTGAGACTGTTGAGGAATACTTCATTGTGATTCATTAGGGTGGTAGACATTGCTTCGCTGATCACTTCTTGCATGACATTTATGTTGGATCTAGATCATTGGATCAACATGTCCTCCAGAACCACTATTGGAAGATTAGTCTTCTGGATAATCTTCTTGTCCTTGTTTCTATTGAAGCTTAACAAACACATGTAACGATATTGCTCAACAGTTTCTTGTACCATGCATCGAAGTTCATCTGGAAGTTCTTCCATCGTCAGTTCAATACATCTTCATCATTGATTGTCATGATCAGACGATTGGGTCCCACCGGGCGTGCCAAAAGAATGTGTTGACGCAAAAATCCGGTCGAGAGCACCAACACACTCGCTGCACAGTCCTCAGATGGCGTACAGAGTAGAGTCCTGACCTCCTGGACCTTCAACAGGTGGCGGTGCCGAATCTGGGTGAGAGCGATCTCGAACATGCCAGTCAATTTGACCTGTAATTGACAAGGAGAAGAAAAAGTGGTCAAATTATGGAACCTACCGGCTTGGTGCCAGACAGTTCCAAGTTGTACGACTCTGATATAGCCATTGTTTATAGGACATTGACTACAAAATCAACTCCCAAAGGATTGTATGAAGGCATTGATAAAAAATATAGAGCAAACGACTATCTATATATGCAAAGAAAACATTAGAACGGATAAATAGCCGATATGCTTAAACACGTTAAAAGAATAAAGATCTATGTATACGTTTAAACGACATGAAATCAACGTATCGACTAATTGCACAGGCAGTTCTATTTGTTAACAGTGGAGTGTTTCCATGCAGCCATAATAACAAATAGATCGATAAAATAGCTTAAACATCAACAGTGGGGTGTCTCCATACAGCCATAATGATGACTAAGCTAGATCACCTCTGATACAACGAGCAGATCCGTAAATTCCAAGCCCTTCAAAAGTACACATTATGGAGAAAGCATAACTGGATTGGCTATTTTAGCCAATACAGGGTCCATGAAGCACGAACAAGATCTATCTGTTAAAACCATGATTCGACTTAAGATCAAACAAATCTAGTCTATCATGTATATCAGTGGGGTTCAGAAATACAACCGTAATAAACATGCTAGATCAAATCTATCCTATCTAGATCAAACCACGATTTATATCGGATATCTCGAACGCACAACATTTAACAATCAAGATTGACAAAATAGTCGATGAGAGGCTTAGATCGACTATTTCTTGGTGTAAGCGTATGAAGCCTTCGGATAGCCAGATCTAAACAGCGTTAAGCTACTTTGTCAATCTTGATTGGGCAAGATATTGTTTGAATCTAGAGAAAAACAATAAACCATAAAACAACATCAATAACTTAAAGAATCTATTAGCTTGCCAAAACCAATAGAGCCGATAACTAGTCAAGATCGACTAAAGTAAGAGATTGATCAGGGTCAGACAGGCTTACAAAAGGCGAACTTAAACTAGTAACTAGCCATGTCATAGCTTAACAAGAGTTTGGTCGATGCCAAAAATAGCCTTATTGAACGATAATACGAGCCATTGGTGAAACTTACAAGCAAACCAGAGGTCGGTCGAAGCCGATGCAGCCCTGCCTATTTGAAGGTTCCGCCGAGTTCTACCTTACTCCTACTCCTAGGGTTTTCGCCGGTGGCCGATGTGTTGATTGATTGGATGATTTTACAAAATCGGGCTTTTAGCTATTTATAACCCATTTGTCTCCTACCCTAACATGACTAGGTTACAAAAGACGTCTCCAAAAATCCTCGGCCGAAGCCAACATGTCTCCAAAATTGTCACACCTGGTCCTCAAGGGTCTTGGTCATGTTCAGGTCTTAACACTTCTTTTATTTTTTCTGGCCGGTCCTTTTACCAATAAACCAGTCGTTTGTGCCTATGAAATAATAACCTTCTGAGTCCAAAATCTGGTGTAAACAATCCCCTTCTTCCCTCTCCTCTCCCTCTCCATGGTTGGTTCATGTTCATGAGAGGAGGTGGGAAACCCAAGTGTTCATATGCATTTGTGATTCATCTTGTGGCACTAGGTGATTGTTGTGATTGTTGATTTCTTATTACTCTTGGTGATTGCCGTCACCTAGACGGTTTGTGGTGGATTGATTGGTGAGGGGATTTGGTGATTGTGTCCGCCCCTAATCAAGGTGATATTTGTGAGGGGTTGTTGTGGTTCTCCGGCGGAGTGCCTAATTCCAACTCTAGTGGATTGCTCGTGTCATTCAACTTCTCTCCATTGGTAGGTTCTTGTGGCGCCTATTGAGAGGCTCGGTGTGTGATACCGATTAGCCACCGAACCATGTGGTGTAGAGGGACACAAGGGGACTAGCTTGCCGGCAAGCAAGTGACCTCGGGAGAAAAATAATTGTGTCATATCTTGTCTCCTAGAGAATTGGATTGATTGAAATATTTATTGTTGGAATTAATTATTGGTGATGATGGCATCATCCTCTACTCTTCACCGTCGGTATTGAAATTAATTATCTCTCTTTCATACTTGCTATTTATATACCTTGTGTAGTAGTAGTGAGAAATTGCAAATAGAGTAACATAGCATATTTAGTTGATTTATTTTGTTCTCTAGATTGCTCTCTAGTGTAAAAGTAGTGACATAGTGTTGAACAATTTATTTATCTTGTTAGCTCTCTAACTAGTTAAAATAGAGACATAGCAATTGTGTGCCATAGAGATATTAAATTACTAGAATTACAAATAGGTGGCTTGCTAACATTTAGAGCTAGAGCAAACCGCATTTTCGCCATTTGTAATACTAATACTTTGCTCTAGTGAGTTTGTAGAATTTTTATTTAGGCTATTCACCCCCCTCTAGCCAATTAGGACCTTTCAACCGGGTCGTTAGCAAGCTTAACCGCACTCTCATTGTCACACAACAAAGGTACCGCTTCTAAAACTACACCATAGTCTAGAAGGGTTTGCTTCATGTAAAGGATTTGTGCACAACAAGCGCCCACGGCTATGTATTCCGCCTCAGCGGTAGACAAGGCCACACTATTTTGCTTTTTCGATCTCCATGAAACTAGTGATCTTCCAAGAAAATGGCACCCTCTGGATGTGCTCTTTCTATCAACTTTACAACTTGCGTAATCCGTATCAGAATACCCAACGAGTTGGAAGTTAGCTCTTTTGGGATACCAAAGGCCAATGCTTGGGGTGTGCTTTAGGTACCTAAGGATTCTTTTTACGGCTATGAGATATGATTCCTTAGGATCGGCTTGAAACCTAGCACACATGCACACACTAAACATGATGCCGGGCCTAGATGCGGTCAAATATAACAAGCTACCAATCATAGAACGGCAGAGAGTTTGATCAACCGAGTTACCTCCCTCATCTAGGTCGAGATGTCCATTTGTTGGCATTGGAGTTTTGATAGGCTTGCAATCATTCATATTGAAGCGCTTGAGGAGGTCTTTTGTATACTTCTCTTGAGATATAAAAGTCTGCTCCTTCATTTGCTTGACTTGGAAGCCTAGGAAGAATGTGAGCTCGCTAATCATGGACATTTCGAACTCCTTTGACATCAAGTCACCAAATTCCTTGCAATATTCTTCATTTGGTGACCCGAAGATGATATCATCCACGTAGACTTGATAAAGGAAGATCTCTCCATCAAGCTTCTTGGTGAATAGTGTGGTGTCGACGTTCCCAATGGCGAGGCCCTTCTCAATGAGGAAGTTCCGGAGGTGCTCATACCACGCTCTAGGGGCTTGCTTGAGCCCATATAGCGCCTTGGACAACCTATAAACATGATTAGGATATCTAGGGTCTTGAAACCCAGGAGGTTGATCAACATAGACTAGTTCATTTATGAAGCCATTTAAAATGCACTTTTCACATCCATTTGATATAATTTAATGTCATGATGTGATGCATATGCAAGGAGGATATGAATGGCTTCAAGTCTTGCAACCGGTGCAAAGGTCTCTCCAAAATCTAAGCCTTCAACTTGAGAGAACTCTTGTGCAACTAGCCTTGCCTTGTTTCTTACAATCGTGCCTTGATCATCTTGCTTGTTCCTAAACACCCATTTGGTTCCAATGACTCTCCTTTAGGTCACTCTTCAAGGGTCCAACCTTGATTGCGGGTGAAGTTGGTCAATTCTTCATGCATGGAATTCACCCAATCCGGATCCTTAATAGCATCATCTATAATGGTAGGCTCAATAAGAGAAACAAAGGAGTGATATTCCATAAATGAAGCAAGTTTTTGATATCGAGTCATTACTTCCCTTGTTGGACTCCCTATGATGAGATCTTGAGGATGAGCTTGAAGTAGAGGACTAGTCCTTTGATCAACCACTTGAGGGGCCACTTGTGGAGCACCAACATCTTGAGCTTGTACCACCATTTGATCATGGGAGACATGAGTGTCTTCATTTGGATCTCTCCCATCTTTATCATCATCTTGTAGTACATTTGATGAGGATGGCTTGTCAATGACTTGCACATCATCGTCATCATCATCTTTAGGCTTTATGGCTCCAACCGGCATGTTCTCCATTGCTTCCCTCAATGGTTCATCACCTATGTTGGGGGAAGGGACCCTCGGCAGTGGCGCCACGCAGGCTGGCTCAAAGACGACCTTCGCGCGACCCGCGCACCTCCACGACGTTTGTTGAGTCCCTCGGATCGCTTTCCTAACCTTCGGATATTGATTCGACCCTCGCAAACTTTGTGGCTCTTGCAGGCTGTAGGCGTGAAGAACACAGAAGGTGACCCTCGCGCATTCCTGCAAGGGTACCTTCGCTGAAGACGTCGAGCTCAGCAGGTGAGAAGCGAACGCAAGCCTCACGACTGGCGAAGCTGAGAAGTTGACCCTTGCTTTCCTGCGAAGGTGTGCGGGAGTCGAGTGGCGGCGGACAGGAGGAAGTCAAACTAGGGTTTCCACTTTCTCTGTGTTTGTACGATTCTGCCCTTCCATTGTACAGTGTGAAGGAATCTTTCTTGTACCCTTATGTAATTTGGTCAGTGCCCCATGGTATTCCCTATAAATACCGGGGGATGAATAGTGTAATGGACACAGTTTTTTGGGAATAGAGCTACAACACCACTGTTCTTGTTTCCTTGTACCTTCGCGCTTAGTTCCGATGACCGGCCACCTTCGCTGCTCCCCTGCGTGTGAGCGGGGGTAAGGCAAGTGTGCACCCAACAGTTTGGCGCCGTCCGTGGGGATACAGAGTTCGTAATGGCAAGAAACAGAAGAGCATCCTCAACCAGAGACAGTCGCACAACCAGAGAGGCCGTGGTGACGGTTCAACCTGTAGAAGAAAATGTGGAACCTTCGGGAGAAGAAGAAGTCACTCCAGGGATAGAGGTCCCGGGCCCTCACACTCGGCTAGTACCACAGCCGCACCCGCACACCTCCGGAGAAGGTGGAAGAGGAGATGAAGAGGAGTTGGGCCTCGAGGCCTTGGACAGGCTCCAAGCTGAGTTGCAGGAGAAGAAAAGGCGCCTAGACCAGCTTGAAAGGCACAACCGATTGCGTGCCATCAGACAAAAGGCGGACGAAGCAAGAGAGCAGCTTCGCCGAATGGAAGAGTCCATCGCAGCAGCTGAGGCCGAAGCCGAGGGCTGGAATGATAGGGAAGTGCTGCCCCTCCAGGAGGGAAATGGAGAGCAGGTTCAGGGCAACGCTCGTCAGCCACCACCACCGAATTTCCGCCAACTTTACCTAGAAGAGCGAGAGCCAAACCTTCATATACAGCGAAGGGCCCAACAGCACCAGATGCCCTACGACCCAAGATCACCACTCTCCCAGATACTGCAAACCCAACCTTGGCCACCATGCTACAATCCACAAAATTTGCCCCGGTACGACGGGCTCGCTGACCCTCGCCAATTCATAATGAGCTATGAAGCGGCAGTGGCCGCAGCAGGAGGAGACGAATCAACAATGGCAAAGTCCTTCGTAATCATACTCCGCGACATCGCCTAGACTTGGTACAACAACCTCCGCCCCGGAACTATGGATTCTTGGGCCAACCTCAGAGACAGGCTCTGCACAAACTTCAAGGGTATCACAGCAGCCCCATCAAATTCTATTGACCTGTTCAACTGCAAACAAGAAGAGTGTGAACCACTGCAAGATTACTGGCGAAGGTTCATCCAAATCAGAGCAAGAACTTCTAGGATATCTGATGAAGCCATAATCCTCGCAGCCGTAAGCGGTCTGCGCCAGGACCCTACTCCTCGAAGTTCGCCAGGAAGCCGGCAAACACAATTGAAGAACTACATGAGACAATGGAAAGATATTGTAGAGCAGACATGGACTTCAGGGCAAAGTTCGACGCCCGAAGGTCGCAACAGAAACCACAGTTAAGGCCCCAAGCGAGAGAAAACAACCTTCGCCAAGATCAAAGCAACATTGGCGCAATCAACAAGGCAAATCCACTCGAAGAGCAGAGAAGGGGCACTCAACCTTTGGGCAACCAAAATCCACAAGGATTCCCACCCCCGCCCGATCAAAGAAACCAACAGAGGGGCCCGACCAAAATGTATTGTCATTTTTGTGGCCTTGGAAAAGGGCACACAACCAAACAATGCGAGTGCTTCGCCAAAGGAAAAGAGTACCAGGAATCCAAAAGAGCCTCTTCAACAGAAAACAGAACCATCAATCATACCAGAAAGCCAAACTTCAACCCAACCCACCCTCCTTACCAGTACACCCCCATAAACTACGACTTACCTTCGCACCAACCATTCTACACTCAACACCCACACTACAACCACACTTCATATCAGCCAACCTCGATTCCTCAACGCCAAAATGTACCATACACTGTCACTTTCCCAACAACCCCTCAAACCCAAACCAACCAACAAGTGAGCAACACTCTACCACCACCACCACCAATACCAGTCTTACCAGCTCCCCAACCTGTCAAATCCAAAGCCCAATCCCAGACAACCATCAACAACCCAACATCAACCTTCGGTGTGATACTAGCTATCACCGGAGGCTCCAACGAAGATCATGGCAACAAAAGGCAGAGGAAAGAACATGCTAGAAGAGTACACCATGTAGCCGTCGAAGGACCACACAAATTTGGTCGTTGGTCTCATATCCCAATAACCTTCGATTCTAATGACATGAAGTTAACGGATTACCCTCACACTGACGCTATGGTGATCGAAACTAATCTAGCAGGGTGGACAGTAACCAAAATTCTGGTCGATACAGGAAGTTCTGCAGACATCCTGTTCGCCACAACCTTTGATAGCATGAAGCTTGACAGACACCTCTTGCAACCCGCTGGCAACCCCCTATACGGTTTCGGTGGTCAGCAAGTAAGAGCCATCAGAAAAATCTCTTTACCCGTAACCTTCAGACATCAAGTAAACTGCAGAACTGAGCACATAACCTTCGATGTGGTTAACATGTTTATCCTTACAATGCAATCTTTGGTCGAGGGGTCACCAATGGATTCAATGCTGTCATCCATCCCGCATACCTCTGCATGAAGCTTCCTGCCCCAAAGGGCGTTGTTGCAGTATATGGGGATCAAGACATTGCAAGGGCAGCTGAGGGAACAATAGCACCTGGGCAACGCAATGTCCAGAACCTGTCAAAGCCTCGAGCAACAAACCTCAACACCGAAGGTGAAGTTTGCACTGACCAAAGAAAAGCATCACCCAAAGAAGACACCAAACAAGTCCAACTCTTTGAGGGCAACTCAGAAAGGAAAGTGTTCATCTCATCCAACTTAGACTCCCTGACAGAAAATAACCTTATCCATTTTCTCAAGGAAAACTCTGACACCTTCGCTTGGTCTGCGGAGGACCTCAAGGGAGTAAACAGAACTTTGATCGAGCACAACCTAAACATAAAGCAAGGTTATCACCCGGTCAAGCAAAAGCTTCGCAAAATGTCAGAAGAAAGGAAAGAGGCAGCGAGGGCAGAGGTAAAAAGACTCTTGGACGCAGGGGTCATCCGCCCAGTCAAATAGCCAACATGGCTCTCAAATGTGGTCCTAGTCTAGAAAAAGAACAAGAAATGGAGAATGTGCGTAGATTTCACGTGCTTGAACAAAGCCTGCCCGAAGGATGACTTTCCCTTGCCAAACATAAGCACCTTGGTTGACAGAGCAGTTGGTTGCCAAATGATTTCTCTCCTCGACTATTTCTCGGGGTACCATTAAATCTGGATGAATGAAGAAGATGAGGAGAAAACAAGCTTCATCACACCTTTGGGCACTTTTTGCTTTCGAAGAATGGCAGAAGGCTTAAGAAACGCAGGATCCACCTTCGCTCGCATGACGTCCGAAGTCTTCAAAGATGAACATGCTATCTCTGCCTACGTCGATGATCTGATTGTTCAAAGCGAACAAAAAGACAACTACATTTCAGACTTTGCAAGAGTGTTCGACAACCTTTAGTCAGCCGGATTAAAACTAAACCCCGAAAAATGTGTTTTCGGAGTAAACGAAGGAAAAGTGCTTGGTTGCATCATCTCAACAAGGGGAATTGAGGCCAACCCCGAGAAAATCGACGCCATCATCAACATGGAACCCCCGACAACAAAGAAAGCAGCTCAGTGTTTGTCAGGCCGCCTAGCAGCACTAAGCAGATTCATCACTAGATCAGCTGAGCGAGGTTTACCCTTCTTCGAAACTCTGAGAAGCACTGCTCCATTCAACTGGGGACCTCGGCAGCAGAAAGCTTTCGAGGATTTGAAAACGTATCTCAACAACTTGACAGTCTTAACCAGCCCTAGCAAAGGAGACTTGCTACTGCTGTATGTGGCAGCTTCGCCCCATGCAACCAGCGCGGTGTTGATCAAAGAGGTGCATGAAAACAGCAAAACCAGGCAGGCCCCAATCTACTATGTGTCAGAAACTCTCGAGGGTCCCAAGCGAAGCTACTCAGAGCTCGAGAAGGTAGCATATGCCGTGGTCATGGCATCGCGAAAGCTAAAGCACTATTTCCAGGCATACGAGATCCAAGTACCCTCAGCATACCCCCTCGAAAACATATTCAAGAACAACGAGGCAGTTGGCAGGATAGCAAAATGGGCAATCAAATTAAACAGCTACACCATAACCTTCGTGGGAAGAACAGCGATCAAATCACAGGCCTTGGCAGATTTCATAGCCGAATGGACTCCAGACCCTCACAGAGATGGAGTCGAATTAGATCCGTTCTGGACAGTGTATGTCGACGGAGCTTGGGGAGCAGCTGGAGCAGTAGCCTCGACTATCATAATTTCGCCATCTGGAGCGAAGCTACAATACGCAAAAATACTCAACTTCAAATGCACAAACAATTCCGCAGAATACGAAGCTGTAATATTAGCACTTTCAAGGCTTCGAGCATTATCAGTCTGAAGGGCAGTCATAAGCACAGACTCCCAAGTCATCGCGGGTCATATTGAGAAAAATTACAAAGCAAAAGATCCAGAGCTACACAAATATTTACAATATGTCCGAAGGTTAGAATCTTTCTTCCTCGGCATAACAGTGAAAGCAATTCCGAGGTCAGAAAACAGCGAGGCAGACAGCCTAGCCAAAGCAGCAGCACAACAACTACAGCTGCCCCTTAATGTGTTTCACGAAGTAACAACTCAATCAGCAGTCGAAACCTCTGAAAAGACTGCGAAGCTGATCAATGCAATCCAGAGCGAAGACTGGAGAGCACCTATCATGGCCTATATCAACGGGTTGCATGAACCTGAGTCCAAAGAGGAAGAAAACAGACTCAAACAAAGAACTCGAGGATACAGAATAGTGGACAACATTTTGTTCAAAGCCTCGGTGACCTCGCCTTGGCTGAAATACGTGTCACAGGATCAAGGAAAGGATATTCTCAAGCTTATTCACGAAGCTTATTCACACAACGGCCCAAGGGCGCTAGTTGGAAAATCTTTCCGTCAAGGCTTCTATTGGCCAACAGCATTACGAGATGCAGAAGATATCGTCAAACGTTGCGAGGGTTGCCAATTAACAGCAAAAACACAAAACGCCCCAGGGGCCCCAACAACGCTGATATGCCCAACATGGCCCATGCATAGTTGGGCAATGGACCTCGTTGGTCCACTACCAACAGCTCCAGGAAACCTCCGCTACGCGGTGGTAGCTGTGGAATACTTCACCAAGTGGATTGATACTAGACCGTTGGTTTCTATCACCTCTCTAGCCGTGAAAAAATTCTTCTGGCAACAAATAATTTGTCGTTTCGGAATTCCCAAACACCTAACTGTCAACAATGGCACTCAGTTTGACATCGAGGTTTTCAAGGAATTTTGCGCACAAATTGGAACAATCTTGTGCTTCGCCTCAGTCCAGCACCCTCAGTCCAATGGCTTAGTTGAAAGAGCCAACCCAACAATTTTCCAAGCCATATCCAAAAAATTACAAGGTAGGCCCAAGGGAAAGTGGGCGGAAGAGCTAACCTCGGTAACCTGGTCCCATAACACTTCGGAATGCAGAGCTACCAAATTCACACCTTTTAGGCTCCTATTTGGCGAAGAAGCTGTGTTACCAGAAGAATTGAAGCATGGCTCTCTCAGAGCAACCCTCGAACCAAATGAACAAAACCAGCTGCTTAACAAAGATTTGCTCGAGGAAACAAGATGCAACGCAGTGCACAACCTTCGTAAGTACCAAGAAGAAACAAAAAAATGGTGAGACAAACAGGTGAGAATCAAAGAACTGAAGAAGGGTGACCTTGTCCTCATTCGAAAACAAAACGCCAGCATGGCGGGGAAGTTTCAGCCAAAATGGACGGGACCATACCTGATAGTAGAATGCAATTGTCCTGGGTCCTACCATCTCTCTGACAGCGAAGGACATCGCATGCCTCGCACCTAGAATGTTGATGACCTCCGCAAATTCTACCCATAGCGGAGCCTTAGCGAGCTCTCGCAACATGTAATTTGCCTTTAATCTCTCTTTTTTCAGCACCATACTTGTAACCAAAACAAAGGAGCTGCACTCTTTTTCCTTACGAAGGGGCGTAAGGTTTTTTAACGAGGCAGTTTCCAAGTCCTTAATAAAGGCATCAACCCCCGAAAAAATAAAACTCTAAAGTCTTTTTCAGTTTCCCATAAACATCGATAAAAGCAGCTCTTATCCAAGAGCACTTATAATCGATGACAACCCTGAAGATTGCTTCGAAACACAATTTTTTCGAAACAAACTTGAGAAAAGCAAACTTCACCTCCACCAAAGACAAGGGGAGGCGCGAAGTCCAAAAAAGCCGAGCACCCTCGCAACAAACGTCAGGGGCTCACAAAAGCAAACTTCACCTCCACCTAAGACAAGGGGAGGCGCGAAGTCCAAAAAAGTCGAGCTCCCTCGCAACAAACGCCAGGGGCTCGCAAAAGCAAACTTCACCTCCACCTAAGACAAGGGGAGGCGCGAAGTCCAAAAAAGTCGAGCACCCTCGCAAAACACGCCAGGGGCTCGCAAGACAAACTTCACCTCCACCTAAGATATGGGGAGGCGCGAAATCCAAAAAAGTTGGGCACCCTCACAGGACACACGAGGAGCTCGCAAAACAAACCCACCTCCACCCAAGACAAGGGGAGGCGCCAAGAAGTCAAGCACCCTCGCAAGACACGCCAGGCGCACGCAAGGCAAACTTTACCTCCACTTTTCACCACAAGAGAATAGTAACAGCACAATCCTGGCCCACTCTTCAACAAAAAGTGAGCCTCGCTAAAAAGAAAAGGGGGCGTCGTTGTTTTATTAAACATCTCTCTTCAACGAAAAGCGAGCCTCGCTAAAAAGAAAAGGGGCGTCGGCATTTTATTAAACATCTCTCTTCAACGAAAAGCGAGCCTCGCTAAAAAGAAAAGGGGGCGTCGCTGTTTTATTAAACATCTCTCTTCAACGAAAAGCGAGTCTCGCCAAAAATAAAAGGGGGCGTCGCTGTTTTATTAAACATCTCTCTTCAACGAAAAGGAGCCTCGCTAAAAACAAAAGGGGGCATCGCTGTTTTATTAAACATTTCTCTTCAACGAAAAGCGAGCCTCGCTAAAAAGAAAAGGGGGCGTCGCTGTTTTATTAAACATCTCTCTTCAACGAAAAGCGAGCCTCGCCAAAAATAAAAGGGGGCGTCGCTGTTTTCTTAAACATCTCTCTTCAACGAAAAGCGAGCCTCGCTAAAAAGAAAAGGGGGCGTCGCTGTTTTATTAAACATCTCTCTTCAATGAAAAGCGAGCCTCGCCAAAAATAAAAGGGGGCGTCGCTATTTTATTAAACATCTCTCTTCAACGAAAAGCGAGCCTCGCTAAAAAGAAAAGGGGGCGTCGCTGTTTTTATTAAACATCTCTCTTCAACGAAAAGCGAGCCTCACTAAAAGAAAAGGGGGCGTCGCTGTTTTACTAAACATCTCTCTGAAACGAAAAAAGAGCCACACCAATTGACAGCGAGGATCAAATGTCTTTCTTTCACAAATTACAAAAATGAATCGCAACTGCACAAAAGTCTTATAATTTTTTCAATTGTATGCAAATCAAACACAGTATGGTACACACTCAACACAAGGTATAAGATTACAAGGAACCATCACCTCTCACAATCAACGTCAAATCATCAAAACCCTCGCTGCTCTCCTCAAATCCTGTTTCCGCCGGAACCATGGGTCCCCATAACAAAGGAGCTGCAGGAACAATCGGCAGTTCCCCAGGCAAAACCCTCGCCCTATACATATATCTCCGATCTACATCACCTACATCACTAACTTCCGAAGGCTCCTCTTTCGGAATCACAAGTGAACCGTCCGGACCTAGATCAAGATTGCTTCGCCCAAACAAGTAATCCAGAGCCGTTTTCTCATCGATATCGTCATCAACAACTGGTTGCGCGGACGAAGAAGAACCAAACAAAAACGTGTAGCTTGTCGATCAGTATAATCTGCCTCGCGCCAAAAACGACTCGACCTGCTGTTCTTCAAGTCGTACCTTCGCAACTTAGACCACCAAAAACGTTCGAAAGACAGCGAGGGACTTTTAAATTTAGCCCGAGCCCAGGATTCACCGGTTATAAAGGTGTCTTGGTAATTTAACGTCAGAGGCGTCACATCAAACACCTCTAGCATGGTTCCATCAGGAACCTGCATTGTCAAACAGTAAAGAAAATACTCAGTTTTTAAAACATCACCCACGTCAACCAAAATGCTACAAACGTCCAAGCTTCAAACTACCCCTAAGAGCTCACACCTGCTCGACGTCTGCACGCCCCTCCGCCTCAACCTCGTCGGTTACGGCCTTTACAGCTTCGCCTGATGCTTCAGCCTCCGCCGTAATTTGGTCAGCTCCAGACGCTTCGGCCGCAGTTTTTTCCTCCAAAATAGCCTCTTCAGTAGCGGGGACTGTCTCGGTCGCGGGACCTTTCCCAGCTGCTGGAACCTCCGCAGACCTAGGCTCCAGCACGTCACGGGAACACCCCGGATCCTCTTAATTCAACGACGGCGAAGGCAACGCATCTTTTTGGGCCTACAAAAAATACATTTAAAAAAAATATACTCAGACAAAACCCAAGCAAAATAAACAAACCAAAAATAGAAGAAATATAGAACTCAAGCTACCTGACGAGTAGCTTCGGCGGCCTCCTCAAAAGCCAGAGTTCGACCTCCGCCAACTATCCATAACCTTCGCAAGAAACGCATAGCGCAGTTACGAACGTCTGCGTCATCGATCTTCAAAGCTCGAACTTCATCAACTGTAGGGAAAACGTGGTCGGGCCGCTTAATTTTGCGGAGGTGCTCGCAATCAGCCTGTCGAAGGGTGCTAGACATAGCCAAAACTCCGGCATAACTGTCAAAGTCAGCCACGTTCTCATCCAACGAGCTAAAAACGTCAAGCTCTCCGCAGAGCCAATCACTTGAAACCTCCGCACCAACATCAGCTGGTGGCTCTGCGGCTGAGCCACCAGCTTCAGTCAAGCAACCATCGAACTTACTTTTAATCTTCTCCATACTGGCTCGCCACGACCCCTTCAAATCAGTAATCCGAGCCTCTGCAGTCGTCAGCGCCTTATCCTTCTCTTTGTTCGCCGCAACCAGATCCGTGTTCCGCTTCGCCAATTCCACAGCCTCCTCTCGGGACTTTTTAGTTTTTTCCAAAGCAGCTTTAAGCTCAATCTCCTTATTTTCCAAACTTTGCCGAAGGTCCTTATTATCTCTCTCAACCTCGGCCAGCTGGTCATTCAGATAGTTAAGATTGTAACTCGACCTCCGGCGAGCCGAACGGTTAAGGAGCATTAGTTCAGCCACCTTGACATCAATGTCATCATGAAGTTTGTCCAGAGGCTGGTTGGCCAGCCGAAGCTCCGCCTCCGGCACACAAATCCGACCAAACACCCGGCCAAGAAAACGCCTTTCCTCCGGAGCACATCGCAGGTGGCACTCCCGAAGGTCCCGACTAGTGAAAAGCTCTGTCGCTGGGTCCGAAACCCCGATCTTCTTAGCAAAATAAGGAAGGCTTGATCGGCTGGTTTCGCCATACGGTCTCTTCCTAGGAATCCGTTCCGACTCAAGGTCACCGGCCACCTCGAACCCGTTAACCCAAAAATATGACCCCGCAAACTCGGGAATTGACCCTCGCGGGGGACTCTCAGGCTCGAGGTCCCGAATAATCTCATCGATATTTCGAGCAGCCACGCTAGATGAGGCAACCGCCTTCCCATGGTCATCACCGATGGACACCTCATCATCGGATTCACCCTCGCCACTGGAAGAGTCGCTTACACCATCAGATGAGTCATCCTCAGTGTCACCCTCCTTTTCTGCCTCCCTCTCCTCCTCCTTCTCATCATCGTCGGAGACTTCTTCATCGTCCGAAACCTGAATCAGCGCACCAATCCCGCCGATGCGGGGTACCCGCCCTCCGACCTTTGTTGATGGTGCTTAAAGCATCATTTCACCATCAACATTTCACCCAAAACCAAGGTAAAACAACATAAAAAGTAGAAGATTTGGTTTATAACTAACCTATTTCCACATGTGCATAGTTTCTTATCTTAATGCAGGAAATAATGGAATTTGGGCCAAACAAGAGCACCAGGAGCAATGCCAAGCCACTCTGGCCCATTTGGGCCTGAGTAAGGTGGCGGCCGCCACCTATTCCTAGCGGCCGCCAGGTCATTCGTGCCAAAAGTGGCCCAAGCCACGTCATCGATCCGTGGGAATCACCTCAAGCTCAAATCTTGGCCATTGCACACTAAGGCGGTTTGATCCAAGGGCTAAGAAGAGTATCACCTGGATAGTGGGCTTTGGACACGTGTCTAAACCCTAACCGCCCCTCAAACCGACTCGGGAGAGCAAATGAAGACCGTTGGATGAATGGCGGTTGCAATGGACGGCAGAGAGGTGGCGGGCGCCAGGGTTTGGTGGCGGGCGCCACCCCCTAAACCCTAACCGACCTCCCCCTCACTCTATAAGTACCCCCCCTAGCTTCCTAGCACTATAAATAGGCCCCTAGAGCTCTCATTCAGGGAGCCTCACATCATTCCTCTCCATTTGGTTAGATTAGCACACTTGCTATGTTAGAGAGATTAGAGAGAGTGTGAGTGCCTCACTAGAAGAGGAGCTGGAGAGGAGAAGAGTAGAAGTCTGGAGAGTTCCGGAGTTGTCGGAGACCTCTGCTTCTCTCTGCTCTGCGCTTCAACTTTGGTAACTTAGTATCTTATTTTATCTTCAAGTATTTACTTTCAGTACTTGTGTGCTTGTTTCATTGCTTGATATTAGTTTCAAGTGCTCTAGTTCTAGTACAAGGCTAGTAGCAGTAGCATATAGATTAAGTGTGGTACTTAGGCTATATATTGCTAGTGAATACGGCTAGGCCCCCGGATAGCTGTGGTAGCAAGCAGGTGGTGACAGCCCTGTGCGCCTTGAATTCCACCACGTAGTTGGTCTAGTTTAACAGTAGGGCTCGTTGTGCTAGCGTTCAACCTAAGTCAGTGGTAAAGGCTAGTACGCCCACAGTACACTAGTAAAGAACTTAAATCACTAGAAGTCTAATAGAACTAGGATCTACCCCAGTAGATAGTGCCCGTTCCCTTCATCTATCCTAGATATCCTTACCCCCTAGTTTTCTCAAAATCACTTCGCGTTCCTCGTGGATTCGATACCCCGGAATACTCAGAGGTGAAAAGCTACACCTGACAGCCGTGCACTTGCGGTTTCTTCTGCGTGCCACCCCAGGTGTCAACAACCTTCGCAAGACCTCGGTCGCTCGACAACAAAACAATGGCCGAGGAAGATGAAGTGCCGGCAGTGCCCGAACCCACAACAACCTTCGTCGCAAGCTTTTTCACCCGACCACTGGCTCCACCGCGGCCTCGACCACGACCCCTCTTCGGCCGCGAGGCAAGCCCCTTCAACTCCGCGGTAGCACGTTTCCTCTTCTTCGGCGCATCCTCGCTCGAAGGTGCGGGCCAGTCAGCATACCGGATTTCAAGAATGTCGAAGAGCCTGTTAACTCGACCTCCGCTACCCACCGAGCTGTGGATAGCTTTGACTTCCAGTGTAGAGAGCTTTCCAATGAGGTCCTCCGCCCTCTGCTGAACACGCTTATAGATAGCTTCGACTCCATCTTCACGTTTGGGAAATTTCCTAAGGACATTCTCCCAAACCTTGTTCAACTCCAACTTAGGTTTCTTCAAACCTTTACCCTCGTACCTGGGATCATCCTCAACTACAAACCACAATTGTTTCCGGCTAAGGGGCCACACCTTAGCACAGCAATACTCCTCGACCAAGTCACGAGCGCACTGAGAGCGCGCAACCACCCTCAGACAGTCAATCGCAGCATGCGCCTCGGCATTCATCTTAGCCTCCGCACTCATGTCACCAAGAGGCGGAAGCTCGCCACAAAGTTCGGCTATGCCGCCAAGCTTGTAGTAGAACCAAAACTCCTGCCACCCACTGGCCCACTTGTTCTTCTGAGCTTGTACTGGCAACTCCGATCCAGCGCGATGGCAAAATGTGTACACTACAAACTGGCCAAGGCTGGTCTTGCCTTCGCCATCTGCAATCTTCCGAGGCTGCATGTGCACATGATGAGTTCGAACAAAACCCTCGACATGAGGAACAACGCCCTGAGAGCGGCACACCCAGACATACACTGACATCTTCGTGAAACACGATGGTGTGAGCTGATGAAACCACAAGTTGAACCTCTGAAGAACCAAAGTCACAAACGAAGCAACCGGGAAACGCAGACCAGCCGAGAAAAACTCATCGAATACAACAACCTCGTCAGCATCCGGCTTCGGAACAGTTTCTCCAGCACTGGTCCTTGCCTTTCCGTTCTCAATCTAGCCTCGCTTGACATAAGCCACCAAGTCCGAACTGCAGACCCGGCTGAGGCCAAACTCAAAAGTCACTCCCTCATCCGCAGCGGACGGAGAAGCAACACGAGCAGTCTGCTTAACTCGAGCCATCTCTCAAACTACAGACCCTCGCAAAAACAAAGCAATCACTTAACCTTCGCAACCAGAAAAAACAAACCTTCGCAACAAACAGCAGCGCAGTAGTAGGATGGCTAGGGATAAAGGATGGCACAATTTCAAACTCTCCACTAACCCCTCCTATTTATAGGCCGGAAGGCAAGCCACCTCACCCGACAAGACCGGCACAGCCCCCGAAAACCACGGCGCAAAGAACAAGATGGATCACAACAGTACAAGCAAAATACAACGGCCCGGCCCAAGAGCAGCCACGGGCGTCGCTGCCAAGGGTCACGTCACGTTTCTCATCGAGGGGTGCTGCTTGGGCCTAAGTATCGTTCTTTAGATCCAAGACATCGAGGGGCTATTGTTGGGGGAAGGGACCCTCGGCAGTGGCGTCACGCAGGCTGGCTCAAAGACGACCTTCGCGCGACCCGCGCACCTCCACGATGTTTGTTGAGTCCCTCGGATCGCTTTCCTAACCTTCGGATATTGATTCAACCCTCACAAACTTTGTGACTCTTGCAGGCTGTAGGCGTGAAGAACACAGAGGGTGACCCTCGCGCATTCCTGTGAGGGTACCTTCGCTGAAGACGTCGAGCTCAGTGGGTGAGAAGCGAACTCAGGCCTCGCGACTGGCGAAGCCGAGAAGTTGACCCTTGCTTTCCTGCGAAGGTGTGCGGGAGCCGAGTGGCGGCGGATAGGAGGAAGTCGAACTAGGGTTTCCACTTTCTCTGTGTTTGTACGATTCTGCCCTTCCGTTGTACAGTGTGAAGGAATCTTTCTTGTACCCTTTTGTAATTTGGTTAGTGCCCCATGGTATTCCCTATAAATACCGGGGGATGAACAGTGTGATGGACACAGTTTTTTGGGAATAGAGCTACAACACCACTGTTCTTGTTTCCTTGTACCTTCGCGCTAAGTTCCGACGACCGGCCACCTTCGCTGCTCCCCTACGTGTGAGCGGGGGTAAGGCAAGTGTGCACCCAACAACCTACATCATCAAGATTCTCATGCTCTCTTTGAGAGCTATTAGATTCATCGAATTCCACATCATATGTTTCTTCTACCATCCCGTTGGCATGGTTGAATACTAGATATGCTTTGGACTTCAATGAGTAACCAACAAGAAAACCAATATCACATCGGCGTTGAAACTTCCCTAGGTGTTTGCGCTTCTTGTAGATGTAGCATTTGCACCCAAACACTCTAAAGAAAGATACATCCGGCTTCTTGTTGTTGAGTAGCTCATAGGGGGGCTTGCCAAGAAGACGATGGGTAAACAATCGGTTGGATGCATAGCAAGCGGTGTTGATTGCTTCCGCCCAAAATCTTTCTGGTGTAGAGTACTCATCTAACATTGTTCTTGCTACGGTGATTAGAGTCCGGTTCTTCCTCTCAACTGCCCCATTTTGTTGTGGTGTGTAGGTTGCAGAGATTTCATGCTTGATCCCAACTTCATCACAATATTGCTCAATGTGGGTGTTGTCAAATTCCTTTCCATTATCACTTCTTATTTACTTGTTCTTCAAGTCAAATTCATTTTGCGCTCTCTTGGCAAACTTCTTGAATGAAGGGGTTGCTTCGGATTTGTCATGAAGAAAGAACACCTAAGTGTATCTTGAATAGTCATCAACAATTACTAGGCAATAAAGATTTGCACCCAAGCTAGCATATGTTGTTAGCCCAAATAAATCCATGTGAAGTAGCTCCAACTCTCTTGATGTTGATACAAAGGCTTTGGTTGGATGAGTGTTTGCAACTTGCTTGTCGGCTTGACATGCACTACATAATTTGTCCTTCTCAAATTTGACATCGTTCAAGCCTCTAACCAAATCCTTCTTCAATAGCTTGTTGAGAGTGTTCATTCCAACATGTGCTTATCTTCTATGCCATAGCCAACCAAGAGATTGCTTTGTGAACAAACATGTCTTCAAAGGAGAAATCCACTAGATAGAGATTGTTGTATCTAAAGTCTTGGAATATCACTTGAGAATCATCCTTCTTTGTCACAACCACTTCTTTCTCGGTAAATAAGCAAGATCTCATAGTTGCCCAATGGATAGCAAGTTGAAGCTCAATGAAGCAACTAGCAGCACATTGGATATTATATGATCATTTGATATTGCCACTTTGCCCAAACCATTGACATTGCCCTTTGAGTTGTCACCAAATGTAATCTTTTCTTGGTCATTGACATTCTCTTCTAGTGAGGTGAACATCCGGGGATCACCGGTCATATGTTGTGTGCAACCACTATCAATCACCCAATGAGATCCACTTGTCTTGTAGTTCACCTACACACACAAGAAATCAAGCTTGAGCGTTCGGGACCCAAACTTGTTGAGGCCCCTTAACCTTCTCTACTATAGACTTTGCAACCCAAATTTGCCTAGGCCTATTCTTGTTTGGGGGCACTGTTAACACCAGATTTTCGTACGCATAAGGAGATGACAGATGGGCCAGTGTGCGAGAGATGGGCGTATAAGGCATTCAGCAAGTGTCCATGCGGTCGGCTAGTTTCCAAGGATTCGGCAACTGCTTATGCGATCGGCTATTCTGAGAAAAAGGGAGTTTCCGTTGAAACAATGGAAGCAAGAGCCGATCGGGCAACAAAATTGCAGCAATTAAGGCAATAAAGATTCTGAAGGGAGTCAAAGGCCAAAAAATATTGTACTTTCCTTTAATATTTCATAGTCGTGTCCTCTTAGGACTTGTATTGCGTCCAGGGTATAAATATAAACCCTTGGCTATTGTAAAAAGGGTTCACAACCATATCAATACAAATCGGCCCCGTGCCATCTTCGAGTCCTTTGTCGTGGCGTCGAGTTCTTCGAGAGGAATCATCGATCTGTCGACCTCCGTAAGTCCCGACAATCTTGTTATCATGTCTAGTATCATGCGGTGGATTTAGATGTGATGCAAGTAGTCTTGTTTGTTTTCAAAGATCGTGCGGCGGATCGATGTCGACAATCAAGAAGTCTTTGCTTATGCTATGCTTATAAGTAAATACCGTGCGGCAGGCGTTTATCTGATATGTTTAGCAAAAGCGAGATAGTTATCGGCTCTATTAGATTTGGCAAGATCTAATAGATTCATTAAGTTATTTTGTGTTGCATGATTTAATTAATTTTGTAACACTCTTTTGCCCAATCTAGATTGATTTTGTTCGGCCTTTCTTTACAAGTTTACTTATGCTCCATTAATCGTTACTTTCATGATATCTCTCATAGATCGCATGATCATAATGGCCGAATTAACTTCTAATCTAGATTGTTACATGTTGTGGGTTCATACATATCGATCATGCTTGAACTTTGATAAAACTAGGTGTCGTGCAGCAGATGCAGGATTTAAATTAGTTTGATCATGTTTGTTTGCATGTTCCTTCTTCATGGACCCCAATTCGGCTGGCTTGCCGAACTTGGTTATACATCAATTCATAATTTATTCTTATTCGTTTAAGCATGTCTTTTCCTATACGTATATTCGGCAATCAATGCTTTCATATGCTTTCTTCTATATTAGCCGAATAATTCTATAAACATGCTTGGCAGACAGCTTCTATAGTTGTATGTCGTCGAAAGTGGCTTCAGGGCCATAAATATGGAACTGTCTGGTCTCACCCAACATGTTCCACTTTTATTCTCACAGTTTTATCCCTTGTTGGTTTTTAGGTCAAACCGACTGCACGTTTTCGGATTTCGAATCGCCCGGGCACCCGATTGAAGCCACGCTTTCCGGCTTGCTGTGTGTGAGGCACAGTGCGCCACATTTTGTGCCAACAGGCACCATGAACATGACTTTCACTTTGTCACTCGAATCTTGTCTAAGCATGTAGTGAGCATTGAAAGCAAAAGACCTAGCATGCTTGGGCAAGGGTGTGGGTTTTGGTTCTTCACAATTATGAGCAAAGTGTCCTTCTTTGCCACACTCAAAGCATATTCCCAACTTCTTTTTCTTGGGCTTTGTGTTGCTCTTGCGTTGCTTCAACCTCTCTTCAAGATAGCCAATACCACTTCTATTAGTCTTCATCACGGTGTTCATGAGTAGCTCACTTTGAAGACATTGACCCTTGGTGAAATTCTTCAACCCAATGGTTAGATGCTCTTTTTCCTTCTTTAGCTTGTCATTCTCTTGTTGGAGTTCCACTTGGGATGGTGACATCTTGTAGTCCCTCTCCATCTTCAATATCTTGTTCTCTTCTTTCAACATATCAAGCTCAAGTGTCATGCTATAGTATTCATCATGAGTTTCAATGACAACTTGCTTGGTGATTGCTAGCTTCTCTAGATCACTCTTGAGCTTTGCATTCTCATTCTTGATCTTGACATAGTCATCATAGTGTTCGGCCACAACCACTTTCTTGCCCTTGCTACTAGCCCTTTGCTCATCATGCTCACTAACCAAGTCCTCACAAGATGTTGCTATATCACACTTAACAACATGGTTAGGAGAATCATGTGTCTCATGGAAAAGTAAATCATAAGCAATAACAAGTGCATCATGATCAACTTTATCTTGAGTATATTGTTCTTTGAGCAAAGCATAACTAGTGTTGAGCTCACTATGCATCTTATCATGTTTTTCATTTTTAGCTTTGAGCTCCTTGTTAGAGGACTTGAGCTCCTTGATAGAAGATGATACACTAGCAAGTTCATTTTGTAGCTCATCACTAGCATGGGTGGCATTGTTATACTTGTCAACAAGAGATTCATTATCACGAACAAGCCTTTCATTTTTAGCTCTAGTCTTTCTTATGATTTTAGAATAGTTGTTAAGCAATTCAACAAGTTCATCATAAGAAGGGGCCTCAAATTCACCATCACTTTCATCATCACTGGAGTCATCATCACTTTGTACCTTCCGGTCACCCTTAGCCATGAGGCATAGGTGTGTAGAGGATGATGTCGACGGTGGTGGTGGTGGTGTAGAAGTCCCAATGACTAGAGCGGCCACCTTCTCCTTCTCATCATCACTATCTTCATTTTATGAGCCACCGGAGGAGTCAATGTAAGCCTTCCACCTTTCTTGTGGTATTGCTTCTTCTTGCCATCCTTCTTCTTGTAGGGCTTCTCACTTTTCTTCTCATCTTCACTTGATGAGTTATACTTCTTGCGCTTGTTCTTGTTTTTTAGTTCTCTATCTTGGGCTTGGTGCATTGGTGAGCAAGATGGCCAAGATAACTGCAATTATAGCAATCCATCTCAGATATTGGCCTTCTCTTGCTACTTGTGAAGAACTTCTTCTTTCTTGAATCAAAGTTGATTCCATTCTTGTGAAGCTTCTTCAACATCTTTGTAGTCCTCTTCACCATGAGTGCTATGTTGGTTACATCATCATCATCACTTGTGTTTTCATGGTGGACCTCAATTGCCTTGGACTTGCTCTTGTTGTCAAGACTTCCTTTGAAGGTGAAGTCCTTCTTCTTGTTGGTGGAAGGGCCACCACTTGTTGTGATGTGCATGTACATGTCATGAGCATTGATCTTTCCCAAGATTTGAGTTGGTGTAGTGGTCGAAAGATCACTTTGATGAAGCACCGTCACAATGTGTCCATATTTGTCAATTGGGCGGACACAAAAGATCTTCCTCACAACATCGGATGGTTGCATTTGTGTGAGGCCAATTCCATTCAATTCTTCTACAATAACATTCAAGCGTGAGTACATTTCATTTGCACTTTCATGAGCATGCATTTTAAAGGAATTAAGCTTTTGCATGACAAGATGATATTGTTCCTCACGCTCACTCTTCGTTCCCTCATGGAGTGCACAAATGTTATCCCATAGCTCATGGGCGTTTTTGTGGTTCCGGACGCAGTTAAACACATCCTTGCAAATGCCTCTAAAGATGATACTTTTGTCCTTTGCATTCCACTTTTCGTTTTCCTCCTCATGTGGAGTGAGACTAGTGGATTCATTGGGCTTGGGAAAGCCGGTTATGGCGGCTTGGCGGAATTTGACATCTACCGCCTCTAGGTATGACTCCATATGGATTTTTCCAATATGGAAAGTTGTCTCCCTCGAACATGGGAGGTGGTCCATCACCTCCAGACATCTTAACTCTAGGCGGTTAAGCCTAAATTGAGAGCACGAGGCTCCGATACCAATTGAAAGGATCAAGATGCCCGAGAGAGGGGGTGAATTGGGCTTTTCTAAACTTTTGCAACAATTAAAACCTATCAAGCCCAATTAACCCCTTTGTGCTTAAGGTGTGTTTCTCTAAACTCTACCGTACAAACGAATATCTCTAATACATTCCTACTCTAGCATGGCAATTCAATTATGAAAGAACAACAAGTAAATTGCAGAATTGAATTGCTCAAATATAAATGCAAAAGTAAAGAGAGTAGAAATGACTCGGTGACTTTTTCTGAGGTATCGAGGTGTCGGCACACCCCCTAGTCCTCATTGGAGCACCCGTGCAAGGGTATAGCTCCCCCTTGATCTGCGCAAGGATCAAGTGCTCACTGTGAGTTGATTCTTTGCCACTCCGGCCCAATGAATCGCTCACCAGTCACAATGTTGCTTGGGTCACCCACAAAGCCACCGGATGATCACCAAGCTTCTTGATCACCACCAAGTCATCTAGGTGATGCCGATCACCAAGAGTAACAAGCTAGAACTCTCACTTGACCAAGCCAAGGCCAAAGAGATGGGTGGATGCACACTTGCTACTCAATTCTCATTAGGAGGTCACTAATTCTCACAATTAGCAAATCTCTCAACCTCACTAGGGCTCTTGCTCTTCCTTGCACTCTCAAGGTGTTTCTTAGCAGATGGAATGGGCAAGAACACTCTAATGGAGGAGGGGGAGGAGTATAAATACTCCCCCAACCGGCCATCCAAAAGAGCCCAGAAACAGTGCAGTTTCGGGGGCATCAGACGCTCCGATGCCTGGCATCGGACGCTCCGATGCCCTCGACCCAACGGTCAGCTGTACTTTTCTGACACACATTTTAAAGGAGCATCGGACACTGGCAACATCCGATGTCTTTGCCTCGGACGCGTCCGATGCAAATTTACCCTCTCTGGAACCTCCCTGCATGGCCATGCCAGCGTCCGATGTGCCCCTCAAGGCACCCTCTCATGAACAGTGGCACAGGCGCGTCCGATGTGACAACATCGAAGCGTCCGATGCCACGCACCAAAGATTCTCAAGTCTAGTGAGCATCGGACGCGCGTCAGATGCCCACCAAGCCAGCATCTGATGCCCTTTTCAAGGGAAAACCAACTCGGATCACGACACTGCCTTAACGACTTTTCATCCTCACGACATAAGGCCTCTCTATGAGCTACCTAGGGCTATGAAATAACAAGTGTGCACCACACCTACATCAATAGACTCATCTAGGTCAAGCTACTAATTCATGCTCCCCTTTATAGTACGGCCAAAGGATAAAACAAAGACCTAAGACTACCTAAGTGTCCTTCAACATTGGACATGAACTCCATACGCCCGTATCGTTGCCATTACCGTGACCTAACTCATTCCTGTTTCTGCAAAACACACGTTAGTCACAGTAATCTTATGTTTCATCCAATCACCGAAACCCACTAGGGGCCAAGATGTGTTCACCTCCTCACTCTCTCATTCTCTCTCACCTTTTTCTCCCACCACCACCTTCCGTCACCAAAGAGAGCAAGAGAGAGAGGGAGAGCTGGAGAGCCAAAACCCCAAGAAATCATTGTGCCATGACCTTCCAAGGGCGCCGTGGCGGCCATCGCCTGCCGGACGGATTCGAGTGTCCGCCGCCGCCCTCCATTCCGTGTCTGGGGCAATACCCCACATCAATATTGAGGAATCTCCACCGCGCGGCCATGACGCTGCCGCACCACGCCGGCGGCTATGGGGCTCCACCAATCCTGCATCGGCCATGGGCCTGCCGCTTCTCTCCATGGCCGCAGGTCTCGGTGCCCTGTGCCACAGGTCGATGGCAGCCGAGGCGCCAAGGAAGCTACTTGCACCATGCCCTGAGCTTGCGCCGACGGTAGCAACTGCTGCGTCGGCTTCTACTACTATGCCCTCATCTGCAGCTCCGGCCAGCTGGGTCTTCTCTGTGTCGGCGCTGCCGTCTCCTTCTAAACTACGTGACATGGCCGACAAGGTGTCGTTCATGTCCAATGGATTCGTGTGCCCACCGTCGGCCTCCACTCCGCGCCCGGTGCCATGCCCCTCATCAAGATCTTGGATTTTCCACCACGCTGGCTATGGCGCTCTGCCAGTCCTACATCGGCCATCGGCCTGCTGCTTCTCTCCGCGACTGCAGGTCTCGGTACCCACTGCGCCGTCTGTTGGAGCCGAGGCTACGAGGAAGCTGCTCGCGCCGCGCACTGAGCTTCCACCGGTGGCAGCAGCTGTTGCGTCGACTTCTACTACTACGCCCTCGTCCACGGCTCCGGCCGGCTGGGTCTTCTCCGTGCCGGCACCACCGCATCCTGCTGCACTAAGTGACGTGGCCAACAATGTGTTGTTCGTGTCCGATGGACTCGTGTGCCCGCCGCTGGCCTCCCTTTTATTTACTAGTTTTATAAGTTCTCCTTGAGTTTCTTTTATAGTAGGAAGTTCTCCAAAAGTATGAAAGGATGGAGGTCTATGTTCCAACCACTCTAGTGTGGTTGGATTCTGCTGAACAACCCAAAGAAATGGTACGAGGCACATCCAGAATGAGGTCACTGCGTGAACTACCAATCGCCCCACTATCTGCTAGTCTGCTTCGACTCGAACTTCTTTCATGTCAAGCTTCCTTGCGATTGTTCGCGCCGCAATGAGGCTCGGGAAGAAATACAGCGGGCTCTCCTCCACTATCGTTCCGGGTTGATGAATATAATCAATCACTATCTATAAACAAATCCTTTATCCACCGTGCTTGCCTTGGCTCTAGAAAGTCGGCGGACATAAGAGGGAACAGCCGGTGGTTGACGGATGGTTGGCACTGTGTCTAAGATTGAGCAAGCAGCATGCATTATCTTCTTATTGGAAAGATTCCATTCCTAACTTAGTGAACAGAGTTTGATCAATTCATTCTACGAGAGGACTGGGTTGGGTCAACCTATGGTGTACTGGTTGTTATGCCAATAGCAGTGCCGGGCAACTAAGTTGGTATGGAAGAACTGCTGCGCCGCGGGAAATCCTTCTCTATACAAGTTCTCGTACGAGGTTTTTGAACAGAACTTCGATAGGCGAGAGGTGTAAGCACCGCGAGGTGTGAATCGATCTCGTACTAAACGAATGGAACTTTCCAACCATTGAGAAAAGGTCTCATCCTTCAATATCATGATTGGGTCAACCAGGCCAGATCATAAGTGAAATAGTTTGATCAGGTCGACCATTAAGAGATCATGAGCCGCGTCCGGTGCCATACCCCTCATCAAGATCAGAGATTTTGCATCGCGTGGCCATGGTGCTACCGCACCACGCCGGCTATGGCGCTCCGCTGGTCTTGCATCGAACATCGGCCTGCCCCTTCTCTCCACGGCCGCATGTCTCGGTGCCCATTGCGCCGTCGGTGGCAGCCGAGGCGCCCACGAAGCTGCTCGTGCCGCGTACCACGCTTGCGCCAGCGGCAGCAACAGCTGTGTCAGATTCTACTACGCACTCGTCCATGGCTCCGGCCAGCTGGGTCTTCTTTGTGTCGGCGTCGTCGTCTCATGCTGGACTATGCAACGTGGCTGACAAGGTGTCGTTCGTGTTCGAGGCCGCGCTGCCGCCGCCGGGGGCAGCTGGCCCCTCGGCACTAGATCTGGCGTCGGCCTGCCTCCCGAGACCTGCTCGGCGAGGCCTCGAGAGGAGGTGCGTCGTCAACACCTCCCTCGACGACGACGTCAAAAACAACAGCAACTTGCACGTCGTGAGCTATACATTCTTTTCTCATCGCCCTTCATTTACTGCATCTTCTAGAGAGATAGTCAAAATTGAGTCCGAAAATTGCTGAAATTATGAACCCTTAGCTTCGAGTCTATCATGATGTTGTTGTCTGTTTTTGTGTTACTGATCGATGGATCTCCTAGATCTAGTCTCCGGCTCTTGTCCTGCGTTTTATATCAGTTTCTTTGGCAGCGTTGTTGCGCCACATGTTTAATTTATGATTTTTATTACTTTCTAGGTAAACGTTCTCTTCTGTGGATTTAAAATTTGAATTCCAGCGATTGGTGTGACCGTGTTGGATGCAGTCCGACTGGCTTTATTTAAACAGAAGATTAGAGTCTCAGTTCAAGACTTCTATTTGATGCTAAACTGGAACATGATTGATGAGTCCCAACATTAAGGAAGCAACCATTTGTGTTTGGCCGAGACTTAAAGGATGAGTGTAAGTATTCTAAACCTATATTACACATTTTACTGGTACTTTTTTAATAAAATATGTGTTAATGATGATTTGTCAATTAAATGGAAATATCTTGATTCTTGTTTGTCACACCATAGTTTTTGTTCATTATATGTGTGAGGTTGTTGTTTACCTAAAAGCTTGTAGTTTAATCCAGCCTACCTCAAATCTTGAATTTGGTCTGCCCTAATGAGAAGTCAAACTTTGATAAGTTTGCTCAAATATTTACTTTCATAATAAATTTATTTGGATATTTAATATTTTATATATTTAGTCAAACTTAAAAAGTTAACTTGTTGATATATATACATGATATTTGTATTAATATATATGAACATAGGAATGGAGACCTTCCTCTCTCTACATCTCTCTAATATGATCTTCTAATTGCAACTAGAAAAACTCAACAACTAGAACTAGAAGAACTAGAACTAGAGGAACTAGAACTAGTTCTAATTGTAAATGAACTAGTAGAGATTCATCTAGAAGGATCTCTACTCTACTTGAAACCCTAGTTTTTTATGTGTACATGAATAATGAAGATGGAGATGCCTCCCCAGGGGGTCTGGGTCTGGTTTTATAGCCCGGAGGGATGAACCGTAGCCCTTGGATCAAACCGACTTTAATGAGTGGTTGAGATGCGTAGTAGAGTAGTATTGAAACAGGTCACACGAAGAGGAGTGACTTTATAGAAAAGAGTAATAATAAAATGGACACATTATGAAAATATACTCTATGGTATATCTAATGAAACAAATTTGAGATCATCAATCTTAATAGTTTTTTCTAGAAATTTGGTCAAAGTTTAAAAAGTTTGACTTAGGACAACTCTAGAAATTTATTTATTCGTGGACGAAGGGAGTACTTACGAGTATTAATGGTGCACTAATCACAAAACTAATTACATGGTGGATGGATTTGCCAGATGATTTCTTAAACCTAATTAATGCATCATTAGCATATATTTACCATAACACCATGTTGTCAAAATCATGGATTATTTATATGTTTTAAAAAATATTTCCGCAAATTAGTGTAGTCTCTTATTTTCTTTAATTAGTCTATTTTTAATACTTCAAATTAGTGTCTAACCATCTATTGTGATACTGTGACAGTGATTAAAATTTTGAACTTCATTCCCCATTACATCGAGTGTTTAGACACTAAGTTGAAGTATTATATACAGACTTACAACACTACTTTTTGAAATGAAGACTAACTTGCTAGCCTAAATAGTCCGTGATTTGATAATGTGATCCTACATTAAACATGTGCTAAAGATGTATTATTTAGACTTAAAAAAGTCATCTGTCTATGTCCTTAGCTTTAAAATTTTGTCTACGTTTAGTAGAGTAGTCATGCATTCGATGTGACACCCTTAACTTTAGCCCTTGAACAAAACTAGGTCCTGGCCTTAATATATTTTCTCTCGTAAGTCCTCCATCTATATAATTAGTTTCGTATATAGTCAATATTTATCACTCTTAAAAATAATCAAACATTCTTGTGGAACCCCCGAACTGGTCGTGATGGTAACGCTACCGTTGTTAGACTACCTGCACTCATATTTCTCTATATCTCTCCTCTAAAAGGAATATTTCATCCTGGTCATCGATATTCTCTCTTTTATATCTAATTCTTCCGCACTCATCCATCCTTTATATCTCTCCTCTATATCGAGTAGGACCCACATGTCAGTTTTTTTATTCTATTTTTCCCTCCCCATCCTCTCTCTCTCTCCCTTATCCACCTGTACCCCTCTCTCCCCCATCCTCACCCGCGTCTCTCTCTCTCGTCTCGGCAGCGCCGACCGTCTCTCCTCTCGGCCCTGCTCTCTCCCCTGCGCGCGTCGGCGAGGAGGAGGGCAGCGGCGGCCAGGCCTTCGGCGCAAGTCGCGGTCGTACCCGCAGGCGCCGAGGCGGTCGAGCACGGCGGCCTCCTCTCCGACGGACCAGCGCCGGCGAAGGGAAGCGGCGCACGGCCTGGTGGGGCTCTCCGGCGGCGAACCTACTCGGGCGGCCGGCGAGCACCGGCTTCTCCCCTGCTCCTCTACTCCAGCGCCGCCGTGGTGGGTGGAGGCCAGAGGAGGGCGCGAGCGGCGGGCGGCCTTGCCCTCCTCCGGCAGCCCTTCCTCCCTCTCTAGCCGGCGGACGGCGCGCGGGCGGCCTTGCCCTCTGCTCCAGCGGTGTCCTCTTCCTCCTCGCGGTCACGGCAGGGGCAGTCCTCCTCCGACGTGGCGCAATACCGTAGGGACGGGAAGCGCGCTCGGAATAGCGGACGCGGGGGTCTCCTCTTCGATACCGGATCAATTTAGCGTTCGCGCTGCAGCCATTTTTTCGGTAAAAACTAGGAAGCTTTATGGGTCACTGTTGCGGGTGGTCTTAGACCGCTACCATTGTAAGGCTTTCCCTTTTAGCCTCGTGTTTCGTTCCCCACGGCTAAAAGTGATGGGGCTTTTTTTTATTCTAGTGGGAAGTAGTACATATACTAGGAAGTACTAGTAGAGAGGAGTAGACTTTGAGGGAAAATTAAACTCCAACTCTGAGTGCATAGTTTTATGGATGACTGCCATATTTAATCTTTGTATTGTGAATTGATCAAATGTGTCATAAAATTATATATCCTTTTCCAACTCTATCATGCCTTGTACTGGGTTGGATTTGGTGAGATAATTCGAGATACTTACGTAACTGAAAAACACAATTCTGTAATTTCCAAATGAGTATCTCCGAACCTACTTCATGAGAGAGAGAGAGAGAGGACAAAAAAGGAAAACATTCAGAGCACCCGGCCAGTCAAAGTAAGTACCAACAATGAGAAAATCTTTTTATTAAAACACTAGCACACACCAATGAGATAACCTTCAGTTCAGAGCACGCATATGGTAATCTGAAGCGAGATGTTCAGAGTCTCTTTTTTTTTAGACGAGAGATATTCAGAGTCTCAGACTAGTACTAGAACCACCAGACAAGAATTCTATATGTTTTGCATCAAGTACGTACTAATCATCTGAACTTGATAAAATGACCAAAAATAAAGCATGAGCTCCATTTTCTGATTGATAAATCAAATGATTCAACTACTGATGCACTAAATTTGGGCATTTCACTACTGATTTGGGGATTTACTACTGATCTGCAACTAAATTAAACGAACAAGCATGGATTTCACTACTGTAACCTACACTGATTGAACGCAAGAGGTGGATTACCATGGGATTTACAGAAGGACTTGCCTCCATGGATCCCAATTCCCAGGACTGGATTTTACCGAGACCTTGGTAAACTGGGGAGTCCATCCTGGTTTCATCACCATGAAATGAAACGTTCTGGTTCTCTTTGGTAAAACTAGATGATACCCCGCGTTGCTGCGGGAATTTGGTAATGTTATATAGGAGGACCTCTCTAGTGTAAAATATTAATTCATTTATTTAAACTTTTGATAGATACATCATACAGCTCATGTCACTATTGACGTCGGAAGTGATCCGAATCACACATCAACAGGGCTAGAACGCCCGAAGAGGTTGCGGTTCAACCTGAGACAGCAGGAACCCCTGCTAAACCGTTGAAAACCGATCTAGACACCGGTTTGGATTGATCTAGGGGTTTGGGCTCCTGTGTTGATAATCTCTAGAACTCCTCCCGGGAAGACCTGTCGGGGAGAAGCACGTAGAGGTTGTTCTAGGACCAGCAAGGCCGCCTAGAACGCCGTCGAGCCTCGCCGGGAGACGCGCCGAACAACAAGGTATAGGGGAAAAAGGGGTAAAAGGAATAGTAGATTGATTTTGATCGATTAGTGTTGGATGTCTCAATCGGCCATGATCCTCTCATATATATAGAGGGGGTTGGTCTTATCGCAATAGGAAACATCTTCAGATACGATCTCCAAGTTTTCAATCCGAACTCTATCAATATATAGAATCCAATCCGGACGCAACAAAGTAACCCTAATCTCGCTGATCCTTAGATCGACCAGATTGGTCTAAATCAGTCTTAATGGGCTTTATCAGCCCATACTGATCAATGAATCGTCGCCGGACTTAGCCTTCATCATAACCATAAGGCCTCTAACCAGCGCCACATGGTCGGACACAAACATTGACTGGTCGGAAGTCCAAAATGATCAGGCCCATTTGACTTAGACATCCGATCCATCAAATACGAAATAATAGAAGACAAATTCGACTCTAATATTACAGGACGAATACTTCTTTTAAATTTACTTTTACCTGTGACACTTTTGAGTGTCAACATATGCCCCCTGTTTTTAGGTGATCTTTAGCGAAACCTAAAAACAAACCGAATAACAACGATGTCCAACTCATCGGCTATTCGATAATTAAGGATAAACTCTCTGACTATTTTTTGTTCTAAGGGTGATACATGTATCGACCATTGCTTGGAAGACACTTAGGCTTCTTGCCAAACACTTGGAAAGTACTTTTTCAGATACCTTCTGTTTATTGCTCTTGGGAGACTTTCACCTTGTAATGTCTCTAGCACATATGCATTCCGAATATTACTTTGATCACTTTATAAGGACCTTCCCAACTCGGCGACCACTTGCCAAACTTGTTGCTTCTCGATCCGAGTGGTAGTATTGTCTTCCATACTAATTCTTCCACTTGGAATGATTTGCTTCTCACCTTTTTGTTGTATGCTTTGGCAACCCGGGCTTTGTCTTTCTCCATCTTCTTAAGAGCCTTTAACCTCTTATCGGTCACTTCATCAACGTTGTCCATCATGGCATCATGATACATAACAGCAGATAAATCATTCTGTCTAGCTAGTCTATATGCATCCAGATTTACCTCGACGGGCAACACTGCTTCTCGTCCATATACCAGCTCGAAAGGAGTGACCTTTGTAGCACCATGTCTTGACACACGATGAGCCCATAAAGCCTCAGACAAAACCTCATGCCACCTTCTTGGGTTATCCTCAATCTTCTTTTTGATAAGCTTGATCGAAGTCTTGTTACTAGACTCAGCTTGGCCATTAGCTTGAGCATAGTACGGAGATGAATTGAGCATCTTTATTTTGTATAATTCGGCAAAATCTCGCACCTCTTTAGAAATAAAAGACGTTCCTTGATCTGTGGTTAACGCCTGGGGTATGCCGAAACTATGTATAATATGCTAAGTGATAAACTCAATTACCTCCTTATGTGTCATATTCTTCAAAGGCACCGCTTCAGTCCACTTAGTGAAATAATCTGTAGCGACTAGAACAAAACGATGTCCCTTTGAAGATGGGGGATGAATTTGGCCAATGAAGTCTAGCCCCCAACCACGAAAAGGCCACGGTTTGATAATAGGATGGAGCATAGCAGCAGATGCAAGTTGTACGTTTCCAAACCGTTGACATTCTTCGCATCCTTTGTAGTAACGAAAACAATCGGCCATCATTGTGGGCCAATAAAATCCAGCTCTACGCAATAGCCATTTCACCTTAGGCGTCGATTGATGTGTACCACAAATACCTTCATGAACTTCTCCCATAGCCACCTTTGCTTGATCAGATCCCAAACACTTAAGTAACAAGTCTTCGGCAGTTCTTCGGTAAAGCTCATCATTATGCAGTACATATTTAAATGCATTCCGCCGAATACTTTGATCAACCTTAGTACTCGGATCATTAAGATATTTAAGTAGGGGAGTTCTCCAATCTTCTAAATCAGTTCCACTTACTTCGGACCGATTTAGAGTCCCTTTAGACAAATCAATCGTTCCAAGATCAACCAGGTCAATCGGACGGATTAACTGACCTGATTCATAAACAACCTGGTCGGCCATAGTATCTACCCAAGCATGCTTAACATATACCTGGTTACCGGGGTATGGTGGCCAAACTAGTTTTAAAACACTCTGGTCGGCCATAGGAACCGATAATACTTCCGCATGCTGTTGCACCGACTTTATGTGAAAATTGCATTTACTAACATAATAGCCAGATGCTTGTTGAGCTAACATGTTGGCTTTATGATTTTCATGCCTTGGTATATGCCGAATCTGGAATTCGGCAAAATGAGTAATGATGTCAAGGCACATATCAAGATAAACATTTAACGATCCCTTTAGACATTGAAATTTACCAGCAACTTGTTCCACTATTAGTAAGGAATCGCCATAAGATTCAACATGCTTAACCTCTATGGAACATAATATTTCTAAATCGAATAAAAGAGCTTCATATTCGGCTTGATTATTAGTACACAAGTAATCTAATCGGCTCAGCATTTCAAACTCAGCACCATTAGGAGAAATGATGACCACACCAACACGTTGGCCCTCCTTACAAGCCGAACCATCAAAATAAAGTTTTCATGGAGTAAAAGTAAAATAGCCGATTTCATCCTCTAAACTTATACCATGCTCAACAATGAAATCAGCAAGAACTTGATCCTTCAAAGTTTTCAATGGTTCATAGGTCAAGTCAAACTCAATCAATGCATACACCCATTTGCCAATCCTTCCTCTAAGGATAGGCCGATATAATATGTGCTTAATTACATCGGCTTGGCATGCAACAATACATGTACTAGATAGCAAATAATGTCTCATTTTACCACAAGCATAGTACAAGGATAAACATAATTTCTCAATATGGGCGTACCTTGTCTCGGGATCAAGAAGACGGCGACCAATATATGCAATGACGTATTCTTTACCTCCATCTTCTTGTGTTAAGACTGCTCCAATAACCCTTTCATCGGCGGCGACATAGAAACTGAAAGGGATTCCTCTTTTAGGCGCCCGAAGAACTGGTGGAGATGACAAATATTCCTTTATCTTTTTGAATGCTTCTTGTTGCTCTGTCCCCCAAGTGAACTTAGTCTCATTCTTTAGCTTCAATATAGGGTAAAAGGAATAATTTTCCTGGACAAGTTTGCAATAAATATCCTCAAGTAGTTCACTTTCCCTAAGAACTTCTACAAGTCCTTTTTGCATGTAGGCGCCTGAACTTTCTTGATCTTTTCTATCCTTTTAGGATCAATCTCTATGCCTTTGTCGTGAATGATGAACCCTAAAAACTTCCCAGCCGACACATCGAAAGCATATTTTAGTGGATTCATCTTCAAACCATAGCGACGCATCCTCTCAAATGCTAGACGTAAATCGGCCAGATGAGACATATGGACAGCCGATTTAATCACAATATCATCAATATATACTTCCATGATTATCCCAATTAAATCATGAAAGATCAGATTCATAGCGCGTTGATAAGTAGCACCTGCATTCTTCAAATCGAATGTCATCACGACACATTCAAAAAGACCAACGAACCCAGGACAAATAAAGACCGTTTTGGACATATCCTCTTCGGCCATGAATATCTGATTATAACCAGCGTTGACGTCAAGAAAACTGACAACCTGATGTCCTGAAGCATCATTGATTAACATATCGGTTGTAGGCATAGGATACTCATCTTTGGGAGTGGCTCTATTTAAATCTCTAAAATCAATGCAAACCCTGATTTTCCCGGTGTCTTTCTTCTCCACAGGCACGATATTAGAGACCCACTCCACATACCTGCGAGGCTGGATAAACTCCGCTTGTAATAACTGATTAATTTCCTCTTTAATCCGGTCATATATTGTAGAATTAAAACGACGAGGATGTTGCTTGAATGGTCAGAACCCCGGCTTAATAGGAAGTCGATGCTCAACAAGTTGTCGGTTCAACCCGGGCATCTCCGTATAACTCCATGCAAAGCAATCAACATACTCCTTCAGAAGCATGATTAACTTTATTTTATAATCGGCTTCAAGATTCTGATTTACAAAGGTCGGCCTAGGTATAGAACCATCCCCAATATCTACTTGTTCTAAAGGATCGGCCGACGTGAAACCTTGGTCCAACTTATTGAGCTCATCAAAATCATCTAGCCTCACGATCTCGGTCTTCACCGGTCCGATCTTGTTCACACACGCTGTTTTAACCCATCAACATTAGTATCCATTAAATTACATGATAACGTTGAACCGATTGTCGGTCGGTTTTAAAGATACTGGTACAAAACCTTCCCTAGTAACACTAACAAACTAAAAATCAGAAAGGTCTCGACCAGACAGACAAGCAATAGTATCATGCCCCCCGAGCAAAGGAGCATCGGTCGTAGCTACATAGGCCGATGAATCTGAGTGCACCACCTCAACACTGTCTCCTACCCACTGAATGAGAAACTGATGTAAACTAGAAGGTATGCACCGATTAGCATGAATCCAATCACGCCCAAGTATAAGGTTATAGATACCTTGTATGTCGGCGACGAAGAAAGCAGTGGCCAAAGTCTTGCTTCCAACGGTCAGTTCCATGGACGCAACTCCTTTGGCCGGAATGGGATCTCCTCCTCCGACTCCAGTGATAGTCATGTTGGTCTTGATCAGTTCTTCATCGGTACCGCCGAGCTTCTGGTAAAGCGAGTATGGCATCAAGTTCACGATTGCCCCGCTGTCGACCAGCATCTTGTGAACTGGTGTACCATTGATGTGACCCTTTATATGCAACGGCTTAAAATGATTGACGGATTCCTTTGGCTTCTGGAATACAGTAGTCTGCGTAGCGAAGTTAAATTTTGCTACCGTCGAATCATCTCCGACCACATAGTAGTCGGCCAATAAGTAAACTACATTGACCTCTACCCTTTCTGGGGAAGGTTCATAGCCCACCATTTCCTCATCTTGTTCTTCATGTAATTCTTCACTGGTCGCAGTAATACCAGTGGAGGAAACAGGGTTACTAAGAAGCGAGCCTAATCCCATCGGCACATCAGGAACTGATTCGGTCTCGGACCCTGGTCGGGTCGGCTCAATTCCTGATCCAGTAGTAATCGACTCAACCTGCTCGACTGCCAAGCTGGTCGGCACCTGTCCTGAGGTGGTCGGATTGGTGTCCGACTTGGTTGGTTCCGAAGCCACTTTAGTAGATTCAGCACTCAGATTGGTCGGCTCAGGATCCGACCTATTTAACTCTACTATCGTCAAGGTTGACTTTTGATTGCATGCTGGCTCTTCACCTCCTCGCTTGCCCTGAGGGAAAATAGGATGTGTTGAATTAAATACGTCTTCCCTCATTTTGTCGAGCCGTTCTTTCTTCTATTTGTTGCAGCGAGCCCTTTGCAGTTTTCTTCGCTGAGTTTTAGTCAAACCAGGCGGACACCATCTGGGCTGTATGTATTTGGGGTCACGCTCAATAGGTTTCTCTACCTCTACCTCAACCGAAGTATCTTGAGCTTCTGGGACCTCTTATGTTGCTGGCTCCTCAACCACCATCGGCTCAGGTTCATTGGCAAGAGGGACTTCCATAGACCCGATTGTAATAGTGGGGACCGGGTCGGGTTTGGTCGGAGAGGCAATAGGAACACTTTGCACCTTCTTGGGTACATAGACCTGTCGCATCTGCGTCTTCCTTGTTTCCTGAGAGGTTAAAGTCTTTGACGCGACTAGTCGATTCTGACTAGAGCTCGGCCGATCACCCAAGCGATCGAACACTAAGACTCTTGCAGGCTGATTAGTCGGAATTCCCCATCCTGGTTGATAATACATATGTGCCGGCATAGGGTAGGGCACCCATACTCCTTGAGGACCCCATTGCGGTGGTGACGAAATAGGAGGGGCCCACTAATGGTAATATGGGCCAGCCTTTGGTGCCGGATACGTCGCCTGAGACACCATCATCTATTTGGATTTCTCATCCTCACGCTTCGGAGGAGTAGACTCTCTCTTTTTTAAGGGCCGATTCTGTGAATTCGCCTTTTGCTGCTTGTATTTGGCCATGAGCTTGTCAAAAGTACATGGTTCTCTAGCGACTTTCCCCTTACTCCTGTCCGCATTAGTCTTCCAAGTGCCAACTTCAGGTTTCTGCGGGACAAAAGTGCGGATGACACGTACTCCGGAAGGGGTAGAGTCTTTAGAAACGGTTACACCGACTGTATCAGTCGATTTATTGACCTCACTGGAATTGGCAAAGACCGACCTTACCTGGTTGGCCTTCTGTTCCGGCTGCTTTGAAGATGAACCAGACTGGTCGGCTTGAGGACCCGACTTGGTCGGCCTTTGTTGTGCTGCCCTGGTCTCAAAATACCTTTGTCTATACAAGTGTCGTGCTGACCCTGTAGTGATTGTGAGTTTATTCTTGCCATCACCACTTTTCTCGAGCACCACCTTGCGCCCCGAATCGTTCTCAGTATTCGGTGTCACCCGTGGTTTGTCGATAATAACATTTTTTCCTTTGGTCGTACCGGCTTGCTCTGGACGAATCAGAACAGCAGGGTTCCCTGCTTCCACCATGTGAACCGGGAAAGGGGTAGTACTGATCTGCATCTCAGTTAGACTCAATCGTCCTTCATTGAGGGCCGATTGGACCTGTCGACGGAAAACATTGCAGTCGTTAGTGGCATGAGAGAAAGAATTATGGTATTTGCAATAAGCTCTCCTTTTTAATTCATTGGGTGATGGCAAAGTATAATTAATTTTGAGATAACCGAATTTAAGTAATTCATCAAATATTCAGTCACATTTAGAAAAATCAAAAGTAAATTTCACCTCCTCACCCCGATTCTTCTGAATCGGTTTAAGGGAAGGACAAGTGACTAGTTTATTTTGCGCTGACCATAAAACTTCGGCAGCGTAACAATCTTTAGATTCATCGTCGGAACTATCAGAATTTATCTCGGCAATGTGTACACTCGATCGATGAGTCTTATAAGGATCATAGGGTTCTTTAAAGCGCGATTCTATCGAAACGACCTTTTGCAACAGTTGATTTACATTAAAGAAATCATGATGCTCAAGTTTATCCTTGATTTCTCGACGTAGACCAGCGAGACATAGATCTGTTAGATCTCTATCGGAGATCCTCAAATGAAAACATTGGTTTTTAATTTCTTTAAAACGTTTAAAGAATTGACCACAGACTCACTACGTCCTTGTCGAACCGATGTAAGATGTGATAACCTAGTTTTTTGGACTCCGTCATAAAGTGATTATGAAATTTTTTCTTCTAATTCGGCCCAAGAACCTATGGTGCATTCTGGTAGTGACTAAATCAGGCGAAAGCTGTACCAGTAGAGATAAAGGAAAATGTCGTATATTCATAAATCTAAAGTACTAGCTTCACCCATTTGTGCGAGGAACATGCTGACATGTTCCATAGTCGTTTTACTGCCGTCACCACTAAACTTATAAAAATCCGGTACCCTCCAACCGTCAGGTGCTTTCATAAAATTGAAATATGAAGGGTACGATTTAGAATAAGTAGTTCTGGTAGGCTTGAATTGGACCCCTAAACTGGTCTCAAGCGACCTAGTTATTTCTTCCTTAAACCGATTTATGGCTCTTCCAAAATCGGTGTTGGCAAGGTCGGTGGTGCCACCATGCATGGGATTGTGGCTTGGTGACTTCGACGGATTGGGTAACACTGTTCCCTGTCCTCCTGAAGTCCTGTTTGTCGAGATACCCCGGTCGGTCTGTGTTGTCCGACCAGTGCCATGATGAACGTGATCGGTAGTTGCCGAGGTACCGACTTCACCGCCTCTGGTCTCAGTAGACCCTAATTGTCCGAAATTAATGTGTGAAGCCTTCCCCCTAAAAGAATGAAAAGGCATGCCGAACTGTGGTTGTCCAGTTGGGACTTCGGGTTCGAAAATTTTACCTTCTAACTTATCCATGCGGTCGCTAAGCAATTTAAATGAATGCTGGATAGTATTGGTGAGAGTTTTTGAAGAATCAACCAGCATTGCGGAATAATCAGCATGGGTAGGGTAAGAATCTTCAGGTACCTTAGTTTTTACCTTGTCAGTAGCGTCTTCAGTGTTCGTATTTGTCGTGGTGGGGACGATCTCGCTGAAGTCTGGCTCCTTGTCCTGAGTGATCCTGCCGCGCCGATCCTTCGAGCAGCTTTCCAAGAAAGCCTTTAATACGGCATCGAGCTTGGCCTGCGCCGGTTGCTTCAACTCGTCGGGGAGCTCATCAATGCCTGCAGGACGGACGATGTTATCCTTATCGGCAGCACCGTCTTTGCCGCCCATGTTGGTAGTAGATGAGATTTTAATCTTCCCCAGCGGAGTCGCCAAAAAATGTGTTGACGTTGGAAGTGATCTGAATCACACACCAGCAGGGCTAGAACGCTCGAAGAGGTTGCAGTTCAACCAGAGACAGCAGGAAACCCGGCTAAACCGTCGAAAACCGATCTAGAGACCGGTTTGGATCGATCTAGGGTTTTGGGCTCCTGTGTTGATAATCTCTAGAACTCCCCCCGGGAAGACCCGTCGAGGAGAAGCCCGTAGAGGTTGTTCTAGGACCAGCAAGGCCGCCTAGAACGCCGTCGAGCCTCGCCGAGAGACGCGCCGAACAGCAAGGTAGAGGGGAAAAAGGGTAAAAGGGATAGTAGATTGATTTTGATCGATTAGTGTTGGATGCCTCAATCGGCCATGATCCTTTCATATATATAGAGGGGGTTGGTCTTATCCCAATAGGAAACATCTTGAGATACGATCTCCAAGCTTCCTATCCGGACTCTATCAATATATAGAATCCAATCCGGACGCAACAAAGTAACCCTAATCTCGCCGATCCTTAGACAATAGGAAACATCTTCAGATACGATCTCCAAGTTTCCTATCCGGACTCTATCAATATATATAATCCAATCCGGACGCAACAAAGTAACCCTAATCTCGCCGATCCTTAGATCGACCAGATTGGTCTAAATCAGTCTTAATGAGCTTTATCAGCCTATACTGATCAATTAATCGTCGCCGGACTTAGCCTTCATCATAACCATAAGGCCTCTGACCAGCGCCACCTGGTCGGACACAAACATTGACTGGTCAGAAGTCTAAAATGATCAGGCCCATTTGACTTACAAGATCCGATCCATCAAATACGAAATAATAGAAGACAAATTCAACTCTAATATTACAGGCCGAATACTTCTTTTAAATTTACTTTTACCTGTGACACTTTTGAGTGTCAACGGTCACAATAATTATTTTGGCATGGATCACACACTTGACTACTGCTTGTTTGTCGTAAAACGTAAAATGACCCTGCCAAATCACAATCACTCCTTTGATGATCCTAGCCTCCTAGGAAATTATTAACAACTTGAAAAGATTGGAGCTTCCCTTTGTGATGATGAGAATTATATATACATTTTTCCAATCAAAAGATGAAGCATCTCGAAAAGTTTGCTAGGATAAAATCTGACCCGTCCCTGCTTTCTGAAGCATTCCAAAGCGATCGCGTGAAGATGCGGAGCACCTGGCTGTGTTCAGATATGGCGTTTGCGCCCTCAAGTAGTGCACCACCAAGCACCAGCCACCAGTTTGCGATTGCGCTGCTCATCACTGTGAGCGCGCAGCAGGCCACGTAGACCATGGGTTATAGCAGCGCCTCCCCGACCATGGCCATGCCAGCGCTGAATCCTCCATGCATATAGACGCCAATCGCCGGAGCGACCGTGCCAGCTCGCCCAGATCTGCACCGCTAGGACGCTGAATCCGCCAAAGCCACGCCTGCTCGCTACGGTATTGATCTTGTTTCATCAATATCTTGCCTTCTCGGGAGCCATGCATGTGTCAATGGATAGGCGCTGCTGTGAATGGTTGGTCAGGTGCGTGGTTGAACCATGCTTTCTCGTAGTTTTATAGGGTGGAGATGGCGAGGTTTTGCATCAGTTCCCCTCTATACCTATATTAGTTGTCGTTTTAGAAAAGATTAGAGTTAAATATTAGAAATATAAATTATCATAACTATTAAGTTTCTAAGTTTATAAATATAAATTATATAAATAGATTTGTCTCCAAGAATACTTTCTTAAAAGTATACATATATCACTTTTCCATAAATATTTTTATAAAAATAAGAGGTCAAAATTGTCTTTTGAAGACCGTGTCGCTGTCCTAAACGTCAACTAATATTGATATGGAGAGAGTACTAAAAATGCAGTCTCCTTGTCTTCTGCTGCTCGTAAATGATGATGGGTGGGAAGCCGTTTCATTCATTGCAAATACGCGTGTGCACAACGGAAATGTGTGAAATAAGGTGAAACGATAAAAGGTGTGCATGCACCAATATGATGATGACGTGGATGCACCAGAAGCCAGGAAAATCATGCAGTGGGGTTCTCCTACCTAGGTATAGGAGATAGGAGATACTATAAATAAATATATAAATAAATACATTGACACGTCATCAAATTTGCCTAATGGCACCATAACACTACGTACAGTATGTACTACTCACTACCAGAGACTAGGTCTTTGCCGAGCGTCCGGTTTTTTGCCGAGAGCCAAAATATGGGCACTCGGCAAAGAGCCCTTTACCGAGAGCCGACCCTCGGCACAATAAGAATCTCGGAAAAGTTTGCTATGCCGAGGGCCCAACCACTAGTACAGAACAGGCCTATTGCCCCGGGCCATTTTGGCCTTTAGCCCCGGACATGGAGCCGGGGCTAAGGAATCGGGACTAAAGCCCCGACCTTTAGCCCCGGTTCCATGGCCCGGGGCTAATGGAGGGACCTTTAGCCCCGGTTGGTAACACCAACCGGGACTAAAGAGGCCAGCCACGGGGGCCCGGCTGGAGGCACCTTTAGCCCCGGTTGGTAACACCAACCGGGACTAAAGGGGCCTCCAGCCGGGCCCCGTGGCTGGCCTCTTTAGTCCCGGTTGGTGTTACCAACCGGGGCTAAAGATCCATCTGCTTTTTTCTTTTTTCTTTTTCTGTTCTTTTCAATTGGTTATTGTTTTTGGTTTTACAATTACATTAGGTTTTCTAATACGTATTCTTCGCTGCTAATATATTCTATTATATTAGGCCAGTTTCAAATACACGTATTATTCTTCGCTGCTAATAAATATATATAAACACATAATTTACAATTACACACAAATGAATATGAAACTATACATATATATATATAGAGCTAGCTATACACACATATGTACATAAAATATACAACATTATCCATCATGCATGCTTAACTTGATATTTACACACAAATATATAACCGTTCCTAACTTAGAGGTCATACAAGTGTTCATCTTGGTTTGGCTTCATTGGTTCGTCTTTATTAAACCAATACTCGGTGCCAGACTTAAGGACATGGTCATTAAGGAAGCCCGCGATGGTCTCTTGAATTGCTTTGAGGCGGACCTTATCCATCACCTGGTTCTTCAACCATGTCTCCTTCAATTTGGATTAAAATAAAAAGAAAGTATTAACATACATAATATTTATGTAATAGCAACAAAAAATAAAATAAATTTTTACATGTTACGTACTTGCTGACTCTGTAAAGGAGTTCTTTTTTCATACACCGTCAGGAACTCGCAAACATAGTACCCACATAAATTGTTTCCCGGTGACTGCCGTAGAACCCACTGTACAATATGTAAAAAGAGTACTCTCGGTTGAGCGTGCGTCTGCTGAGTGATGCTAATTAAGGTAAAGAGGCAGGGAGGTACTCTACAACTTACATTTAGGACTAGAGGATCAGGAAGTTGCGCTTTCAGATCCGGACGGTGTTTCTGAACAAACCAAGTCCAAACCCTTCACAATAATTGGAACGTTAATTAACTATTGCAGAGTTAAAGAGCTATAGCAAGAATCAATATTTAAAGATCACATTACCCTCGGATAATATTAATCATATCTTGGTAATCTTCTTGTGGTTTTCTCAGAGAGTCATAGATTAGCAAACGACTCTCGTGGAGATCGATCACCATTAGAATCCAGTGAAAACTGCATTTATGTTTATATAGTCAACACATATATATATCTTTATGTCAACCTATAATAAAATGTGCATATGATAACAAAACTCACCTAAAGTTGTAGGGGAATAGTATATATCTTTTGTCCCTTTGGTTTACCAAGAACCTCCGCAAATTACTCTCTGTTTGAGTTTTCCATGCATCCGAGTGAGTATTGCTTGGGTGCTTGAAGACGATATATGGATCGATGAAACCAATCTCCTTGTCATTTTTATGCCTTAGTTGTCTCATCATGTTTCTGCACATGTTTACAAACGCTTGCTAGCAGTGTGAGGATAATTACTTATACATATACATAAGCTAAAAGTGAGATTATTAAAGGAAACAATCACTTACAGGCAAAGCAGCTGACGAGAGATTTGTCGAGAGCGTCCATGTGGCAGAGCTGATGTAACTCATTAAACTGAACATATATGATGTCATCACCACGGAAGTAATCATGGTCTCTAATTCTGACGCAAATGTAGTCATCAGCTTTTCTGCCACACGCCGTAAGGTACCACTGATTTAGCAAGTGCATCTGTGTACCAAGATCCCTCAGGGCCGCTGGGTTGTATAGACTTTGGCCATATACATATGCCCTCTTCCATTTATCAACTTCTGGAGCACTTTTGATGCCTGCTTCTCCGAGTATGTTTTCCACATTCAAACCAGTTTCCTCAAAAAATGCGAGCAGTTGCGCAGGATCAACGTCTCCATATGCTCGTTGTATGATTTCCATGTTTGTACCGTATTCATTATCAACAACTAGATCTGGCACTGATTGCTTCTCTTGTTCCCCGAGCTGTGGGACACCCTTTCCTGCTCTCTTCTTTGCCTTCTTGGCCTCCTCAAGTGATTTGCTAAGTGTGCGATCATAGTCTGATTTTGGCGAAGCCTTACGGGCAGCACGTACCTTTTTTTGGTGAGCGTCCACAGTTTGCCTTAGTTTTTCAGGACGAACAAAAAGGTACGGCTTCTCCGGGTTTCGCTTTGCTCGACCACTAGCAATGGCAGCTTCGAAGAACTTGTTACAGTCTTTGCACTGCACTGCAGCGTCAGTCTCCTCCTCGGTCATGTCATATGCAAGTTTTGTCATCTTGGGAGCTGATTTTCTCACAGGTGCTTTCTTCTTCGGAGGTGGTGGGGCTGACGCCTTTGTTTGTGTGACAGGCCTCTTCTTTGTTGGCGGTGGAGGTGTTGGAACCCGCCGTGGAGATGGGGCAGGTGGCGGTGTCGGAGCCCGCTTTGGAGGAGATGGTTGGGTCGGTGGCGGTGTTGGATCTCGTCGTGGAGGAGATGGGGCCGGTGGCGGCGTTGGATCACGCCGTGGGGGAGATGGGGCCGGTGGCGGTGTTGGATCCCGTCGTGGAGGAGATGGGGCCGGTGGCGGTGATGGATCCCGTCGTATTTGATCTTGATCATCATCGTCCGCAACACTGTGATCATGTGGTGAATGTAGAATTGGACTTAGGTTGGGGGATGTCCTGCTGCGAAAACAACATGGTATGAGTATCCATTTATACTATTAGCTCACCAATACTATTAAGTTTCATTCACTAATTTCATACACACCTAGGGATAGGTTGTTGAGGAGGAGGAGGTGATACGCCAGGAATTATGATATAGCGCTTGCGCCAACATATGAATGTCTTCTCCGCTTCTCCTAATGTATTCTCGCCATCACCTCCTTTAATGTCAAGTTCGACATTCTCGTAACCTTTTACCACCCTGTCCACCGAGACGCTAGCATATCCAGGAGGTATTATTGCTCCATGACTTCTTGGTGTCTTCGTAGGATCGATAGGAGATACAACACCTATAGCCACCATGACTGTGGTATTCCCCTGTGGAATGTGCAGTTCACATGTCGTGAGAGGCTCGGTGATGTCGTCCACAGGAAAGCGCAGTGCTGCGTCTGAGACCTCTGTGGAAGCGCAACTGCTTTTCATTTGCTCAGGGGGGCTGATATTGACTCCCGGCTCTGATGCAGATTGCCTTTGCATTGCTAACTGCACTTGCCTTTTTATTTCCTCGTTCATTTCTGCCTTCAAGTGCTTTTTCTCTCGCTCAACTGCTTCAAGAGCCGCGGCCTGTGACTGAATAACCATTTCTTCTAACCGGCGCATGCGCTGTGCCTCCTCCTCCTTCTTTCTCGCGCGGCTTCTATAGGTCTCTTTGTCCTGAGGGAAGGCATGTACCCATGACAGCTCCCCATAGCCTCTGGTTCTCCCACCATGTTCAAGATTCTCCAGGGCGTATGTCAGCTCGTCCTTGTCTCTGTTCGGCTGCCACCTGCCACTGGCAGCCATTTCTCTAGCATAAACAAATCTTTCTGCTGCTCTTTGGAGTTTTTCGCCATAGTGTACCCTTCCTGTTTGTTGGTCCAGGCTTCCTCCATGACCAAAAAACCAATACTTGGCGCGCTCAGGCCAGTTTATCGATTCTGGTTCAATGCCCTTGGCTTGCAACTCTCGTTCCATTCTTTCCCATTTAGGAATGGCACTCTTATAGCCACCTGATCCCAAGTGATGGTGGTATTGTTTTGTCGGGCATTCTGCTGGTTCCTTCTGATCCGTGCCTCACTCTCTTCTGATTTCTTGAATTCTACAAACTCATCCCAAAATGGCCTCAACTTGACGTAGGCCTTAGTGTTGAAATCCGGAGTTTGGTCCTTCTTGATAAATTTGTTGTATAAGTTCTTCTTCCAGCCCTGGAATAGTGTTGCCATTTTCTTCATAGCCCAGTCCCGAACTCTGGCCTTCAAATTTATATCTTCTGTTTCAAGTGTGAAATGTGCAAGGACCTCTTGCCAAACCAGTTCCTTATCAAGATCAGAGACAAAACTTATATCAGGAGCACTTGCCTTTTTCTTCCATTCACGAGCACTGATCGGGATCTTATCCCTTACAAGGCACCCACAGTGGGCAACAAATCTTTGTGCATGTTCTCCAAGTACTTGGCCTGTTTCCTCGTTGAATTCTGAGATAATGTACCGGCCCTCCAACGGCTTCTTCGGACCTCGTACGGTCCTACTCTTCCCGTAGTCGTTGTCGATCGGAGGGCTACATATGTAGGAACAGTAGATTATAAATACATTTATAAATAATTTAGAATTTCATGTGCACATAGAGATTATTGTAGGTATATACCTCGCCAGTATTTTCTTGCATTATTTCTTCATAATCGGCAAAGTATTGACTGCCGTCATCTACTTCTTGATTATTGTTATCATCACCTGCTAAATTTTGATTAGCGCCGCTGTTGATTAATTCGTACATTTCCTCCTCCATGTTGTCAACTGGGTCGGCCATTTCTGCGAATGACATGGAGGATAATAAACACCATATTTTTGCAACTAACGTGCATAGGGTTTCGGGTTTTGGGTTTCGGGTTTAGGGTTTACGGTTTGGGGTTTGGGGTTTAGGGTTTGGGGTTTGGGGTTTAGTGTTTGGGGTTTCGGGTTTGGGGTTTAGGGTTAGGGGTTGGGGTTTCGGGTTTAGGGTTTAGTTGGGGTTTGGGTTTAGTGTTGGGGTTTAGTGTTTAGGGTTTCGTGTTTGGGTTTCGGGTTTGGTGTTTAGGTTAGGGGTTTGGGGTTGAGGGTTTGGGGTTGGGTTTAGTGTTTGGGGTTTAGGGTTAGGGGTTTGGGGTTTCGGGTTTAGGGTTTAGGGTTTGGGGTTTAGGGTTTGGGTTTAGTGTTTGGGGTTTCGTGTTTTGGGTTTCGGGTTTGGTGTTTAGGGTTAGGGGTTTGGGTTGAGGGTTTAGTGTTTAGGGTTTCGTGTTTGGGGTTTCGGGATTGGTGTTTAGGGTTAGGGGTTTGGGGTTTAGGGTTTGGGGTTTAGGGTTTGGGGTTTCGTGTTTGGGGTTTCGGGGTTGGTGTTTAGGGTTAGGGTTTGGGGTTTAGGGTTTTGGGGTTTAGGGTTTGGGTTTAGGGTTTAGTGTTTAGGGTTTAGGGTTTGGGGTTTGGGGTGTAGGTTTTGACAACATTAAAAATAACATATATCCATGAAGACTATATTCGTAAAAAAACACTACCGACATGATCGAAAAGTCATATCCAAGTGATTATTCTATAAACATATCCAAGTGATTATTCCATAAACATATCCAAGTGATTATTTCATAAACATATATATGACCGATATAAATAAATGTTTACATATCTAAACCAAATTATCTAAGTGATTATTCCTCCTCCATCTAACACATGCAAAGGACACACCGTTGATGAGAGGACGACGACGGACGACGGCGAGGATGATGTCGCGGTGAGGACGACAACAGACGACGCCGAAGATCACGTTGCGGTGAGGATCACACGGTGAGGATGACGGCGGACGGCGCGGTCAACGCGACCAATCTCTTTTATCTACATGTGTGTAAACATAATATTTTGTTAGGGTAAAAACTATTTTCTATTTTCAATTCATATGGATTTCTATTTTCCTTTTCCTATTACACACACAGTGCACACACACTTTAATTACACACTACACACGCACACGCACAAACACTTCACACACACACGCACGCGCGGTGGCACTCCTCACCGGCAGCGCGAGGACGGAGGCACACGGCCGGAGCGGCCGCGAGACGACGGCGAGGACGAGACACGACGGCACAAGGGAGCAACGGCCGGCGGCGAATGGCGAGGATGTCACGACGGGGCACCTTTAGTCGCGGTGAGGATGGCGGCGACGGACTACATGTGTAAAACATACTATTTTGTTAGGGTAAAAAACATTTTCTATACATATTTTCTATAAATATATATTCATTTTTCTATGAACATATATAATTGTCCAAGGAACACATGATTCATTCTTTTTTCTTTTTCTTTTTCTTTTTCTATACACTGCACACACACACACACGGCGAGCAGACCGGCCGGCGAGCACCACCACGGCGAGCAGACCGGCCGGCGAGCACACGCACACACAACACACGCACACACCGGCGAGCATCACCACGGCGAGGACGGCGCGGCGAACGGCGAGCACCACGACGAGGACGACGGCGCCGGCGAGCGCCACGGCGCAGACCGGCCGGCGAGCACACGCACACACAACACACGCACTCCGGCGAGCACCACCACGGCGAGGACGACGGCGCGCGGCGAACGGCGAGCACCACGACGAGGACGACGGCGCCGGCGAGCACCACGGCGAGGACGGCAGCGGCGCGCGCGCGGCGAACGGCGAGGACGAGTCGCGCGGCGGCGCGCCCGCGCGAGAGGAGACGCGGCGAGGGCCGAAGATCGACGGAGGAGGAGGGCGGCGCGGAGAGGACGACGGGGAGGCGGACGTCGGCGAGAGAGCTCGAGGAGGACGACGGAGGGAGGAGGCGGCGGCTCGGGCGCTGACGTCGATCTGAGGAAGGAGGGCACTGTGTCCTATATAGGCGGGGGCTTTAGTCCCGGGCCGTGGCACCGCCCGGGACTAAAACACCTTTAGTCCCGGGGCGTAATCCCACCCGGGACTAAAGGGGGTGACTTTTAGTCCCGGGTGGTATTACGGCCCGGGACTAACACCTTTAGTCCCGGGCGTAAGCCCACCCGGGACTAAGGGGGTGACTTTTAGTCCCGGGTGGTGTTACGGCCCGGGACTAAAGGTTCCTTCAGTCCCGGGTGGTGCTACGGCCCGGACTAAAGGGTCTTCTCCCGCCTTTATTTTTGGGTTTCTGTGTTTTGGGTTTTGAATTAGGTTTTGGGTATATTAATATGTTGTAATACTTGTTAATATTTGCATAGTAAATTCAATATTTGGCATAAAATTACTTAAAAATAACATTTGTGTTTCCTTTTACCTTATTGTATAGTAGAAAATTTTGTAACATAATTCTTTTCTTTTCTATATAACCAAATATAAATGTTAAAAAAATTTATATTTTGTTAATGCACAAAAATAAAATGTTAAATTTAATATCTTGAAACAACCGGTGCTCGATAGGAAAATATTTTTTTTGTATTATATGAACGTTAAATTTTGGGTTGTTTATCTTTTATTGTCCAAATAAGTTGGCACGGGTGAGGAAACCAATAATTTGTGTTTTTTCGGAGATGGTTTTGCTACTTTTTCCGGTTTACTGAATTACCGCACACTTGCACCCAATAATTATAGTTCAATTGGGCCTACCAACAAAATAATCAGAATTGAGCCAAACTTTCCAACTTTTATCTCATTCGACATAAAAAATGTAATATTAAAATAATGATCAGAAAAATCTAACACCACTTGTGGGGCATCAAGTTGGGCTCATATGCTTGCCAAAAATAAATCAAGTCATTCACAACGACATCAACGACCATGACTATGCATAATCATTATTAGCTGTAATATAATATTAGTTAAAACATCACTATATATAATCAAGCGGGTACACTGGTGATCTTTTCTTGACGTATGTTCCTTGGTCATGATCATGTCGTAACCATGGAGTCTCCTCAGCATTTAGCAGGATGCTTGGGTCTTTGGTAACACTGAAGGGCGGTATTCGGTCATCCCTTTCATAATCTTCTGACATGTCTGACTTGTCCTCATTCCCACGATGTTTCTTTTCCTGAAAGAACTATGTGGCGTTTTGGCTCTTTGGTAATTTATCATCATTTTTCCCTCTCTTGGGTTTTGTAGACATGTCTTCACGTAGAACACTTGAGTCACATCAGCAGCAAGGACGAATGGTTCACCTTTGTATCCAATATTGTTGAGATCCACTGTTGTCATTCCATACTCCTTGTCAACTGTTACTCCGGCTCCGGTCGCCTTGACCCATTGGCATCGAACAAAGGGACTTTAAAATCAGGTGCGTAGTCTAGTTCCCAAATCTCCTCTATGCGGCCATAATATTTTGCCTCTTCCCAGATGGGTCTGTGGCATCTACGCGAACACCACTGTTTTGGTTCGTGCTCCTTTGATCTTGGGCCATGGTGTAAAAATGTGTTTCCATTGATCTCATACCCTTTGTCGTGAGGATGTGCCATGACGGTTGCCTAGCCAACAAATATAGTTGCTCATCAATATTGTTATTACCCAGACATTCCTTTCGCAACCAAGTGCTAAAAGTATTCATGTGCTCACGTGTTATCCAAACTTCATTCTTCTCTGGAAATGGGGATCGTAGGAACTCCTTGTGTACATCGATATATGGATCCACCACGGCTGAGTTTTGAAGAACTGTGTAGTGCGCTTTATTGAAATAATCATTCCCCGTACCGATATATGTTTTCTTCCCTGTGTCCCCTTTCACAGAGCTCCCTCGTGCCGCGATTCAGGAACACCAATCGGGTCAAGGTCAGGAATGAAGTCAACACAGAACTCAATGACCTCCTCTGTCCCGTAGCCCTTGGCGATGCTTCCTTCTGGCCGAGCACGTTGGCGAACATATTTTTTCAGTACTCCCATGAACCTCTCAAAGGGGAACATGTTGTGTAGGAACACAGGACCGAATATGAATCTCCTTGACCAGGTGAACTAGGAGGTGTGTCATGATATTAAAAAGGATGGAGGAAACACCAACTCAAAGCTCACAAGACATTGAACCACATCATTCTGTAGAGTAGCCAGTTCTAGTGGATTAATTGCCTTCTGAGAAATTGCATTGAGGAATGCACAGAGCTTCACAGTGGCAAGACGTACATGTGGAGGTAGAATTCCTCTTAAAGCAACCGGAAGCATTGCGTCATAAGCACGTGGCAGTCATGCGACTTTAAGTTTAGGAATTTCTTCTCTTGCATATTTATTATTCCCTTTATTTGGAGGAGAATCCAGATGGGACCTTGATGCTGTTTAGGCATTCAAACATGATTTCTTCTCTCTCATTGCTAAGAGTGTAGCTAGCAGTCTTAAGTAATGGCGTCCATCATCTGTCTTCTCTGGATGTAGGTTGTCTCGTTCTTTCATGCGCTGCAACTCTTGTCGTGCTTCAAGTGTATCCTTAGACTTCCCGTACACACCCATGAATCCTAGAAGGTTGACACAAAGATTCTTTGTCAGGTGCATCACGTCGATCGCGTGCGGACCTCTAGTACATGCCAATAGGGTAGCTCCCAAATATTGACTTCTTCTTCCACATGGGTGCGTGTCCCTAGCGTCTTTCGGAACAGGTTCACTGCCCGTCCCCTTTCCAAAGACTACTTTCACATCCTTAATCATCTCAAGTACATCTTCCCCAGTTCTGTTGCGAGGCTTGCTCCGGTGGTCTGTCTCACCTTTAAAATGCTTGCCTTTCTTTCTAACCTGGTGATTCATCGAAAGAAATCGACGATGCCCAAGATACACTACCTTTCTACATTTTTTCAAATATACACTATCCATGTCATCAAAACAATGTGTGCATGCATTATATCCCTTGTTTGACTGTCCTGAAAGATTACTTAGAGCAGGCCAATCATTGATTGTTACGAACAACAATGCTCGCAGGTCAAAGTGTTCCTGTTTGTAATCATCCCACACACGTACACCTGATTTACTCCATAAAAGTAGGAGTTCCTCAACTAATGGCCTCAGGTAGACATCGATATCGTTGCCAGGCTGCCTCGGGCCTTGGATGAGCACGGGCATCATAATGAACTTCCGCTTCACATAACCACGGAGGAAGGTTGTACATACATAGAGTAACAGGCCACGTGCTATGACTACTGCTCTGTTCCCCAAAGGATTCATCCGTCCGTACTTAAACCAAACCTTAAGTTTCTAGCATCTTTTGCTAATTCTGGGAATTCTCTGTCTATTGCTCTCCACTGGGACCCATCTGCAGGGTGTCTCAACATGTTGTCTACCTTACGGTCTTCTTTGTGCCATCGCACCAACTTTGCATGGTCCTTGTTTCTGAACAGACGTTTCAGGCGTGGTATTATAGGAGCGTACCACATAACCTTGGCCGGGATTTTCTTCCGGGGACGTTCTTCACCCTCAACATCGCCAGGGTCATCTCGCCTGATCTTATATCGTGACGCGTTACATACAGGGCATTCGTCCAAATTCTCGTATTCCTTGCCACGGTACAGGATGCAGTCATTAGGACATGCATGTATCTTCTGGATTTCTAAACCCAAAGGACAGACCACTTGTTTTGCTTCGTACGTAGTGGCGGGTAATTCGTTAGGCTTCGGAAGCATCTTTTGTTTTATAATCTTCAATAATTGTCCAAATGCCTTATCAGATACACCATTCTGTGCCTTCCATTGTAGCAACTCAAGTGTTGTGCTAACTTTTTTTTGTCCATCTGCAGCAGACGGATATAGTAATTTCCTGTGATCCTCTAGCATACATTCAAACTTAGCCTTCTCCTTATCACTTTCGAAATCTCTTTGTGCATCACGAATGACATCACCAAGAGCATCATCTTCAGCGACTGTGTCTCCTGCACTTGCCTCTTCTTCACCTTCCTCCATTGCAGTATCACCAAAGTCACCGTATTGAGCAATAATGTCATCGTCAGGGTCCAATTGTTCTTCTTCACCTTCTTCCATCATAACCCCAGTTTCTCCATGCTTCGTCCAACAACTATAGTTTGGCATGAAACCCGACTTGAACAAGTGTGAGTGAAGACTCCTTGAGCTAGAATATTCCTTCGAATTATTACAAAGGGCACATGGGCAGCACATAAAACCATTCCGCTTGTTTGCCTCGGCCACTCTTAAAAAATAATGCACGCCATCAATGAACTCTTTTGAGCGACGATCGACATTGTACATCCAGTGACGTGTCATCGTCTGCATTATATGACATATCACATAATTATATCGATCTCTCATTCTTATAAACAAATAAAATTATAAAATGTCTGACATAAATTTAGTAAGAATCACTGGTGGCATAAAGTAGTAGCAGTTGAACTTGTCTAATTAATTAATTATTACATCAAGATAACAGTGCAGCCTAATCCACTTGGCCACAACCAAAGCAACTAACAACACATGCACATTTCTCCCACATCACAGTCCAACAAGATGTACTGTCTGCCACTCCAACCGGATAGAAGGTAAGGTAGGGGTAGGTGCAGTAGGAATTGAGTTGCTTGGAGCTAAGGCTAGCAAGCATCTAAGCTGCAGAACTTCCTCAAAGACTTGTACTTTTTATGCACAGCTCCCTTAACTTTGAGGACATACTGACTGCACTCGGCCCAGCTGGTGTAAATACCTGGTTTGGTGCCCTCGAAACAACATACCAACCAGGCATCCTTCTGCGTTTTGTAAACTAAAGTATTATATATTTCTAATTTCTGTAAACAACTAATTTAACTGATCTCTATTTCTCCAAATAATAAAATATACTAATTAAACCGGTCACATTTTGTAAACTAAAGTATTATATATTTCTAATTTCTGTAAACAACTAATTTAACTGATCTCTATTTCTCCAAAATAATAAAATATACTAATTAAAACGGTCACATTTTGTAAACTAAATTATTATATATTTCTAATTTCTGTAAACAAATGATTTAAATGATCTCTATCCTCAAAAAAAACTAATTAAACTGTCACATTTTCTAAACTAAAGTATTATATATTTCTAATTTTTATGTAAACAAATGATTTAAATGATCTCTATTTCAAAAAAACTAATTAAAACCGGTCACATTTTCTAAACTAAAGTATTATATATTTTGTTTTCTAAACCGGTCACATTTCTCTAAAAGACTAAAATAAACTAATTAAACGGTCATATTTGTTTTTAGATTAATAATTTGAACTATCAAGTCAATGAACTCAAAATAGCTACAAAAATGAATAACTTAAGCTAGTAACCTTTCAACGAGTCGATGGCGGTGTAGATGTGATGAAATAAATCAATCGCCAGATGTGTTAACAAACAAAAATCACCGGAGGAGAAGAGAGCAAACAGCAAGCAAGAGCAAGCAGTGACTGAATGAAGAAAAATGAAGACAGGAGCTCGGGCACGGCTGGAGGTAGAAGAACATTTCAAATATAGGGAGGGACATTTAGCCCCGGTCCTTATTCCCAGCCGGGGCTAAATGTTGGCATTTAGCCCCGGCTGGGTACACCAACCGGAACAACCTTTTAGTCCCGGTTGGTGTTACCAACCGGGGCTAAAGATGCCAACATTTAGCCCCCGCTGCATACACCACCGGGGCAAAACCTTTAGTCCCGGTTGGTGTTACGCCCGGGGCTAAAGATGCCAACATTTAGCCCCGGCTGCATACACCAACCGGGGCAAAACCTTTACTCCCGTTGGTGTTACGGCCCGGGCTAAAGGCCGCCTTTAGCCCCGGTTGGTAACACCAACCGGGACTAAAGGCCCCTCTGACAATTGAGCCGTTGGGCTGGGGAGCTTTAGTCCCGGTGGTGTTACCAACCGGGGCTAAAGGCCTTTCTAGTCCCGGGCGCAAATTTTTCCGTGGCTAATGCTGATTTTGCAAATCGTCCAAAGGCCTGTTCTCTAGTAGTGAACTCTCGGCAAAGCGAGGCTCTCGGCAAAGAGAACCTATGCCGAGAGCCGAGCCCTCGGCATAGAACCCACCTCGGCAAACGGAACCCTCGCTAACGACTCCCTCTGCGCCGTTTCTTTTGCCGAGAGTCCGTTGTTAGGCTCTCGGCAAAGGCTTGTATTTTTTTTAATAAATTCTTTGCCGAGAGCCCTAGCCCTGGCTCTCGACAAAGGGTCTCTTTGCCGAGGGCTTTAGGAAGCTCTCGGCAAAAAAATATTTTTTTTGGTTTTTTTGCTCCGAATTTTTTCTGTGCCCTTGGGCTACGGTACTACAAGCCAATATTTCAAATTTGGAGTATTTTCCCCACCTCTTGCTATATTTCACGTATTTTCTTTAATTTCTTGATTTTTCGTGGGACACACGTTTGAACTGCTGGTGCATGAAATAATGGAACTCAGCGATTCGAAAAATGGTATTCATTCTTCCGAGGGTATTTTGACACCGTATCCAGGGACAGGCCTAGAAACTCGACCGTCTCGAGCACGAGACACGGCGACCAAGTTGCGTGAGATTAGATTTAAAATTATTAAAAATACAAACGTAGTCGGAAAATCATGAAAATGAACAGGTGACCTTGACATCGCATGTGGATGCTATGAAAAAAATTGAGGTTGTTTGAAACAAGCCGCGGCGCAAGATGGTTGAAACCCTGAGTACTCCTGTATTTTTCATGGCACTACCACTACAATTACCTACTGTTGCTTTGATTGGACTGTGCAGTTAAAGGCTGATTACAAATATTCCTGTTGAAGTTGAAGCGTTGAACACACGACACACGACGAGGAGGTGCAAAACAGCAAAAGCATTGCAGCAGCCCGTGAGTGAGAGATGCATTAAGGGTGTGTTTTGCAAAATTTTGCAATTTTTTTCCTGTAGCATTTTCGTTGTTATTTGACAAACTTTGTTTAAACATGGACTAACTAGGCTCAAAAGATACGTCTCGACATGTATATACTAAAAGTATAATTAATTATTTTTTTACCTATATTTAATGCTTCATGCATGTGTCTAAACATTGATATGATGGAGAGAAGGTGAAAAGAAGAAGAATCTAAACAGGCTCTAATTTGTTGTCTGTCTCTGTCCAGGTCTAGCACAAGCTCCTCACGTCACCCTGCCAGGTGCCAGCTCCACCCTCCCTGATTCCTGCTTGGTAACCGCTGCTGGGCGGGGCACGTAAAAATATCTTGGTTTCAAAATTTTGGCAGGAGGGAGGCGCGAGACTGTGTACTGAAAAGAAAATTCTGCTGATTTTTTAGAGTAGAGAAACCGTTGGTTTTTCTCCCACCACCGTTGGCCCTCTTATCAGAAAAAAATAATGATTAATGAAACAAAAGGTGTACCGGTTTGCAAATTCATGGAAAACAGTCACTACAAGTGTTAAAATATTTCAGACATTCAAATCAATTCTAGAACTATTACAGGTTCATTAGCGAATTAAATCATCCTTACCACCAAATGTGCACCTGCTTCTTATACTGCCATTTTGACGCCATAAGACTATCCGCACACATGAACTTCTATATTCATCCTCTATATTGTCTGGTCATCAAGATTCTCTTCTCCATACTCATTTCTCTCGTATCCATCCATCTTCTATATCAACCTCTATCCACTGTAGGCCCACTTGTCATTTTATCTAAATATATTCATGTGAGATCTTGTTTTGAAGTATTTGTTGAAATGAATTTAATGGTGCAATCATGATTTAATTTGGTTAATTAGTTTGTGAGTTATAATATTTTTTTGGCAAGTTTGAAATAGCAGGCCCCACCCAAGATTCTCCCCCCCCCCTCTCTCACGCGCTGCATGCGCTCTGTCCTGGTCGGCCGGTAAAGGACGCACGGTAAACGCTGAGAATAGCGGCCATCAGTCGGGTGGCGTATGCTTTATAGGTTCCGCTGCAGCTCCTGATTCCTCTATTTGTCTCTGCAGGTTCGCTTTAGAGGCCCCGGTGCTGGTGGTCTAACCTGAAGTTGCTCAACAGCCTAAATTGTACACAAGTCAACGGCCCAAATTGGATTAGATGGAAGGGCCTGCTTGGTTAGTGTCCAAAATTTGCCATGCTCTAAATTTGGCAAGCCAAATGTGAGACATTGGCAAGTTTTGGTAGCTAACCAAATGCTAGCCAAAGTTATGGCTTGTCAAATCCTTGACATGATAAATTTTGGAAGCAAAACCAAGCATGTCCAAAGTCTTGTTAGCAACCAGAAGTCCAGCTGTGCAGCTGCTTCTTTATACATGCTAGTTTGTTTTATTGATCTAGTTATCTGACCAGGCAGCAGGCGCGATGCTTAATCAGCTGATGATCCAATAACTTCATAGTGAGAAATCTTATTAATAGTCCATAACAAGTAAAAGATCCGACCTGAATAGGCGTCGGGTTGCCCATTGCACTCGCGCGTGGGGGGGGGGGGCAAGGGTGGAACCGCCGGACGGTGAGTACTAGTCGTCTGCTGCAGCTCCGGCCTAGGCCATCCCTTGCCGCCCCACACTAGCCGCTCGTGGCCTCACCTCTGCCAAAGATGGTTGCGTCCCCGGCAATCGTGACACTGCTGGGAGTGTTGCTCTGAGCTGTGGGCGCACCTCTGCGTCCGTGCGACATTCGTGCCACTGCAGGTAGCACCCCTTTAAGCTGCACCCGTGGCCAGGGGAGGCGTGCCCACAACCAGGCTAGCAACGGCCACTTCGTGGGAGTTGCGCCCTAGCCCAGGGGCTGGCCACAACGAAGGGTCGCCGGCATTGCCCCTAGGCGCCTTGCCCTTATGGGCATCGTCCATGGGGGCCGAGGAGGATCACATTAGGGAGAGGAGGAATAACGGGTTCGCGAAGAAAGATCGAGGTCTTGCGCCCTAGGGATCGTGCTTGGCATAGGGGAGAGATCGAGGAGTCGTGTGTGGCGTCGCTGGAGATGGAGAGTCGCGCACGGGGCGGTTTTCGGCACGTGATGAGTGATGAAGTTTGGTCCAAATAACTTGACCTTTGGATTTGAGTAAGTGAAATGAGAGGCAAGATTAAATCTGATGCGTTTGTTTCAAATGTGTGCTTGTATTTTTGTGGATCTATAGGTGAACTCTTGACTAAGGGGTCATTTGATTAGTGTAACAGAAAGTTAGCATGATGCTCTCTTTTATATTGGTAGAGACTACTTGATCTTAAACTCATCCCCTCTCATGAGTAGTGCTATACTGATACAGTATTTATACAGTACTATTTGTTGTAAAACATACGAACTCTATCCTAGAGGGAAAAGAGGAGGAATCCTAATCCTAGTCTGTTTGTATGTTGGGCTCTTACCGAAACTCTTACCAATAATTCAGAGAAATAAAGAATAGTCTCCCTACATCATGTGTCTACTTGTTCTACTTTCATCTACTATGTTGATCGTGAGAGATGGAGAGTGGAAGGTCCTAACCGCTTGCAACATGTTTTATAACACTATTTTCTTATGGATAAAGGGGGCGGCAGAACCGCAGAAGCAGCCAAAACCTGGCTCGAAAATGCTGAGGCGCTGAGCCACGGACGAGACAGGAGCGCGAGCGATATATAAACCCGGCTCTCTTGCTTCCCCCCTCACTCTCTCATTATTATCTCTCACCTTTTTCTCCCACCACCACCTTCCCTCACCAGAGAGAGCAGGAGAGAGAGGGAGAGCTGGAGAGCCAAAACCCCAAGAAACCCTTGTGCCATGACCTTCCAAGGGCGCTGCGGCGGCCATTGCCCGCCAGACGGATTCGAGTGCCCGTCGCCGCCCTCCATTCCGTTTCCGGGGCAATACCCCACATCAATATCAGGGATTCTCCACCGCGCGGCCATGGCGCTGCCGCACCACACCGACGGCTATGGCGCTCCACCGGTCTTGCATCGGCCATCGCCCTGCCGCTTCTCTCCGTGGTCGCAGGTCTCGGTGCCCAGTGCGTCGTCGATGGCAGTCGTGGCACCGAGGATGCTGCTCGCGTCGTGCCCTGAGCTTGCACTGGCGGCAGCAACTGATGCATCGGCTTCTACTACTACGCCCTCGTTCGCAGCTCCGGTCGGCCGGGTCTTCTCCATGTCGGCACTGCCGTCTCCTACTGGACTACGCGACGTGGTCGACAAGGTGTCGTTTGTGTCCGACGGATTTGTGTGCCTGCCACCGGCCTCCACTCCGCACCCGGTGCCATGCCCCTCATCAAGATCCTAGATTTTCCACCACGCCGGCTATGGCGCTCCGCCGGTCCTGCATCGGCCATCGGCCCGCCACTTCTCTCCGCGGCCGCAGGTCTCGGTACCCACTGCGTCGTCTGTGGCAGCCTGCTCGCGCCGCGCACTGAGCTTGCTGAGCTTGCGCGGTGGTAGCAGCTGTTGCGTCGGCTTCTACTACTACTCCCTCATCTGTGGCTCCGGCTGGCAGGGTCCTCTCCGTGTCGGCGCCGCCGCATCCTACTGCACTATGCGACGTGGCCGACAAGGTGTCGTTCGTGTCCGACGGACTCGTGTGCCCGCCGCCGGCCTTCACTCCGCGTCCAGTGCCATACCCCTCATCAAGATCGGGTATTTTGCACCGTGCGGCCATGGCGCTATCGCACCACGCTGGCTATGGCACTCCACCGGTCCTGCATCGACCATCGGCCTGCCCCTTCTCTCCACGGCTGCATGTCTCGGTGCCCACTGCGTCGTCGGTGGCAGCCGAGGCACCCAGGAAGCTGCTCGCGCCGCGCACCGCGCTTGCACCGATTGCAGCCGCAGCTGCGTCAGATTCTACTACGCCCTCGTCCGCGGCTCCGGCCAGCTGGGTCTTCTTCGTGCTGGCGTCGTCGCCTCATGCTGGACTATGCAATGTGGCCGACAAGGTGTCGTTCGTGTCTGAGGCCGCGTTGCCACCGCCGGGGGCAGCTGGTCGGCTGGCCCTCGGCATTGGATCTGGCGTCGGCCTGCCTCCCGAGACCTGCTCGGCGGGGCCTCAATACGAGTTGTGTCGTCAACACCTCCCTCGACGACGTCAAAAGTAGCAGCAACTTGCACGTCGTGAGGTATCCATTCTTTTCATGCCGCCCTTCATTTACTGCATCTTCTAGAGAGACAGCCAAAATTGAGTTTGACAATTGCCAAAATTATGAACCCTTAGCTTCTGAGTCTATCATGATATTGTTGTCTATTTTTGTGTTACTGATCGATGGATCTCCTAGATCTAGTCTTCGGCTCTTGTCCAGCGTTCTATATCTGTTTCTTTGGTAGCATTGTTGCGCCACATGATCAACCTGTGCTTTAGATTCCATCGTGGATGTTTGGTCGTAGCGCACGTTTGCACCATAGTCTTGTGCATCCTAGCTAAGCTACCCGTATCTGTTGTGTTTTTCCAAGTGCTGCAGGGCCTCGTCACATTCGCCTGCTCGTTTGTTTTCAGCAGCTCCCAGCGCGGGTGCCAAAGTTGTTCTCAATTCTTAGTTTGATTTGTTGAGGAAGTGATCGACATGAAAATTATTGCAGCTTCTGCCTGTTTAATATTCTTTTTGGATGTGCGGATTTTCCCCACTCTTGGGATCCTATCATTTGGCCTGAAAATGAGTGCAGCTTCTTGAGGAAGTCGCCTCATCAGTGATCTCCGTGTCAACACTGTCTCCACACAAATTTATGCTCATGTTTGGTTATGGCCTTTCTAACTAATTTTACTTAGAAAGAACAAACAACGCTGCAATATAATAGAAGGAAATTGTGTTTTTTTCTGCTGAATGTTCCAGAATGTTTTCATGCTTCTTGTTGTTTAATTTGTTGTTTTCTTGCATGATTTGTGCATCTTTGCATCTTCTCTTTGTTAGTCAGCCTTATAGGACAAAAGATCTTTAGTACACACTTAAGTTCCAGAATTTGGATGAACCATGGGTGAAATAGAACATGGACGCTCCATGTTAGAATACTAGCTTCTTTGAAATTTTTATGTATAAAATGGTTCATCTTGACTGTATACAAACTTCTTTGTATGCACGTGTCCAGTTGTTCATGAATCCGTGGAAAGACCTGTCGTGATGTTCCCTATAGCAAAATTGATTGATGAAAGTAATTCAAAATTGAACTTTTGCTTGAATTTGCAATGTCATATTTAAATTGATACAGAGCACGTAATTTCTTTCTCCTTAGTTAATCTTTTGTTCAAATGATTTAATGTGCTGGTCTGTAGAAACTTTGGATGCCAATGCCATGCTCCTGAATGTTTCATTTTTTATACCATTGGTCTTGTACTTTCACAAATGCCAATTTTACATACTGCTGCATCTTTTATACTAGTTCTCTTCCTTACAGCTTGTAGGTCAAAGTTCTGAAATATTTACACTCCATCATAATAACATTTTGAAATGGATTTAAAACCATATGTTTAATTTATGATTTTTATTACTTTCTAGGTAAATGTTCCCTTCGATGAATTTAAAATTCGAATTCTAGTGGTTGGTGTGACCGTGTTAGATGTAGTCCGACTGACTTTACTTAAACAGAAGATTAGAGTCCCAGTTCAGGACTTCTATTTGATGCTAAACTGGAAGATCATTGATGAGTCCCAAACATTGAGGAAGCAACCATTTGTTGTGTTTGCCCGAGACTCAGAGGAGGAGTGTAAGTATACTAAACCTATATTACACATTTGTCAATTAAATGGAAATATCTTGATTCATGTTTGTCACACTATAGTTTTTGTTCATTATATGTGTGAGGTTATTGTTTATCTAAAAGTTGGTACTTTAATTCAGCCTACCTCAAATCTTGAATTTGGTCCGCCCTAATGAGAAGTCAAACTCTGATAAGTTTGGCCAAATATTTACTTTCATGATAAATTTATTTGGATTTTTAATATTTTATATATTGTCAAACTTAAAAAGTTAACTTGTTGATATATATACATGATATTTGCATTAATATATATGAACTTAGGAATGGAGACCTTCCTCTCTCTACATCTCTTCCTCTAATCTGATCTTCTAATTACAGCTAGATGAACTCGACAACTAGAACTAGAAGAACTTGAACTAGAGGAACTAGAACTAGATCTAATTATGGATGAACTAGAAGATATTCATCTAGAGGGATCTCTAATTCTACTTGAAACCCTAGATTCTGATGTGTAGATGAATAATGGAGATGGAGATGCCTCCCCAGGGGGGTCTGGGTCTGGTTTTATAGCCTGGAGGGATGAACCGTAGCCCTTGGATCAAGCCGACTTCAATCAGTGGTTGAGATGCGTAGTATAGTTGTACTGGATCAAACCGATTTCAATACCTGGAAGATAGAAATTCACCAAATTAAAGTTGTGGAATCTATCAGTTTAGCCCCTGAATTATATTGCTTGGTGATCACTCCAGGTTGTTCTAGAAGCTTCCAAGTCGTATCCAACAAGGACTCTTGCTCCGGGACTCCAAATATAGCAAATCATATGTTTGTTTCGATCGTCTCGATGAGCTCTTCGCAATGGTGTGCTCTGATTCATGACTTGAGATACTTTTATATAGTGAAACTTTGATTATCCTGCAAACAAGTGAGAACAACACAACTCGTGGAACTCATTAGATTCAAACCCTACAACTATGCATTATCAACCATTTAATATTATTTTATGCATTAGTTGATGGTATAATATTGATTGTAAGGACCATCAACAAGCTCCCCTAAGCTTACCCTTTGCTAGTCCCTTAGCAAAGCCAAAACTTACAACAGATTAGGAGTTGCTGCAATATTTTCCTTCCAACAAGTATACCTACTGTTAAACAAAAGTTCTCTGAAATATATCATGTTTTTCTTCATGGGGCTTATTACTTCTGCCTTAGATCTTGAGTAATTGAAAATAGAACGATCAAATCAAGCACCATGTCTCTAGCTCTTTCACTTCACCTTTATCCTGGAGTTTTAATAAATTTGCAAAAGCTTTAATACATGTGTTGTCAAATTAAAGAATGGATCCAAAGAGAAAGTCAACCAACCATTGAATCAAGAAGTGCATGTGTATGGAAAATGGAGTTAGATGCTCTTTTGAATATATCACTCTCTTCTGTTTATCAGAGACATATGACTACCAGACTAATTCTACTATCGGGCACGTGCCCATTTTTTATTTTGAGGTTCCAGACACTTGTCCCTTTTTATTTCCCTGGGTTTTTGAGGTTTCAGATACTTGTCCCTTTTTATTTCCTCGAATTTTTTCTCTTTTTTCTCCCTTTTTTCTTCTTCTTTTTTAATAGTCACATGCTTCCAACAAACTTCTGAGAGGATAGCAACAGATAATTATGAGCATTTATGTGAAAGATGGATGAAATGTGTAAGTGATCTCAATTCAATGGCATGATAACTTCTCATAGGGTCAACAAAGCTTAATTTAACTCAATGCAATTATTAGTCATATTTATTTTGAGAAATCTTCGGAACTCTAGTGTTGTTAAGAACAAGATAATAACAGCTTAATTCATCACATGTCATATCCCAATTACATTGACCTTACATCAAGTATTTGCCATCCATACATTTAATTTCATTTTACAGCACCATTATTAATTAGGAGAACTCATGCTTTGAAGGCTAGGTACTTAAAAGAAATTAGATGAGCAACTATTCATCATTTTCATGCAATAGATTAGAGAGAGTTCTTCCTTAGTTAACAACTTCTTAAAATAAACTAGACACACTATTTTATTTATTTAATCTAACACACTTTAACTTATTACTTAAAAATACTAAGATAAAGACATACCTGAATTGTGAAGCTAACGGGGGTGCGTCTCCCCCAAACTGGTTCCCTTCGTAGCGTTGAGCCTTCATGTACCCATATATTTTTGTCACTTTTTAACTAATGCTGAGCGTGGATACATGGGGTGCCTTCCCCAAGCTAAATGTTATCGTAATCGTTCGATCTTGCAACGTAGCAGACTAGTAGTGGATATGTCATTCCTCTATTAGATCTTTGATTGATGTTGATGGTTGTTGAAACAGTGCTCCAACAGTGGATGGAATATTCATTTGCTCGTCAGCTTTTCTTGGCCTTTCAAATCCCGTGAAACTCAAATAGATAACAAAACTTGTGGAACAGATTCAGCGTTAGTGGTTGGCCACTCAAGCCTTAGTTGTCCAGAATTTTAGTAAGATCTCTTACTCAATATTTTTGTATTTTAATATTTTTCATGATGCAATGACAGTCCAATAAAATGAATGCATTTTTTTATTATTTTTATGCCACCACTGTGAATATCCTTGCGGGTCTTTACACACCATAGAATTATTCAAGTGGGGCTTTATGGTTTATGATGCAGTGCAATAAGTAAAATATTTTTATTTTCTTTTCAAATGCAATGCTAATGTAGAAAAGTAAATATGCTATGGAGAAATGATTATGCAAATGATGAAAAGTAATCATGCAAAAAGAAAAACTAATGCAGAAAAGATAAATATGGATAACTACCGATTTTACGTCCCAACGAGGGTTCAATGTTTTAAGTCCTCACCATGTTCATTACTAAGGTGCATCATTTGATTCCAAGGTGGAGATCTGAATAACTGCACCTCTTGATATGGTGTCACCCATGTTCTTCGTTCGCCCAGCAGTTTGAAGTGAAGCATTAATTGTGGAAGCTGGCAGCATCTTGCTTAGTGTGCATGTTCTTGTAGATCAATGATCTTCACTCTGTAGAATTTGGGAGTTGACAAACTTCTCCATTTTTGCTCAAGATTGTATCATGCTCATAAAGACAAGGTAGAGATCAAGTGCATGGGCTCTGTTGGTGGGAAAACACCAACAAAACCAAAATTTTTGTCCATTCCTTCTTAGGCACATTGCACAAGATAAACTTATTGTTTATGTGTTCTATTCAATCTTAACATGAGTGATAGGATCAGAAGATGAGCATGAAAGTAACATCTTAAGATATTTAACAAATCAGATTACTTAACCCAAGGAAGGATAATCTATGCATAAAGTATCGATCTTTTCATGATGTGATATATCATCGTCCAAAGGTTGGATGCACAACATTTTAGCTCATTTAATTAAGATAGTCAAATTTAAGAGAGTAAAGCTAGGAACGAAGATCAAAGGACTGAACATGTTGAGTTGATTAGGTTGGATCATGTGAGGTGCAACTTAAACATGTTCAGTTCTTTATTTATGTTCATACTAGAATCAAGGAGAAGCTTTTAAAATGATGGTCACTTACCTTGAAATGTTACTTTATCATTGAAGAGCGATTGTGTCTAACCACCTTGTGGAAGCTTCTCTTGTCTAGCTGGTTGTTGTTCATGAATGGCTTGTCTTCTCTTGCTTGTCTCAAAGTGAGCTTAAGAGGAGCAAGAGCACAGTGGAATCATCTTTAGAGGGATCGACCTTTCTTCTCTATTTGTCGACTTATCAGTGAAGGCACATTGTTCCTCGAGTATGTTGGCTAGGATCCTCTCTTGAAGGACCGAGAATGCAATAGCAAGGCGACCAGAGGGGGGGTGAATGGGAGCTCAAAAATTTCTCTTGAAACTTTGACCAATTGTTCCCAAAAACAACCCCCGAAAGCTTCGATCGAAACCGTGATGCCCACGACCCTTGGAAGAGGGTGGATGATCCCTAGGATCACAGCGAGGCACCACAAAGCGATAGCAAACCAAACGGCAAAAGCACAGGAACAAGTTCGACCCTCAAAAACCAAGCCTCGAACGTAGATAGACGGCTACGTCGAGAAATCCCCAAATACCGATGCTAACAAGTAGCAAAGATACCTAGAGAGGTTCCTTGGTCAACTACAAGACCAAACGAGAAGTCCAAAAACCAAGCGAGGAAGCCGGGAGAGCAAACGCACAAAACCAGAAGCTTCAGGCGATTCCCGGACTGTCCGGACCTGGAGTCCCGGACTGTTCGCGGTACTGCCGGACTGTCCGCGAGCGAGTGGCGGACTCCCGCCGGCAAAACTTGCCAAACAGCAAGCTGCTGAAGTTCCCTGGACCATTCCCGGACTGTCCGCGACCCACAACTGCGGACTGTTCGCCGGTCACGAAGAAGCAAATCGACCGAAGAACACAGCCACTGACTCGGCTGATCCCCGACGCGCGGACTGTCCGCGAGTGCCCAGAAAGGGCGATTTTGGTCGCCCTCAACTCAAATCTTCTCCAAATCGATCCAAACCAAATTCCCTTGCTCCCAAACTTGGAGAGGATGATCACAAGGTAGTTAGGAGACTATCCCCAAGAAATCATCCGCTCAAATCAACTCAATCAACGGGAAATCGAAGGGGAAGGTGTATGAACCGAAAAAGCGCCACGAAAACGAAATCAACCCGATCTACTTGTTCGTGAGGAGTTAGATGAATTCCTTTGGTCGAAATGACCTCCTCACTATAAAGAACAAGTTGATTCAAACGGATTTTGCAAAGACGCAATAGAGAGGGAGATCGAGTGACGGGAAAATCCCGGGGAAACGAAGAACGCGAAGAACACGAACCAAAACGCGAATCAACACATCGATCTGCAACCGTGTGGCTACCACACGCTACAACAGTGAGGTTACGGCCTCACTTCCTCAAAATCTTCAGTACACAGAGGTATGGTTCTCTGCGGATCTCAGCTAGCTACAGCAGGGGATTGGGAGAGCAGGAAACCCTAGAGGCAAAGAGCAAATTACTGAGATAAATGGGGAGGTGGGTGTCTCCCCCTACTTATCCTAATTCAAACTATTCCTAATTCCCACTCTACCCCTAACTACTTACAGAGCGAACCAGCTAAACCCTAAGGTTATTCTGGACCAACTCGATGGTAGGTGGATCCGACGGCCACGCCCGCACAACTCGTAGCGTTGCCTCAACGCAACCTCCTGATTGCCGCCACGTGCCGCCACCGCTCTGCGTCCTTTTCCTGGACGTCGCACCCCCGGTTTTGTGGCCCAAACCGGGAAACCAGCCTTCACAGCCAACCCCCGGTTTTGAGGCCCAAACCGGGAAACCAGCCCACCGTAGCCTGAGTTTTGTGGCCCAAACTCAGCAAACCCGCAACACCCAGGTTTTGAGGCCCAAACCTGGAAACCGTCCTCAGCCCGAGTTTTGTGGCCAAACTCGGAAACCAACCGCGCCCAGGTTTTGAGGCCCAAACCTGGAAACCGTCCTCCGATGGTTTTTCTCTGGCTCTACCCTTCTCTACCTAACCAAACCGAAGCTGTAGAGGGGATGCACCGCCCGTGCACCCCGTCCACCGACACATGTCCCCAGGTCCTCGACCCAAGCAACACCGTGCCCGCAAGTCTTCGCTCGTCGCTGTGTCCCAGGCTGCCAGCCACCACAGCTGATCCTCGGGCCACCGGTCCTCAGTCCAAGCCTCACGTCCGCCCTTCGCCACTCTCGGTCCATCGGCACGGCACGTCTCTACTTGACCTTCACCTTGCCTCTGATCACTGTATCCGTGCTCGACACCTGCACAACACAAGCCAAAGAACATGCGCATTATCCCAGTTGACAATCACTCAGAGACTCGACATACACCCATGTATCCGCATCTCTCTTTCTTGTATTAATTCTGTACTATGAGGATGTAGGGACAGTCCCACATTCTTCTCATGTCAACCTTTTCTTGTTTTTCCTTTGATTATTGGGTTGATAATAGACTTGAAATTAGAGCTGCTACTCGAGTGCCTCCATGATAGTCTTTATCTTTTAGTGTCACGACTGACACTTGTTCTCTCAATAGTGTCTAGATGATGGAGATTTTATCGGCCGCTCTTTTGATTTGTTGGCTCAGGTACTATCTCTCCATCTTGTCCAAAAGGGTGCGTCCTATTCTGGAAAGATCACAAGAAAGCAACACACTGTCAAAAGTGCAAAGCCTCTAGGTATGTAGAGGTAGACCATGGAGACGGCAAGAAGGAACGACTTAATATGCCCGAGATGGTCCTACGGTACCTTCCTTTCATACCTAGGATCCAACGACTGTACATGACAGAGGAGTTTGCGAAATAGATGACATGGCACAAGAATAGCAAAAGATACAATCCTGACAAGATGGTACTCCCATCAAATGGTGATGCATGGAAGCACTTCGATGCCATGCATCTTGGCAAAGCTATGGAGGCTCGGAATGTACGTGTGGCGCTGGCAACAGATGGGTTCAAACCGTATGGAATGATGGCGGCCTCGTACACTTGTTGGCCTGTGTTCGTGATCCCCCTTAATCTCTCCCCCCCGGCGTTATGTTTGATCCCAAGAACGTTGTAACACCTCAAGTGTTTACATGAGTAAAATGTTGTCATGTCATCATAAGCATTTCATAGCATCATGTGCTAGCTCACCTTGAGATGCAATCACTAAAATGAGTTTAATTCCTAATGTGTGAGCATCTTTGTTTATATGCTTGTGATGCAGCTCAAAAACCTAATTTAGAATGTCATTATGAAGTAACTTGTGTTCATTTCCACTTGACTAAAGTCATGTAAAGGCATGGATCCAAGTTCAACAATTCAAAAGAAACTAAAATCTATTTAGCTAAAAACTTGGAAAAACATTAAAATTCTATATAAGTTAATTAGCCCTTTCTAGTTAACTCAAAATCTGTGCATATTTAGGGGCTGACCCTAAAAGTTTTTGGTAGATCTTGAAGAGAGGTACAACTTTGATATTCAAAGTTTTAAAAATTTCTGTACAAAATTCAAGTAATTATGAATTTACTTAAACCTGGAAATGGTTCCCTTTTGACTTTAAACTTGTATTCCAAAAACTATTTGAAATCTGAGTTTGAGATCTACATCAAAGTTGTAGAGAATTTCAAAATGAACATTTCATACATTGACCATTTTTCAAGTGTCAATGCAAAATCAAAAGTAATTTTGCTTTTACTGCAAAACCCTAGTTCTGTCCCCTTTTCAAATTTCCAATTTGAAATGGATTTGAACTGTTTTGATCAAATTGACATATTTCCATTGGAATCAGCCATAGGGTGTTAAAGAAAAGTTGTGTAACTTTTCAAACTCTACCTTTTATATATTGGCAAAATTCGAAGTTGTTCAGAAAATTCAAGAGTAATTTTGAATTCAGTTTGGTCCAAATTTGATTTTGAACTCCATTTCAAAATCCAGGCAGAATTTGACTTTCATTCTTAAAGTAAACTTGTAGAACACAAAATTTGGAGCAACTTTTGTTTTAAGAGTTTTTGTCGTGCAGTTCAAAAATCTGGAGAGAATTTAGAAAAGGGGTAAACCTGATACTGTAGCTACACGAGGGGGAGTGCACCTGCCGGCGCAGGGCAGGCCGCCGCGTTGCCGCCGCCGTTGCCTGGCCGTCTCCGCGCCCCTCCGCGTGTCTGGCCACGCAGCTGGGAGTCTGCTTGCTTCACTCAGCGCGGTGGCAAGCCTTGAGAGCTCCCCAACCTTCCATCGTCCGCGTCCGCCACCTCCTCTTTCTCCTCCTCTGTTTCCAGTCAAGCTACGACGAGCTCGTTTACCGTCGTCGCTGTGTCTCGGTCCTCTCCATCTCCCAGATAGCTCCGCCTGCATCCCTTGCTTCTTCTGAGGTAGCTAACCCGAGCCCTAGAGCTTACAACCGCCGTCGCCACGGTTTTCTTCCTTGCTGCCGGCAGGGAGCCGCCGCGGGTACCTTGGTCGCGGCCACGGTAAGCTAAAGTTCCTCCGATCAAACCTATTAGTGTTTTAGCTTCGTGATGTGTTGTGGCTCACGCTCGGCTCACTTTTGAGGTCTCTACCGTTCGGGCTTGAGCAGTCCACGGAGGTTGCCGTCGGTGCAAGCTTTGTCATCGCCGCCGCCGTCGTCAACCTTGGTCCAGTGCTCCTCGAGTCAAGGTAAGGTGCGCCTCGTAGTCGCGTTGAGTCCCTAGGCGTGTTGCATCCCTCAGCTTGGTCTCTACCAAGCCGTCTTGGTCTGTCCGCGTGGTTCGCCGTCGGTGCAAGCGCCATGTCATGCCGCCGTCGTGGACCGAAGTGTTCCGAGTCGTGTTTGGTTGAGTGGAGGTGAGCACCGTGTTCGCGTGGAGTGCGAGAGTGCAGTGCTATCGAAGTTGTGGTCGCTACCGTGCCCTGTTGGCCGGAACGCCGGGTCACCGTCGTGTCCGCCATGGCCTAGCCGCCATGGCCGCTGCCAGCTCAAAGTCGTGTTGGCGCTAGGTCTAGAGAGGGGTGGGATCGGAGCGCCAGGTCAAGGAGTGGAGCTCGGTGCCCTCGCCGGCGCCGGTGACCTCGCCGGTGAGGAGACCGGAGAGCGGTCAGCGCGGCCGGCAGCCGGTCAAGGCCGGCCGAGGTCTGGCCTGGGCGTGAAGGAGAAGAGAAGGGGCTGACACCTGGGGCCCGGTTGTCAGCAGCTGTGGGCCGAAGTTGGGCCGAGCCCAGTAGGGTTTTGAAAGGTTTTTCTTTTTCTGAAAAAGAGGAATAGTGTTAAGTTTTGTCTTTTTCATATGTTTTTTAGGAAGCTCTAAAAAATGAAAATTTTAGTAGCTTTCTCAAACTGTCTAATATTTATGAAAAATATGAAACTTGAGTTTTGAACAAATTTTGAAAGTGATTTAAATAGGTCTTTTTATTAATAAATGGACTTTGATGATTTTTTGTAGGCTTATTTAAAGGTCCAAAAATCATAAAACTATTTTTATCACTGTTTTTAGTTGAAAATGTATCATCAAAAAATTTGAGCTCTGTTGGAGAAAATAGATTTTAATCTTATTTCTATGCCTTAATTAATCATTTAAATATTATAGTTTTATTTAATTCTGTAGGTTTAAATGGATGTTCAAAAATTGTGATATTTGTTTTACCACTGTTTTGTGATATAATTTATCATCTCTAAAAGTTTGAACTAATTTGGGCATAGTTTGCTTCACAACTTAATTTCGTGTTAATTAAATTGCTTTCTTTATAAATAAGTAATGTTGTTAAATATGAAAACCTAAGTTCCTTTATGGTAGTTTTGGAGGTTAAGTTAAGTGAATTATCTTGATCTGCTGCTGGATGCAGACAAGCTTCACTCATATACCCATGTATGTTTGTGTCAGTTGGGTTGTTGGTTTGCAACTGTACCGTGATGGAAAGTTGTTGCAAGATAAATGTTTATAGCTTAGAAAATTTCCATCTTTACCATGATCATGACAAGAGCATCTCATCAAGCATGCACTCCTTTATCGTGTAGTTTCCGATGGGGTCGATTGTCCGGTCGAGGTTGGTCCAGAGAGTTCGGAGTGTTCTGTTGATCCGGAATATCAGGAGTTTCCAACTTTTTCGGTCAACGAAGGCAAGCCCCGGTGCATTTAACCATTTCCTTGGATTTACAATTACACTTACTTTCGATAACCTGATGCATTAGATGTTTATCAAATAAATGCTTTAAACCTGTTGATGCATGATCAACCTTGATATCGATATATCATTCCTTGATACCTGCTTTATGCAAATGATAAAAATGCTTAGTCCTGCTTTATGAAGCTTTTGATAAATGTTTTCGATACTTATCGTTTTGGAATGACAATGAGAAAGAATGATGGTTAAGACCAGACGAGCACATACATCGAACCTTGTGTTGGTGTAGGGTGACCCGGATGTGTCAAGATAGGGTTAACCGTTGTTGGCCTGCTAGATTGAGAAACTGTGAAGTACCGATCATATGCTACGGTAAGCTCTGCCTTGGTGGTTCTTAAATGAGAACGGCTAATCGCGCACTGGGAGTGGAGAGATGGCGGGAGTACTAGCTACCCTCGTGGGTTAAAGTCTCGGATTGGAGGTGTACGAGTACTCTCGGGTGGCGCGGACCCGGTCTTGTTTGGAGGATCCGAGGCTGGGGTTGGTATATGTGTGATCTAGGGTCTACATATATCGTATGATCATGGAAAACTCCCAGATCTGGTTGAATCGGTTCGAATCATCATGCTCCTCGGTTAAGGAGACTCAATCTTTCGACCCGCACCGTAGAATAAATGGAACTGATGTAAGAAAGAATGACAATGATCTTTCATTAGTGTTCACTTTCAACTCTTACCAAGTACTTATATGTTTAAGTAAAATTGGATCTAGAATTACTTTAGTAAGCTTTTATGCAAATGAAAAGTACTCTTGAGCCTACCCAAACCAGCATACCTGGTTCTTCTCTTCTCTTGTCGGGTAAGCCTTGTTGAGTACCTTTGTACTCAGGGTTTGTTAATCCCCTGTTGCAGGTGACGTTCACGAGCAGCCTTGCTTTGAGGCTTGTTGCGTGACCGTCATTGAGGAGGACGTGTCCGGAGAGGAGTAATGCAACCCTTAGGCGGGGTTGTTTGTGTGCTATACAGTTTTATTAATGCTACTTCCACTACCTAGGGTAAAGTTTGGAACTATGGTTTGTAATATTAACGAGAGTTTGAACAACTGGTTTGTAAAACTTATGGTGTAATACTTCGGCACTTTATCTCTGATGTATGTTATTTGTGAAATGTTGTAATACTGCATTGACTCTTGCAATGATCCTGGGAGAGTAAGGAAACGTGGATGAGTCGGGTTACCCGATGACACGTGGTGGGACTTTTGGGTTATGGGGCGCAGTGTATGACTGTCTGAGGTCTGTTGGACAAGGACAGGTACACGTGGGCCCTAATAATCCAGAGGGTTCCGTCACAGCTGGTATCAGAGCGATCATTGCAGCAGTCTTGGAGTATTGTTGCAAAACTTCAAAATGTTTTGAGTCAAAACTAATTGCAAATTTAGTTTGATCCAAAATGCTTTTGACTTATCCTATTCATGCTATTCGATCTATGTTCTGTCTTAAGTAGTAGATCGTAGATTGTTAAGTGGAACAACATGTTAAGTTAAGCCTTAATTTGAAACTGTTGTTAAATTCCTACTCTTATGTAATGGAGTATAATTTAATTTTATATGCTTAATGCGTAAGTGCGTTTCATGCATCATGCTTAATCAACTTATGTTTAATGGTATAGTTGGGTAAGGGTTAGAGTCCAATCCTTTCTTGCTACCCAAAAATATTTCCTCAATCTGCCTAAGTTCTAAACCTCATCTCACCAGGATGCCGTGCGGTAAGGAGACAGCTCGCAAGAGTACGGGTCCTCATGGTGTACCCAAGCACCAACTTGCATCCCGCAAGGAGGAAGGGTCCAGCAGCAGTCAGAGTATCAATGAGGACTTACGGGCAGAGGTCCATGAGCTGAAATCCCAGTTGGCCGCCACCTCTCGGGAGAAGAGCTTGGCACTTGCCAAAGCTGGAGGCATGAAAATCAAGCTGGAGGAGGCCAACAGAAGCGTGGTTAATGCAGAAAAACTTATGACAAATGCTTGGAGAAAGGAACACCGCTTGGCAGCGAGAAGATGATGCTTTAGCCCGTTTGCATGAGTTGGAGGCGTATGTGACGGATATAGAAGCATTCAATGACCTATTGCATGAGGAAGTCCATGTGTTGTACGATCAACTCCATCCACCTCCACCTCCAGATGCAGCTGAAGATGAGATGGGTACGGTCATTGATGATGGGGAGATAGATGGGCAGAGTGAGGAAGATCCTGATGTGGTTGAGTCTGCTGATGACAGCGACAGTGAGAGTGAGGGTGACGAGTGAGTCGTCTCCCATCAGAGTGTCAGGCGTGGATCTTGAACCCTAGAGGGTAGGGGCTGTGTAATAGTCTAGCTTAAAATGATCCTAAGTTAGTTGAATCATGTATCAGTCCTGTTATGCATGAATAATGTAACATAAGTGTGTATGCAGTTATTGTTTTTGTATCATAACCCAGAAATCAATAAAGTATGGTTTGTTTATGAGCAGATGCCTCGTACCCGTGCTGCTGATGGGGCTGGTTCGTCTCATGATGGGGAGGATGTCCCCCACGCACCCCCAGTTCCACCAACACTGGCAGAAGCCATTGCTGCACTCATGCAAGCCACAACCGAAAATGCACGTTTGATACGGGGTCTAGTTCAGAATGCACCACATGGGCAGCATGGCCGACATAATCAACAGATCCAAGAAAGTACTTATCAGGATTTCACAGAAACCAGGCCGCCAGTTTTCACCAAGGCGGATGAGCCTCTAGAAGCCGCAGATTGGCTCCGTACTATGAATCAGAAGTTTGGGCTAATCCACTGCACTGAAACCTAGAAGCCATCCTTCGCAGCCCAGCAGTTGAGGGGAGCTGTAGGGACTTGGTGGGCAAACTTTGAAGCTGCCCAAGCCCCGGGACACCGCATTACCTGGGATGAGTTCTCCAGAGCTTTCAAAGCTCACTACATTCCAGCGGGGGTGATGCGGATGAAGGCCGAAGAGTTCTTAGCCCTCAGGCAGGGGGATCAGCCAGTACAATAGTATATTGGCAAGTTTAATCATCTGTCTCAGTATGCTCTGGATCATGTGAACACCGATGACAAGAAGCGCGGTTGCTTCATGAGGGGGCTGAATACGAAGATGCAGAAGCTGCTAGCAATGTGTGACGAGAATATTTCCTTCAATGATGCGGTGAATAAAGCTATATCTGTAGAAGAAAAGCATTTCAAGCATCTTGAAGCGAAGAAGAGGAAGGGTGGGGGTTCAACCGGATCGTTTGGTGGCAATAAGAGGCGCCAGCGTATCATTTACCACCCAGTCCAGCATAATCGTCCACAGTACCGTCCACCCCAGCAACAACAAGCCAGCTCACAGCAGTCATCTGCTAGAACTGTTGTGAATCCTAACTATCCACGACAGCTGAATGCCCCTGGCATTCGAACCCAGACTCCCCACAACCACAACTACCCATGTTATAATTGTGGGAAACCGGGCCATTTCTCCCGCAATTGCCCGTATCCCAAGAAGAGTATCTCAAATACTCCACAAGGACAAGGTAGTCAGAATTCCCAGCAACGGCCACAACAACAGCCACAGCAAAATCAAGGCCGCAATAACAATCCGAAGAATAAGACCGTCCAGAAGACTGGCCGGGTGTACTATGCGCAAGCGGCAGATATTCCTGAAGGGGAACCGTCATGATGGGTATATTTCAGTCGCTCGCCATCCTGCCGTAATACTATTTGATTCTGGTGCATCGCATACTTTTATCAGTCAGAGTTTTGTTGAAAAGCATCATATATCAACTGGGGAAACACAAGAAAATGTCCTCATACACACACCTGGAGGTCGTTTATACACAAAGGAAGTGGCGCATCAGGTGCCCGTAGAATTTGTCGGGCATACTTATCCCACTAATATGATAGTAATCAAGGATCAGGATATAGATGTGATCCTAGGGATGAACTGGATGTATCAGCATAAGGCAATATTAGATGCCTTGCATAGAACCGTTAGGTTGATCATACCTAATAGTACATCTGAACTCTTTATCCAACTTCCCATTCCAAAGAAAACCGTTGACCAGATGTGCGGCAGCATCTGTGCAACAACAGTTAAAGAGGTTCAGGATATTCCAGTAGTCTATGAGTTCCCAGATGTGTTTCCTGAAGACTTGTCGGGGTTACCACCAGACCGTGATGTGGAGTTCAGCATAGAGTTAAAGCCAGGAACAACACCAATATCTCGTCGAGCCTATAGAATCCCACCTAAAGAACTGGCAGAATTGAAAGTTCAGTTGCAAGAATTACTGATAAGGGTTATATCAGACCAGTTCATCACCATGGGGCTGTCCTGCTTGTTTGTCAAAAAGAAAAGACCAAACTTGAGGTTATGTGTGGACTATCGTCCACTGAATGAAGTAACAGTGAAGAATAAGTACCCATTACGCGGATTGATCTTCTGTTGATCAACTCACGGGCGCCAAGGTATTTTCCAAGATAGATTTGAGATCAGGGTATCACCAAATAAAAATAAGGCCTGAAGATATTGCTAAAACTGCTTTTCACCACTAGATACGACCTGTATGAGTATTTAGTCATGTCCTTTGGTTGACCAATGTCCAGCTCACTTCTGTACCTGATGAACTTCGTGTTCATGCCCGAACTAGACAAGTTTGTGGTGGTATTCATTGATGATATTTGGATATATTCCAGAATCCATAAGATCATGCTGAACATCTCAGAATAGTGTTGGGCCATCTGAGAGACAATCAGCTATATGCAAAATTCAGTAAATGTGAGTTCTGGCTAGACCGAGTTCCATTTCTGGTCATGTATTATCGGCTGAAGCTGTAGCTGTGAATCTAGACAAAGTACAAGAAATCCTTGAATGGGAATCCCCCAGAACTGTTCATCAAGTTCGTAGTTTTCTGGGTATGGCAGGTTATTACCGCAGGTTTATTCCAGACTTCTCCAAAATTGCCAAACCCATCACTGAGTTGTTAAAGAATGAAGTCAAGTTTGGCTGGTCAGATAAATGTGAAGAAGCTTTTCAGAGACTAAAGAAATTTTTGACTACAGCTCCAGTCTTAGCCCAACCCAATATGAGAAGCCGTTCGATGTGTATTGTGATGCTTCCGGTATCGGGACTGGTTGTGTTTTGATGCAAGAGGCAGAGTAATAGCTTATGCATCCAGGCAGTTGAAGCGTCATGAGGAACACTATCCCACTCATGATTTAGAGTTAGCAACAGTCGTCCATGCCCTAAAGATTTGGCGTCATTACCTCTTGGGCACACATGTCACATAACACCGACCACAAGAGTCTGAAAAATATTTTCACCCAGTCAGAGCTGAATATGGACAACGGAGATGGTTAGAGTTAATCAAAGATTATGATCTTGAAGTACATTACCATCCCGGAAAGGCAAATGTGGTAGCCGATGCTCTTAGTCGGAAGGTTCGTTGTAACTGTACCACTGTCAGACCATTGGATCTTGCTCTCTGTTCCGAGCTAGAAAGACTGGGCATTCAGATGATCACTCAGGGCAGTTTGTCTAATATATCAGTTCAGTCATCTATCAAAGACCAGATTATAGCTGCTCAGAAAGAAAACCAGGGTATTGTTCACCTCACGGAGAGAGCCATGGCAGACAAAGCTTCTTGCTTCCGAGTCGATGAAGCAGGAGTGGTCTGGTTCAAAGACCGACTAGTCGTTCGAAGGATCCTGAGTTAAGAAAGCAAATTCTTGATGAAGCTCATCTTACCCCGTTTGCGATTCACCCGGGGAGTACAAAAATGTACCAGGATCTTAGGCAAAGATTCTGGTGGACTAAGATGAAGATTGAAATTGCAAAATATGTAGCCAGATGTGATACTTGTTAGAAAGTCAAAGCCATTCATCTTAAGTCAGCTGGTGAACTGCAGCCATTGCCAATTCCTGCTTGGAAATGGGAGGACATCAATATGGACTTTGTTGTTGGTTTGCTAAGAACATCCAAGGGCTACGACTCTATTTGGGTTATAGTAGATCGTCTGACCAAGGTTTCACACTTTATACTAGTCAAGACTCTCTATCCGGCATCAACATATACTAAGATATATTTTTAGAATTATGAGTTTACATGGAGTTCCAAAGACTATTGTCTCAGATAGGGGTACTCAGTTTGTTTCAAAATTCTGGGAAAGTCTACATGAGTCTCTGGGCACTAAACTCCTACATAGCATAGCTTACCATCCATAGACAGGGGGTCAGACTGAAAGAGTAAATCAGATACTAGAAGATATGCTCAGGGCATGTGCTCTTAACTTCCCATTTAAGTGGGATGAGTGCTTACCATTAGCGGAGTTCTCATACAACAATGGCTATCAAGAGAGTATCTGTATGACACCATTTGAAGCTTTATATGGCAGAAGGTGTCGGACTCCGTTACATTGGTCCGAACCCGGTGAAAGATGGTTCTTTGGTGTCGATCTAGTTCAAGAGACCGAACAGAAAGTCAGACTCATACAAAGTAATCTGAAGATAGCACAATCCCGACAGAAAAGCTATGCAGATAAAAGGCGTAGGCCTTTGACTTTTGCCAAAGGAGATTTTGTGTATCTGAAAGTGTCACCCACCAAGGGGTTTATCGTTTGTTTTGGGGTTAAAGGAAAGCTTGCTCCCCGTTACATCGGACCATTCCAAGTCCTGGCCAAGTGTGGCAAAGTGGCATATCGTATTCAACTCCCAGCTCATCTGTCAGAGGTTCATAATGTGTTTCACATCTCTCAGCTGAAGAAGTGTCTGCGAGTTCCTGACCAAGTGATTGATGTCGAAGGGGTACAGCTTAAGCCTGATATGACTTCCTCAGAGTATCCTGTTAGAATTCTCGATTAGCGAGATAGAGTGACTCGACGACACGCTATCAGGTTCTATAAAGTTCAATGGAGTCGGCATTCTGAGGAAGAAGCGACTTGGGAAACCGAAGAATTTCTGATGGAGCAATTTCATGAGTTCTATGCAACCATACAGGCAGGACAATGAAAGAAGTTGACAAGTAGTATATGTTTCTAGTTTTGTAAAAAGTCTGTAATCTTTATCCCCGTATCCCACAACGTTAGTAGTTGGTTTGGTTTATAGTTAAATATCGGGTCGAGATTTCTTTTAGGGGGAAAGGATGTAACACCTCAAGTGTTTACATGAGTAAAATGTGGTCATGTCATCATAAGCATTTCATAGCATCATGTGCTAGCTCACCTTGAGATGCATTCACTAAAATGAGTTTAATTCCTAATGTGTGAGCTTTGTTTATATGCTTGTGATGCAGCTCAAAAACCTAATTGGAGAATGTCATTATGAAGTAACTTGTGTTCATTTCACTTGAATAAAGTCATGTAAAGGCATGGATCCAAGTTCAACAATTCAAAAGAAACTAAAATCTATTTAGCTAAAAATTTGGAAAAACATTAAAATTTTAGATAAGTTAATTAGTCCTTTCTAGTAAACTCAAAATCTGTGCATATTTAGGGGATGACCCTAAATGCTTTTCGGTAGATCTTGAGGAGAGGTACAACTTTGATATTCAAAGTTTTCAAAATTTCTGTACAAAATTTCAGAAATTATGAATTTACTTAACCCTGGAAATGGTTCCCTTTTGACTTTAAACTTGTATTCCAAAAACTATTTGAAATCTGAGTTTGAGATCTACATCAAAGTTGTAGAGAATTTCAAAATGAACATTTCATACATTGACCATTTTTCAAGTGTCAATGCAAAATCAAAAGTAATTTTGCTTTTACTGCAAAACCCTAGTTCTGTCCCCTTTTCAAATTTCCAATTTGAAATGGATTTGAACTGTTTTGATCAAATTGACATATTTCCATTTGGAATCAGCCATAGGGTGTTAAAGAAAAGTTGTGTAACTTTTCAAACTCTACCTTTTATATATTGGCAAAATTCGAAGTTGTTCAGAAAATTCAAGAGTAATTTTGAATTCAGTTTGGTCCAAATTTGATTTTGAACTCCATTTCAAAATCCAGGCAGAATTTGACTTTCATTCTTAAAGTAAACTTGTAGAACACAAAATTTGGAGCAACTTTTGTTTTAAGAGTTTTTGTCGTGCAGTTCAAAAATCTGGAGAATTTAGAAAAGGGGTAAACCTGATACTGTAGCTACACGAGGGGAGTGCACCTGCCGGCGCAGGGCAGGCCGCCGCGTTGCCGCCGCCGTTGCCTGGCCGTCTCCGCGCCCCTCCGCGTGTCTGGCCACGCAGCTGGGAGTCTGCTTGCTTCACTCAGCGCGGTGGCAAGCCTTGAGAGCTTCCCCAACCTTCCATCGTCCGCGTCCGCCACCTCCTCTTTCTCCTCCTCTGTTTCCAGTCAAGCTCCGACGAGCTCGTTTACCGTCGTCGCTGTGTCTCGGTCCTCTCCATCTCCCAGATAGCTCCGCCTGCATCCCTTGCTTCTTCTGAGGTAGCTAACCCGAGCCCTAGAGCTTACAACCGCCATCGCCACGGTTTTCTTCCTTGCTGCCGGGGGGAGCCGCCGCGGGTACCTTGGTCGCGGCCACGGTAAGCTAAAGTTCCTCCGATCAAACCTATTAGTGTTTTAGCTTCGTGATGTGTTGTGGCTCACGCTCGGCTCGCTTTTGAGGTCTCTACCATTCGGGCTTGAGCAGTCCACGGAGGTTGCCGCCGGTGCAAGCTTTGTCATCGCCGCCGCCGTCGTCAACCTTGGTCCAGTGCTCCTCGAGTCAAGGTAAGGTGCGCCTCGTAGTCGCGTTGAGTCCCTAGGCGTGTTGCATCCCTCAGCTTGGTCTCTACCGTGCCGTCTTGGTCTGTCCGCATGGTTCGCCGTCGGTGCAAGCGCCGTCATGGCCGCCGTCGTGGACCGAAGTGTTCCGAGTCGTGTTTCGTTGAGTTGAGGTGAGCACCGTGTTCGCGTGGAGTGCGAGAGTGCAGTGCTATCGAAGTTGTGGTCGCTACCGTGCCCTATTGGCCGTAACGCCGGGTCGCCGTCGTGTCCGCCATGGCCGAGCCGCCATGGCCGCTCCCAGCTCAAAGTCGTGTTGGCGCTAGGTCTAGAGAGGGGTGGGATCGGAGCGCCAGGTCAAGGAGTGGAGCTCGGTGCCCTCGCCGGCGCCGGTGACCTCGTCGGTGAGGAGACCGGAGAGCGGTCAGCGCGGCCGGCAGCCGGTCAAGGCCGGCGGAGGTCTGGCCAGGGCGTGAAGGAGAAGAGAAGGGGCTGACACCTGGGGCCCGGTTGTCAGCAGCTGTGGGCCGAAGTTGGGCCGAGCCCAGTAGGGTTTTGAAAGGTTTTTCTTTTTCTGAAAAAGAGGAATAGTGTTAAGTTTTGTCTTTTTCATATGTTTTTTTAGGAAGCTCTAAAAATTATGAAAATTTTTGAGTAGCTTTCTCAAACTGTCTAATATTTAAGAAAAATATGAAACTTGAGTTTTGAACAAATTTTGAAAGTGATTTAAATAGGTCTTTTTATTAATAAATGGACTTTGATGATTTTTGTAGGCTTATTTAAAGGTCCAAAAATCATAAAACTATTTTTATCACTGTTTTTAGTTGAAAATGTATCATCACAAAAAATTTGAGGTCTGTTGGAGAAAATAGATTTTAATCTTATTTCTATGCCTTAATTAATCATTTAAATATTATAGTTTCATTTAATTCTGCAGGTTTAAATGGTTGTTCAAAATTGTGATATTTGTTTTACCACTGTTTTGTGATATAATTTATCATCTCTAAAAGTTTGAACTAATTTGGGCATAGTTTGCTTCACAACTTAATTTCGTGTTAATTAAATTGCTTTCTTTATAAATAAGTAATGTTGTTAAATATGAAAACCTAAGTTCCTTTATGGTAGTTTTGGAGGTTAAGTTAAGTGAATTATCTTGATCTGCTGCTGGATGCAGACAAGCTTCACTCATATACCCATGTATGTTTGTGTCAGTTGGGTTTGTTTGTTTGCAACTGTACCGTGATGGAAAGTTGTTGCAAGATAAATGTTTATAGCTTAGAAAATTTCCATCTTTACCATGATCATGACAAGAGCATCTCATCAAGCATGCACTCCTTTATCGTGTAGTTTCCGATGGGGTCGATTGTCCGGTCGAGGTTGGTCCAGAGAGTTCGGAGTGTTCTGTTGATCCGGAATATCAGGAGTTTCCAACTTTTTCGGTCAACGAAGGCAAGCCCCGGTGCATTTAACCATTTCCTTGGATTTACAATTACACTTACTTTCGATAACCTGATGCATTAGATGTTTATCAAATAAATGCTTTAAACCTGTTGATGCATGATCAACCTTGATATCGATATATCATTCCTTGATACCTGCTTTATGCAAATGATAAAAATGCTTAGTCCTGCTTTATGAAGCTTTTGATAAATGTTTTCGATACTTATCGTTTTGGAATGACAATGAGAAAGAATGATGGTTAAGACCAGACGAGCACATACATCGAACCTTGTGTTGGTGTAGGGTGACCCGGATGTGTCAAGATAGGGTTAACCGTTGTTGGCCTGCTAGATTGAGAAACTGTGAAGTACCGATCATATGCTACGGTAAGCTCTGCCTTGGTGGTTCTTAAATGGGAACGGCTAATCGCGCACTGGGAGTGGAGAGATGGCGGGAGTACTAGCTACCCTCGTGGGTTAAAGTCTCGGATTGGAGGTGTACGAGTACTCTCGGGTGGCGCGGACCCGGTCTTGTTTGGAGGATCCGAGGCTGGGGTTGGTATATATGTGATCTAGGGTCTACATATATCGTATGATCGTGGAAAACTCCAAGATCTGGTTGAATCGGTTCGAATCATCATGCTCCTCGGTTAAGGAGACTCAATCTTTCGACCCGCACCCTAGAATAAAATGAAACTGATGTAAGAAAGAATGACAATGATCTTTCATTAGTGTTCACTTTCAACTCTTACCAAGTACTTATATGTTTAAGTAAAATTGGATCTAGAATTACTTTAGTAAGCTTTTATGCAAATGAAAAGTACTCTTGAGCCTACCCAAACCAGCATACCTGGTTCTTCTCTTCTCTTGTCGGGTAAGCCTTGTTGAGTACCTTTGTACTCAGGGTTTGTTAATCCCCTGTTGCAGGTGACGTTCACGAGCAGCCTTGCTTTGAGGCTTGTTGCGTGACCGTCATTGAGGAGGACGTGTCCGGAGAGGAGTAATGCAACCCTTAGGCGGGTTGTTTGTGTGCTATACAGTTTTATTAATGCTACTTCCACTACCTAGGGTAAAGTTTGGAACTATGGTTTGTAATATTAACGCGAGTTTGAACAACTGGTTTGTAAAACTTATGGTGTAATACTTCGGCACTTTATCTCTGATGTATGTTATTTGTGAAATGTTGTAATACTGCATTGACTCTTGCAATGATCCTGGGAGAGTAAGGAAACGTGGATGAGTCGGGTTACCCGATGACACGTGGTGGGTCTTTTGGGTTATGGGGCGCAGTGTATGACTGTTTGAGGTGTGTTGGACAAGGACAGGTACACGTGGGCCCTAATAATCCAGATGGTTCCGTCACAAACGTATTCTTGTCACTGATAATTCCTGGACACCCAGGGAATAATAGGGGTGTGTTCATGGAGCCTTTGTGGGATGAATTGATCGAAGCTTAGGAAAACCCGGTACTGACATATGACCGAGCTACAATGAAGAACTTCAAAATGCATGTGTGATACCAGTACTCCCTACATGACTTCCTGGCGTATGGCTTATTTAGCGCTTGGTGTGTTCACGGAAAGTTCTCATGCCCAATATGCAAGGAAGATGTGAAGTTCACTTGGTTGAAGAAGGGAGGCAAGTATTCTTCATTCGACCAACGTCGTCAATTCTTGCCTCTTGACCATCCGTTCAGACGTGACATCAAACACTTCAGGAAAGGTGTTCAAGTCACCAACCCCATTCCTCAGTTCATGAGCGGTTCCGAGGTCCGTGCCGATGTAGAGGCTCTGAAGTTTGATAAAGAGAACAGTCGTTTTTGGGTACGGAGAGGAACACATGTGGACCCATATATCGGGCTTGACTAGACTCCCCTATTTCAGTGACCTTCTTTGTCTGCACTACATCGATGTAATGCACACAGAAAAGAATGTCACTGAGGCACTCTTTGCAACACTCATGGACACAGAAAAGTCAAAGGACAACGTTAAGGCTAGACTGGACCTGCAAGAGAAGTGCGATAGACCAAAGCTAGTGATGAAGACTCCTGGTTCCGACAAGAAATGGAAAAGAGGTCCGGCCGATTACATACTGAAAAGAGACCATAGGAAGAAAGTACTATAGTGGATCCAGGCGTTAATGTTCCCTGATGGGTATGCGGCGAATCTAAGGAGGGGAGTGAACTTGTCTACTATGCGAGTGTTAGAGATGAAGAGTCATGACTACCACATATGGATCGAGTGGCTCCTTCCTGCGATGACCCAAGGATACCTCCCCGAGCCTGTGTGGCATGTGCTGGAAAAGTTGAGCTATTTCTTTCGCTAGCTTTGTGCCAAGGAGCTATCTCATGACGTGATAGCTAACCTAGAGGAAGTGGCACCTGTGTTGATCTGCAAGTTGGAGATGATCTTTCCACCCGGCTTCTTCCTGTCAATGCAGCATCTGATTTTGCACCTACCATACAAGGCACGGATGGGGGGGCCCGTGCAGTGCCATTGGTGCTATCCAGTCAAGAGATGTCTAAAGGTTCTTCGGAAAAAGTGTAAAAATAAAGCCAAAATAGAGGCTTCCGTGGCAGAAGCATTTATTCTGGAGGAGGTGTCGAACCTCACAACAACATACTATAAGGATAACCTTCCAAGCGTGTACAATCCACCATCTCGTTACAACGTCGATGAGAATTTATCGAACCTCAGCCTTTTCAAAGGCCAACTCGGAAGAGCAAGCACATCGAGGGCTAATATGTTGTGGCATGATGAGTGGCGCACTATCATGTTGTATGTGTTGTTGAACCTTGACGAAGTGACGCCTTATGTGCAGTAAGTTCTCAACGAGCTTGTTACATACGTTGTTACTATCTTCCATCTATTGATTCGACCTCCTTGGCTCTTGTTTTTAAGGAAATTTATTGATGAATACTGGAGAGAAGATAAGGAACCTTCCCATGAAGAACAAGACCATCTTCTCAAAAATGGTGTGCCTGATTTCATTTCGTGGTTTAGTATGAAGGTACCACCCAACTAACCTCGTATTTCATTTATTGTTTCATTTCATGAAACGATCTACCCTGCCTCAACTTGCAGGCTTGCTTTCACACAAGAAGCTACGAACAGAGTCGGCCCAATCGAAAGACCACGAATACCGGTGTTCGTACGCCCGACAACGACGAGCATGACTATTACGGCATAGTCGAAGAAATATATGAGCTCAACTTTGAGGGTCCCAAAGCTATTAATCTAGTAATATTCAAATGCCATTGGTTCGATCCTGATGTCACGAGAAGAGCCCCTGAGATTGGGCTAGTCAAAATTCGACAGGATTCCATCTACAAAGGAGATGATGTCTATATTGTGGCTCAACAGGCCACACAAGTTTATTATCTCCCATGGGCGTGTCAAGAAGACAAGAATCTTATGGGTTGGTACCTTGTGCAGTTAGTATCGCCGCGCGGTAAAGCGCCTCTCCCAAATGATGATGATTACAACTTTGACCCAAACACATATAGCAGAGAGTTCTTTCAACCAAAGGGGCTAGAAGGGAGATTTGACATTGACATTTTTCGCTGATGGACATGGAAGAAGACAATAACAATGATATTGATGAGAACGAGGGTGATGAGGTGCACAATGCCAAGGACTTAAGAATGCTTGAGCGATTACAGTTTGGTGGAGACATTGATGAGGATGAGGTTGATGAGGACGATGGAGACGAGGTTGATTGTTTCGACAATATTGATAGTGATGACGACACACGTGTGCCACGAGCCAACACACGAGGGGCACTAGCCACTGACAATAGTGGAGGTAATTTCTAATTCATGTAATACTATATTGTTATAATTATTTTGCAATTATGTTTCATTCATTTTGTATCTCTTTATAAGTACTTATCATTTATTTATGCTAATTGATTTTATCTTTGTAATGGCAGGCACTCGATAAAATGTCGGCGGGAAGGCGGTAACAGCGGCGGGTCAACTCGCTCTACCAGAGGTCCACCTCATCACCCACCATAGCCGAGGAGCCATCGACGAGGAGGGCAAGGACTGGCCTCCCCCGCGGACGTCCTAGGAGGGAGCAGACTCCTGACCCAATGCCCGACCAGACTCCCGACCAGTCGCCTGAGGTGGACCCGGCACGGACCTCCTCGGACGACGACCAGGGGGACGCAGGAGGGACGACCAGGGGGACGCAGGATGGACGACAGTACTTCCTCTTCGGACTCGGAGGGCGGCCAGTGGGACCAGGGGGATGAGGGTGGCGAGATTGTAGGTGCCTCAAGAGGGGGTTCCACTTCCTCTGCTTCGAGCAGAGTCTACTTGCGCGGTCCCTCGCAGCTCCCGCAGCACAGGATCGCACCTAGCCACCGCACGGTGATTCGACCTAGCGGCGACAAGTAAGTAACCATTGATGTTTTCACTACTTGTTCACATGACATGTTGAAAATTGAACTTCAGACTAACAATTGTTCTTAATGACTCATGCAGGACTTGGGAAATTGTGGGAGGGGGCAAGACACGCCATATCAATGGCACCCTGAGTCTTCTGATTTGGAAGAACTACCCTGGCTTGGTCACCTACGCCGGGGTTAGGTCACCGCCCTGGACGTGGGACCACTTCGCTGCTGTTGCAGACCCCACGTACACCAGCGTTGCAGCACAGATTAGGTGTAAGTGCATCTAGCCCTTAGTGGGTTTTGGTGAATAGAGTGACAACATAATTAAAGGTCTAACAAGTTTTCTAAGTGTAACAAAGGTTCAATAAGAAAAGCAAACTTGATGGTATTTCACATAGTGTTGAAATGAAGGTCAAAATTGTGTATTGTTGTATTGGAAGATTATGGAAACAATCTTTTTCAAGCAAAAGACAACAATGCAAATAGAGTTGATGATATGGCTTCTATATTGTGGGATATCATGCCATCATGAGAAAGCAAGCATATTAGGCAAATGACAAGTGAGACATGGATTGATGATTTTGGAATGGTCTCAACAATTGGTTGCTTTTCATGAGCAAGAAGAGAGTTTGATAGTGAACTAGCTTTGATCAAGGTTGAAGAATGAATTAAGAACGCATAAGTGAGTGAATGCCAAGCAAAGGTCAAATGACAAGGACTTAACTCATATTGGATATATGTCATCTCTACATTGGCTTGCTTGTATGGATAAATATTTGGAGAATCACTTTGCATTGATTTGATTAAGCTACAAGTATGAAGATGGAGATTGAAGTGAGTGTTGCGTGTCAAGCCAAAATGTTGAGAATATAAGGGATCGTGAATTGGCTTGACCATATTAATGATATATGATCCATATATGTCTCTATGTGAGTCAAACTAAAGCTTGATTGATCTCAACATTTATATCTAAAAGATATTCAAGCAAGGATCACAATATTGAAGAAATGGTTTTCAATGGATGCTTAATATGATGTGACTTGAGTATGGCTTGATAGGGTGAATATAGAAAGGAAAGGGCTTCGAGGTACTAAGCGAAGGTGAAGGTCAAGGAGACTGAGGTACTATGACTAGGGTGAAGAAGAGAGTACTTGCATTAAGTCGAGGTACTAATCAAGCTATAAGGAGTCATATTGTGTTGAGGATCAAATCATCAGTAGAAGTGACTTGAAGCCATGAAGTTGAACTCACATACGGTGAAATGGTTCAAGTCACATGCTCAAGGTATATTTGCTCAAAGAAACAAGAGAAACACAATTGGTTGCAAACCCTATGAAGTGACATTGAGAATAAATGGCATATAAAGATATTGAAGACTCAAGTGGTTAATTATTTATATTCTCTTATTCTTGAGTATAGGTATGTCGTACTATCAAGGGGGATGCAACATGAATCATAGACAAGTCTCAAGTGCTCAAACTAACCGAACCTGACTGCTAACCTGAGAGAAAACCTTAGAACTGCACCTGCACTTCTTGATCTTGGGCTTGTCCTCTCTTTGGTTGGATAGCCCTCGAAACAAGCTTTCCGAAAAGTCCAAGATCACTGAAAACAGAGTTCAGAATAAAAACTTATGGCCATTTTCGTGAGGTGGTCTGTGTTGTTTTGGGGAGGACGGCAATGTTGCCCCTGTACAGCCACAATGGCTAGTTTTCAAATCCTAACGGTTGTTTTGAGTGGGGTGAGTATATATACCCATCCCACGCCCCCTGGACTTGCTGTTGATGCACAGTTCACTCCCAACGCTTTGCAAGCCTTGTGAGAGCTCTCCCCAACCCTCTCTTTGTGAGAGTAAAGCACTTTGTGTGTGACTAAGTGTTGGGGTTGTGTGATTAAGAGCTAGAGAGCTGATTAGAGCATTCCTAACCTTGAGCACTTGTCAGGCTTCACCGATCTTCGTTGTGCATTCGTTACTCTTGGAGGTGAAGCCTCCTAGATGCCTAGGCATCGCTCGGCGAGCTCCCGTGCTTGTGGTGAGCAGCAGGATCAGTTTGTAATCATCCATTGCAGCTAAGAAATCACCCCTCACTTCAAGAGTTCATTATCTTGATTTGAGATCGAGTGAAAGAGCAAGCCTTGGTGGCTAGCTCATCCTTGTGTGGATACCTCAACAACGTGGACATAGGCAAACCTTGGTGGTGAGCTGAACCACATGATAAATCATAGTGTCTTGTGTGTTGATTTATATTCCTGCAGTTCTTATTGTTGAGGTGTGATTATATGATTTGAGCTCAATCTTCATTTGGCTAGGTTTCTGTGGTACACAGTCTTGGAGCTGTATCTTATCTTTCTGCTACAGGGTTATGCTACTTATAGTATCTAGTTTGTACCTGTAAAGTTTCACTTCTGTCCGCTTATATTTTGAAGAGCGACAGTGCCGCCCTGTAATCTTATTGAGTCTGGAGCTGAAATTTTGCAGGTTTGTCACTGGGTATCTCTATTACTCAGTCCTACAGTTTGAACAGATTTGGACTAACGGTCACAGGGATGAAGTCCCACCCTCAAAGGGAGGCAGTGACGCCCTCAGTTTTAACTTCTGTTTGAGCTGAATTTTGTAGGCCTAATCACCCCGCTCTAGGCCTCCTAAGCGACATCAAGGTCCTTTCATTAGGACCGAGTTCTGGGTGAGTCTTGCTCGCACAAGATTTCTCAATGATACGCATTCGTTGGACGTTCTTGAAATAATGAAAGGATACATGATGTCCGTCGATGGTCCTTAAACACTTATTTTACCATCAACATTTTACCCAAAAATTCAACAAACAGGCATGAAAAGTAGTCAAATAGGTTTCAAACTAACCAAATTCCATATGTCCATAGATTTTTATTTGAATGCAGGATTTGGACCAAATTTGGAGAATGGACCCACCAGGGGCCGAGCCCACTCACCAGGGCCCATTTGGGCCCTAGTGGGGTGGTGCCCGCCACCCCTAGGTGGCGCCCAAACTTCTCCCCTGCCACATCACTGATCCGTGTGACCACCCCAGGGCCAAATCTTAGCCCTCGGTCACTAGGTCAGTGGCATCGGAGGGCTCAGGAGGGAGTGGCATGGATCATGCATGCCGCCATGCAAAGAAGCACATGTTGAATTAAAGAAGCACATGCTTAATTCTTCTCCACCATTGATCTGAAGGAGGTTACGATCCAAGGGCTCTCATCCATCATCACGCGTATCGATGATGTGGCGGTGGAGTAGCCCCTACTCCACCTCTCTACTATAAATACCCCCCGGGAGGTGTCACTTCACTTCAAGAAAGGAAAGCAAGGAGAAGCAAAGAAGAAAGCAAGGCTAAAGCTAGAGAGCTAATAGCTTAGGATGTAGCCAAGCTTAGGCAAGTAGGTAGCTAGTAGAGCAAGGCATCCTTGCCTCATTGCCCTCGCGGAAGCACTGCTCAAGGCTTAGCTCAAGAGTAGAAGCATGCGAGTGATCGGTCCTGGAGTTGGGAAGAGTCTTCATTCATCTCCAGTTCAGGTTTTGCTCTTGTAACTCAAGCACTTTACTATATTCTAGTTCATCATTTCACGTATTACTTTATTCTACTTGCTAGTATTGATTAGTATACTTGATTGATTGCTTGAGTACCTAGCTATCCTACATTTCAATTCACTTAGCCATAGTTGTTAATCTGTAGTGTGCTTAGTGTTTGATCTTTGCCAATAGGTTGCTTAGTTAGTTTAGTGTTTATCTTATTAAGTCAAGTATTTGCTCTGACGTCCGCAAGGGTGTCTCTATTCTAGGCCAGGATAGAGATAGTTAGAATATAATTAGGCATGGTGCGTAGTAGTTATAGACTTACCTTCAGATACGGCTAGACCCACGGATAGCTGTGGTAGCAAACAGGTGGTGACAGCCCTGTGCGCCTTGAATTCCACCACGTAGTTGGTCTAGTTTAACAGTAAGGCTCATTGTGCTAGCATTCAACCTAAGTCAGTGGTAAAGGCTAGTACGCCTCGGTACTTGACAAGATAGGAATAAAACTATACTTAACTTGGTTGCTTATTTGACATTTGCCTATCTTGCTTCGTAGTTATCTAGGAGTAGTTATTAGTTATTAGTTAGTTATATTAGTTATCCTTAGTTATCTTATCCCCCTATCTACCTATCCATCCACCTTACCTTAACCATTCATTTCATCCTTACCTATCCACTCATAAATTCTTTCTAGCCTTTCATCTCCTCTCTTCTCTTCTCTCCTTTCCCTTTCTTATTCTTCGACTCTCATCCCCTCCTTGACTCGACTCATACACCACCCTAGCCTTCCTTTGGGATCAAATAAATCGACACCTGGTACTCCCAGGCGAAGTGCTACTACGATAGTTCTGTGCGCTTGCAGAATCTCCTCTAGGTAGATTGCAATCTCTCTAGCTAGCTCCTACTAGTGTCGGGATTGACAACCCCATTTGACATTAGTAGATAGCTACTTTAGCTTCACTCATTTAGGTATAGTGACTGGACTTGCTACAAGCATTTCTAGCGCCATTGCCAGGGATAGATTCCATAGTCTACTCCTAGTAACAACGTTAGCAAGTGTCAACAAGCATTTCTGGGCCGTTACCGGGGATAGTTGCCTAGCTCTATCTTTAGTGAAGTTAAGAACTACCAACAAGCATTTTTGGCGCCGTTGCCGGGGAAGGCAATCGGTGTATCCTTCGAGTCCTTGTCAAATTTATCTTCGCTTAAGCTTCCGCTTAGCGAATCCCATCTTTCCCCATTCTTTCTTTCCTTAGTCCTTCTTATCTTTTCCTTCATCTTCTTCAACTCTTTCTTTCTTATCTCGTTCTACCTTCACGATGGCCAACAAGACCATTCGTGAGTTTTCTTCTCCTTTTGCCGCCAATGTAGCGACAGGACCAGCCGTGATCGATGCCAACCTCAATTTGAGTTGAAACCGACTCTGATCACGATGGTCCAAGCTAGCCCGTTCTGTGGCAAAGCTCATGAGGATGCCAATGCTCACCTCCAACAATTTTTGGAGATTTGCGGCACCTTCACCATTAAGGGGATAACCCAAGAAGCCATCTGTCTTCGTCTCTTTCCCTTTTCTTCTAGGAAAAGCGAAGCAATGGTTCTATACCAATCGCAACGCTGTAGACACATGGGACAAGTGTTCCAATGCTTTTCTCGCAAATTCTTTCCGATGGGCAAGACGAACGCTCTTCGCAACAAAATCTCCAGCTTTACGCAACAAGCCGAGGAATCTATTCCCGAGGCTTGGGAGAGAATGCAAGAGTACGTCACTGCTTGTCCACACCATGGTATGGAGGACTGGCTGTTGATCCAGAACTTCTACCATGGCCTAACCCCACTCTCTAGAAGCCATTTGGATGCCGCCGCCGGCGGTGCATTCTTTTCTCTGAATGTTGCAGATGCTAAGGCTCTCATAGAGAAGATGGTGTCGAACCAAGGATGGAATGACGAGAGACTGCAGCCCCGTAAGCGAGGTATGCATTCCCTTAAGGAGGCCGACATGATCGTGGCCAAGATGGACCTGCTGGCCAAGAAGCTGGACAGTTGTGAGAAGATGAACCAACAAGAGAGTGTCCAATCTCTGGAATCCTACATGACTTGTGAAGTCTGTGGAGGGAGAAACCGTACATTCTGGGAACCACTACCCCGAGTTACATGAAGATTTGAACTTCATCCAACAACAACAACAACAACGGTTTCCGTCAACAAAATCAAGGATGGAATCAGCACTCCAACTCTCAAGGTAATAATTCATTCTCTCGCTCTAATTTCCAAAGTACTGATAATTTCTCATTCTTAAAGAATCTAGTCTACTCTCAAGGTAGAACTACTGAATTTTTGAATAAGAAATTAATGTCAAATGATAAAATGCTTGAGAACATAAATGCTAAATTGGAAGATTTCTCATCTGCTCTGAAAAATCAACTTAGCTTTAATAAGATGTTAGAAACCCAATTAGCTCAACTTGCTGCTGCGATCATACCATCTTTTGAAACTGGCAAAATTCCGGCTAAACCTAACATGGAAACTGCAAATATGGTTGAAATAAAATATTATGAAGATCAAACCATGACTGTTAAAAAGGGTGATCCTGGTAGTCCATAATTAGATGCTCAATCTTTGGTGAAGTCTTTAAAAATGCCATGTGTGATTTAGGATCGAGTGTGAACATTTTATCTAAGGATTTCTATGAAAACTCGTTCTTTCCACCCATGTCATCCACATCTGCCTATGTCGTGCTAGCTGATCAATCAACATGCTATGTAGAAGGAATAGTCACTGATTTACCTATTCATATTAGAGGTTCATATGTTCCTGCTGATTTCATAATACTAGATATGGGAAATAGGAAAGATGTGCCTCTAATCTTAGGTAGACCTTTCTTGAACACTGTTGATGCTTGCATATATGTGGGGAGTGGTAAAATGCAAATGACATTAGGAGGGAGGAAGGAAATATCCTTTTCCCGTGGTCCCGCATATGCCGCTAACATGCAGAAGCAAAACCCGTTCGTACCAAGAAGAGGCGCCTAAGAACAAGGTGGAACAGAAAGAAAGAACCACCTTCTCCTGAGTTGTGTAATTCACATAACAAAGGAGAGGTGCCAAAGAGAAGAAAAACGATGAAGTAAGTTAAAGAAGAAGCACCCAAGGAAGAAGATCCACCCAATAAGGATGAAATTCCATGGATCTAAGGTATGGATTTACTTTTAAATTTCCCTTCAAATTTCCCTTTTTCAAATAAATAACATATGTCATGCATGTAAAAAAAAAAATCAGTTATCATTAGTTATATGCATAAGTATATGTAACTTAGCTAGAATAATAAAATATCATAATAGGATAGTTTCCCTTTTCACAACATTAGATAGTTTCCTTTTAATAAAATAAGAACAAGAGCTCCGACCGAGAAAGATGAAGACCCTTCACCAAGCAAGAAGCCAGCTTGGAGGAGATCCTCGCGCCAATAGGTTCCATCCTATAAGGTTCCAATCTTAGATGTTTCAACTTTGACCTTTAAGATAAGATATAATATTTATGATTCCCTAAGCACAAAGATTCTTTATTAGATATTTCATAATTTACATACTTGATGCTATAAAGTATCTCATTTTGGAAGTGAAAAATTGATCTCCAGATCTTGAAGTCTATAAATAAGTATGTTTCAACCTTACTCTTATGTAGTTCTTAAATTCTATATCTTTTGAAATTTTTGAATGTATATGCTTGCCTAAGTAATTATCCCATGAATAAAAATGATAAAATCTGCTTAAAAATGTTGGAACCTGAATAAAATAAAATTGCCATGCAAATGCTATTGTTATAGTTAGAATAACTAGTTTTATCTAAGTTGTAGCTTTTGTGGGTTGCACATGTTTTAACTAAAATCATGCTTAGTGAATAAAGTTAGTTAGAAATGGAATGAGTAATTCTTTAAACTTGCTAAGGTGAAATTAGGACCTAATCTGGAGGATTTCTTTTAAAAATCATGAAAACCTTGCTAAAAGTTCCTCCTGGATTTTATCCCATCCCACCACTAGCCAAATATTTGTTAGTCAAAACCACAAAGAGCTTTGTTTGTGTTGAGCTTTGTTAGACCTCATAGATCTTAGTAGAGAAGCTTATCATTTCTTTTGATCAAGATACACCCACCCACCATAAATTGCTTACTCTCCACTTTGGAAGTTTGCAACCACCAAATAAATTGCTCATTCTCTACACTGGAGATATGCAATACCTTGCCAAACGTTCCATTGCTAGCCTTATGCTATTCCTACACTGGGAATAAGCATTTCTCTCTCTTCCCCTTTTCATTTCTAAATCCTTTCCTATAGACAATCTGGGGAAATCTAGAGCTAAAAAAGAGAGATATGAAAAAAGAAAAAAAAGTGAGCAAAGTAGCTCAAGAGAGGACTATGTCCTAAGAAAATGTGAGGACACATTTTTGTCTACTCACTATGTATCGAGTAAAAAAAAGAGAGAGAGAGTTATCATTAGCTCTAGACCCCAGAAATTAACTAGGAAGGATTATGAAATATCTCTCTATACACTTCCACATAACCACACATGCACATCTTGATCAATATTTATGATTTGCTGCTCCTTATGATCTGAGTGTCTAGCTTAGCAATAAACATTATGCAATTTGCTCATGATTCTTAGCCTACCTATAACTCCACATATCATTCTTTAGAAATAGGAGAGGTACATTTTGGCCTAAGTGAGGATTTAAACACCATTGAGTGATTGAGTGAATCTTGGAGGACTTAAGCAAGTTTTTATCTTTTGAAAACCTTAAAAAACCTCCAGACAGAATCCTAGTCAACCTAAGCAAGATAAAAGTTTCCTATCTACTGCTTTATTTCACTCTTGCATGTTTGAAGTGAAAAGCTATAAGCCCCACATTGCTATGATTAATGATATACACTAAGTTATTTCTCACTATACAATATGCACTTGTATACATCTTAAGTTGCTATCTATTTCATGCTCATGCTTAAACCGCATTGTTGCTCGAGGACGAGCAACAGGTTAGCTTGGGGGAGCTTGTTGATGGTCCTTAAACACTTTTTACCATCAACATTTTACCCAAAAATTCAACAAAAAGGCATGAAAAGTAGTCAAATAGGTTTCAAACTAACCAAATTCCACATGTCCATAGATTTTTATTTGAATGCAGGATTTGGACCAAATTTGGAGAATGGACCCACCAGGGGCCGAGCCCACTCACCAGGGCCCTAGTGGGGTGGCGGCCCGCCACCCCTAGGTGGCGCCCGCCCCTAGGTGGCGCCCAAACTTCGCCCTGCCACGTCACTGATCCGTGTGACCACCCCAGGGCCAAATCTTAGCCCTCGGTCACTAGGTCGGTGGCATCGGAGGGCTCAGGAGGGAGTGGCGTGGATCATGCATGCCGCCATGCAAAGAAGCACATGTTGAATTAAAGAAGCACATGCTTAATTCTTCTCCACCATTGATCTGAAGGAGGTTACGATCCAAGGGCTCTCATCCATCATCACATGGATCGATGATGTGGCGGTGGTGGAGTAGCCCTACTCCACCTCTCTACTATAAATACCCCCTGGAGGTGTCACTTCACTTCAAGCAAGGAAAGCAGGAGAAGCAAAGAGAAAGCAAGGCTAAAGCTAGAGAGCTAATAGCTTAGGATGTAGCCAAGCTTAGGCAAGTAGGTAGCTAGTAGAGCAAGGCATCCTTGCCTCATTGCCCTCGCGGAAGCGCTGCTCAAGGCTTAGCTCAAGAGTAGAAGCGTGCGAGTAATCGGTCCTGGAGTTGGGAAGAGTCTTCATTCATCTCCAGTTCAGGTTTTGCTCTTGTAACTCAAGCACTTTACTATATTCTAGTTCATCATTTCAAGTATTACTTTATTCTACTTGCCAGTATTGAGTAGTATACTTGATTGATTGCTTGAGTACCTAGCTATCCTACATTTCAATTCACTTAGCCATAGTAGTTAATCTCTAGTGTGCTTAGTGTTTGATCTTTGCCAATAGGTTGCTTAGTTAGTTTAGTGTTTATCTTATTAAGTCAAGTATTTGCTCTGACGTCCGCAAGGGTGTCTCTATTCTAGGCCAGGATAGAGATAGTTAGAATATAATTAGGCGTGGTGCTTAGTTATAGACTTACCTTCAGATACGGCTAGACCCCGGATAGCTGTGGTAGCAAGCAGGTGGTGACAGCCCTGTGCGCCTTGAATTCCACCACGTAGTTGGTCTAGTTTAACAGTAAGGCTCGTGTGTGCTAGCGTTCAACCTAAGTCAGTGGTAAAGGCTAGTACGCCTCGGTACTTGACAAGATAGGAATAAAACTATACTTAACTTGGTTGCTTATTTGGCATTTGCCTATCTTGCTTCGTAGTTATCTAGGAGTAGTTATTAGTTATTAGTTAGTTATAGTTATCCTTAGTTATCTTATCCCCCATCTACCTATCCATCCACCTTACCTTAACCATTCATTTCATCCTTACCTATCCACTCATAAATTCTTTCTAGCCTTTCATCTCCTCTCTTCTCTTTCTCCTTTCCTTTCTTATTCTTCGACTCTCATCCCCTCCTTGACTCGACTCATACACCACCCTAGCCTTCTTTGGGATCAAATAAATCGACACCTGGTACTCCCAGGCGAAGTGCTACTACGATAGTTCTGTGCGCTTGCAGAATCTCCTCTAGGTAGATTGCAATCTCTCTAGCTAGCTCCTACTAGTGTCGGGATTGACAACCCCATTTGACATTAGTAGATAGCTGCTTTAGCTTCACTCCTTTAGGTATAGTGACTGGACTTGCTACAAGCATTTCTAGCGCCGTTGCCAGGGATAGATTCCATAGTCTACTCCTAGTAACGACGTTAGCAAGTGTCAACAAGCATTTCTGGGCCGTTACCGGGGATAGTTGCCTAGCTCTATCTTTAGTGAAGTTAAGAACTACCAACAATGTCTTTATGCAGGAGTACTTTGCGGGCGTGCGAGTGCAAGAGGAAAGAGGTGAGGCTTGCACATTTGTTTGCCCAGCATTTGGGTGCATGTCCCGGCTCGCAGATCTGTCCCACAAGGCGCGGATCCAGTGCATCATCAACTACAACGCCGATGTGTTAGGGCGGGCGGTGAAGAAGGTGGCAGCTACGCAGATGATGCTCACCAGGGAGACCGACCTCACCAGGGCATAGTACCTCAAGGTACGTAGAAAACAGTAATACTGATTGCCATCCACATCTAGAGGCTCTTCTGACATATTAAATACTTGATGTCATGCAGTTCTGTCCTGGTTGGTGCACCAATCACCTAGACTGCTGGGCGGCCATTGTGGACAAGTGGCTATCTGACGAGTGGTACGAGAGGCACGGTGCCCGCCGAGAGTGCCACCTGCAGATGCCTGGGGTGCCACACCACCAAGGCAACCTTAGCCTCAACGCGTACGCCGACAGATGGGTACGCTCTACTGATTTATTTTTTTATTCTAACACACAATTACTCATTACTTGTAATCATCTGTGTGTTTTCTCGCACTCCCAGTTGCATGGTGGTCAGGAGTGCAGCCCGTTCATGGCGTACGTCATGTCACACCAGGGCAAGACGACTGCGCTGGACACCTAGTACAACCCAGAGGCCGGGGCTGATGCGTACACCAACGCAAACGCCTACACCAAGGTCATCGAGTACACCTCGGTAGCTCCCAAGCGCCATGGGGAGGGCTTCGATCTGGCCACCCAGCCCCTAGATACAGACCTAGTGATGAGGTGGGAGAGAAGCGCGAGCAGCACGACCGGTACTAGATAGCCATTAGTGCAGTCGACTCGGCCTCTGCTCCCAACCTCGTTGAGATTTGAGCTGCCAGCACAAGGTCCTTCGTCTCCATACGACCTCGGCAGCCGAGCTCACAACAGATGATGGCACAACTTCAGGTAAGTACTGTTCTATTCATCGTTCATTGATTTTACACATATACCTTACCTTAGCATTGTTTAAACCTTGCAGGAGGAATATTGCATGCCCCGATGCAGGCCTAGGCAGACCAGGTGCAGAGGTTGCAGGCCCTGCAGGAGGCCCAGGCCAGGGCCCATCGCCGCAAGTTACTAGTCGTCTAGGAGCGAGAGGCGCAGAGGACGTAGGACATAGCTCACTTCTTTGGGAGCCTGAAACTTCTGGGTATTGTCGTGCCTCCCTCGCTCCTCACTCCTTTTGTGGTTGGCCTCTAGGTGCTAACAAATTTGCTTCTCCTTTGTGCACTCACAGTCGGAGGGTTCATAGTCCGGGTGGCTCCCTAGTGGCCCTCCTCCGCCCTACGGGTGGCCAGATCACCTTCTTATGCACTCCGGGTACTCTGGGTGGCCATCTGGCCCTCTGCCGCCCGCATAGCAAGGTTGACAAGGTGGTCCTTCGGTCGGGTCGCACGGTTGGCAACCGTGGCAAGGTGGAAGTTCTTCACACTCTGAGGACCAAGGTGAGCAGTGATGGCTGACTTAGACTTGTGATGGATGGAGACTGGACCTGTGATGCATTTATGTTGTACTTTGTGTGGATTCTAGATATTTATGTAATATGGATATGAATGTGATATATATTGTGTTCTGTGTGATGGAATATGGATATGTGATATATATTGTGTTTTCTGTGCAGGAAATTGAAAATATAATTTTTTTTGATTTTTTCCCAGCTTTGCCGAGTGCCACACTCGGCAAAGATGCCATGGCACTCGGCAAAGCTGGGGAAATTACCCCAACTCGGCCTCTTTGTCGAGTGCCAAGACACTGACACTCGACAAAGGAGCCCTCTTTGCCGAGTGGCAGTCCACGTGGCTCTCGGCAAAGGAGCCCTCTTTGTCGAGTGCACTCGGCAAAGAGGGCTCCTTTGCTGAGGGTCGGCCCACGTGGCACTAGGCAAAGAAGGATCATTGCCGAGTGTCTGGCCCACGTCAGCACTCGGCAAAGAAGCCGTCAGTTGACGGTTGCCGTTTCCTTTGCCGAGTGCGGACATGGAACTCGGCAAAACCTTTGCCGAGTGCCCGATATTTGGCACTCGGCAAAGAATTCTTGTCGGACGAAAAGGTTTGCCAAGAGGCCTTTGTCGAGCGCAGTACTCGGCAAAGCCTTCGCCGAGTGCGAGAGGCTCTTTGTCGAGTGTTGCCAGCACTCGGCAAAGTCTCGACCTCCTATAGTGATTGCCAATGGCTAGATTAACTAAGAGGAGTTTGTCAAGATCATGATGACCATAGGAGAAGACATGGTTGTTTGTATATAATGAGCAAGATAAAAGGACATGTCAGAAAATTGTCATGGTGACCATATGAGAAGACAGGACTGTCTATTTATAACAAACAATATAAAAGGGACATGTAGTGCATTATGAGTAGCATTAATTTTTTGATACATGATATTTTTTTGTATTCGTTTGCTAGGTCAAGTAAAAAACTGTACTTTGCTTTCTTTGATTTTAAAGCAGATTGAATTATGTATTTTGGTGTTAGTTGTTTGTGATTCATGAAATTTTACATATGCTTTTATCTGTATCTCCATATACCCGTAACAACGCACGGGCACTCAACTAGTCTATACCTAGTAATAAAGAGGCAAAATTTCTGCCCTTTTTTTGTTTTAGTTTTTTCGTCTGGCCTCTCCCTAACTAATTGGTCCACACTTTTATAACTAGCAGAATTGGAACATCCATACAAAAACCAATAAAAAACAAAACAAATCATATTTGAACTGAGACTCGGAAGTCAAAACGCAGCAAGTCTGGTCAAAATTTTCGTCTGGCCTTCTATGTTTCCGGTGGAGACAGAGACGAGATACAATCTCAAAACCAAATACAATACAATGAGCCATCAAGCCAATAAATAAATAAACAAATAATCTAAGCTAAATCCAATACCAGCCGGACTATAAATACTAGGCATCAACAAGCTAAATCCAATACCAGTCGGACTATAAATACTAGGCATCAACAACACCAACCATCAAATCGAAGCATCTATAGATTGAATCAAAGAGCAAGAGGACCGAATCAAGCCCACCATGAACTAGATCAAGACCAAGATGAAATCAAAGGGAGTTGAATTGAGGCAAAACCAGATCCGTCCACCGAGGGATCTACCATCGGATCTGCCACCAGGGGAGCACGGGCGACCATATCCGGTCAGTCCACCACCGGATCCGCCACCGGGGGAGAAAACTCGAAGCACACACCTTGAGCTCTAGAACTCAACGAATATTGCCACTTCCCAACGCTAGTATGTCCTAGCCACCGTCGACTTCTTCCTCTCCAGATCTCGGCAGTGACGCACCTCGTGCTCTCTCACCTCCTCCTCCTTCCGCTGCTATGTGAGAGGCTGCTGTTCATAGAGAGTGAGCGGAAAGAAAAACTGAGGGGCTTAGGGTTTCATCTGCTTTTTATATGAGCTTCTTCCTGTCGGGATGAATGATGGCCATTGGATTGAAATCAATGGTTGAGATCGTGTGACATTAGGGTTTGCCTGAACGGGCTGTTACTGGGCTTAATGGGAGAAGACGTTTGGGCTACACATTGCTGTAAGAACGGGATGGGCTTCACAGGATGGTTGACAATGTTGTGCTACAGTAAACCTGTGTTAATGATAGATTAATTAGTTTTAATAAATTTATCTTATGATTTCTAGACGAGATATGTAATTTGTTCTTTTATTAGTCTATTTTTAGTAGACTAAATTAGTGCTGCAATATTCGATGTGACACAAAAAAAAACTTTTGACCACCTCCATGTTTCTCTATATGTATGTGCTAAAAGAAGGAAGGAGTGTCAACCATGCCGCTAGAAGAAAACCTTTTTTATTTTACGTATTTTTGAAAATCTAAAAGCTAAAAGCCAAAAATAGGGTCAAAGCAGCTTTCAAAAATGTACTAGAAAAAATACCTCCTTCTTAAAAAGCCGCCAGCCAAAAACTCAATTGTTGACATCGAAAGTGATCCGAATCACACACCAGCAGGGCTAGCATGCCCGAAGAGGTTGTAGATCAACCTGATACAGCAGAGAAACTAATTGAACCGATCTAGCGAGCGGTTCAGGCCGATTTAGGGTTTTGAATCCCTGTGTTGATAACTCTAGAACTCCTCCCGGGAAGACCCATCGGGGAGAAGCACGTAGAGGCTGCTCTAGGACCAGCAAGACCGCCTAGAACGTCGTCGAGCCTCATCGGGAGACACGTCGAACAACAGATAGAGAGAGGAAAAAGGGTAAAAGGGATAGTAGATTGGTTTTGATCGATTAGGGTAGGATGCCTCAATCGGCCATGATCCTCTCATATATATAGAGGGGGTTGGTCTTATCCCAATAAGGAACATCTCCAGATACGATCTCCAAGTTTCCTATCTGGACTCCATCAAAACATGGAATCCAAGAGTCCAATCTGGACTAAACAAGGCAAACCTGATCTCGCCGATCTTTCCTATCCGGACTCCATCAAAATATGGAATCCAAGAGTCCAATCTGGACTAAACAAGGCAAACCTGATCTCGCCGATCTTTGGATCGACTAAACCAGCTTAATGGGCTTCTCATAGATATCAGCCCAAATTGATCACACCGATCAAAAGAGCTTCACACTCTTGCCCAATAAAGATCCTTGAATCGGTTCATTCATCATTATTCCAGGATTTTCGACCAGCACACCTAGTCAGAAACAACATAACTAGTCGGAAAACATCAAACAAACAAGTTCATCTTTCCTAGAGCATCCGACCTTCAAATAAAAGTATCAAAAAATAAATTCGTCTTCAGAACTATAAGCCGAACATATCTCCTAACCTTATTATCTTCTCATGACATTTTTGAGTGTCAACATATGCCCCCCTATTTTTACGTGATCTTTAGCAGAACCTAAAAACAAACTGCATAACAACGATATCCAACTCATCGGTCATTCAGCAACCAAGGACAAATATCTCTGATTATTTTTGTTCTAAGGACGACACATGTATCGGCCATTATTTGGAAGGCACTCAGGCTTCTTGCCAAACACTTGGAAAGTATTTTTTTCAAATACCTCCCGTTTATTGCTCTTGGGAGACTTTCACCTTGCAACGTCTCCAGCATATATGCATTCCCAGATATCACTTTGATCACTTTATAAGGACCTTCCCAACTCGGTGACCACTTGCCAAATTTATTGCTTCTCGATCCAAGTGGCAATATAGTTTCCCATACTAATTCTCCTACTTGGAACAACTTGCTTCTCACCTTCTTGTTATAGGCTCTGGCAACCCAGACTTTGTCTTTTTCCATCTCCTTGAGAGCTTTTAACCTCTTATTAGTCACTTCATCAATATTGTCTATCATAGCATCATGATACATAACAACAGATAGATCATTTTGTTTAGCCAGCCTATATGCATCCAGATTTACCTCGATAGGCAACACTGCTTCTTGGCCATATACCAGCTTGAAAGGAGTGACTTTTGTAGCACCATGCCTTGATACACGATGAGCCCACAAAGCCTCAAACAAGACCTCATGCCACCTTCTTAGGTTATCCTCAATCTTCTTTTTGATAAGCTTGATCAAAGTTTTGTTACTAGACTCAGCTTGACCATTAGCTTGAGCATAGTATGGAGATGAATTGAGCATCTTTATTTTATATAATTCAGCAAAACCTCGTACCTCCTTAGAGATAAAAGATGTTCCTTGATCCATAGTTAACGTTTAAGGTATGCCGAATCTATGTATAATATGCTCAGTAATAAACTCAATTACCTCTTTGTGTGTCATTCTTTAAAGGCACCGCTTCAGTCAACTTAGTGAAGTAATCTGTTGCGACCAGAACAAAACGATGTCCCTTTGAAGATGGGGGATGAATTTGGCCAATGAAGTCTAATCCCCAACCACGAAAAGGCCACGGTTTGATGATAGGATGAAGCATAGCAGTAGGTGCAAGTTGTATGTTTCCAAACCATTGACATTCTTCACACCCTTTGTAGTAACAAAAACAATCGGTTATCATCGTAGGCCAATAAAATCCAGCTCTGCGTAATAGTCACTTCATTCTTGGGGCCGATTGATGCGTACCACGAATACCTTCATGGACTTCTCCCATAACCACTTTTGTTTGATCTGATCCCAAACACTTAAGCAACAAGTCTTCGGCGGTTCTTCGGTAAAGCTCACCATTGTGTAGCACATATTTGAATGCACTCCGCCGAATACTTTGATCAACTCTAGTACTCGGGTTACTAAGATATTTTAGTAGGGGAACCCTCCAATCTTCCAAATCGGTTTTATTCCCATCAGAATCTGACTTGGACCTATTTAGAAGCTCCTCGGATAAGCTAACTGGATTAGTCGTCCCAAGATCGACCAGTTCAATCGGACGAACTAGCCGATCTGATTCACAATCAACCTGGTCGACCAAGATATTTACCCAAGCATGCTCATCATTTACTTGGTCTCTAGGGCAGATCGGTTGAACTAGTTCAAAAACAATCTGGTCGGTCGTACAAGCCGACAAAACTTCCGAATACTGACGCATCGGCTTTATATGAAAATTACGCCTACTGATGCTAGACGCTTGTTGAGCTAATATGTTGGCTTTATGATTTTCATGCCTCGGTCTATGCCAAATCTGGAATTCAGTAAAATGAGTAATGATATCAAGGCACATATCAAGATAAACATTTAACGACCCTTCCAGACATTGAAACTCACCAGCAACTTGTTGCACTATCAATAAGGAATCACCATAAGCCTCAACATGTTTAATTTCCATGGAATACAATATTTATAAACCGAATAACAGAGCTTCATATTCGGCTTGATTATTAGTGCAAAAGTAATCTAATCGGCTTAACATTTCAAATTCAGCACCATTAGGAGACACAAGGACCACACCAACACCTTGGCCCTCCTTACAAGTCGATCCATCAAAATAAAGTTTCCATGGTGTAAAAGTAAAATAACTGATCTCATCTTCTAAATTAATACTATGCTCAATAATGAAATAAACAAGAACTTGACCCTTTAATGTTTTCAAGGGTTCATAAGTCAAGTCATACTCAATCAACGCATACGCCCATTTACCAATCCTTCCTCTAAGGATTGGCCGATATAACATGTGCTTAATTACATCGGCCTGGCATGCAACAACACATGTACTAGACAGTAAATAGTGTCTCATTTTAGCACAAGCATAATACAAGGATAAACATAATTTCTCAATGTGGGCGTACCTTGCCTTGGGATCAAGAAGACGACGACCAATATAAGCAATCACATATTCTTTACCTTCGTCTTCTTGCGTTAAAACAACTCCAATAACCTTTCCTTTGGCAACAATATATAATCTGAAAGGAACTCCCCTCTTAGGCGCTCGAAGAACTGGTGGAGATGACAGATATTCCTTTATCTTCTCAAGTGCTTCTTGTTGTTCTGCCCCCAAGCAAACTCAGATTCATCTTTCAATTTTGATATTGGGTAAAAGGAATAATCTTCCCAGACAAGTTCGCAATAAACCTCCTCAAGTAGTTCACTTTTCCTAAGAACTTTTGCAAGTCTTTTTTGCATGTAGGCGCTTGAACTTTCTTGATTTTCTCTATCCTTTTAGGATCAATCTCTATGCCTTTGTCATGAATAATAAATCCTAAGAACTTTTTGACCGATACACCAAAAGCACATTTCAGTGGGTTCATTTTTAAACCATAGTGGCGCATTCTCTCGAATGCTAAATGCAAATCGGCTAAGTGAGACACATGAGCATCCGATTTGACTACAATATCATCAATATATACTTCCATGATTACACCAATTAAATCATGAAATATCAGATTCATAACACGTTGATAAGTAACGCCCGCATTCTTTAAACCAAATGTCATTACAACCCACTTAAAGAGACCAACAAACCCAGGACAAATAAAGGCCGTTTTAGACATATCTTCGTCGACCATGAATATCTGATTGTAACCAGCATTGCCATCAAGAAAACTGACAACTTGGTGTCCTGAAGCATCATTGATTAACATATCGGCTATAGACATAGGATACTCATCTTTGGGAGTGGCCCTGTTTAAATCTCTAAAATCAATGCATACCCTAATCTTTCCAGTGTCCTTTTTCTCGACGAGCACGATATAAGAGACCCACTCCGCATACCTGCATGGCTGAATAAACCCCGCTTGCAATAACCGATTAATTTCCTCTTTAATCCGGTCATATATTGTAGAATTAAAATGGCGAGGTTGTTGTTTGAAAGGCCTGAACCCTGGTTTAATAGGAAGCCGATGCTCAACAAGTTCTCGGCTTAATCCCGGCGTCTTTGTATAATTCCATGCAAAGCAATCAACATATCCCTTCAAAAGCGCGATTAATTCTAATTTATAATCGACTTCAAGGTTCTGATTTACAAAAGTCAGCCTAGGCACAGAACCATCCCCAATATCAACTTGTTCTAAAGGGTCAGCCGACGTGAAACCTTGGCCCAATTTATTGAGCTCGTCAAAATCATCAATAGTCTCACAAGCATCGGTCTTACAAGTCCGATATTGCTCAACACGATGTCTTAACCAATCAACATTAGCATCCATTAAATTACATGATAATGTTGAACCGATTGTCAATCGGCTTTAAAGACACTGGTACAAAACCTTCCCTAGTAACACTAACAAACTGGAAATCAGAAAGGTCCCGACCAGATAAACAAGCAATAGCATCATGCCCCCCGAGCAAAGGAGCATCGACCGTAGCTACATAGGCCGATGAATCCGAGTGCACAACTTCGACATCGTCACCCACCCATTGAACGAGAAACTGATGTAGACTAGAAGGAATGCACCGATTAGCATGAATCCAATCACGTCCAAGTATAAGGTTGTAACTACCTTGAATGTCGGCGACAAAGAAGGCAGTAGCCAAAGTCTTGCTCCCAACGGTAAGTTCCATGGACGCGACTCCTTTGGCTAGAATAGGATCTCCTCCGCCGACCCCAGTGATAGTCATGTTGGTCTTGATCAGCTCTTCATCAGTACCACCAAGCTTTTGATAAAGCGAGTATGGCATCAGATTCACAATCGCCCCGCTATTGACCAACATCTTGTGAACCGGTGTACCATTGATATGGCCTTTCACATGTAACGACTTGAGATGATTGACAGAATCTTCTAGCTTCTGAAACACAGAAGTTTGTGTAGAGAAGTTGAATTCTGCCGTTGTTGAATCATCCCCGACCACGTAGTAGTCGGCCGATAAGTAAACCACATTGACCTCTGCCCTTTCCGGGGAAGGTTCATAATCCACCATTTCCTCATCTTGTTCTTCAGGTAATTCTTTGCTGGTCGCGACACCAGTGGAGGAAACAGGATCACTAGGACATGTATCAAATCCCATCAGAATGTCACGAACTGATTTAGACCCGGAACCTGGTCGGATCGGCTCAACTCTCAACTCAGTAGTAGCTAACTTGGCTTGCTCGACCTCTAAACTGGTCGGTGCCTGATCTGAGGTGGTCGGATTGGGATCCGACCTGATTGGTTCCAAAACTACCTCAGCAGATTCAGCGTTCAAACTAGTCAGCTTAGGATCCGTCCTATATTTAGTTCTACAATTGTCAAAGTCGGCTTTTGATTACAAGCTGGCTCTTCGCCCCCTCGCTCGCCCTGAGGGAAAATGGGATGTACTGAGTTAAATATGTCCTCCCTCATTTTCTCAAGCTGCTCCTGCCTCTTCTTGTTGCAACGAGCCCTTTGCAACTTCCTCCGTTGAGTCTTGCTCAAACCAGGAGGACACCACCTAGGTTGAGCGTACCTGGGGTCACGCTCAATAGGTCTTTCCACCTCCACCTCAACTGACGCATCTTGAGCCTCTTGAACCTTCATTGGAGTAGATTCCTCAACTTCCATCGGCCTGGCTCCACTAACAATGGGAACCTCCATGGAGCCGATTGTAATTGTAGGCACATGATCTGGTCTGGTCGGAGAGACAGTAGGAATAACTTGCACCTTTTTAGGCACATAGATTTGTCACGCTTGTATCTTCCCTGTCTCCTGGGCGGTCAAGGTTCTTGATGTGATCAGCCGATTCTGATTCACATTACTAGAGCTTGGTCGATCACCCAGCCGATCAAAAACTGAGATCCTTATAGGCCGGTTAACGGGTGCTCCCCATCCTGGCTGATAGTACATAGGTGTTGGCATAGGATAAGGCACCCAGACTCCTTGAGGACCCCATTGTGGTGGTGGTGAAATGGGAGGAGCCCATTGAGGTCTGTAAGGAGCGACCCTCGGTGCCGGAGATGCCGCTCGGGTCACCGCCAGCTGTTTAGATCTCTCATCCTCACGCTTTGGAGGAGTAGACTCTCTTTTTTATTGGCCGATTCTAGGAATCGGCCTTTTGCTGTTTGTATCTAGCCATGAGCTTATCAAAAGTGCATGGCTCTTTGACAACCTTTCCTCTATTCTTTTCCATATTAGTTTTCCAAGTGCCAATTTCGTGCTTCTGTGGAACAAATGTGCATAAGACGTGAACCCCGGAAGCTGCAGAACCGCTAGAACCAGCCAGACTGACCGCTTTAGTTGATTTACTGGGCTTAGAAGGAGCCAGCCTGACTTGGTCGGCCGTCTGATCTGACTGAATTGGTTATTTTGAAGACGAACCAGACTGGTCGGCCTGAGAGCCTGAATAGGTCGGTTTTTGTTGCGCTGCCCTGGTCTCAAAATATCTCTGTCTGTGCAGGTGTCGTGCTGACCCTGCAGTAATTATGAGCTTGCTCTGGCCACCATCACCTTTTTCAAGCACCACCTTGCGTCTCGAATCGTTCTCGACGTTCGGTGCGACCCGTGGCTCGCCGATGACGACATTCTTGCCTCTAGTCGTATCGGCTTGTTCCGGACGAACCAAAACAGCAGGATTCCCTGCTTCCACCATATGAACCGGAAAGGGAATAGTACTGATCTGCATCTCAGTCAAACTCAATCGTCCTTCATTAAGGGCCGAATGGACCTATCGACGAAAAACATTGCAGTCATTAGTGGCATGAGAAAAAGAATTATGGTATTTGCAATAAGCCCTCCTTTTCAGTTCGTCGGGTGATGGCAAAGTATAATTAATTTTAAGATAACCGAATTTAAGCAATTCATCAAATATTCGGTCACATTTAGAGAAATCAAAAGTAAACTTCACTTCCTCACCCCGATTCTTTTGAATTGTTTGAGGGAAGGACAGGTAACTAATTTATTTTGCGCTGGCCATAAAAACTCGGTGGCGTAACAATCTTTAGACTCATCATCCGAACTATCAGAGTTCATCTCAACAATATGTACGCTCGGTCGATGAGTTTTATGGGGATCGTAAGGTTCTTTAAGGCACAATTCAATTGAAACGACCTTCTACAAGAGTTGATTTACATTAAAGAAATCATAATGTTCAAGCTTATCTTTAATCTCCCGACGTAGACCAGCGAGACATAGATCTGTTAGATCTCTGTTGGAGATCCTTAAATGAAAACATCGGTTCTTAATTTCCTTAAAGCGTTTAAAAAGTCAACCACACGTTCACTGCGTCCTTGCCGAACCGACGTGAGATGCGATACTAGTTTCTTGGACCCATCATAAAAGTGATTATGAAATTTCTCTTCTAATTCGGCCCAAGAACTTATAGTACATTCTGGTAATGACGTAAACCAAGCAAAAGCTGTACCAGTAAGACACAAAGGAAAATTCGTACATTTATATAGTCTAAAGTATTGCTTTGCCCATTTGTGCAAGCAACATGCTAACATGCTCCATGGTTGTTTTACTGTCGTCACCACTAAATTTATAAAAATCTGGTACCCTCCAACCGTCAGGTGCTTTCATAAAATCAAAACATGAAGGGTATGGTTTAGAATAAGTGGTCCTACTAGGTTTAATTTGGGCCCCTAGACTGGTCTCAAGAGACCTGGTTATTTCTTCCTTAAACCGATTTATAGCTCGCCCAAAATTGGTTTCGGCAAGGTTAGGAGCACCATTATGCATGGGATTATTACTTGGAGACTTAGGAGGATTGGGCAATACGGTTCCCTGTCCTCCTGAAGTCCTGTGTGTCGCTGCCCCATGGTCGGTCTGTGTGGTCCGACAAGAGTTATGATGGGTGTTATTGACATTCGTCGAGGTACCGGCTTACCACGCCTGGTCTCGGCAGACCCTAATTGCCCAAAACTGATATATGAAGTTTGTCCTCTAAAGGAATTAAAAGGCATGTCGAATTGTGGTTGCCCGGTTGGAAGTTCGGGTTCGACGGTTTACCTTCTAACTTATCCATGCGGTCACTAAGTAATCTAAACGAATGCTGAATAGTATTGGTAAGAGTTTTCAAAGTATCAACTAACATTGCGGAATAATTAGCATGGGTAGGGTAAGGATCTTCATGTACCTCAGTGTTTACCTTGTTAGTAGCATCTTCAGCAGTCGTGGTAGACACAATAGGAACTATCTCGCTGAAGTCCAGCTCTTTATCTTGAGTGACCCTGACGCGCCGATCCTTCGAACAACTTTCCAAGAAAGCTTTCAAGACGGCGTCGAGCTTGGCCTGTGCTTGTTGTTTTAACTCATCGGGGAGTTCGTCGATGCCCGCAGGACAGACGATGTTATCTTTATCCATAGCACCGTCTTTGCCGCTCATATCGGTGGTAGATGGAATTTCGATCTTCGCTAGCGGAGTCGCCAAAAAGTGTGTTGACGTCGGAAGTAATCCGAATCACACACCAGCAGGGCTAGCACGCCCGAAGAGGTCGTAGATCAACCTGATACAATAGAGAAACTAATTGAACCGATCTAGCGAACGGTTCAGGCCAATTTAGGGTTTTGAATCCCTGAGTTGGTAACTCTAGAACTCCTCCCGGGAAGACCCGTTGGGGAGAAGCACGTAGAGGTTGCCCTAGGACCAGCAAGGCCACCTAGAACGCCGTCGAGCCTCACTGGGAGACACGCCGAACAACAGATAGAGAGAGGAAAAAGGGTAAAAGGGATAGTAGATTGGTTTTGATCGATTAGGGTTGGATGCCTCAATCGGCCATGATCCTCTCATATATATAGAGGGGGTTGGTCTTATCCCAATAGGAAACATCTTCAGATACGATCTCCAAGTTTCCTACCCGGACTCCATCAAAACATGGAATCCAAGAGTCCAATCCGGACTAAACAAGGCAAACCTGATCTCGTCGATCTTTGGATCGACTAAACCAGCTTAATGGGCTTCTCATAGATATCAGCCCAAATTGATCATACCGATCAAAAGACCTTCACACTCTTGCACAATAAAGATCCTCGAATCGGTTCATTCATCATTATTCCAGGATTTTTGACCAGCACACCTAGTCGGAAATAGCATAACTGGTCAGAATACATCAAACAAACAAGTTCATCTTTCCTAGAGCATCCGACCTTCAAATAAAAGTATCAGAAAATAAATTCGTCTTCAGAACTATAAGCCAAACATATCTCCTAACCTTATTATCTTCTCATGACATTTTTAAGTGTCAACACCAATCAAACAGACCCTTAAGTCCATATTTTAGAACAAGTCTCAAACTAAATCACGATGAAAATCGCGTACCAAATAAAGGTCACTAACTATATATATACATAAAAATCGAGCACAAAATCGATGCAGGTCGATCTGTCGACCTCCACATGATGAAAATCATGTACCAAATAAAGACCACTAACTATATATATAGCATAGAATCAACACCGGTCTACTGACCTCTACAGCAATCATCAAGAATCATAAAAAATATTCCTTCACAATCACTACATGAATGGATGTAAGAGGAAATCAGAGAAAAAATCGAATCGACAAGATCAGAGAGAATTAAAGAAGTCATCAAACAAGGTCGTGCCTGTAGGCTGCACGAGACGCTCGCGCCCCTGCCTCTAGCTAAATCTGTTGGTATCACCGCCTTTGTGCTCCCAGGCCAGGGCACCTGCGTCATAACCTTCACCATGTGCGCGGCCAGGAACACCTGCACAATTGGTTAGGTATTTCGTACACAATGACCATGACACCATATGCCCTGGCCAAGTGGTCACAGTCTGGCACATGGAACGGTGCAGGCAACACAGGGAGCGTCGAAGGCTGCGTGAGGCCACAAGCAGAGGTCGGACTAGGGAGGTCACACAAGGCTGTGAGCAGAGCTCGACATAGGAAGCAGCATAGCAGAGGTGGCTCGAATAACAAAAAAAAAACAGTGTTGGTTTATGGCTAGAGTTAAATTCAATTTACTTTCTTAGATTGACTAGGGTAAAAAACTAATGCTAGACCGGTCCAAAACTACTACTAGGCCTTGTTTAGATACCACAAACTATCAACTTTTTTTCACTCTCTCTCTCCATCACATCACCATCACATTAATATTCGGACGCATGCATGAAGCATTAAATATTGGTAAAATAAATAACTAATTGTACTTTTAGTATGTACATATCGAGACGAATCTTTTGAGTCTACATAGTCCATATTTGGAAAAAGTTTGTCAAATAACAACGAAAGTGCTACAGTTGAGAAAAAAACTAACAGGTTGCATCTAAACAAGGCCTACCATATCTCTTCTATTTTCTTATAAATATTCACCGATGATCTAATTTCTTGTATTAGAAAAGTTAGATATCAATGCACTCCAAAAATTCTATAGTTCAAGTATTTTTTATTAAAAAAAACATGTTTATACTTATATTTTTGTTTTATAATTTTTACCCATTGCAAGCAAGGGCATTTTACATAGTATGAAAAAACCAAACTAGTCGTAAAAAACTATGGAGCGTGAGTCGTGTCTTGGAATTGCTTGCTGACAGCCACCACCATCATCAGTAGAGCGGGCTGACTTCGATTGTGTGTTGTTGGACCTCGTCCTGAATCCTGACCATATATAGACAAGAAAAGAAAAAAAAGCATGAAGCCCATGATTGGCGTCCTTCCGACCAACCTAGGCCGGGTTTCCTCGTCGTCTTCTTCCCTTCTCCTCCTGAGAAATTTCAATATTTGACTCTCAATTCGTGCACCTCTCCAAATTTGACACTCAATTTGTAAGCCTTTCAAAATATAACCCTCGACACACCAATTCTTTGAATCTGGGGGATTTTTGACTTTTTCTCTCCTTTTCTAATTTCACTAAATACTGGACACCGTTAGGGACATGGGAAAAGACCATTCTACCCCTCTCTCTAAAGGAAAGAAAAAATCACGTCTCTTTTGTTCGTGAAATCGCCCGGGCTCAGTCTCGGGACTCGACTCGACTCCGCGAGTCTTCCCGGCCGCGGCATCGGGGCGTCGTCGTGCTCGAGCGCCGCCGCCCGTCCAGCGCCGGCCATCGCCCGCCCCTGCACCACTCGGCCTCCACATCACCGGCGCGCCCAGGTCCCCACCCTCCGTGCACGCACAGCACTCGAGCAGAGGAAGTCGCCCCGCACTCCGAGTGCGCGGCACCTAGGGTTTCGAGGCTCGGCTTCAGGGGCTCGCCGGCGGCCTCCGCCCACCACTGGCTGACGCCACCAGCTGCTCGGTTGGACTCCTCCGCACTCTCTGCCATGGCTCCTCCCGGGTAATCGCTCGAATCCGGCCTAAATCCCTCTCTTTTCTATTGTGTTTCTATTGTGCATATCTTTCTCGCTGTTTTGGGGGCACAATGTTGATACTGTGTCTCTCTTATTTTTTTGTTGGTACACGGTAGAATCGATCCGGATCCGGATGGGGGAATTTAGGTTGTGTGTTCAGTTTTCTCAGTTCACAGCTAAGTTGAACAATGGTTCCTCTGTTGATGTGTCGCGAAAGTTGTTTGAATGGGTCGTGGATTATCGATGCTATACTTTAGAGATGCTATGTAAGGACTTGGAAGCTAGGGTGAATTGGGGAAGTGGCCAGCAACCTGTATACATGAATTTAACATGAGTGGTGGCGGAGAAAGGAAATTGATGGATGAGGCAGAACTTTCATTTGCATTTTCTGAAAAGATGGTTGATAAGAAATTGTTCTTATTGGTTGATATTGTGGACAAACCCATAGAACTGCTTTTCAACTCTGTTGTTACAGAGGCAGAAGGGAGCAATGTATGGCATGATAATGTCGTAGGTCAAGGGGATTGCAACAATGAGGCAATTGTTTCTCCTCTAATTGATTGGGACAATTTGGAGATAACTCCTCTTGTAGAACACCAGATTGGGGCTGCACGCCCTGTGATAGATGAGGAAGCAATGTATGAGTTTGTTGGCCTTAGAGCAGAGGATGAGAGAGCTGAGCAAGCAAAGATGGTTGTTGAAAAGGATAATGAAAGTCTTGATGGTCTGCAGCTGTAGGATGGAGAGTTGTTGGTTGATGATCATGTGCCTGGTGAAGGTACTGTGTTCTATGACAGAGAACATCCTCCAATGAAAGTTGGAACCATATATGCTTGTATGAATGATTTCTGAGCTGCAGTAAGGCAACATGCTATAATGGGACAATTTGAACTTGGAACACAAAAATCTTGGAAACAATTGTTCAGAGGATACTGCAAAGCTGAGGGTTGTCCATGGTATATTGTAGCAAGGTTGATGCGAGATCAACAACAAGTCAGGGTATTAACACTTCGCATATAGACAACATGCTAACTTGATGTATTATGTACTTTTCTTTGTCCTGCATGTTTGGTTTATTTTTTCCGAGTTGCTAACATTTGTGGTTTCATTGCACAGATCACATTGAATGAACAAAAACATTTTTGTCCTTCTACTAGGAGAGTGAAGACCAAGACAGCATCATACAAATGGGTGGCAGAGAAGTCAATTCCTCTTCTAAAGAAGCATCCAAACATGGGTGCTAAAAAATACAAGAAGCCTTAGAGGACAAGTATCAAGTGCAAATAGGGTATTCAATTGTGCACCTCAGTATGGAGACTGCATCACAACAATTTTTTGGTACATGGGAAGAAAGTTTTGGATATTTGTTCAACTTTAAGGCAAAGATTGAGCTCAGAATGCCACGAAGTGTTGTAGAGATAGATGTCGTTCATAAGGAGGAAGGTGTATTTTTTCACAGGTTCTTTTGTTGTTTCAAACCAAGTATTGATGGTTTCCTAAATGGTTGTAGGCCATTTTTGAGTATTGACTCAACGACTCTCAATGGTACATGGGATGGTCACATGCCTTCATCTATAGCATTGGACGGGCACAACTGGATGTTTCGAGTTGCATTTGGGTTTTTTGATGGTGAGACTACTGATAATTGGACTTGGTTTATGGAGCAGCTGCAAAAGGCAATTGGAAATCCACCTCACGTAGCTATAAGTTCAGATGCTTGTAAGGGCTTAGAAAATGCAATGAAGAAGCTGTACCCTTGGGCAAAGCATACAGAGTGTTTTTTTCCATTTGATGAAGAATTTTAGCAAGAGGTTTCAAGGGCCTGCATTTGGGAGAATGTACCCTGCAGCTAGGACATTCCAACCAGAATACCATGAGTACTTAATGAACAAGATCATAAAAATGTTGAGCCATGGTTGAAAGCAAATCACAAGTTGAAGTGGATGAGGAGTAAATTCTCAGAGGAAATAAAGTGTGACCATATCACAAGTAATGTGGCTGAGGTTTGGAACAATTGGGTGAAAGACATCAAGGACCTACCCATAGCTGACCTTGCTGACACTCTTAGGGCCAAGTTCATGGAACTTTATGCAAGAAGGAGAAGGATAGGTGAGAAATTCGAAGGACATGTAATGCTGCCAGTTGTTGTTCGCCAACTATATGCAATGAGTAGGGAATTGGGTCACTTGAAACTAAAAGAAGGTGGAAGAGAAGAAGCAGAGGTGACAGAGGTCACTGCTTCACAAAAGATCATAAGACATGTGGTTGATATTCAAAACCACACATGCACCTGTAGAGAGTGGCAAGTCTCAGGTAAACCATGTGGACATGCTTTGTTACTGTTTACACCATATTTTGGACAAAAAAGGATTATTATTTTGTGAGCACAAACGGCTGATTTGTTAAGGAGAGAGTGGGCCAAGAAAAATAAAAGAAGCCTGCTTGGATCCATACACGACTAGAATTCATATGGGCCAGATGTGACAGGCTTTGAAGACATATCGGGTTCGGCCAGGGACTTCAAGTCCGGGTCGACTTTTATTTTATTATTATGTATCCTAGTCATGTTACAACAGGAGTCTGCCGAGTTATAAATAGCTAAAACCCGATTTTGTAAAAAAAACAATCAATCAATCAACACATCAGCCACCGGCCAAAACCCTAGGAGTAGGAGTAAGATAGAACTTGGCGGAACCTTCAACCAGGCAGGGCTACATCGGCGAGACCGACCTCTGGTTGGCTTGTAAGTTTCACCAATGACTCGTGTTATTGTTCAATAAGGCTGTATTTGGCATTGACCAAACTCTTGTTTAGCTATGACATGGGTTAGTTATTGGTTTAAGTTTGTCTTTTGTAAGACTGTCTTGACTCTGATCAATCTCTTGCTTTAGTCGATCTTGACTAGTTATCGGCTCTATTGGTTTTGGCAAGCTAATAGATTCATTAAGTTATCGATGTTGTTTATGTTTTTTTATGTTTTTCTTTAGATCTAAACAATATCTTGCCCAATCAAGATTGACAAACTAGTTTAAGCTTAAATGATATTTAGTTTCGGCTATCTAAAGGCTTTACACGCTTACACCAAGGAAAATAGCCGATCTAAGTTTGTCATCGACTATTTTGTCAATCTTGATTGTTACATGCTGTGCGTTCAAGATATCCAATAAAATCGTGGTTTGATCTAAGAAATAGGTAGATTTGATCTGACATGTTTATTACGGCTGTATTCCCAAACCCCACTGATACACATGATTTGTTAGATCTGCTTGATCTTGAACCAAACTGTGGTTTTAACGGATAGATCTTGTTTGTGCTTCATGGACCCTGTATCGGCTGAAATAGCCGATCCAGTTATGCTTCCCTCATAATGTATACTTTTAAGTGGTCTGAAATCAATGGATCTGCTCGTTGCATTGGACGTGATCTAGTTTGGTCATCATTATGGTTGTATGGAGACACCCCATTGTTGATGTTCAAGCTACTTTATCGATCTATTTGTTATTATGGTTGTATGGAAACACTCCACTGTTAACAGATAGAATTGCCTATGCAATTAGCCGATCTGTTGATTTCGCACCGTTTAAATGTATACATAGATCTTTGTTCTATATATCTTTATATGTACAACTGTTGTTTTGCTTTAAATATTGTCAATGCTTTAATATCCTCTTGGGAGTTGACTTTGTAGTCAATGTTCTGTAACAGTGGTTATATCAGAGCCGTACAATTTGGAACTATCTGGCATCAAACCGGCAGGTTCCATAATTTGACTCTTTTTCTTTTTCTTGTCAATTACAGGTCAAATTGACTGGCACGCCCATAGTTGTTCTCACCAAGATTCGGCACTGCCACCTTTTGAAAGGTCCAGGAGGTCAAGACCTTGCTCTGCACGGCCTCTGAGGACCATGGTCGAGTGTGTTGGCACCCTCGTCCTAAATTTCATGTCAACACATTCTTTTGGCATGCTCGGTGGGACCACAGTCGTTTGATCATGACGGTCGGCAATGATGAAGTCTTGAATCTGACGATGGATGAACTCCCAGAAGAAATCCAACGCTTGATAGAACAAACTGTTGAGCAATATCGGAACATGTGTTTGCTGAGTTTCAGCAAAACCAAAGATAAAAAGATCATCCAGAAGTCTCATTTTCCAAGGGTGGTTCGAGAAGGACACGTTGATCCGATGATCCAGATACAACACAATGTCATGCAAGAAACAATTAGCAAAGCAATGTCTGCCACGCTGATTGCTCACAATGAGACTTTCCTCAACAGTCTCTCAAATGCCATTAAAGAAGCTTTCAACTTGAGTAACGATAGAAGAGGTCCGACGTATACAGTTGGGAGCAATCAAGGGGCTGGAAATTCTGGAGGTCCGCAGATAAACGGTCCAAATGGCAATGGAAATCAAATGATGGTTAGCCCAGGGGGCATGACACCGCAGCCAATGCAGCAGTCGAATATGAGTAACAATATATACTCATCGGCTACAAAAATAGCTCCCCATGCAAGAAGGATTACCAGAGATTTCAATGCACCACCTTATCAAGGGAATGTGGCACCTGGTGATGTTCCTCCTGGGTATCACTATGTATCAGATTTCTATACTTTGGATGCTCATGAGAATCTGGGGTATCAAAGCAATACTTTCGGGGGGCAGAACATCGGCTATAGAGGGCCGGTGAATCAAGTGGACCAGTTGATGAGCCGAGTCACAGATATGGTTCAGAAACAGTTTGGTTTAATGTCGAAAACTACATTGACTGGCTATAAGAAACCATATCCAGAATGGTATGATCAGGTTGTCTTCCCTCCAAGATATAGAGTTCCTGATTTTACCAAATTCATAGGAATAGGCTCAGTGACCACTACGGAGCATATAACTCAATTCTTAGTCCAGCTTGGCGAAGTTGGTGACGAGCCAGCACTTAAAGTTAGGATGTTTCCTCTATCTTTGTCTGGCTCGGCTTTCTCGTGGTTTTCATATCTACCACCCAATTCTATTTAAAGCTGGGAAGATTTGGAAGACAAGTTCCATAAATATTTTGACTCTGGAGTTTTGGAAAAGGGAGTTGTGGATCTAGTCGATATAAGGCAGGGAAACAATGAGACTGGATGCCAATATCTTCAGAGGTTCAAAGAGATGAAGAATCAATGCTATACCTTGTCATTATCAGATCCAGAGGTAGTTAGCATTGCAATTCGAGGGCTAATGCCATCCATTAGTGAGAAGATTGGTTTTGGTTGTACCAGTATGGCTAATTTGGCCAAGAGGGTAGCAAATATCGATGCTCAGAATAGATACAATCAAGTTTTCAAGCCCAAGAAGGTCTATAATGCAGAAAGTTCCTTCTTTTTACAAGAAGATAGTAATTCAAGTGATGAAAGCGAAGATGAAGTAGCTGTTGTTGATTGGGCCTGGAAGAACAATGAATACATGCCTTGGGCAAAAGCTAAAAGTACTGAGAAAGATGTGAAATACGGCTTTGATATCACTAAAGCTGATAAAATATTTGACTATTTACTGTAAAAAGGTCAAATCAAATTGACTGGAAACCACAACATCCCATCGGCTGAGGAGCTAAAAAATAAAATGTACTGCAAATTCCATAACTCTGGTACTCATACTACTATCGATTGTAGAGTTTTCAGAGATATGATCCAGAGAGCCATTGCTAAGGGGAGCATTGGCTTAGAAAAAGCCAAGGGTATGGGCATCAATGGCCATCCCTTTCCGATGAACATGGTAGCTCCTGCACTTTGAAGTGAAATCAAGGTTCTGACTTCTGACAAAGCCAAAACAGCTGGGACAGACGATCCAAAGAAGCAACTAACGACCAAAGAGTATCAGGAGATGAAAGGAAAGAAGAATACTGATCAACATGATCTACCTGAAACTTCAAGAGCTGGTGAAGCAAGAAGACGTCCCACTGTCAGAATCTTATTAAATAAATGGCAATGTCAGAAAGAAAGAGATCAGATTCATAGGCAGAGACAAACAAGAATACCAAGAGTGGCTCGAAGAAGAGGAATATAGGAGATTTCAAGAAGAAGAAAGGCGTATCAAAGATGAAGAAAAGAATCATTGGGATTGCCCTTTCTTCAGACATTGTTGAAATGAAGGTTTAAAACTTCCTACTCTTTGTAATTGCCCAGAATGCAGTGAACAATATTGGGAGTATAGGCAGTTGAGAGACAACCGTTGATCTGTGCATGAAAGATTAAGATTTGAAAGAACAGATCGACGCGTAAAAAATGAGTGTTCATGATCGGCTTGGAGTAAAATTGTAATACCCGGTTTTAAGAACAAAACCAGATACATACCATATGTGTGCCCAGGAAGACAATTCACACATATAGCTACAAATGAAGGGTAATATCAAAGACAATGCCTTTATTACATAGCGTAAAAACATATATTACAAAAGACGTGGTCTTACACCACCAAACACACTATATATCTACTCTTCTGGCGAAGCCTTCAACTCCACAGGAAACGTCAACTGGTTGATCACAAGCCTAACACCTCTTGGAAACTTCTCATAAGAACCTCCATCTGGTACCCATCCGGGATTTTGCCAAAGATATAGAAAGTAAAACAAGCGTAAGCTACTACCTCTTAGCAAGCATAACTTAGAGGGGATGCAGGCTCAAAGGCTTGACACGGTTGAACTGCGGTAAGCACTTTTAGTTGGTCATATTTTATTATTAAACCTCAGTTGCTAGATTATGCATAGGCTCCCAATATGTGAAATGATTAAAGATATCATCAGATTCCACTATAACCCAAACCAACCAAGAACCATCTAAATCAAAAAGGATCCAGGTCGCTCATAACCGGGAGCACGGCTGATATATCAGTTTTTAACACTCTGCAGAGGTTGCACATCTTTACCCATTGAGCAGTGATACCCATATGCCAGCGCATTTTACACTTCCGAGGTGTACGGCAGGGTTCACAACGTAGCCTTTCGCAAGTTAGTTCTAATAAGTAGCAACCGCTAAGGATTCAGTTGCACTGGAGTCCACCAGGAACACCCCTCTTGCCCTTTCGGTAAGCTGCTCGCAAACTAGAACAATTCATGATACTTGGCCAGACCAGAGCCATGTAGTTCTCAAGGTATGCACTGTAAATCCTGGGTTGCCGCTTAATGACAAGTCCTATAGGAAACTAGAGCACCATAACCCAATGCTCTAGCCCCTAGATCCATGTTGCTAAAAAGCATCTTTTAAACATCAATTGCATATATCATTAATCAATATTTCACATCCTTATTTATAGTTGAGCGAACTAAGCATTACTAGTCACATGCAATAACCATAGGTAACAAGGATTTAGGGTAACAATAACAAGGAAGTAAATTCAGGCGATTCATTGGACACATGCATATGATTGAGATTGCATTTAGTGAATAGGAAACAAGGAGCCTCTTGTTATACTTGCCTTAACTCGAGCACTGACGATGATCCCAAACTTCAGGAGATGCTTCGAGCACCAACAAACAACTGGCAATCTACTCAGATCAAAAACACCACGCAGACATCCATACATTCATGCATAGCAAACATAGACTAATTAGAACAGTACACCAATCATAATAAAAAGAAATAAAAAGGTTTTAAAAACTAATATACGATTCACTACGAACACGCAGGCGCGAAGATCACTCAAAACGGAGCTATAGCGGAGAAGTTATGAATTAAACAAGTTTCAAAACTCTAATTACTAGATTAGATTTAACTCAAATTTTAATTACAGAAAACAGTATTGAGAGTTATATGGTTAGAAAGATCTTTTCGAAACGAATCGAACGCAAGTTGAACGGATCGATTTGGAGTTAAAACAAAGAAGTTATAAGCATTTGAAATCAGTGGCAGTTTTGTAAATAAAACAAAACTTGATTTTCGCAGATTTAAATAAATAAAACGAAAATAAGAAATCTGGTGGACTGCGCCTCGTTTAGGAGAAAGCACAGGGGTCTGAAAGAAAGTTTTCAAAGACACAGTGAATAGTGATGAGGGGAGTGCGGGTTGATGCCTGAAAAATTGTAAGGGCTCTTTTGAAACTTTGCCACGCGAAGAGGTATGGACGAATCTGAGCCATCGGATTCGAGATGGATGAATGAGATTAGATGGGGAGAGAGACAGAGGGCTGTTCGCCGGCTCCGAAAGGAAACACGGAGGTCGGCCATGGCCGGCGGTGCAGAACTCGCCGGAGTTCACCGGAAAAGGGGTTTTCGGCCTCTGTTTGCATCGGGAAAATACAAATCGATGCGAAACTTCAAGAGGAATCCACCTAGGGTGGTGGTGGCGTCGAGGATAGGCCAGAGCCTCTTGGGCACTCGGTTTGGCGGCTCGGTATGACCGGAGTTACTCCGGTGAGGTCGTCCGTGCTATACAGCGAGAGAGAGGGCACGTGAACGACACCGGGGTTTTCCTTACCTTCCAGAGAAGCTTGAGGGCCGAGTCTATTTGATGGAGAAGGAGCGGGAAGGAGGAATCGACGCGGCGGCGGCGTTCTAGGGTTCTAGGAACTGCGGCGGCGATTGGAGCTCTAGCAGAGTGGTGTCCAGCATTTTAGGGTTTAGATGGGGCGGTGCGAACTCAGAACCATCTTATATAAAGGCGAAGGCGCGTTGGGCATGCCAACCGGGGTTGAATCGGTGCGGTGGCCACTCCCGATTTGGAGCAGAGTCCGCCTGGGCTCCGATTCCAGGAGGAAGACGACTAACGAGATGGGCCCGCTAGTCAGCGACACGAGGAGTGGCGTCATGGCGTCAGTGAAACAGAGGAAGGGATGGGAGGTACGCAGGGGCTTCGCCCATTCGGCTGGGCCGGTGAACTGGGCTTGCGAAGGGGAGAAGAGGAGAAACCGAGTCAGGCTTCTGCGGGTGAAGTAGCTGGGCTGCAGAGTGGGTCGGCCCACGCGGGAGGGGGAAGGAGTGGGAGAGGGCTGGCTGGACTGGGCCGAAACCAGAAGGAGAGGGGAGAGGGTTAAAGAAAAGCTTTTGCTTTTATCTAAAACTTTTTCAAAGCACTTTTCAAATGTTTTCAAATCAATTTTGAATTTTGGTCGAAACCACTCAGCTCAAAAACTCAAATGCATCAGCATGAATGCACAAACATATTTCTACCTCTAAGATTAATTTTATTTATAAAACAATAATTATTTTCTCTATGTTTTAAATGTGCACAAAATCATAATTAAACCAATTTAACTCTATTTAAAGAAAAGCAAAATTTTAGGGTGTTACAAACCTACCCCCCTTAGGATGAATCTCGTCCTCGAGATTCAGAAGATGATGCCTCAAAGAGTTGCGGATACTCTGCTTTCAGATCTTCTTCTCTTTCCCATGTAGCTTCATCCTCTGAACATCTATTCCATTGAACTTTGCACATCTTGATCACTTTACTTCTAGTAACTCTTTCTGCTGTTTCCAAAATCTTGATGGGATACTCTTTATAGTAAGATCTTTCTTTCACATTGAGCTCTTCCAAAGGTATTTGTTCCTCTGGCACACGTAGACACTTCTTCAACTGAGACACATGGAAAACATCATGTACACCAGACAAGCTCTCTGGCAATTCCAACTGATAAGCCACTTCTCCTTTTCGTTCGAGAATCTTGAACGGACCAATGTAGCGAGGGGCTAACTTGCCTTTTACATTAAACCGCTTTATACCTTTCATCGGTGACACTTTGAGATAGACATAATCTCCGGGTGCAAATACCAACTCTCTTCTTCGAGTGTCAGCATAACTCTTTTGCCTTGACTGTGCCACTTTTAAATTTTCTCTGATAATCTGCACTTGCTTTTCAGCATCTCTGAGGATCTTTGGTCCAAACACTTGACTCTCACCTGTCTGATTCCAGAACAACGGAGTTCTACACTTTCTACCATATAGTGCCTCAAACGGTGCCATCTTGAGACTCTTCTGATAGCTATTGTTGTAAGAGAATTCCGCATAATGCAAACTCTTATCCCAACTGGTGCCATACTGCAAAGCACAAGCTCTCAACATATCTTCTAAGATCTGATTTGTTCTCTCTGTTTGTCCATCAGTCTGTGGATGATAAGCAGAGCTAAAGTTCAACTTAGTATCCATAGATTCATGCAGTTTCTTCCAAAAATGTGATGTAAACTGTGTTCCTCTGTCAGACACGATCTTCTTAGGAACTCCATGTAGACACACTATCCGTTGCATATACAACTCTGCCAACTTTGCACCGGCGTATGTAGTCTTGACCGGTATGAAGTGAGCAACCTTAGTCAACCGATCTACTATTACCCAGATCGAGTCATAACCACTCTGAGTTCGTGGTAAACCAACAATAAAATCCATACCAACTTCTTCCCATTTCCACTCGGGTATCTTCATAGGTTGGAGTAAACCTGCTGGTCTCTTGATGTTCTGCTTTGACTCGCTGGCATGTGTCACATATTGCCACATACTCTGCCACATCTCTTTTTAAACCGTACCACCAGTACTTCTCTTTGAGATCCAGATACATCTTAGTACTACCTGGATGAATAGAGTATGCTGAATCATGAGCTTCTCTCAGAATCATCTGTCGAATAGACTTTATATCTGGCACACATATTCTTTTCCCAAACCACACTGTTCCTTGATCATCCATTCGGAAACCAGGTGCTTTGCCAATCGTGATAAGCTTAGCTATCTCCTTGATCTTTTCATCTTCTAACTGACCTTTGCGAATCTCTTGTTCAAGTGTTGGTTGCACTACCAATTCCATAGTATTAGCGACTATTCCCAAGTTAAGGTGCTTAAACTCTTCACATAGCTCCTTGGGTAACTGTGTCACTAGAGCTTCATTAACATAGCTTCTTCGACTTAGGGCATCAGCTACCACATTTGCCTTACCGGGATGATAGTGTACTTCCAAATCATAATCCTTGATTAACTCTAACCAACGACGTTGTCTCTTCAGATCAGACTGAGTAAAGATGTATTTTAAACTCTTATGATCTGTATAAATGTCACACTTATGCCCAATAAGGTAATGTCTCCAAATCTTCAATGCATGAACCACAGCTGCTAACTCCAAATCATGTGTTGGATAGTTCAGTTCATGCTTTCTTAGTTGCCTTGACGCATAGGCCACTACTCGACCTTCTTGCATAAGAACACAACCAAGACCAATTCGAGATGCATCGCAGTAGATAGAGAAACTCTTGTTCAGATCTGGTAGAATCAATACTGGAGCTGTAGTCAATCTCTTCTTCAACTCTTCAAAACTAGCTTGGCATTGATCAGTCCATATGAACTTAGCATTCTTCTCAAGTAGAGCGGTCATAGGCTTGGCAATCTTCGAAAAACCTTCAATGAACCTTCGATAATATCCCGCCATACCTAAGAAACTTCGAACTTCACTTACATCCTGAGGAGGATTCCACTCAACACATCACTAACTTTAGTAGGATCCACTGCTACTCCACCATTTGAGATAACATGACCAAGAAAAGAGACTTCTTTCACAGCCAGAACTCACACTTGCTCAGCTTAGCATATAGTTGATGTTCTCTCAACTTTTGTAGAACCAATCTCAAATGTTCTTCATGTTTGCTTCATTTTTGGAGAAGACCAAGATATCATCGATGAAGACCCAACAAACTTATCAAGATACTCCATAAATACCTTGTTCATCATGTACATGAAGTATGCGGGGGCATTGGAAAACCGAAAGACATAACAGTATACTCATATAATCCATACCGAGTAGTGAATGCAGTCTTTGGAATGTCAGATGAACGAATCCTCAACTGGTGATAACCAGAGCGAAGATCAATCTTTGAGAACACACAAGCACCTCTCAACTGATCAAACAAGTCATCAATTCTAGGCAACGGGTACTTGTTCTTGATAGTAACCTCATTAAGTGATCGATAATCGACACACATCCTCTGGCCACCATCTTTCTTATCAACAAAGATCACTGGTGCTCCCCAGGGTGAAGAGCTAGGACGAATGAAACCTTTTTCCTGTAACTCTCTTATTTGCTTCTTCAGTTCTTCTAACTCGTTTGCTCCCATTCGATATGGCCTCTTAGCTATAGGTGCAGTTCCAGGCAAAAGCTCAATAATGAATTCAATATCTCGCTCTGGAGGCATACCAGGCAGATCATCTGGGAAAACATCTGAGAACTCCTTAACCACTTTAGTCTTGTCTATGATTGCACCTTTCAACTGATTAACCATGCAAACCTGTGTCGTTGAGGGAGTTGCCTTGCATACAACTTCTTCACCTGTTTTGGATATCAGGAGCACTGTACCTGTCTCACTTTGAATGGTAGCCTTTTGCGGTACTAGCCAATCCTTCCCAAGGATTATATCTATTCTTGAAGACTTCAACACAATAAGTCTTGCCAAAAATCTACCCCCCTTATTTCCACTCTTACTCTTGGGCACTGCAGAGTAGCTTCAATATCTCCACCAGGTAAATTAACTACCATGTGTTTCTTCATAGGACACATTAGTATATTGTGCTCCTTTGCAAATCGGTGTGCAATGAATGAATGCGAAGCTCCATAATCAAACAAAACTGATGCAGGGATGGAGTTGACCAGACACGTACTCATCACAACATTTGGAGCCTCTTGCGCAGATTCTATCGTCACATGATTGACTATGCCTTGAACATAATTATGTTGTTTCTGCTTCCCATTGTGAGACTGTTGCAGTTTTGATCTCTTTGGACATTGGCTCGCAATGTGACCCGGTTCACCACAACGGTAGCAGTTCTTGTCTGTGATGGGGGTATCAGGAACATTATCCTTCGTCAGGGTGTCATGAGTTGCTCTTGAGATGAATTCTGATTCACACACTGCTGCTCTTGCTGACATGGTTGAGAAAGACAGAGATTCCACTGACTAGCTGGTTCTAGGTAACTCGGCTGGTATTCTTGTGGAGGAGTGTAGCGAGGGCGTGTGTTGCTACGTGCAATTTGACTTTGTCTTCTTCTCTTCTTTTCTTCCATCTCTCGACGCTTATTCTCAATCAAAATTGCTCTATCCAACAAAGTTTGGAAGTCAGCATATACAACGGTCATCAACTGCAATTGAAGTCCATCATTCAATCCCTTTAAGAACCGCTTCTGCTTCTTAGTATCACTATCCACTTCCTTCGGAGCATAACGTGACAACTGAGTGAACACCTGTCTCGATATTCACATACTGACATAGATCCTTGCTTCAGACTGAGAAACTCGTCTTGCTTAAGCTCTACCAGTCCTTCGGGTACATGATAAGATCTGAAATTCTCCTTGAATTCTTGCCAAGTGATAGCAGGAGCATCATTGGGGTGTGCATACTCGAATGACTCCCACCAGTCTAAGGCTGCTCCTTGAAGTTGTCCTGAAGCATAAAGCACTTTCTCATGATCATCACATTGGGCTATGTCAAGTTGTCGCTCCACAGCTCTAAGCCAATCATCTGCTTCCAGTGGATCACTTGCATGAGAGAAGGTTGGAGGATGTCCCATCATAAATTCACCACGCTTATCAATAGGTGGTGCTTGATGTTGGTTATTCACCATATTATGAACCATAGCTTGCAATAGTTGAGTCTGTATCGTCAAAGCTTGCTCTATGGTTGAAGGATTTGGTGATGGTAAGTTAGCATTGGTGGCATTCCTTATTGCATCACGTGCAGCACTTCTTCTAGTAGAAACCATCTGGTTGCAACATATAACACATGCATTGGTTGAGAACCATGAACCGAAAATCATTTATGTAACTTAACAGTCAATCTGAAATTTTCTGAACGAGAACTAACAACAGCAGCTTAGAAAACAGTCATATCTCGAGATCTATAAATCATATGAAGATGGATCTTATATGGTTGGAAAGCTTATGAAATTCTCTACAACTTCTGTTTAGAGCACTTTCCCAGATTCTGAAGTTAACTCAGTCGAAAACTGACCACAACCGAAACTGTTCAGACTTCCAGGCAGCGTAGAAACTTCAACTTGTGCGGGTCACAACTCTCAAACCATAACAGATATGGAGGTGATTCCAGCGGCAAACAAAAGATACAGAAGTCTACTTTCATCCATAAAATTTTCATGATTTTTGGACGTTCTTACTTGAAGATATAGCTTGATGATCTCAGACTGCTCGGAAAAACAGCACACACAGAGAAGAGAAAAACCAACCCAACTATCTAAGCACTAGATCCTATGCCTAAACCTTATATCTAAGTGAAATGTGGGGATACACCACAAGTCACAACAATCATTACAAAGATCCAAATCATGCATAAGCATCAAGACAATCATTCACACATGAAAGGATCACAAATCAAGCATTAGGACTCATTAACTTTACTCACGAAACTAACGTTCTTGTTATACCATGGTTTCAACTCTAAGACTCCAACTTGATATTACGCAAGAATGGGATAAGGGATAGATCAAAAGAAATACCAAGTCAAGGTGTGAGGGTAAGAACAAGATTTTTTTTAAAATAACCACAAGAGAGATAAATAAACCACAAGGGTAGGAGAAATATAGCAAGGTTTTATGAAACAAGGATTTCATAGCAAGTTGTAAACCTTAAGACGACCATTCTCTAACTAGGCTTGCGTCCTACAGTCGACATAGCTCTGATACCACTTTGTAACACCCGGTTTTAAGAACAAAACCAGATACATACCATATGTGTGCCCAGGAAGACAATTCACACATATAGCTACAAATGAAGGGTAATATCAAAGACAATGCCTTTATTACATAGCGTAAAAACATATATTACAAAAGACATGGTCTTACATCACCAAACACACTATAGATCTACTCTTCTGGCGAAGCCTTCAACTCCACAGGAAACGTCAACTGGTTGATCACAAGCCTACACCTCTTGGAAACTTCTCATAAGAAACCTCCATCTGGTACCCATCCGGGATTTTGCCAAAGATATAGAAAGTAAAACAAGCGTAAGCTACTACCGCTTAGCAAGCATAACTTAGAGGGGATGCAGGCTCAAAGGCTTGACACGGTTGAACTGCGGTAAGCACTTTTAGTTGGTCATATTTTATTATTAAACCTCAGTTGCTAGATTATGCATAGGCTCCCAATATGTGAAATGATTAAAGATATCATCAGATTCCACTATAACCCAAACCAACCAAGAACCATCTAAATCAAAAAGGATCCAGGTCGCTCATAACCGGGAGCACGGCTGATATATCAGTTTTTAACACTCTGCAGAGGTTGCACATCTTTACCCATTGAGCAGTGATACCCATATGCCAGCGCATTTTACACTTCCGAGGTGTACGGCAGGGTTCACAACGTAGCCTTTCGCAAGTTAGTTCTAATAAGTAGCACACCGCTAAGGATTCAGTTGCACTGGAGTCCACCAGGAACACCCCTCTTGCCCTTTCGGTAAGCTGCTCGCAAACTAGAACAATTCATGATACTTGGCCAGACCAGAGCCATGTAGTTCTCAAGGTATGCACTGTAAATCCTGGGTTGCCGCTTAATGACAAGTCCTATAGGAAACTAGAGCACCATAACCCAATGCTCTAGCCCCTAGATCCATGTTGCTAAAAAGCATCTTTTAAACATCAATTGCATATATCATTAATCAATATTTCACATCCTTATTTATAGTTGAGCGAACTAAGCATTACTAGCCACATGCAATAACCATAGGTAACAAGGATTCAGGGTAACAAAAACAAGGAAGTAAATTCAGGCGATTCATTGGACACATGCATATGATTGAGATTGCATTTAGTGAATAGGAAACAAGGAGCCTCTTGTTATACTTGCCTTAACTCGAGCACTGACGATGATCCCAAACTTCAGGAGATGCTTCGAGCACCAACAAACAACTGGCAATCTACTCGGACTGATCAAAAACACCACGCAGACATCCATACATTCATGCATAGCAAACATAGACTAATTAGAACAGTACACCAATCATAATAAAAAGAAATAAAAAGGTTTTAAAAACTAATATACGATTCACTACGAACACGCAGGCGCGAAGATCACTCAAAACGGAGCTATAGCGGAGAAGTTATGAATTAAACAAGTTTCAAAACTCTAATTACTAGATTAGATTTAACTCAAATTTTAATTACAGAAAACAGTATTGAGAGTTATATGGTTAGAAAGATCTTTTCGAAACGAATCGAACGCAAGTTGAACGGATCGATTTGGAGTTAAAACAAGAAGTTATAAGCATTTGAAATCAGTGGCAGTTTTGTAAATAACAAAACTTGATTTTCGCAGATTTAAATAAATAAAACGAAAATAAGAAATCTGGTGGACTGCGCCTCGTTTAGGAGAAAGCACAGGGGTCTGAAAGAAAGTTTTCAAAGACACAGTGAATAGTGATGAGGGGAGTGCGGGTTGATGCCTGAAAAATTGTAAGGGCTCTTTGAAACTTTGCCACGCGAAGAGGTATGGACGAATCTGAGCCATCGGATTCGAGATGGATGAATGAGATTAGATGGGGAGAGAGACAGAGGGCTGTTCGCCGGCTCCGAAAGGAACACGGAGGTCGGCCATGGCCGGCGGTGCAGAACTCGCCGGAGTTCACCGAAAAGGGGTTTCGGCCTCTGTTTGCATCGGGAAAATACAAATCGATGCGGAACTTCAAGAGGAATCCACCTAGGGTGGTGGTGGCGTCGAGGATAGGCCAGAGCCTCTTGGGCACTCGGTTTGGCGGCTCGGTATGACCGGAGTTACTCCGGTGAGGTCGTCCGTGCTATACAGCGAGAGAGAGGGCACGTGAACGACACCGGGGTTTTCCTTACCTTCCAGAGAAGCTTGAGGGCCGAGTCTATTTGATGGAGAAGGAGCGGGAAGGAGGAATCGACGCGGCGGCGGCGTTCTAGGGTTCTAGGAACTGCGGAGGCGGCGATTGGAGCTCTAGCAGAGTGGTGTCCAGCATTTTAGGTTTAGATGGGGCGGTGCGAACTCAGAACCATCTTATATAAAGGCGAAGGCGCGTTGGGCATGCCAACCGGGTTGAATCGGTGCGGTGGCCACTCCCGATTTGGAGCAGGTCCGCCTGGGCTCCGATTCCAGGAGGAGACGACTAACGAGATGGGCCCGCTAGTCAGCGACACGAGAGTGGGGTCATGGCGTCAGTGAAACAGAGGAAGGGATGGGAGGTACGCAGGGGCTTCGCCCATTCGGCTGGGCGGTGAACTGGGCTTGCGAAGGGGAGAAGAGGAGAAACGAGTCAGGCTTCTGCGGGTGAAGTAGCTGGGGCTGCAGAGTGGGTCGGCCCACGCGGGAGGGGGAGGAGTGGGAGAGGGCTGGCTGGACTGGGCCGAAACCAGAAAGGAGAGGGGAGAGGGTTAAAGAAAAGCTTTTGCTTTTATAAAACTTTTTCAAAGCACTTTTCAAATGTTTTCAAATCAATTTTGAATTTTGGTCGAAACCACTCAGCTCAAAACTCAATGCATCAGCATGAATGCACAAACATATTTTACCTCTAAGATTAATTTTATTTATAAAACAATAATTATTTTCTCTATGTTTTAAATGTGCACAAAATCATAATTAAACCAATTTAACTCTATTTAAAGAAAAGCAAAATTTTAGGGTGTTACAAAAATTAGCCGATCAGGATCATCCTTGGCAAGAAGGACAGTGGTGTCCAGGTGGTTTGACTAGAAGCCAGAAGAGACGAGTTCAGAGATTAAGAAATGATGAAGATCATAAGAAGAGACCCAAAGTCTGGCAGGTGAAGCAGATAGCCGATAAGAAGGAACCATCGACTAATATATCTGCTCTATTCATGTTACCTGCTGAGTTCCGATCTACTGATCATGAAGAGGAATCTGATGATGAGGAAACAGTTGCCCAGTGTTATCAAGCGAGGGGGCTATGTTTCAAAAGCCTGAGAAACATTCCCATCTAAAAGCTTTATATTTAAAGGGATTTGTCGACAGAAGGCCTTTGAACAGGATGTTAGTTGATGGAGGTGCAGTTGTTAACTTAATGTCGTATGCCACCTTCAGAAAGCTTGGAAAGACTGCAAAAGACTTGACTCAAACTGATATGAGGTTGATAGATTTTGCTGGGAACGTATCGGCTACTAAGGGTGTTGTGTGTCTCGAATTAACAATTGGCAGCAAAAGTTTGCCGGCTACATTCTTTGTAGTCGATGCAAGAGGTTCATACAGTGTGCTTCTTGGAAGAGATTGGATCCATGCTAATTGCTGTGTTCCATCTACCATGCACCAAAATATGATACAGTGGATCGGAGACACTGTGGAAGTGGTACCAGCCGATTCAACTGTTAGCATTGCTTACTCTGATCCTAACGATTGGAATTTTGACGATGTGGAGTGCTTCTCTGGGAAAGTTGATGAAGAAGGTTTCATCAAGATGTTTGACGATGGCCAACAGCCGATCCAAGTAGTCGGTTTTAAAAAATATATTTAAGGGATTGTCCGATCAGTGAAGACGAAAGTAAGATGAGTAAAGGATTTACATCGTCCGAGGAGTTGCTAATGCAGAAGATGGTAACGAGTCGAGGCCGATGTACCTTTCGATAGTCAGGATTATCCCTTTTTAGTTTGAGCAAAGATTTAACTTTGTTTCGACTTTATAGCCGATACCGATGTATCGCCTTCAGAATAAATATAGCCGATACGTAACATATCGCCTTCAGTACCGAAGTAATAGCCAATACTAAGAAGGTATCGCCTTTAGAACATTCAACGAAGAAATAAAATCAGGGAAAGTTTTGAAAACTCAATAATAGCATAGAAGGTGTCAAGCATAAATATTTAGCAGATTTGTTCAAAGTCTGACGATGCAGGGACAATTTTTATAGATAATTAGTTTTGTTCGGACAGATAAGACCAAACTTACAGAAGAACATTGAAAACAACTAATCTAGGTGGAGATTGTTCAGGAGGTCCTTGTTGGAATTTCTTAACGTCGCTACTAAGAATAGAGTTTTAGTCTATCCCCGGCAATGGCGCCAGAAATGCTTGTTGGCATTTCTTAACGTCGCTACTAAGAATAGAGTTTTAGTCTATCCCTGGCAACGATGCCAGAAATGTTGTGACACTCCTTAATGGAATCACTCTAAGAATGAACCACATAAACAATAATCTAGTGAAGGCACTAAGGAGTGTACGGGACATTACTAACTTCACTTAACGTCAAGTTGTCATCCCCAACATGAAGCTAGCAATGTGATTATGTCAGGGCACTGGATTTAAAGATAAATATTTACCCGCAAGCGCACAGATAAATACACCCGTTGTAGAAGCATTTCACTCAAGCTAGTCTCAGGTATCGTTATTTATATTTAGCCTAGAGACTAATCAATTCAAAGTATGATGGTGTTATATTAATGAGGACTTAACAACAATTAATGTGGCACAGACTTGCAATAAAGACTGATAACACACTTATTACTCTAAACAGGGATCAGATAGTAGAATAATGAATGATAAATGATAACAGAGAGCAGATCAATCAAAGATAATCTTAGAACAGTACTACCTAGCAAGTGATGATTAGAACAGTCATTAAATAGAAACAATCCTAAGTTATTCTAATTACAAGTCATAGCATACATGATTAGTGCAAACATATTTGACAATCATTGGCTAGGTCATATCATATTTATAATCAAGAGGCAACTCCATAGTAAAGGTGTCAAACAGAGTAACCCTAAACCATGAGTTAACTGAGCCATACTGAACACTATATTCGGGAGGTGGAATACAAAGGACTCAACAGGAATATCACACCCGCGATCTACCACTCTATCCGGAACATAGGACGCATTCACAAATAGTGTATAGGCACCACGCCTACACAGCATCTATCACCCACCCAATGATCATTAAGATGAGCGTTATACGAATATGAGTATAAACATAATGATGAACTATCTATGCCAATATATAATCAAAGCAGACTATAAGCAATATAATTAAGAATATAATGGTTGACGTCTTAGTCATATCAATTGTATTGCTATCTAGAACATAAAGATGAACATAAGGTGAATTAGATCATCGAGAAGAACTAAAGTACGAACTAGAACATGAACTAGAACTAGATTATGAACTAGAAGATGAACTAGACGATGAACTAGAACTAGACGACGAACTAGAACATAAACAATGATGAACTAGAAGAGCAATTATGAAATAGATCCATACTGTTAATACAAGAGAGAAGATCTTGGTTTACCGAGCCTTCTCGTGACTAGATCCGGAATCCAAGCGAAGCTTGCCTCATCTAATCCTATTCTATCTAACTATTCTAGGTGGATGTAGTTCTAGGGCTTTCGATTGATCTCCTTCTCTGGTGGTAGCCTGATCTGATTGTGACGAATGATGATGATCAAACCCTGATCTGATGCCTGGAGAGGGGGGGTCTGGGGCTGCTTATATAGCCCTGGGCGAGGAACCGTGGCCATTGGATCAGACCGACCTTACGTACGGCTGAGATGCATCCTTGTAGGCGGTGGAGGAAGGTTCCAGAAGATAGAGTCCAGCGGGCCCCGGGGGGGACCGGTCAGTCCCACTTGGCTGGGTCTCGTGGTGCCCAACCTCCTGGTGTCTTCTGGTGTCCTCTAGATGCTTCTACAATAACCTTGATGCGTCGGTTCGGTTATCTCTCATCGGTTTCCTTCTAGGGGAAGCTATCTGTGTTGATTTCCTGGTTTAGTCCCTGCAGAACCACAATTCATCAAAACTCATGGAATATTGTCAATTAAAACCCTAATCCTTTGTTGGTGATTGAATTCATGCCCTTTTCATATTTATTTATCCTTTAATTGTGATAGATAACCAGTGTCAACAGTCCTCCAGGTGCGTCACCTCCGCCACGGCGAGCCCCAGAGGCTCGAACTCCTCCACCAGTTCCCTGAAGTCTTCCCTCGTTCTGGTGCTGACGAAGGAGGGAGCAACTTCCCCAGAAATTTCAGCACCACTAAGTTCTGCTCCGGCCAGGGCGAAGGTGGCACCATGACAGATGGCATGGAGGACTAACTCCCTGGTGCGTGTCCCGACGTCCTCAAGGTGCTCCTTCAACGTCGCCCCTCGGGCTTTCACGAAATCGGCAATGGTCGTGGCCAGCCCTGGGAGCCAATCGAGTTGGTGTTGGAGCTCTGCATTCAGACAAGAAAGGATTAAAGTTAAAGATAGCCAATTTAATCAAACATGGGAACAAATCGGCTAAATGTTCAAACAAACAAATTACCAAAATCAACCAGAATAACTGTGCAAAAGATGAATGATTCTAAGCAAAGGTAGTGAATCAAAAGGTCTGAGAATGTAATACCGGCAACCCTGGCGTCGGAGGCCTCCAAATGCTCCAAGGTGTTGTCCAAGCGAGCGCGGAGGAGTCCTAGCTCTTCCTCAGCATGAGCGGCTCGGCGGCGTTCTTCTTCCAAGAGACGCCGGGTGTTGGAGCATCCCCGGATGAAGGCCCAAGCATCTTCATCCAGTGCTAGTCCATGACCTGACGGAGGTCGGCTAGGGCCTTGGTCGTCCGCCGGAGGAGAAGGGCTGTGAAGAAAGGGAGAAAAAGTTAGGGTTTTATCTTGAGTAAAAAGGAATTTTGAGGCATGAAGAGGGCGGTTGTGAAAGGATTATTACCCAAGAACGCGACGATGGGTCGCTGGAGGGCCATCAACAGACTCCTCCTCGGCGGGGCATTTGTCGCGATCGTCCGCCATTGATTTTGGTTGCTAGTTGAAGAAGAGGAGAAGTCGGCAGTTGAAGAGGTGAAAGGCCAGAGAATAAGGCGATAAATGTGTGGTGTGTTTGGGAAACCAGTGTTTTTTATTTATGAGCAGATTAGAGGAAGTGAGAATGCATCGGTCTTGCGAGCCCTTCGATTTGGATCCTAAGGTGAATCGACTAAGTAATGAACACAGAAGCCGTTTGGTACTGATCGGCTAACCAATGGAAGGTAAATCGTATGGATGATATCGGATGAGAGTAGCTGATAAGGCATCTAAAACTAACTAAGTGGCAGGAAATGTGATGTTTACAAAGGTAGATCAGAAGTTAAAATTACAGACAAATAAAGTTGCATGTTCAGCACATATCTTGACGCATTCAAAGCGTTCAAGCGAATGATATCTATGTCATTTATTTCCTTTTGATCTTCTTTGCTTGAACCTGGAATTGGCTTCTTCTTGGCTTTGATGTCTTGAAGCTCGCCATGGAAGAGTGCTATCTTTTTCTTCTGTTCACGAAGTGCAATTGGGATTTTGTCCAGATTTTCTTTTTCCAATTTGATCTGCTCATTGACGGCTTGAAGTTTGCTCAGCAACTAGTCCCTTTTGGCCTCTAGGGATGACAAATTGTCGATAAGGATGGTAGAGTCAGAGTTCAGTTGATCTATGGTGTCCTTTGCAGTGATCATGCCGGAGATACATCGTTGCTCCTGTTCTGGCATATGTGCTTGAGCTTCGCGAGCCATGAGCTTGGTTTTGGCTCTAAAAATTTTGATCTGAGGAATTCTATGTGAGCAATAGAAGTCAAAGCTTCCTTCAAATCATCTGGTATATCATCTTTAACCAGATCAAGAATATCCCTGATCCCTTTGGCATCTTGCACTAAGTCGGCTATGTTGACCTCTAGGAGGGGGAGTAATAGTTGAAGCCGAGCCCTAACTTCTTCAGAAAGTTCTCTTGGGGATTTTGGTGCAGAAGTCTCCTCTTCATCCATATAGTCTTTCAAGTTAAAAGGGATGATGGGGGAAGATGGTTGTCCTTGTTCCTAAACAGATGAATGTATGAATAATCACAAATAAAAGTTGTTAAAGGAAGATGTTACTTGAGATACCTGATTGGATGGGATGATTTGAAGTTCGGGGGCAGCCGATGAAGACTCGGGAGGAAAACCTGAGAAAGTTTTCATCAGGTTTCAGAATTACTTATTTAAAATAAGATCATTGGCTAAAATTATACCTAGTTGAGGAGTTTCCTGATGAATTTCGAGGGAAGGAGGCAGCTCAGGTTCAGTGTTCTGGGTGTCAATCTCTTGTGTGCCATGCTCCTAAGATTGAAAGGCAGAAAAGGAAGATTAGAATCGGAAGTTAAATATAAAAAGGAAGAGATTTTATTCACCATTGTAGTGGCGTCCTTCATTGGCTGATTGCTTCAGAAGTGTCTTTCTTCTTCTTCTTTGTTGTGACTTTGATATTTGGCTTATCAGTCTTGAACTTTTTGGCTTTGGAAGGACCAACTTCCTTTATGAAAGTACTGAGGAGTTGGTCATCAGGAATTTCAAAGATTTTCTTCTTCATCAAAGTTTTTATAGTGGGAGCATCACAGCCAATTCTTGGGTGTGGACACCATATGTTATAATTTGCTTTGGGAGGAATCAAGCTAATCAGATGTTGCAAGTATTTACAAGAGTACCAGATGGTTAAATACTAGAAGTATAATTTTGAAGAAAGGAAAAGGAAAGAGCAGAGGCATACTTCATCAGTTGTTTGAAAATCTGGTCCAGTTTTAAGCAGTATGAAGACACAGCTTCATTGAAAAGATGGAGACTCCATTGTTGCCACCAGTCATTAAAAGAAGATGAGGTAAAAGGTCGGCAGTTCCATTCTTTGATCATCTCCAGAGAAACAAATTGCTCTAGCTGGACGATTCTCTGGTATTCCAATGCAGTCTCCACTGCTTCCCTCGGCCTCTATTTGTCAGCAAAGAATAGAGCAGGGGGAACCTGGCCAAAACCCATCTGTCTAGCTGCTATGACAGGATGGTAAAATTCATAGGACATTGGGGGGTTTTCTCTGCCATGTCTGATTTCAGTGGGTAGAAGACAAGGTTTCATTAATTGACACAGAATTTTCCAACCTTCGTCATCGCATTCTTTCTGAAATCTGAAAGAATATGGATTTTCGAGCTCTACAATGTCTGGGTATTGAAACCAGTTGAAGAATGATGTTGAAAAACCCCGGTAGAAAGTTTTGAAGAAGAAGCCGATTGATTCATCTATAGTTATCATAGCAGCAACTTCTCCAAAAGAAGTACACCTTCTCATCTTGGCTTCATCAGCTAATTGTTTTTCTTGGTCCTCTAGGCATGATGATGGAAAAGACAGAGTTCTCAAGTCTAGAATTGTCAGTCTGTGAAAGTGAAGGTTGAGCCAGAGCTGAAGCAACCACCAAGGCCTAGTTATCGATGGGATAACCTTATTTTCCATTAGACTTTGAGACACCTTGTTCAGCATACTATACAGGACACCCAGAAGATATTTTTCCAGAAGAATGTTTGAATTCACAGGTAGCATTTCTGCTAAAGCTAGGAAATTTGAGGTTGGACCGCAGCTTTGCCCGCAGAATAAGTATTTCTCCAGCCACATATTCAGAAAAATTATATGCTCTCATTCTGAAACACTAGACTGGGGGTGTTGAATGAGGCAATATAGCTAGACCAGCCACCAGATTTGAGATTTCCAAGCTTGATAGAAGGCTTGACTTGAAGGTTGTGGGGATTGATGGATCCAGTGACGTTCAGGCCGGTCAGCATGTGCACATCGGCTAAAGTTGGAGTCATGGGCCCTTGCTTAAATATAAAAGCGTTAAAGGTTCTAGACCAAAAGTAACAAACAGCCTTCAGCATTGACTCATTTCTTTTCATATCAGCTAAAGACAGAGTGATGCACTGATCCAAATTACGGAGGATCCAGTCTGATTTCTTCTTAGCTTCTACCTTGATTAGCCAATCCCTCCAACCTGAGATGATTGATGGCCAATTCCTGAAAGGGGTCTTTCCTCAATGCTTTGACTGCAAATCCAAATTCTTAAAGGGAATCCTTTGGGTTTCGGCGATAATGACATCGGTAGGGTCAAGGTTGCCTACCGGACCGAGAAAGAAATCATGTGGGCTATCATGTATAGGGATGAGGATTGGTCATGAAGCGCCTGAAGGTTGAAAAGATGTGAGGAATATGCAAAGTGAAGGGTCATCAAAAGGAAGAGATACTGAGACCAAATTTCTTACCTCAGGGATGGAATCTTAGGTCACCATTTGATTTGTGGAGGCATTGAGCTTGAATTCTCGAAGGTTTTTGCTCGAATTGTGTGGCGGCGGATTTGCTCAAAAGCTAGGGTTTGAAGGCTGATTTTAGAAAGGAGCAATGGTTGGAGGAAGATTCAACTGATCGACTAAAAGGGAGAAGACACGGCTGATTAACTAAGAAAGGAGAAATGGCAATTTCAGAATAAAATAAATTTCATCCCGAAATCGGGGGGGGCATGTGTTTACACTAGATTTTGGACCAAAAACGATTATTATTTTGTGAGCACAAACAGCTGATTTGTTAAGGAGAGAGTCGGCCAAGAAAAATAAAAGAAGCCTTCTTGGATCCAGACACGACTAGAATTCATATGGGCCAGACGTGACAGGCTTTGAAGACATATCGGGTTCGGCCGGGGAGTTCAAGTCCGGGTCGACTTTTATTTTATTATTCTGTATCCTAGTCGTGTTAGAACAGGAGTCTGTCGGGTTATAAATAGCTAGAAACCCGATTTTATAAAAAAAACAATCAATCAATCAATACATCGGCCACCGGCCAAAACCCTAGGAGTAGGAGTAAGATAGAACTCGGCGGAACCTTCAACCAGGTAGGACTGCATCGGCGAGACCGACCTCCGGTTTGCTTGTAAGTTTCACTAATGACTCGTGTTATTATTCAATAAGGTTGTATTTGGCATCGACAAAACTCTTGTTTAGCTATGACATGGGTTAGTTATCGGTTTAAGTTCGTCTTTTGTAAGATTGTCTTGACTCTGATCAATCTCTTGCTTTAGTCGATCTTGACTAGTTATCGGCTCTATTGGTTTTGGCAATCTAATAGATTCATTAAGTTATCGATGTTGTTTATGCTTTTTTATGTTTTTCTTTAGATCTAAACAATATCTTGCCCAATCAAGATTGACAAACTAGTTTAAGCTTAAATGATGTTTAGTTTCGGCTATCTAAAGGCTTTACACGCTTACACCAAGGAAAATAGCCGATCTAAGCTTCTCATCGACTATTTTGTCAATCTTGATTGTTACATGATGTGTGTTCGAGATATCCGATAAAATCGTGGTTTGATCTAAGAAACAGGTAGATTTGATCTGACATGTTTATTATGGCTGTATTCCCGAACCCCACTGATACGCATGATTTGTTAGATCTGCTTGATCCTGAACCAAACCGTGGTTTTAACGGATTGATCTTGTTCGTGCTTCATGGATGTTGGTATTTCTTAACATCGATGCCAAGAGTAGGTTAGAATCAACCCCCGGTACTAATGCCAAGAAATGTGGGTAGACACCTCATAGCATCACTCTAACGCTAGGCTGTCACCACTAGTAACAACACTAGAGATGTGAGAGTATTTATAGCACGACACTTTGATAAAATATGAAATAAAGGTTATCCGCAAATGCACAGATAAAATACAGCCGTTGTAGCATTTCACCCAGGAATGTTCCAGGTATCGTTATTTATAATTCTACCATCGGGTGCTTAACAGGGTTAAGAATAAGAATGATATGGATTTAGAATTACAAACATATATAATTAGACATGAATCTAATCACTCACCTCTAGTCTAATACAAGGGTAACGCAAAAGGATAATGATAATGATAATGATAATTAAGGTAAATAACAGAGACTAGCAGAGAGACTAGCAGGGAATTCATAATTAGAGAGGGACTCATGTGATCAAGCAGAATTGAGAACTAATCGATACGTTAAGAGATTAGACTACTAAGTTATATTACTTCTATTAAGTCTAAGTTAGTCCTAGAATATGATATCGTATATAGCATAATTAATCATCCACCCATACATAAGGAACATTACGAAAGAAGTTCATATCCAGAGTAATTCCTTCAGTGTAAATAGGTTCTACTTGTCCTAGACTCAGGGAGTGGACTACAAAGGACTCAACAAGGCTATAAAAGTCACCCTCGCGATCTACCACTTGTTGGCCCGGAGAATAGGGTGCATTCGTAGGTAAACATAATCTAAGCACCATGCCTACATTATATCGACCACTTAATCCAATCCGGAATCGAACTAAGCGCTTTACGAACATATGTATGCACTTACTATCAATTAGAAATATATCAAGCATATAACTAGAATAAACGAAGAACATAATAAAGAGAAACATAATGATAATTGAAATAGCACAAAGTCGAATACAAGAATTACCAGAACTCCTGATGACGATCTGGAACCCTGAGCCGCGCTCAACTCTACTTGTTTCTATCTAATTCTAATTCTAATCTCGAAGTAGAGCCTCTAATCTAATCTCTAATCTCTGAATCCCTAACTCTGTCTCTCTAATTGCCTAATGAAGATAGATCCAATCAATATGAATGAGGGTTCGCTTCAGGGAGGGGGTCTGGGGCTATTTATATAGCCCGGTGGGATGAACCGCGACCTTCGGATCAAACCGACCTTGATCAAGGGCTTAGATGCGTTGACGAGGTCGATTAGGTCATGCTCCGCCAAGATGGGCCGAGGGGAACCTGGCCCAGGCCGTCCAGCCTAGGGGTGGGGCCGGCCGGCCCCACCTAGCAGACACCAGGTGGTTGCTTCGTCGTCACGTCTTCTGGAACCTTCTTTATTGCTCTAATGCGTCTTTCCATCCGTTTGCACGATTTGTCTTGTTAGAGAAGGATTCAACCTCTTCCATCTTCTGTAAAACTCCCTAGAAAATAGTAATTCACCAATGTTGTTGAATCTGTCGGTTTAGTCCCCGTATTATGTTGCTTGGTGATCACTCCAGGTTGTTTCTAGAAGCTTCCATGTCGTAGCCAATAGGGACTCTCTCGTCGGGACTCCAAATGTAGCAAACCATATGTCCGTTTCGATCGTCTCGATGAGCACTTCGCATTGGTATGATCCAATTCATCACTTGAGATACTTTTATGTAGTGAAATGTTGATGTTCCTGCAAAACAAGTGAGAACTACACAACTCGCGGAACTTGTTAGAATCAAACCCTACAACTATGCATTGTCACATGTTTATCATTGTTTTACGCACTAGTTGATGGTATAATGTTGACTGTAAGGACCGTCAACAATGAACCCTGTATCGACTACAATAGCCGATCCAGTTATGTTTCCCTCATAATGTATACTTTTAAGTGGTCTAAAATCAATGGATCTGCTTGTTGCATTGGACGTGATCTAGTTTGGTCATCATTATGGCTGCATGGAGACACCCCACTGTTGATGTTCAAGCTACTTTATCGATCTATTTGTTATTATGGTTGTATGGAAACACTTCATTGTTAACAGATAGAATTGCCTATGCAATTAGCCAATCTGTTGATTTTGTACCGTTTAAATGTATACATAGATCTTTGTTCTATATATCTTTATATGTACAACTACCGTTTTGCTTTACATATTGTCAATGCTTTAATCTCCTCTTGGGAGTTGACTTTGTAGTCAATGTCCAGTAACAGTGGCTATATCAGAGCCGTACAATTTGGAACTGTCTGGCATCAAACCGGTAGGTTCCACAATTTGACTCTTTTTCTTTTCCTTGTCAATTACAGGTCAAAATTGACTGGCACGCCTATAGTGGTTCTCACCAAGATTCGGCACCGCCACCTTTTGAAAGGTCCAGGAGGTCAAGACCTTGCTCTGCACAGCCTCTAAGGACCCTGGTCGAGTGTGTTGGCCCCCTCGTCCAAAATTTCGTGTCAACAGTTACTCATAACCACACGTAGAAATCCTAAGATGGAAGAGTATTTGCATCCTTACTATTCAGTGTACCATTTTAGACTAGGCTATGGTGGTGTGATTAAACCACTACCTGATAAGTCTCAATGGGCACATGTGGATCTTGGATTCAAATTTTTGCCACCTCTCAATAAGAGAGATGTTGGAAGACAATGGAAAAATAGAAAACCTAGCTACATTGAGAACAAGGGAAGCAAGCCAGCCAGAGGCAAAGGCATGTGCCAGGTGAAGTGCAAAAACTGCTTAGGTCTTGGCCATAGGACGACATCTCCAAAGTGTCCTCTCAATGGAATAGAGAAGAGGTAAATGTGTATGCCTTTTTTTTGAACTAACTCATGCTTGCTTTCATATTTTCAACTTATCTAAATTTTATATTTACAGAAAAAGTCGGGCCAAGAAAGGGAAGGCGGGTAGGCCTGCAGGTTGCACGAAAGATGCTGCAGCTCCAAGTCCATCCAAAAGGCATAAGGTTAATATGCAAGAAAATCCAGTGAGTAACACTCCTGAACGCGTGGCAGCAATCATGTCAAGTGAAATGAACACTAGCCCTCAACCTGTTATAAGAAGGTGACATTCTATGAACCAAACATTTACTTAGATCTATTCAAACTCTTGTTTTGGGCTAAACTTGTAGTCTTATTTGTAGCCAAATGCAATTAACAATGGTGGAACATGGAGGGACAAATCAAATCAGTACAAGCCCAAGAGCTGTGACAAGAAGGTAAAATGATTCCATACAAGCACAAATAAACATGTATATTATCTTTGTTCATGTACTGAACCATTCTATTTTTATGTTACTAAGTCAAACTGGACAAGGGCCAAGTACTACTGGGAGCACTCCAATAAAGCGCATAGGTGTGAAGAAAAAGCTCACTCCAAGGAAGGGGAAATTGCGGATACATGGGTGTATGCGGGATCTTGAGATGATGAGTGATTGTCAGCTGGTATGATGTGCATGTTCTTTGGCTTGTGTTGTGCAGGTGTCGAGCTCGGATACGGTGATCGAAGGCAAGGTGAAGGTCAAGTAGAGACGTGCCGTGCTGATGGACCCAGAGCGGTGAACGACGGACGTGAGGCTAGGACTGACGGACCGGTGGCTTGAGGATCAGTTGTGGTGGCTGATAGCCTGGGATAGCGACAAGTGAAGAAATGTGGGTGGACAGGGTGCACAGGCGGTGCATCCCTCTACGGCGTCGGTTTGGTGGTCGAGCCACAGAAAAATCACCGAGTGGACAGTTTCCAGGTTCGGGCCTCAAAACCTAGGTGCGGCCGGTTTCCGAGTTTGGGCCATAAAACTCGGGCTGAGGACGATTTCCAGGTTTGGGCCTCAAAACCTAGGTGCTGGCAGGTTTCTGAGTTTGGGCCAAAAAACTCAGCTGATGGACGACAGGTTTCCCACATTCGGCCTCAAAACCGGGGGGAAGGCCCAGGTTTCCCGGTTTCGGCCTCAAAACCGGGGGGAGGTCCGTGAAAAGGACGAACGGTGCTTGGCGGCACGTGGCGGCATCCGGTGAGGTCGCGTCGAGGCGAAGCTACCTGATGTGCGGGCGTGGCCATCGGATTGACATCAACCTCGAGTTGGTCAGGAATACCCTTAGGGTTAGCCTGCTCGCTCATTAGCAGTAGGGGTAGAAGGGCAATAATTGTATTAGGCTATAATAGGAGAGGCAGCCCCTCCCTCCAAACCATCTCAGCCATTGTTATTTTCATTCTAGGGTTTCTTGCTTCCCATTCCCTGCTGTAGCTACTGAGATCCTCAGAGACGGCTTAATCATACCTCTGTGTATTTGGATTTTGCAGAAACGGGACCGGATTCCCGTTGTCTCCTCGTGGGGATGAATTTTGGCTTGCAATCGTGGTTGTGATTCGTGTTTTGAACTTGCTCTTCGCGTTCTTCTTTTCTCCACGATTTTCTCGTCACTCGATCTTCCTCCTCGCTGCGTCTTTCTCAAATCCACTTGAATCAACTTGTTCTTTGATGTGAGGAGAACATTTCCACCGAAGGAATCCATCTCAATCCTCATGAACAAGTAGATCGGGTCGATTCAAGTTTTGTGATGACTTTTTCGTTCCTACACTTTCCTTTTTGATTTCCCGGTGATTGAGTTGATTTGAGCGGATGATTTCTTAGGATACCTAGAGATCATCCTCTCCAATTTTGGGATCAAGGGATTTTGATTTGGATCGGATTTGGGGAGATTGGAGAGAAGGGCGATCAAAATCGCCTTCTCTGGGTGGTCGCGAACAGTCCACCACCTTGCCCGTGGACAGTCTGCGCGTCGGGCTCGAGCCAGATCAGTGGCTGCGCGGCTCAGCTGTTTTGGTTCGGAGTGACCGGCGGACAGTCCGCCGTTGCAACTCGCGGACAGTCTGGGACTGTCCAGGGAGCTTTCAGCAGCGTTGTGTTTTTGCTTGTTTGGCCGGCGGACAGTCTGTCACTAAAGCCCAGACAGTCCGCCGTTAGGCAGACAGTACGTGGTCGGGACCCCGGACAGTCCGAGCTCCTGCTGAAGCTTGTGTTTTAGTGTGTTTGCTCTCCTGGCTATTCCGCTTCATTTCCGAACTTCTCGTTTGCTTTTAGAGTTCACCAAGGAACCTCTCTAGGTATCTTTGCTACTCGTTAGCATCGGTATTTGGAGGAATTCTAACGTAGTCTTTCATCTACGTTCGAAAGTGGGTTTTTGGGCTTGAACTTGACTAGGAGTTTGGGAGTCTTGGGTTGCTCGTTCTTGTGGTGCCTCGCTGTGATCCTAGGGATCATCCACTCTCTTTGAGGGTCGTGGGCATCACGTTCTTGCTCGAAGTTCTTGGGGGTTGATTTTTGGGACAAAGGCCAGAGTTTCGAAAAAAAACTTGGCTCCCATTCACCCCCCCCCCACCCCCCCCCCCCCCCCGCCCTCTGATCGCTTTCTGGTAGCATTTTCGGTCCTTCAATTGGTATCGGAGCGGGTTAAGGATCTTCCACCTTAGCCGGTTCCAGATCCACAGAAGGCGACATGGATCGCGGCGTGGGCAAACCGCTGTTTTTCGATGGGACAAACTATGCATATTGGAAGATACGCATGTCGGCCTATCTTCAGAGCATGGGTGCTTCCATTTGGGATATTTGCAACTCTGCTGATTACGTGGTATTGGCTGCTCGTGCGACTCAACATCAGATCGATGAGCACGATGCCAATAGCCGAGCACGTAATGCTCTTTTCTCATGTTTCAGCATGAGTGAGTTTGATCGTGTTTCTCACCTCGCTACGGCTCAGGAGATTTGGGCTACCCTCATGCGCTTTCATGAGGGAACCTCTCAAGTCAAAACCCGTCTCTATGAGTCACACAAGCGAGAGTATGAGAACTTTCGACACATGCCTGGCGAGAGCATAGAAAGTTTATTCGCTCGCTTTTAGGTGATTGTCAACAAGATGAGGGCTAACAAGAAGTTGTTGCCTTTCGACGATCATGAGAGGGCTCTCAAGCTTCTTCATACTCTCGATCGGTCGGTGTGGGACTCTAAGGTTCAGGCGATCATCGAATCGCCTAACTATGAGACTCTCACGTGCGACGAGCTTTTTAGTAAGCTCAAGTCCAGTGAGATTAACGCCATGGCAAGGGCTTCTTATGAAAATCCTTCTGGCCCATCGATGGCTTTGGTTTCTAGTTCTTCTGCTAACCCCTCTAGAGGCTTTGCATTGTCTTCTCTTCTTTTTGTCACAGAGGAGCAGCTGGAGTTCATGGCGGACGACGAGTTGGCTCTGTTAGCCAACCGGTTCTCGCGGTTCCACAACAACCGCATGAACCGTCGCCGTGGAGGAGGACGAGCACTACTACACAACAGGGATATTGTAACACATTTATGTAACATATTCATTAATGTGTTCTAGTAAAATTTCATAGTAACACAAAATAGTGTGTTACATACTTCGGCTGTAACACAAAATACTTTTTTAAAAAAAGGTGTTACTAACAACAATTATAGTAACACAAAATTAATGTTACAAGAAAAATGTTACAAAAGTCTATTATGTTGTAACACATAAGTGGAACACATATAAAATGTGTTACAAATATATGCCTCTAGTAACACAAAATAATGTTTCAGTTCAAGTGTTACAAAAGAAAATACATGTAGACCTTCCTATTTATAGGCAACACATCACATATAGCTCTCATGAAGGTTATTAGGCAATCACGTCATGGTCATTACATGAGAACCATTAGCATTGAGTAGCTGCATCAAAAGGTCAGTTCGATACTAGAGCATGTTGTTAATTTATTGGACCGAGATGAAGAGACGCACTAGACGGAGCTATATGATAAGAAGGACAAGTACAATGGAGAAGACAAAACAAAATAAAAATGTAAAATTAAATGGAAGTAATATAGGGTCTGTTTGGTACAGCTCACAACAGCTTCATGAGGTGTTGTGAGCTGTTTTTTTTTTTGCTAAACACCTTTTTACAAAACAGTTTCACCCATGAAGTTGTTTTGTTTTATTCTCCCTCACAAAAACAGCTTCACCCATAAAGCTGTAAAAAGTAGCTTTTCATAGCTTACACCTCCATTTCTCTATCCAACCATGCATAAAGTTGTTGGTAAAGCTATTTTGTCAAACACTTTTTTGAAAATAGCTCAGCTTCACCTAGTAAGTTGCGCAAGAAACTATTTTGTAAAAAACAGCTTCACTAGTGAAGCTGAGCTGTACCAAATGGGGCTATAGATATTTTTTTACTTTGTTGTTGTATGAACACACCAACCTACCGCCATATAGGTTCATCAAGAATTTTCTCTTTTTGGTCGACATCAAGAAAGTTTATAGTTGACAACTTTTTAAATTTGAAGTCATCTTGTCATGCAAAATTACGTCTGAATTTTAAAAATTTGAAGTTTTTAAAAGACCTCGGATGGAGAAATGACCAAAATGAAACATGTAGATCTTAAAATGTTATGAAACTTTGTAAGTGATAACTTTTTTTAATTTGAAATCATATTATCATGCAAAACTACATTTGGATTTAAAAATTTTGAGATTCGAATTTTTAAAATACCTCAGATGGAAAAACGGCAATAATAAAAGTTGTAGATCTCAAAAAGTTATGAAACTTTGTACTTGATATCGTTTTAATTTGAAATCATCTTGTTAATGAAAATTACATTTGAAATTTCTGAAATTTAAAATTCAAATTTTGTAAATAACCTTGGATGGAGAAACTTCCTAAACAAAAAGTGTAGATCTCAAAAAGTTATGAAACTTTGTAGTTAACAACTTTTTGATTTGAATTCGTTTAGAGCCTTAAACAGGCAATTTACACATAGTTTAGTATAATATGAGGGTAATTGAAATAGAATATAGACACAAGTGACAAATGAGTGGAGTGGTAGTGGAGGTTATGCGTACGTGTGTGAGAGGTCGCTGGTTTGAATCTTGGTTGATGCAAAGTGTGAAAAAATCATGAAAAAATATTGTTGGAGTAGAGATGGGGTGGTGTGGCTGATTGGTGGGGCCCCTTCTCGTGATAAAAGAATTTTCCCTAATTTTTTGAATTTATTTGTTCAAATTTTGCCGAATATTTCATGACAAAATGTGTTCCTATGTCCCATATTGCGATCTACCTTAATGTAGAAGTGTTACTAGAACTGATAAGAGTGTTACAACAAAGAATCATTGTAACACTTGGCAAGTGATCCAATGGATAAAGAAAAATGTGTTACAAACCATGTATTGTACCATAATGTGAAGTGTTACTAAAGTAAAAAAAAGTGTTACAACAAATATCATTGTAACACAAAAAAAATGTTCTTGTAGACAAGTAAATGTGTTACAATAATTCACTCTATAGTAACATGGCCAATTGGAACACAAACAAAAATATGTTACTAAGAGAGCTAGTAACACGTTTTCCAACCTATAGTAACACAAGTTGGTATTACTATAGCTCTGTGTTGTAGTAGTGGAGGTGGTTGTTACGAGTGTGGAGGCTCGGACCACTTCATCGCAAATTGCCTGAAGAAGAACAAGCAAGCTTTCGGCAAGGCAGATCACGGCCACAAGTACGACTTCGGCAAGCGCAAGGAGAAGTACATCCCCGCAAAGCACAAGCGTAGGGGCGGCTTCAACAAGGAGTACATCAAGGAGAAGTGCTTGGAGAAGGCCTAGCCCGAGCAGCGTGCCTTCTTCGCCACGCTCAGCGACATCGATGACTCGGATGATGACTCCACTGCTTCAAGCGATGATGAATCCGAGAAGAAGAAGATCGAGGACAAGCTGAATGGTCTTTGCTTCTTCGCTGATGATGAGGGTTTCTGCACCATGGCCCTCGGCAATGAGGTCAACTGCGAGCTAGAGGAGATCCCTCAGAACGACGACGACGACTCCTCCCTGGTACCTCAGACCCCCGATGAGCTTTCTGCTGAGGTCGATAAACTTACTGCCGCCCTCCTTAGTCAAGATAAGCTGCTTAGACGTGCGGCTAGAGAGAGAAAGGAGTTTAGGCAGAAGTGGGAGGATGCGGTGAAGGAGCTTGAGTCTGTCAAGTCCACCGTTGTGGTCACCAAGGAAGATGAGTGTGAGATGTGCTCCAAGCACATGACTGACCTTCTCACCTTGAGGGGGAAGTATGTTGCTTTGGTTGGAGAGATGGATGAGCTTAGGGCTAGACCCATGTTGTTGGGTGTGTGTCAGTCTTGTGCAAGCTTGCAATCCGAGTTGGCAGAGAAGAATGCCAAAATTGTGTCTCTTGAGAAGGCCAGCTCGGGTAGCACTTGTGTGTCTAGGTGTGCTTTGTGTGAGGGTTTGGAGATGGTGATTGCGAATGTGAAGCATGACAAGATGCAAACTGAGGAATAAAACACATACATTCTAACCATCTTGTCATTGGTGTCTTGTGGTGAGCCGCAGCTTGGGATAATGATTGCCCAAATCAAACGTGCTGCTGGAGGTCCTGGTGTTGGCTTTGCTAAGGGTGTAGAGTGTGCTACCTCTTTCGGGAAGATTGGTGAGTTTAGTGGTCTTAAGCCGAGTGAGAAACTCAATTCCACCACTACTCCCAAATTGACCAAGATTCCACCCAAAGAGCCTCTCAAGCCCAACACCAAAGATGGAGTGTTTGTGGAACCTCCTAGAGCTCCACCTAAGAAACAAACATGCACTCCAAAACCAAACCACCAGAGGAACAAGCTAGACACCATGCCACCTATCCAAGAGGAGCTCATGCCACAAAAGAACCATGTGATCCACACCCAATACCGTGAGTACCAACAACCCCCCTATGAGAGCGGTGAGGTACCATTGTGAGCACTGTGGGAGAGATGGACACTTGAGGGAGTTTTGCTTTCGGCACAAGAGAGAGGAGCGTCATGCAAAGGAAATGAACAACTCGGACATGTACCATCATTTCCATGATATACATGCTCCAAAGGTTCAAAGGAGGGTTGCTAGGCCTAAAGGTCCAATGCCTCAAGATCCTAGGCCTCAAGGAGGTCGTGCTCGGCGGCCTAGTTTTGCAGGCTACAGACCCCATGGCGGTGGCTTTGTAGTTGAGCGTTACCCCCCACCCACCGCGTTTTGACTATCGCGATGGACGCTCTTCCATTAGCGGACCACGTTTTCCTCTGCGTGGTGATCACTTTCCCCGTAGGCGTGCTAGGAATGGTCTTTCTACTAACCATTCTTTTGAGCAGCCGGGACAACACTGCTATACTTCCCATTTTACTCACCCCAGGGTTGGACCGTATGCTCACCCTATTTCTTTTTATTGATGTAGGTAAAGCGATTGGAGAACGTTTGGTTGGTGGATTCTGGGTGCTCAAGGCATATGACCGGAAAATTCAAATGGTTCTCCAGTCTTAGTCCAGTCACCGGAAATGAGTTTATAACCTTCGGTGTCAATAGCAAAGGTAAGGTGATATCCTGTGGTTCTGTGCGAGTTAACGAGCATTTTGTCCTTCGTGATGTTGCTCTTGTATCGAACTTGCATTTTAACCTTCTTTTTGTCTCGCAACTTTTTGAGGATTGTTGACACTGGTTATCTATCAAAATTAAAGGATAAATAAATATGAAAAGGGCATGAATTCAATCACCAATAAAGGTTTAGGGTTTTAATTGACAATATTCCACAAGTTTTGGTGAATTCTGATTTTGCAGGGACTAAACAGGAAAACCAGCACTGATTACTTCTCCTAGAAGGAAACCGACGGAAGATTACGGAATCGGCATGTCAGGAATACTCCAGAAGGACCTAGAGGACACCACGAGGCGGGACACCTCGGGAGGCTTCCAAGTGGGACCGACTGGTCCCACCCCATGACCGACCGATGGGCCCAGGGGGGCCCTCGCCTCCGTCTTCTGGAACCTTCCTCTAGTTTAGGTTTAGAACCTAGTCTTATACTAGAACTAGAAGATAGAGAGAGAGAGAGGAAGAGATCAAGAATGAGCTCTGGCCTGTCAAATCAACTTCTTCATCTTGTACCTGCGGATTCAAGTTCATCTTCAACTTGCTTCGGTGATATGATTGTTTCAGTAATCAATGTCTATATTTAAGGTTGATCCATTGTTCTTATTATTCTTAAGGTTTATGACTCTCTTTTGAGTACTTTAATTCTAAGTCGCTCTAGAGTTAAAATAGTTGGATAGTGTAAGCGTGGTGCTTAGACTGATAGCTCATAATTGCCTCCTATAACGCCGGTAGTAGTGGTTGTTCGCAAGGGTGACTCTTATAGCCTTGTTGATTCTTCTATAGTCCACTTACCCGTGTGTAGGCTCGGTAGGATTATACATTTGCATAAAAGACTCATACTCTGTTTGTGACCTTTTATGGCAACTTCCCCACTAAAAATAATATAAACATATCACTCTTAAATTGGAATTAGACAGCCTTAGTGATCCCCTCTATACTTCTAGATTCTTCGTCCTTGTTAGCTACTCAGGGGTTAGACTTTAAGACTTAACACTATCCGTTCCTTTGGGATCGATATTAAAACTGGGTTACTCCGGTGAAGTGCTACATTGGTAGATTTTATCTGTGTGCTTGCGGATAAAGTAGAGTGTGCGTTAATTTATACCAATAAGCATTTCTGGCGCCGTTGCCGGGGAACGGTAGATCATCTTAAGTCTTAGTTTAACCTTGTATTATACTTTTATCTTTTTCTTTTTTGTCCCAGTCTTTTCATTATTTTTGTGATCATTCTTATGAATGTTGTTTTTGAATTCCACTCTTATCTATCACTACCCCATGAGCGCAAGCTATAACCAGTAGAATCCTTACACCCTATCATAACATCTGGTTATTAGTTACGCCTACCTTTCCGCTGTACTTCCTTCTATAATGAGCATAGAAATATAATTATGAAATTATTCCTTCGGGTATTCTTGTCACTAACCTTTCTAGGTCTGGAGCAGAAAAGAACGAAGGAACAACAAACACAAGGTATGCCCAACCAATCACCATGTAACATTGAATTACATTCATCCAATCTTGATTTGCAAAATCCAAGCTTGGGGAATAGACTTTCTAAGAGCATCTCTTGTCGTGTTGCTATGTTGGTTATCCCTACCTTTAAGATATGCTCATATACTAATCATGCTATTTCATCACCATCTGAATAAATCTCTATAATACTTTCATGCTACCCTCATTCGCTATATTATATGTTTAGGTTTGGAGTACTTTCATACATCTCTTAAATTAAGCATGGTGCCTAGTTTAGGAGTGGTGATCTTGCTTTCAAAGGCTTTAAATTTAAGCAATTAAGTTAAAATGCCTTCCTAGATCAAATTAGACGTGGTGTCTAGGTTGATTTTTGAGCCGATAGTATGCTATAGTGGATGTTGGATATTTTGTTAGACTAACCCCTGTAGGAAACTTTCAATATTAATTTGGGAAAGTCCTAAGATGAACTCACACTGGAGATGAAGCAAGGCGTACAATGAACTTCAACAACTCTTGCACAATGAAGACCCAGCTCATTCATCATGTATGAAAGAACTGATGCAACTTACCTCGTATGAGACAACCTATGCCTGCAACCATCATTTTCCAAGACATCAAGACAAGAAGTGGGGAGTTATCTTCTCTTTTAATCAAGACCTAGCTTGGGAGACAAGATGGTACGACTACAACAATAACAAGATCTGCAAATCCAACACATGAACATGTTGTTTGGGAATCCATCTACATCACAAGCCAGCCTGGGAGAGAATTTCGTTGTCTAGATGTGTTTCACAATCAAAGGGAGGAAGGAGAAAACCACTTCAAGACATATTGATCTCCTACCCACCACTTTGATCAATACAAACCACTAGATGTTGTCCCAGTCGAGAAGAAGAATATGATCCATCACTCATTCTTGGAAGATCGTTCTTGAACACCATCAATGTTATCATCTTCGCCGGACCTGGAGAAGTCAACTTTTGGATCTTTCGCTGCATCTTCAACAACTACATCACTTATGAGCAGCCAAAGAGAACCAAGAGAAGACATCAAGGGAAGAACCAACTGCCAAGAATTGAGGAGGGCATTATGAAGGATGAAGCCACTGCACCACAAGAGTTAGAAGATGGAGAGATAGTACCTGAGCCAGCAAATCAAGAAGAACAACCAATAAGATCTCCATCATCTAGACACTGTTGAGAGGACAAGTCTCAGTTGTGACATTACAAGACAAAAGTCTCTCATGGAGGCACTCGAGTAGCAGCTCTAAATTCAAGTCTCTTGCCAACCCAATGATTAAAGGAAAACAAGAAAGGTTGACAAGAGAAGAATGCAGAACTGTCCCTACATCTTCATAGTACAGAATTAATACAAGAAAGAGAGAGGATCCTAGTCAGCATACTCGAGGAACAATGCGCCTTCACTGATAAGTCGACACAAGAGAAGGAAGGTCAATACCTCTAAAGATGATTCCACTGTGATCTTCCTCCTCTCAAGCACACTGTGAGACGAGCAAGAGAAGACAAGCTAGCTAGACAAGAGAAGCTTCCACAAGGTGGATCGACACATCACTCTTCAATGACAAAGTAACATTTCAAGGTAAGTGACCATCACTTTAAAAGCTTCTTCTTGATTCTAGTATGAACATAAATAAAGAACAAAACATGTTGCACCTCACTTGATCCAACCTAATCAACTCAACATGTTTAGTCTTTGATCTTTATTCTTAGCTTTACTCTCTTGAATCTCACTGTCTTAACCAAATGAGCTAAAATGTTGTGCATCTAACCTTTAGAAGATGATATATCTCAATCATGAAAAGATCAACACTTTATGCATAGATTACCCTTCCTTGGGTTAAGTAATTTGATCTGTTAAATATTTTAAGATGCTACTTTCATGCTCATCATCTAATCCTATCACTAATATTAAGATTTAATAGAACACATAAACAAAAAGTGTATCTTGTGCAATGTGACTAAGGTTAGAGAGGAATAAACAAAACTTTTGGTTTTGTTGGTGTTTTTCCACCAACAGAGCCCATGCACTTGATCTCTACCTTGTCTTGATGAGCAGGAGCAAAACATGGAGAAGTCACTCCCAAATTCTACAGAGTGAAGGTCCTAGATCTACAAGAACATGCACACTGAGCAAGATGTTGCCAGCGTCCACAATTAATGCTTCACTTCAAACTGCTGGACGAACAAATGACATGAGTGACACCATATCAAGAGACATAAACAAGAAGGAATGATGGAAGACGTCGTAGTCAAAATTAGAGGTCATGAAGTTCCCACAGACTTCTTGATCCTCGACATGGGAGAAGACGATGATGTCCACCTCATCCTAGGAAGACCATTCCTCTACGCTACAAGTACAATCATCTACAAGAGAAAATCCATTTTCACTTTCCTGGAGAAAAGGCACGATGCAACTTCATCAACTACATGCCCAATGAAGCACCCAAGAAGAATAGAAGTGAAAGACGTCGCTCTCAAAGCCAAAGAAGACAAGCTATCGAGAATAGAGAGGCTAATCATGAAGAAGAAGCTATCGACATTGTCCCAGAAAAGAAAGGAGAGAAACCTCAAGACAATGAACCACAGGAAGTGAAGACTCAGACCAAGAAAGTATGGGAGAAAATGTTTGCACCTAAGAGCAACTCCAGCAGGGCCCCTACTTAGGCCCTTATAGCTAAATATGAGGGCTTTGATAAAAAATACAACTCCAACAGGGCCCCTACTAGAGCCCCAAAATTTGGGTGAGCACCCAAATATCCCCCTCGGACCCTATTGTTGTTGGCCCAACAGGCCGGCCGCCATCCGCGCAGAAGCCGTCCCGGTCTTCTCGGGTGCCCCTGGCACCGCGACTCCCCTCCCTGGCCTCCCCTTCTCCGGCACCGCGACTCCCCTCTCCATCCCCCTCCCCGGCCTCCCCGCCGTGACTCCGAGCAGCCAGATCTTCCCTTCCCGGACTCCACCGCGAGCAGAGCGAGCTCCCCTCCCCGGACTCCGCCGCGACTCCCCTCTCCGGCCCCTCCCCCGGCCTTCCCCTCTCGAGTCCGCCGGGAGCAGAGCGAGCTCCCCTTCCCACACCCCACCCCCTGCCCCAGCCTTCCCCTCTCCGGCACCGTGACTCCCTCCCCGGGGTCCGCCGGGAGCAGAGCGAGCTCCCCTCCCAACACCCGGAAGTCCGCCGGGAGCAGAGCGAGTTCCCCTTCCCACACCCGGCCGAGCTCCCCTCCCCACACCCGGCCGCGACTCCGAGCAGCGAGGATGATGGCCGAGTGAGTCTATGACAACAAGGTCCCATGTGTCATTGTCTACTGTAATAATTTTGAAGGCCTAAATATAGGTGGTACTGTTGGAGTAGAATGAAAGAATTGAACCGACAAAAATTGGGGGCAGCACCCAAATCAAAAATAGGGGCCTTGATTTAGGTGCTTGTGCTGGAGTTGCTCTAAGAAGTACAATCAATAACAACTTTCCAAACGTCTGACATACCTTGGGAGGTTTGAACCAAGGGAAGGTCCGGTTCGTCGGACCTAAATATCTAAACCTTCGCCAAAAGATAAAAATCGGTAGTTATCTTTATATTTACTTTGCTGCATATTTCTCGTATTTAATCCATAACCATTTCTTGCATCATCATATTTAATTTACAAATATTTTAATTAGAAAACAAAATAAAAAATATTTTACTGCATCATAAACCATGAGGCCCCATGTGAATAATTCTATGGTGTGTAAAAACCCACAGGGATGTTCACCGTGGTGGCATATATATATATATAATATTAAAATATTAAATTCATCCTGGACAACTAAGGCTTGAGTGGCCAACCATTAATGTTTAATCTGTTCCACAAGTTTTGTTGTCTATTTGAGTTTCACAGGATTTGAAAGGCCAAGAAAAGCTGACAAGCAAGCAAATGCTCCATCCACTGTTGGAGCACTGTCTCAACAAACATCAACATCAATCAAAGCTCTAATAGAGGAAGGACATATCCATTGCCAGTCTGCTACATTGCAAGATCGAACGATCACGTCAACATTCAGCTTGGGGGAAGGCACCCTCATGTATCCACATAAGTATCTTTATCCTTTTAAGTTTTTTATTCTATAAACAAATTCAAATTAAAAAAATATGAGCACATGAAGGCTCACCCCTAAAAAGAAAAGAACAAAAATATGTGGGCACATGAAGGCTCACCATTAATTAAAAAAGAGACAAAAATATATGGGCACATGAAGGCTCAACGCGATTCAGGTATGTCTTTATTATTACTACTACTATTATTATTAGCTTTTATATTATATCTTAAAGTGTGTTAGATTAAATAAATAAAATAGTGTGTTTTAAGAAGTTGGGCCTCAAAACTCAGATGCTGGTGGGCTGGTTTCCCGGTTTGGGCCTCAAAACCGGGGGTTGGCTGTGAAGGCTGGTTTCCCGGTTTGGGCCTCAAAACCGGGGGTGCGACGTCGAGGAAAAGGACGCGGAGCGGTGGCGGCACGTGGCGGCAATCGGGAGGTTGCGTCGAGGCAACGCTACGAGTTGTGCGGGCGTGGCCGTCGGATCTACCTACCACCGAGTTGGTCCAGAATAACCTTAGGGTTTAGCTGGTTCGCTCTGTAAGTAGAGAGGGGTAGAATAGGAATAGAGTAGGAATTAGGAATAGGTTAAGTAGGGGGAGACTCCCTCCTTCCCAACCATCTCAGTCATTTGCTCTTTTGCTTCTAGGTTTTCCTGCTCTCCCACATCCCTGTTGTAGCGAACCTGAGATCCACAGAAAAGAGAACAATACCTCTGTGTTCATGAGATTTTGAGGAAGTGAGGTCGTAACCTCACTGTTGTAGCGTGTGGTAGCCACACGGTTGCAATTTCGTGCTTGTGATTCGCGTTTTGTTTGTGTTCTTCGCGGAATCCTTTTCTCTACGTTTTTCCCGTCGCTCGATCTTTTTACTCGGTTCATCTTTTGCAAATCCGTTTGAACCAAGTTGTTCTAGATCGTGAGGCACTTCTTTCCACTGAAGGAATTCACCTCTAACCTCACGGTCTAGGAGATCGATCGATTTTCGTTCCGGGTCAAGTTTTTCTCTCTTCCCCCGAATTTCTTTGATTCATCGATTTGGAGATAGGTTCGAGCCATGATCTCTTAGAGATAGCTCACTATCCTCCTTGTGACTCATCTCTCCAAGTTTGAGCCTTAGAGGTTTCGTTTTGGGAGAGATCGAGTCGAATCGGTGAATGAGCAGCACAAAATCGGGGTGACCGGACGCTTCTGGTTCAACGACCGGACGCTGTCCCTGAGTCCGGTCGATGAACAACTTCTCTGTCCTGGCGCTGTGACCCTGACCGGACGCACAGATCTTTGCGTGACCAGACGCACTGACGACACTATTCACTGTTTTGGTTGTGCCTGACCGGACGCTACAGGGTTGTGACCGGACGCTCCTCACTGTGAGTCTGGTCCAACTCAGAGAGCTCCCAGATCGCTCTTGAGCTGACCGGACGCGTCCGATCCAACCTGACCGGACGCTCTTCAGAGTCCGGTCAGTTAGGGTTAGCGCTGTCTCGTCCGCGGTTGGCTCGATCGTTGTCGGTTTTGATTCCCGTATTTTGCGTTGGCTTTCTAGAGTTGTGTAGTGTCCCACTGTGCTTCTCGGAAGCATCCACCCTACATCTAGGGTCGTGGATACTAGCAAGTTCTGGGGTTTGCTTTTGGGGTGATTCTCGGGACAGTGGCGACTAGTTTTCGAAAGGAAAATTTGAAGCTCCCATTCACCCCCCCCCCCCTCTGGTCGCCTTTCTGGTTGCTTCTCGGTCCTTCATCTATCGAATTTCTTTCAAGTACCTAGTCTTCAAAGCATGAGTTCTCCTAATAAATAATGATGCCTTAAAATAAAATTAAATACATGGATGGCAAATACTTAATCTAAGGTCTAGGTAATTGGGATATGACATATGATGATCTGAGCTGCTATTATCTTGTTCTAAACAACACTAAAGTTCCGGAGATTTCTAAATATAAACATGACTAATAATTGCATTGAGTTAAATTAAGCTTTGTTGACCCTATAAGTAGTTTATCATGCCATTGAATTGAGATCACTTACACATTCCATCCATCTTCTGCATAAATGCTCATAATTATCTGTTGTTACCCTCTCAGAAGTTTGTTGGAAGCATGTGGCTATTAAAAAAAGAAAAAAAAAAGAGAAAGAGATAAAGATCCGAGAAAATAAAAAGGGACAAGTGTCCGAAACCTCAAAAAGATAGATCCCGAGGAAATAAAAAGGGACGAGTGTCCGGAACCTCAAAAAAAATGTCAGAAAAAATGGGCACATGCCCGATAGTAGAATTAGCCTAATAGCCATCTGTCTTTGATAAACAAAAGAGAGTAAATATATTCAAAAGAGCATCCGACTCCATTTTCCATACACATGCACTTCTTGATTCAATGGTTGGTTGACTTTCTCTTTGGATCCATTGTTTAAATTCACAACATATGTATTAAAGTTTTTTAAAAAAAATTAATTAAAACTCCGGGATAAAGGTGAAGTGAAGGAACTAGAGACATAGTGCTTGATTTGATCGTTCAATCTTTCAATTACTCAAGATCTAAGGTAAAAGTAATAAGCCCCATGAAGAATAACATAATATATTTTGGAGAATTTTTGTTTAACAGCAGGTATACTTGTTGGAATGAAGATATTGTAGCAACTCCTGATCCATTGTTAATTTTTGGTTTTGCTAAGGAACTAGCAAAAGGTTAGCTTGGGAGAGTTGTTGACACTGGTTATCTATCAAAATTAAAGGATAAATAAATATAAAAAGGGCATGAATTCAATCACCAATAAAGGTTTAGGGTTTTAATTGACAATATTCCACAAGTTTTGGTGAATTCTGATTCTGCAAGGACTAAACAGGAAAACCAGCACTGATTACTTCTCCTAGAAGGAAACCGATGGAAGATTACGGAATCGGCATGTCAGGAATACTCCAGAAGGACCTAGAGGACACCACGAGGCGGGACACCCCGGGAGGCTTCCAAGTGGGACCGACCGGTCCCACCCCATGACCGACCAGTGGGCCTAGGGGGCCCCTCGCCTCCGTCTTCTGGAACCTTCCTCCACCGACCCCAAGGATCCATCTCAGCCCTACGTGAAGTTGATTTGATCTAATGGTCGCGGTTGATCCCTCAGGGCTATATATACAATCCCCCAGACCCCAGGGTAGAACAAGTCTCTCTTTAGAAAAGTCTACGCCTCATTCAGAAACCCTAGAAGAAGACTTTAAGAGCTATCTTTCAAGTAGAAGACTAGTTACCCCTCTAGTTTAGGTTTAGAACCTAGTCTTATACTAGAACTAGAAGAGAGAGAGAAAGGGATCAAGAAGGAGCTCCGGCCTATCGGATCAACTTCTTCATCTTGTACCTGTGGATTCAAGTTCATCTTCAACTTGCTTCAGCGATTGTTTTGGTAATTGTTGGGGGAAAGGACCCTCGACAGAAGCGCCGCCCGAACTGGTGCTCAAAATCAGCCCTCGCGTAACGCCTGGCGTGCTTGCGGGGTCTCTCTACCATCGGAGGCCACTACCCTGACCCCCGAATGCGGGATCAACCCTCGCTCTCTTGCTGTGTTCCTGTGCAGGTCTGAGGCGATGGGCGCACAGCAGGAAACCTTCGCTGACCGTCGACACCACCTTCGCTTGGAGCGAGGGTCCAGGCAAGCAGCAAGCGTGTTCACTTGCCTCTCCCGGGAGGCAAGTGCAGCCGGAGGTGAGCGCGGCCGAAGGTCAAGACCGCCGCACCTCTCCCCGAAGGTGAACAGGGGGCCAGGCGGCGGCGCGCCGGGGTGTGACCGATTAGGGTTTCCGCTCCAGCTGTGTGTTTACGTTTCTGCCCTTCCTCCCTGCGCGGAGGCGAGGAATCTTTGCTGTACCCTTTTGTAATTTGGCCCGTACCCCTTGGCATTCCCTATAAATACCAAGGGGATGAACAGTGTAAACCACGACTTTTTGGGAATTCGAGCACTTTCCACTTCCGTTTCACCTTCGCTACCGTATCCGACGCTTGGTCACCTTCGCTCCTTCCCCTGTACAAGTGCGGAGGTTGGGCAAGTGTGCTCCCAACAGTTTGGCGCCGTCCGTGGGGAAACGAAGTCTGAAATGGCGGGAAACAGGAGAGCACCTTCGGCGAGGGACCAGCGCGTTGCTAGAGAGGCGGCAGCGGTGGTCCCGCCTGCTGAGGAAATTGCACAACCCTCGGGAGGAGAAAATGTCACCCCGGAACCCCAATCCCTGGGCCCCCAGGCCCGAGTGGCGACACAGCCGCACCCACACACTTCGGGAGAAGGAGAAGGGGAAGAAGAAGAGGTGGGCCTCGAGGCCCTTGAAAGGCTCGAGGCTGAGCTGCAAGAGAAGAAGAGGCGCCTGGAACAGCTTGAGAGGCACAACCGACTGCGCTCAATCAGACAGAGGGCAGACGAGGCCAGGGAGCAGCTTCGCCGCATGGAGGAGTCCCTCGCCGCGGCAGAAGCCGAAGCCGAGGGCTGGAACAATGAGGAGATACCCCCGTTGCGAGAGGGGAATGAGGAGCCAAACCAAGACAACCTTCGTCACCACCCACCACCCCCACCACCACCAGTACACCCAGAGCCATATCTTGTGAGACACCCAAACCTCCGCCAACTCTACCCAGATGAGAGAGAGCAAAACCTTCGCATTCAGCGAAGGCATCAACAACACCAAATGCCATACGATCCAAAGTCACCACTCTCCCAAACACTCCAAACCCAGCCCTGGCCACCTTGCTATAATCCACAAAACCTACCTCGCTATGATGGACTTTCCGACCCTCGCCAGTTCATCATGAGCTATGAAGCAGCGGTTGCCGCAGCAGGCGGTGACGAATCAACAATGGCCAAATCCTTTGTCATCATTCTGCGAGACATCGCACAAACTTGGTACAGCAACCTTCGCCCCGGAACTGTGGATTCCTGGGCCTGCCTCAGAGACAAGCTGTGTACAAACTTCAAGGGCATCACTCCAGCCCCGTTAAACCCCATCGAGCTATTCAACTGCAAGCAAGAGGAACGCGAGCCGCTCCAAGATTACTGGCGAAGGTTCATTCAAATCAGAGCGAGGACCCCTGGGATATCTGACGAGGCTGTCATCCTCGCTGCAGTCAGTGGTCTGCGCCCAGGACCATGCTCCTCAAAATTTGCCAGAAAACCGGCAAACTCGATCGAGGAGTTGCATGAAACAATGGAAAGATACTATAGAGCTGATATGGATTTCAGAGCAAAGTCCGACGCTCGGAGGTCTCAGCAGAGGCCACAGCCGAGGCCTCAACCGAGAGAAAGCAACCCTCGCCAAGAACAAAGCAACGTTGGTGCGATCAACAAAGCAACAAGCTATGAACATCAAACACGGGACGCTCATCACCCGAGCAGCCAAGCCCCGCAGGCTTTGCCACCTCCGCCGAACCAGCGCTACCAGCAGCGAGATCCTGCCAAAATGTATTGTCACTTCTGCGGAATGGGAAAGGGGCACACAACAAAGCAATGCGAATGCTTCGCCAAAGGAAAAGAATTCCAGGAATCCGGGAAACCTGCCATGTCAGACCCCCGAACCATAAACCACACAAGGAAACCAAGCTTCCACCCACCAAACCCAACATACCACTATACCCCCATAAACTACGGCCTACCTTCGCAACAACCCCCCTACAACCACCACCCACTCTACAACCAAACCCATTATCAGCCAACCACCACCCCACAACGCCAAAACCCACCTTACACAGTCACATACCCAGCCACCCCGCAAAACCAAATTCCAACAACCCACCAAGCCACCAGCGCTCTGCCACCACCACCGCCGATCCCCGCGTTACCAGCACCACAACCTGTGAAAGCCGAAGGCTCGAACCAAACAACCATCAACAATCCAACATCGACCTTCGGCGTCATTCTAGCTATCACCGGAGGCTCAAACGAAGACCATGGCAACAAACGGCAGAGGAAGGAACATGCCAGACGCGTTCACCACGTGGCCGTCGAAGGACCACATAAATTCGGTCGCTGGTCTCACATCCCCATAACCTTCGATTCCAGTGACATGAAGCTAAGAGATTACCCTCACACAGATGCCATGGTGATCGAAACCAACCTCGCTGGGTGGACCGTCACCAAAATACTGGTCGATACTGGAAGCTCCGCTGACATCTTGTTCGCTTCAACCTTCGACAGCATGAAGCTTGACAGAAATCTTCTGCAACCGGCCGACAACCCCCTATACGGTTTCGGTGGTCAACAAGTAAGAGCCGTCGGGAAAATTCCTCTGCCCGTAACCTTCGGCGACCAAATCAACTGCAGGACGGAACACATAACATTCGATGTCGTCGACATGTTCTACCCATACAATGCCATTTTTGGCCGAGGGGTCACAAACGCGTTCAATGCGGTCATCCATCCCGCCTACCTATGCATGAAACTTCCCGCGCCGAAGGGTGTCGTCGCGGTATTCGGGGACCAGGACATTGCAAGGACAGCTGAAGGGAACGTCGCTCCGGGGCAACGCAATGTACATAATTTGTCAAAACCTCAAACCCCCGGTATCAGCGTCGAAGGCGAGGCCTGCAATGACAGAGTGAAGGCGGCGCCAAAGGACGAAACCAAACAAGTCCAACTCTTCGAGGGTAATGGAGAAAGAAAGGTGATCATCTCAGCCAATCTAGACCCTCGATCAGAAGGCAACCTCGTCACCTTCCTCAGAGAAAATTCCGACACCTTCGCTTGGTCCGCCGAAGACCTAAAAGGAGTCAACAGATCAATGATCGAGCATAGCCTGAACATCAAGACAGGTTATCGCCCAATCAAACAAAAGCTTCGCAAGATGTCAGAAGAAAGAAAGGAGGCAGCGAAGGCTGAGGTAAAAAGGCTTCTGGACGCAGGCGTCATTCGCCCAGTCAAATACCCAACTTGGCTCTCAAATGTGGTCCTAGTCCAAAAGAAGAATAAAAAATGGCGAATGTGCGTCGATTTCACTTGCTTGAACAAAGCCTGTCCGAAGGATGACTTCCCCCTCCCAAACATAAGCACCCTGGTCGACAGAGCGGCAGGCTGCCAAATGCTATCCCTCCTCGATTGCTTCTCAGGCTATCACCAAATCTGGATGAACGAAGAAGACGAAGAAAAAACAAGCTTTATCACACCCTCGGGCACTTTTTGCTTCCGAAGAATGGCAGAAGGTTTGAAAAATGCAGGCTCAACCTTCGCTCGCATGACCTCCGAAGTTTTCAAGGATGAGCATGCAGTCTCCGCCTATGTCGACGACCTAGTCGTTCAAAGCGAACTAAAAGAGAACCACATTCCAGACCTATCGAGGGTATTCAGCAACCTCCGGTACGCCGGACTGAAACTAAACCCAGAAAAATGTGTTTTCGGGGTAAGCGAAGGCAAGTTGCTAGGTTGCATCGTCTCAGCCAGAGGAATCGAGGCCAACCCTGAGAAGATTGATGCCATCATGAACATGGAACCTCCGACGACCAAGAAAGCAGCTCAGCGTCTGACTGGTCGTTTGGCAGCACTTAGCAGATTCATCTCAAGATCCGCAGAGCGAGGGTTACCATTTTTCGAAACACTCAGAAGCAATGCTCCTTTCCACTGGGGCCCCCAGCAGCAAAAGGCCTTCGAGGAGCTGAAAAAATATCTGACCAGCTTGACTGCCTTAACCAGCCCAAGCAGGGGAGACTTGTTGTTACTCTACGTCGCAGCTTCGCCACACGCTGCAAGCGCAGTCCTCATCAAGGAGCTCCACGAAAACAACAAAACCAGACAAGCCCCAATTTACTATGTTTCAGAAACCCTCGAAGGCCCAAAGAGAAATTATTCGGAGCTTGAGAAAATAGCATACGCCGTCGTCATGGCATCAAGAAAGCTCAAGCACTATTTCCAGGCTCACGAGATACATGTACCTTCGACGTACCCTCTCGAGAGCATTTTCAAAAATAACGAAGCCGTTGGAAGAATAGCAAAATGGGCAGTCGAGCTTAATAGTTATGCTGTAACCTTCGTTGGCAGAACAGCGATCAAATCACAGGTGCTGGCTGATTTCATAGCAGAATGGACACCCGACCCTCGCCCCGGCGAGCTGCAGCAGGACCAGTTTTGGATCGTTTACGTCGACGGGGCCTGGGGCGCAGCTGGAGCCGGTGCCTCGGCTATTCTAATCTCGCCCTCCGGGTCGAAGCTGAGATACGCACGAAGGCTGGACTTCAAATGCACAAACAACTCCGCTGAATATGAGGCTGTGATTCTGGCACTTTCAAGGTTGCGTTCATTATCAGTCCGAAGGGCACTCATCAACACAGACTCTCAAGTCATTGCGGGGCATATTGAAAAGAACTACAAAGCAAAAGATCCAGAGCTTCAAAAGTATTTTCAATATGTACGAAGGTTAGAATCCTTTTTCCTCGGCATAACCGTAAAAGCAATATCGAGGACTGAAAACAGCGAAGCAGATTGCTTAGCCAAAGCAGCCGCGCAGCAGCTACAGCTCCCTCCGGACGTGTTCTACGAGGTTTCCACTCAGTCAGCCTTCGAAGCTTCCGAGATCAGCATCAAGCTGATCAACACAATTCAGTGCGAGGATTGGAGAGCACCTATCATGGCCTACATCAAAGGACTCCATGAACCCAGCTCCAAAGAGGAAGAGAACAGACTAAAGCAAAGAGTGCGAGGGTACAAGATTATGGATAACACCTTGCTCAAAGCTTCGGTAACCTCACCTTGGCTCAAGTGCGTGTCACAATCCGAAGGTACCGACATTCTCAAACTCATCCACGAAGGTATATGCGGTTCACACAATGGCCCAAGAGCATTAGTAGGAAAGGCTTTCCGGCAAGGTTTCTACTGGCCAACTGCGCTGAGAGACGCTGAAACCATCGTCAAGAAGTGCGAAGGTTGTCAACTGACAGCAAAAAACCAAAACACCCCAGGGGCCCCCACAACCCTCATACGCCCAACCTGGCCCCTACAAAGGTGGGCAATGGATCTCGTGGGCCCATTACCGACGGCCCCGGGGAACCTTCGCTACGCGGTGGTAGCCGTGGAATATTTCACCAAATGGACCGAAACAAGACCGCTGTCCTCCATAACATCCCTCGCAGTAAAAAGGTTTTTCTGGCAGCAGATAGTTTGTCGCTTCGGAGTCCCCCAACATCTGACCGTCGACAATGGCACCCAGTTTGACAGCGAGGTTTTCAAAGAGTTCTGCGCACAAATCGGAACAATTCTATGCTTCGCCTCAGTCCGACACCCGCAGTCCAACGGCCTAGTCGAAAGAGCCAACGCAACAATCTTCCAATCCATATCCAAAAAATTGCAAGGCAGACCCAAAGGCAAATGGGCAGACGAGCTAACTGCAGTCACCTGGTCTCACAATACCTCCGAATGCAGAGCAACCAAGTTCACACCCTTCAAACTTTTGTTTGGCGAAGAAGCCGTGTTACCAGAGGAGCTAAAATTCATCTCACCAAGAACAACCCTCGCAAGTGATGAGCCAGCCATACTAACCGACAAGGACTTGCTAGAAGAAACAAGATGCAGCGCAGTTCACAACCTTCGCAAATATCAGGAAGAGACCAAGAAGTGGAGAGATAAAAAGGTCAGAATCAAGAACCTGCAGAAGGGTGACCTCGTCCTCATCCGTAAACAAAACGCAAGCATGGCGGGAAAGTTCCAGCCTAAGTGGACAGGCCCGTTCCTGATCGCAGAATGCAATCGCCCAGGCTCTTTCCACCTCTCCGACAGCGAAGGTAACATACTACCACACACCTGGAACATCGACGACCTTCGCAAATTCTACCCATAGCGGAGCCTTAGCGAGCCCTCGCGTTATGTAATTTTTGATACTTTTCATGTTATCTACTCATGTATTCAACAAAAACAGGAGCTGCACTCTTTTTCCTTACGAAGGGGCGTAAGGTTTTTTAACGAGGCAGCATCCAAAGCATTAATACGGGCTACAACCCCCAAAAAAGTAAAATCTCTAACCCTCTACGCCCAAACATCGAAAAAGCGGATCTCTTTCAAGAGCGCTACATTCGATGGAAGCCCGCTAAGATTGCTTCGAAAAACATTCCTTTTCTTTTCAAAGCAAACTTCACCTCCGCCTAAGATAAGGGGAGGAAAGTCGAGCACCCTGGCACAATCGACAGGGGCTCGCAAAAGCAAACTCACCTCCGCCTAAGATAAGGGGAGGAAAGTCGAGCACCCTGGCACAATCGACAGGGGGCTCGCAAAAGCAAACCCACCTCCGCCTAAGATAAGGGGAGGAAAGTCGAGCACCCTGGCACAATCGACAGGGGCTCGCAAAAGCAATCTCACCTCCGCCTAAGATAAGGGGAGGAAAGTCGAGCACCCTGGCACAAACGACAGGGGCTCGCAAAAGCAGACCCACCTCCGCCTAAGATAAGGGGAGGAAAGTCGAGCACCCTGGCACAAACGACAGGGGCTCGCAAAAGCAAACCCACCTCCGCCTAAGATAAGGGGAGGAAAGTCGAGCACCCTGGCACAAACGACAGGGGCTCGCAAAAGCAAACTCACCTCCGCCTATGATAAGGGGAGGAAAGTCGAGCACCCCGCCACTTTCTCCGTCCCGCCCGAGCCCTCCAAGCCAGGCCTCGGCGCATCAACGCGATCAAAAAGAAGTGCGCGAGCCTCGCTAAAAGAAAAAGGGGGCGTCGCTGTTTTTTCAAAACAAGCGTACACGAGCAAGTGCGCGAGCCTCGCTAAAAGAAAAAGGGGGCGTCGCTGTTTTTTCAAAACAAGCGTACACGAGCAAGTGCGCGAGCCTCGCTAAAAGAAAAAGGGGACGTCGCTGTTTTTTCAAAACAAGCGTACACGAGCAAGTGCGCGAGCCTCGCTAAAAGAAAAAGGGGGCGTCGCTGTTTTTTCAAAACAAGCGTACACGAGCAAGTGCGCGAGCCTCGCTAAAAGAAAAAGGGGACGTCGCTGTTTTTTCAAAACAAGCGTACACGAGCAAGTGCGCGAGCCTCGCTAAAAGAAAAAGGGGGCGTCGCTGTTTTTTCAAAACAAGCGTACACGAGCAAGTGCGCGAGCCTCGCTAAAAGAAAAAGGGGGCGTCGCTGTTTTTTCAAAACAAGCGTACACGAGCAAGTGCGCGAGCCTCGCTAAAAGAAAAAGGGGGCGTCGCTGTTTTTTCAAAACAAGCGTACACGAGCAAGTGCGCGAGCCTCGCTAAAAGAAAAAGGGGACGTCGCTGTTTTTTCAAAACAAGCGTACACGAGCAAGTGCGCGAGCCTCGCTAAAAGAAAAAGGGGACGTCGCTGTTTTTTCAAAACAAGCGTACACGAGCAAGTGCGCGAGCCTCGCTAAAACCCATACGCTTTTCTCATACCGTTACAAAACAATGTTACAACAACAAACATATCCCAAAATAAAAAATCTTTACAAGGGACCACCGCTCCCCTCAATTAACTCCAAATCATCCAAACCTTCGGCCTCCATCTCAGCCCCCTCCTCCACTGGAACCAGGGGTCCCCACAACAAAGGAGCTGCAGGGACAATTGGCAGCTCCCCGGGCAAAACCCTCGCCCTATACATGTACCTATGCCTCGTCACAGCTTCCGAAGGTTCCTCCTTCGGGATCACAAGCGCCCCATCCGAACCAATTTCAAGCTCCCGTCGACCGAACAAATATTCCAAAGCCGTGTTCTCGTCAATATCATCATCACCGACAGCTTGCGAAGTCGACGAAGACCCAAACAAATAACGATCGGCTTGGCGGTCTGTATAGTCTGTCTCGCGCCAAAATCGACTCGACCTGCTATTCTTTAAATCATATCTCCGCACCTTCGACCACCAAAAACGTTCAAAGGAAAGCGAAGGATATTTAAATCTAGCGCGAGCCCATGATTCACCAGTTATAAAAACATCTTGGTAGTTCAACATCAGCGGGGTCACGTCGAACACGTCTAGCACGGTTCCGTCAGGAACCTGCATGTTGCACAAAAATACGAGATGTCTCAGCCTCGCCAAGTCTTCACAAACAACCATAGTATCTACAAAAAGGCCTCCCTCGCCCCAACAAACCCAGGCATCACACCTGCCCAGCTTCCCCACGATTGATGTCCACACCCTCGCCAGCGGTGGCAGTCGAGGTCCCAGCCGACGCCTCCTCCGCCGTGGGTTCTTTCGCAGCATCTCCTTCCGCGATCGGCCCGCTCCCGGTCAACGCCTCGATCCCGGCGAGCGTAACCCCCGCACAGCCTGGCTCAGGGGCGGCTTCAGGGTCACCCCTCGCTGCATCTTCCGCAGGCGGTGAGGGCATTGCATCTCGTCGAGCCTACAAGCAAAATAAAGGACAAACCTCGCCAAAATCAACAAACAACCCCTCTAAAACGAAACCAACACAGACCAAAAAACTTAAACAAAGGAGCGAACCTGGCGCGTAGCCTCGGCAGCTTCTTCGAAGGCGAGAGCCCGGCCACCTCCGGAGATCCAAAACTTGCGAAGCAAACGCATCGCACAGTTCCGGACATCTGCGTCATCAACCTTCATCTGGCGAACCTCTTCAACCGTCGGAAAGACATGGCTCGGCCTTTTGACCTTCCGAAGATGATCACAATCCGCCAGTCGAAGCGTGCTCGCCATTGCCAAGGCCCCGGCGTAGCCACCAAAATCGGCTGCATTAGAGACTAGCGAGCTAAACACATCAAGCTCGTTGCCCAGCCAGCCCTCGAAGGCCTCTGCATCAACCGCAGGCAACGGCTCTCCGGCTGAACCCCCAGCCTCGGTCAGACAACAATCAAGTTTACGTTTGACGTTCTCCATGCTCGCCCGCCAAGAGTTCTTCAAATCAACCAGCCGACCCTCGGCCTCGGCTAAAGCTTTGTCCTTCTCCTTTCCCGCGGCAATCAGATCAGCATTACGCCTCGCCAGCTCAACCGCCTCCTCTCGAGCCTTCGCAGCCTTCTCCGAAGCAATTCTCATTTCATCTTCCTTGCCCGCTAGGCTCCGCGCCAGTTTGCTGTTCTCCTTCTCAAGTTCAGTCATATGGTTCCTCATAAACTCCATGTCGGAGCCAACCTTCCGCCTCGCTGAGCGGTTCAAAAGCATCAGCTCCGCCAACTTGACGTCAACATCATCGAAGGTATCGCCAACCGCTTGATCTGCAAGAAGAACCTCCGCCTCCGGCACACAAATGCGGCCGAAGATCCGGCCCAAAAAACGCCTTTCCTCCGAGCTACACTGCAAGTGGCAATCCCGAAGGTCCGGACTGGTGAACAGCGCAGTGGCCGGATCAGAAATCCCAAGCTTCCTGGCATATTCCGGAAGGCTCGACCGGCTAGCCTCGCCAAACGGTTTTTTTTCCCCGGGACCGCGCAGAGTCAAGTTCCCCATCAAACTCTGACCCCTCCACCCAAAGGTGTGAGCCCGCGAACCTGGGAACCGCACCTCGTCGAGGGCTACCTGGCTCAATATCTCGTGTAAGCTCATCTGCGCCCTGGGTAACCATCGCACCAGCAACCGGCGAGGCTCCGCCTCCAATCGACACCTCCTCATCCGTGTCATGCCCTTCAGAAGAGCCCTCGCTACCTTCATCAGACGAGCCCTCGCCCGTCTCCCCCTCTGCTTTTTCCTCCGCATCATCATCAGATTCATCCTCGTCGCCCGAAGTCTGGACCAAAGCAACGATCCCTCCAACGCGAGGCATGCGTCCCCCGACTGAACTGCCACCTCGGCCGCTCCGGCCCGCGGCCAAAGAAGTGCCCGCAGCAACCGAGCCCGCAGTGACCTTTGTCGCAAGCACCTTCGCTCGGCCACCAGCTCCCCCGCGGCCTCGACCACGCCCTCTCTTCGGCCGAGAGACGATCTCCGTTCCTCCCAAAGCCTTACGCTTCCTCTTCTTCGGCGCGTCGTCGCTCGAAGGAGCCGGCCAGTCGGCGTAGCGAACGCCAAGAATGTCAAACATTCTGTTCACGCGACCTTCGCCGCCCATCAAGCTATGGATAGCCTTCACTTCCAATGGGGAAAGCTTCCCCACGAGCTCGTCCGTCCACTGCTGAACTCGTTTGAAAACAGCTTCGTTCCCATCCTCGCGCCTCGGAAATTTCTTAAGAGTTCTTTCCCAGACCTTCTCCAGATCCAAACTAGGCTTCTTCAAGCCCCTACCTTCATACCTTGGGTCGTTCCCCACAACGAACCAAGTCTGCCTTCGGCCAAGAGGCCAAATCTTGGCACAGCAATATTCCTCCACCAAATCACGCGCGCACTGAGAGCGCGCAACGACCCTCAGGCAATCAACAGCAGCATGGGCCTCGATGCTCATCTTAGCTTCGGCGCCCACATCTCCAAGCACCGGAAGCTCGCCGCAAAGCTCGGAGCCGTCACTGAGTTTGTAATAAAACCAGGACTCCTGCCACCCGCTGCTCCACTTGTTTTTCTGCGCTTGCACCGGCAGCTCCGCGCCGGCGCGATGGCAAAAAGTGTACACCGCAAATTGTCCAATGCTGGTCCTGCCCTCGCTGTCCATAATCTTGCGAGGCTGCATGTGAACGCGATGAGTGCGAACAAAACCCTCGACATGAGGGACAACCCCCTGAGACCTGCAGGCCCAGACGTAGACCGACATCTTTGTGAAGCACGAAGGCGTAAGCTGATGAAACCGCAGGTTGAACCTACGCAGGACCGAAGTCACGAAGGGGTCAGCTGGGAAGCGAAGGCCAGCCGAAAAGAACTCTTCGAACACCACAACCTCGTCTGCATCCGGCTTCGGCACGGTCTCCCCACTGCTAGCCCTCGCCTTGCCCTCCTCAATCCAGCCCCACCGCACGTAAGATGCAATCTCACTTGCACAAACCCGGCTCAAACCAAACTCGAAGGTAATCCCCTCATCCGCGGCTGTGGGGGAAACAGCACGAGCAGTTTGCTTCAACCTTGCCATCTCTTCAACTGCTAACACTACCGCACAACCAACGCCTGTCTCAACCCTCGCAGACAAGCTCAAACAAACCTGCGCTACAAGCAAATTGCAACAACAGGATGGCTATAGCAACAAAGAGCACAATCAAAACTCCACGCTCACTCTTTCTATTTATAGGCCGGGAGACGAAGCCCTCACCCGACAGTCGGCACGACAACCAAAGAACGCGGCACAAAAAAACGAAGCAGGCTTCAATAGTATAAAACAACACCACAACGGCCCGGCCCAAAGCAACCGCGGGCGTCGCTGCCGAGGGTCCCGTTTTTAAAGGCGCTGCTTGGGCCTAAACACAATCTTTTAGATCCAAGACAACGAGGGGCTACTGTTGGGGGAAAGGACCCTCGACAGAAGCGCCGCCCGAACTGGTGCTCAAAATCAGCCCTCGCGTAACGCCTGGCGTGCTTGCGGGGTCTCTCTACCATCGGAGGCCACTACCCTGACCCCCGAATGCGGGATCAACCCTCGCTCTCTTGCTGTGTTCCTGTGCAGGTCTGAGGCGATGGGCGCACAGCAGGAAACCTTCGCTGACCGTCGACACCACCTTCGCTTGGAGCGAGGGTCCAGGCAAGCAGCAAGCGTGTTCACTTGCCTCTCCCGGGAGGCAAGTGCAGCCGGAGGTGAGCGCGGCCGAAGGTCAAGACCGCCGCACCTCTCCCCGAAGGTGAACAGGGGGCCAGGCGGCGGCGCGCCGGGGTGTGACCGATTAGGGTTTCCGCTCCAGCTGTGTGTTTACGTTTCTGCCCTTCCTCCCTGCGCGGAGGCGAGGAATCTTTGCTGTACCCTTTTGTAATTTGGCCCGTACCCCTTGGCATTCCCTATAAATACCAAGGGGATGAACAGTGTAAACCACGACTTTTTGGGAATTCGAGCACTTTCCACTTCCGTTTCACCTTCGCTACCGTATCCGACGCTTGGTCACCTTCGCTCCTTCCCCTGTACAAGTGCGGAGGTTGGGCAAGTGTGCTCCCAACAGTAATCAACGTCTATATTTAAGTTTGAGCCATTGTTCTTATTATTCTTAAGGTTTATGACTCTCTTTTGAGTACTTTAATTCTAAGTTGCTCTAGAGTTAAAGTAGCTGGATAGTGTAAGCGTGGTGCTTAGACTTGATAGCTCATAATTGCCTCCTATAATGCCGGTAGTAGTGGTTGTTCGCAAGGGTGACTCTTATAGCCTTGTTGATTCTTCTATAGTCCACTTACCCGTGTGTAGGCTCGGTATGATTATACATTTGCATAAAAGACTCATACTCTGTTTGTGACCTTTTATGGCTACTTCCCCACTAAGAATAATATAAACATATCACTCTTAAATTGGAACTAGACAGCCTTAGTGATCCCCTCTATACTTCTAGATTCTCCGTCCTTGTTAGCTACTCAGGGGTTAGACTTTAAGACTTAACACTATCTGTTCCTTTGGGTTCGATATTAAAACTGGGTTACTCCGGTGAAGTGCTACATCGGTAGATTTTATCTGTGCGCTTGTGGATAAAGTAGAGTGTGCGTTAATTTATACCAACACGGATGACTATGAGATTCGTTTTAAGCCGAATCGCAGTCGTATTTTAGATCCTCAGAGCAATCTTGTATGTTTGATTTCGCCCTTTAGGAAAGTCTTTCATGCGAATTTCTCGGAGTATTTTGGCATTTCTCATTTTCTTTTGGTTGGACCCTCCTCCTCTGATCTTTGGAAGTGGCATAGGAGACATGGTCACTGGAGCTTCGACTTGCTTGCAAGGCTTAGCTCACTTGGCTTAATCCGAGGATTGCCCAAGTTACACATGGAGAAGGATCTTGTTTGCCATTCTTGTAGACATGGGAAAATGGTTGCCGCTCCCCACCATCCTGTGAATCAAGTTATGACCAAGCGCCCTGGAGAGCTTTTGCATATCGACCTTGTAGATCCGGCTCGGGTGAGCTCGGTTGGTGGGAAGTGGTATGTGCTTGTTGTTGTTGATGATTTCTCGAGATATTCCTAGGTTTTCTTTTTAACTGAGAAGATTGAGACTTTCCCTTTTACTCGCAATCTGATTTTGCGACTTTAGAACGAGTTCCCTAAGAACTCGATGAGAGCTATCCGTAGCGATAATGGTTCTGAGTTTAAGAACTCAGATTTTAAAAAGTTGTGTAACTCTTTGGATTTAGAGCATCAGTTTTCTTCCCCCTACACACCGCCACAAAATGGTGTTGTAGAGAGAAAAAATCGGACCCTTGTTGAGATGGCTAGGACGATGCTCGATGAGCATAGGACTCCTAGGCGGTATTGGGTCGAGGCTATAAACACTGCATGTTATATTTCCAATCGCATTTTTCTCTGTGCTTTTTTGAAAAAAACTTCTTACGAGTTGCGATTTGGGAAGCAACCCAAAGTGAGTTATTTTAGAGTTTTTGGTTGCCACTGTTTTATACTTAAGAAAGGCAACTTGGACAAGTTTGAGTCTCGCTCTTCTGAAGGTGTATTTTTGGGTTATGGTAATCATACTCGTGCATATCGTGTACTTAACCTTGATACTAACCGAGTCATGGAGATATCCGATGTCACTTTCGATGAGACCATGCATTATCCTTCTTCTAGATTTGAGCGTGCAGGTGATCATGAGGTTGGCAAACCTCTTTTTGATGATGAGGAAGAAGGTGCTGAAGGGATTGATGATCCAGCACTACCTCCACCTGCTGTGCCGATTGGGTCAACTTCGACCACGACTGCTCGCGGCCCTGACCTGTCTTCTTCTACTACATGGGGGTCGTGTGATCCACCACCTCGGGCTGTACCACTTGTACCCGAGGGGGCACCAGCTACTGTTGAGAGGGAGGTCACTTCAGCAAGGGAGGCGCCACGACACATCCAGCGCCAACACCCACCTCAACAGATGATCGGCGACATCCACGAATGCGTCACTCGGTCAAGGTCACAATAAATCTCTCACTTTGCTCATTTTGTATTTGTTGCTGATTTTGAACCTCGAGATGTTGGACATGCTTTATCTGATCCGGATTGGGTAAATGCCATGCATGAGGAGCTTGAAAATTTTGAGAGAAATTGAGTTTGGGTTCTTGTCCCTCTTCCTCCTGAGTGTCACCCTATTGGGACAAAATGGGTTTTCAAAAACAAATAAGGAGAGGATGGCCATGTTGTGAGAAACAAGGCCGAACTTTTAGCCCAAGGGTATAGTCAGAAGGAGGGGATAGATTATGAGGAGACTTTTGCTCCTGTAGCTCGTTTGGAGGCAATTAGGATCCTCTTAGCTTTTGCTGCATCCAAGGGTTTCAAACTTTTTCAAATGGATGTCAAGAGTGCCTTTCTAAACAACTACATAGAAGAAGAGGTGTATGTGAAACAACCCCCCGGTTTCGAAAATCCCAAGTTTCCAAACCATGTCTTTAAACTTCACAAAGCTTTGTATGGTTTGAAACAAGCCCCTAGAGACTGGTATGATAGGTTGAAAACCTTTTTGCTTGCTAAGGGTTTTAAAATGGGGTGTGTAGATAAAACTCTTTTCCTCCTCAAGCAAGGCAATGACACTTTGTTGGTTCAGATTTACGTGGATGATATCATTTTCGGTGGTTCTTCTCATGCTTTGGTTGCCAAGTTTGCAGATACAATGAGCAGGGAATTTGAGATGAGCATGATGGGCGAGTTGACGTTTTTCCTCGGGTTGCACATCAAGCAATCCCGAGAGGGGACGTTTGTGCACCAGGGCAAGTACACCAAGGACATATTGAAGAAGTTTGATATGGGTGAGGCCAAGCCTGTTCCAACACCAATGTCGACCACGATGGCACTAGATGTGGACAAGGATGGAAAAGTTGTGGACCAGAAGGAGTACCGGAGTATAATCGGGTCGCTGCTGTACCTGATGGCGACACGCCCGGACATTCAGTTAGCGGTGTGTCTTTGCGCGCGCTTTTAGGCGTCGCCGCGCACTTCTCACCGTCAGGCGGTCAAGCGCATTATGAGGTACCTGTGTTTCACACCTGAGTTTGGGATTTGGTATTCTGCTTCTTCCACCCTCTCCCTTTGCGGTTACTTGGATGCTGATTTTGCTGGTTGTCGACTTGAGCGCAAGTCCACTTCTGGGACTTGTCAGTTTTTGGGTTCTTCTCTTGTATCTTGGTCTTCTCGCAAGCAGTCTAGTGTCGCTCAGTATACCACAGAGGCTGAATATGTTGCTACGACTACCTGTTGTTCCCAGTTGTTGTGGATGATGGCCACTTTGCGTGATTATGGTCTGAGTTTTTCTTGAGTTCCATTGCTTTGTGACAGCACAAGTGCGATTAGTGTTGCTAAAAACCCCGTGTTGCATTCTAAGACTAAACACATTGATGTGCGCTTTCATTTCTTGTGAGACCACTATGAGAAGGGTGATATCGACCTTCACCATGTCGATACTCATCTTCAGTTGGCAGATATTTTCACCAAGCCTTTGGACCAATCAACCTTTGCTAGGTTGAGAGGTGAGCTTGGTGTATGTTTCCCTTTTTAGTTGGGGGAAACATTTTGGTCTTGTATCATAGACTGACTTCTTTTAGTTTTTGCTTTTCATCATATTTGCATCCTTATCTTTTCGAGCTTCATGTCTATAAGTCATAGAATGAATCTATGCTCTGATTAGTGTGTGCTCCGATGATATATGATGATGCTTATAGCTTAGGCTCCTTTTGATCACTGATACATGTTGTGAGCTAAGCTATTTTTCAGAACTGTGAATATGCTTAATTCATCATTAAATTTGAAACATGTTCACCATTGAGATTGGCAACTATCATGTGTAAAATGTGTTGAAGTCACTTGTGCTATTTCATATATGCTAGGTTGCTTTGTCTCTAGTTCTGAGTCTTTCACTTGCTTGGTATGTTCATATTTTGCTACAATTGAACCAAGCCTAAGTGAATTGAAAAGATCGAGATGGGATCACTTGACAGCACATCACGATATCAAGACTGTTTCTCATTGCACATTGAGTTAAACTTGAGCCGTGTAGTGTAACACCGAAACTGTTGCTTCAAGCTTCTGATTACTTATGCATAAGGCTTAGCTCGGTTGAAAAGTTAGGCAATGTCAAGTTTTCAACCTCTCGCAATCGCATGCTGAAAATTCAAACTTGTGTAATGACCGCTGCAACTCCGATAAAATTTTGAAAACACAAGTCTATGTTTCATTCTATAGCATGACGATTGAACTTTGCTAGGGGTAGTTCACCTTGTATACATGTTTAGCATTTGCTTGACTTCTTGTCTATGCATGTTTGGTGCTATTTTCATGGTGAACCCCTTTCTAAATGGCTTAAAACTGCTCACTATGCTAATATGTTCATATTTTGTATTCAGTGACCAGTTTGAGCCTTTGCTAGCATTTGTGCTTGTTGTTGAGTAGTCGGATCAGCACTCTTTAGAGCATCTATTCACTCTATAGAATATATACCTGAAGCTGCTAACCTATATTTGTGACTCATATGCATTTGCCTTGTTTTGTGCATTTTCAACTAATGGGGAGAAATTTTGACAAATCATGTCCCTAGTTGTGTTCACTACTGAAGGGGGAATTTGGAGTTCATGTCAAGGGGGAGCTTGCTCGTGTTTTGCTTAATGAGTTGTTCAATTGGTTTGGAGCTGTTCATTTTCAATTGGTTTGCAGCGATTTTCAACTAGTTGTGTTGAGCCTTTTCCTCTTTCTAGAGGGACTAGCTGATTTACTCGAGTTTTAGCTTCTTTGCTCTGAACTTCTCGCTAGCGGTGTTGAGCCCGTTCAGCCTCTTCTTGAGGGCTAGCTTTGCTTTGCTTGGTTGCGTCGAGCCGTTGCCTATGTCTTTGGGAACCAAGTTGTTATGCTCACTCCATTCGACTTCTCTTGGCTTTGCTTTGCTTTTGGTCGATTGGTTGAGTTCGCTTCCGTCTTCTTCCTCTCTTCTTCTATTCCATATGATTTGTGTTGGTAGTTGACAATGCACTCATGAAGGGGGAGATTACGGATACATGGGCGTATGCCGGATCTTGAGATGATGAGTGATTGTCAACTGGTATGATGCGCATGTTCTTTGGCTTGTGTTGTGCAGGTGTCGAGCTCGGATACGGTGATCGAAGGCAAGGTGAAGGTCAAGTAGAGACGTGTTGTGTCGATGGACCCGGAGCGGTGAAGGGCGGACGTGAGGCTTGGATTAACGGACCGGTAGCCTGAAGATCAGCTGTGGTGGCTGACAGCCTGGGACAGCGACAAGTGAAGAAATGTGGGTGGACGGGGTGCACAGGCGGTGCATCCCTATACGGCGTCGATTTGGTGGTTGAGCCACAGAAAAATCACCGAGTGGACGGTTTCCAGGTTTGGGCCTCAAAACCTGGGTGCGGCCGGTTTCCGAGTTTGGGCCACAAAACTTGGGCTGAGGACGGTTTCCAGGTTTGGGCCTCAAAACCTAGGTGCTGGCGGGTTTCTGAGTTTGGGCCACAAAACTCAGCTGATGGACGACAGGTTTCACGGTTTCGGTCTCAAAACCGGAGGAAGGCCCAGGTTTCCCAGTTTTGGCCTCAAAACCGGGGGGAGGTCCGTGAAAAGGACGAAGGGCGCTTGGCGGCACATGGCGGCATCCGGTGAGGTCGCGTTGAGGCGAAGCTACCTAATGTGCGGGCGTGGCCGTCGGATTGACATCAACCTCGAGTTGGTCAGGAATACCCTTAGGGTTAGCCCGCTCGCTCATTAGCAGTAGGGGTAGAAGGGGAATAATTGTATTAAGCTATAATAGGAGAGGCAGCCCCTCCCTCCAAACCATCTCAGCCATTGCTATTTTTATTCTAGGGTTTCTTGCTTCCCATTCTCTGTTGTAGCTACTGAGATCCGCAGAGACGGCTTAATCGTACCTCTGTGTATTTGGATTTTGTGGAAACGGGACCGGATTCCCGTTGTCTCCTCGTGGGGACGAATTTCGGCTGGCAATCGTGGTTGTGATTCGCGTTTTGAACTTGTTCTTCGCGTTCTTCTTTTCTCCACGATTTTCCCATCACTCGATCTCCCTCCTCGCTGCGTCTTTTTCGAATCCACTTGAATCAACTTGTTCTTTGATGTGAGGAGAACATTTCCACCAAAGGAATCCATCTCAATCCTCATGAACAAGTAGATCGGGTCGATTCAAGTTTCGTGACGACTTTTTCGTTTCTACACTTTCCTTTTTGATTTCCTAGTGATTGAGTTGATTTGAGTGGATGATTTCTTAGGATACCTAGAGATCATCCTCTCTAATTTTGGGATCAAGGGATTTTGATTTGGATCGGATTTGGGGAGATTGGAGAGAAGGGCGATCAAAATCGCCTTCTCTGGGTGGTCGCAGACAGTCCGCCACCTTGCCCGCGGACTGTCCGCGCGTCGGGCTCGAGCCAAATCAGTGGCTGCGCAGCTCGGCTGTTTTGGTCCGGAGTGAAGGCGGACAGTCTGCCGTTGCAACTCGCGGACAGTCTGGGACAGTCCAGGGAGCTTTCAGCAGCGTTGTGTTTCTGCTTGTTTGGCCGGTGGACAGTCCATCACTGAAGCCCGGACAGTCTGTCGTTAGGCAGACAGTCCGCGGTCGGGACCTCGGACAGTCCGAGCTCCTGCTGAAGCTTGTGTTTTAGTGCGTTTGCTCTCCCAGCTTTTCCGCTTCCTTTCCGGACTTCTCGTTTGCTTTTAGAGTTCACCAAGGAACCCCTCTAGGTATCTTTGCTACTCGTTAGCATCGGTATTTGGAGGAATTCTGACGTAGTCTTTCATCTACGTTCGGAAGTGAGTTTTTGGGCTTGAACTTGACTAGGAGTTTGGGAGTCTTGGGTTGCTCGTTCTTGTGGTGCCTCGCTGTGATTCTAGGGATCATCCACTCTCTTTTTGAGGGTCGTGGGCATCACATTCTTGCTCGAAGTTTTTGGGGTTGATTTTTTGGACAAAGACTAGAGTTTCGAAAGAATTTTTTTGGCTCTCGTTCACCCCCCCCCCCCCCCCCCCCCCTCTGGTCGTTTTCTGGTAGCATTCTCGGTCCTTCAGAAAAGTACAATGTTTGAATAATCCTAGAACCATGTTATGAGTATTGTGTATGGTTATTTTGTCAAATATTCCCTGGCTGGATTGTTAAAACTATGTCTAGATGATTATTTTGTCTAGTGAACATCTCATGTGTGCATGGTATTTTTGTCTAGAAAACCTCTTATGTATGAATGGTTATTGACAATGAACCTGTACGCTATGTTATTTGAATGAATTGAACCTGTATGCTAAGTTATTTGAATGGATATTTTCTCCATCCTAAATTTTTATTATAATTTATACTTTATTTATATTATTTTTTGATCATATATATATATGTCTGTACAGTTGGGTGAAAAAATATCAGGGGATCGTTGAAAGGGAATGATCCTTGAAAAAGGACCCTGAGATCAGGGGAGGGGACGTCCAGAACAAGCGTGAACACAACCTGAGCAGACCACATCTCTTTTTTAAGTGGGAGGGGCAGAAGAGTCTTTTCTCGTGTCCATAACAGTACGTGCCCAGGAAGAATCCCTCAGATTTAAAGAATTGGTGTGTCCAAGGTTATATTTTGAAAGACTTACGAATTGCGTGTCAAATCTACAGAGGTGAACAAAAATTGATGTCAAATATTGAAATTTCTTTATAATCCTCCCCCGAACCGCACGCCGCTTCTTCCTCGACCGTCGCTCGCCCACCCCCCACCATGCATCCACAACGGCGGCGGCGGCAGACACCACTTCGCCTCCTCGATCCACTGCCGCTCGATCGATGGTTCCATCCATCGCCAACCCACTCCCCGCTCATGCCGGTGGATCCAAGATGGAGGCCACCACCATCCCGCCCCCAGCTCATGCTGGAACCCACGGGGGATCTACGGCGGCCGCCATCACCACCCCGCGCCCAGCTCATGCCGGAACCGGAACCCACGGGGGATCCATGACCACCACCCCCCATGGTGCTGGTCCACCGCACCGTCCAAATCATCGATGAACTGCAAGAGTTCATCGAGGAGACAGGAGGCCTGCCGCTGGATCGGAGCATAGACAGCAGCAGCAGCAGGATGAGGAGGTTAGACAGAGGAGCCCTAGCATACGAGGCAATCCATTATGAGCAGCGTTACCGCGTGGAGGCGCTCGTGAAGCTGCGCGAGCTCAAAGCCTCCCGCCCCTTCAGTGCCGCTGTTGTGCGCAAGGAGCCGCTGCCCGAAATCATTGATGGTGACCTCTACCGTGACGTCTTGGACGGCACCGAGCCATGCTTTTCTCCGGTCCCCGAAGCTCCTCCCAACGTCACCGGTTTGTCTCTCAAGATTTCATGGCCGCCTCACCATCCCCTCTGCGGTTACCCCATGCCCGCCTTCATCTGGAGCTACCACCACTGCTTCCTCGTTCTCTACGTCGGCAGGTACCGTCCCTGGTTTCACGAGCCTGGCTTCTACCTGGTTTACAATGCCTTGGCCAACTCGGTTGTCATTGTCCTGTCGCTCTTCTGCCAACACACGTCCCAGTGCGACATTGGGGTCGGGGTCGCCGTCCTGTGCAGCTGTGCCATCGAGGAAGGCGACTACATCCTCGCCGAGCTCCTCCTCTGTAGAGACGACCGGACCCTCCTCTCCACAAACAAGGCCACCCTCTTCATCTGGGCTTCGTCGTCCTCCTCCGGCTCGTGGGTCGAGAGGGAAGTGCTGCTCCCCCTCCCTACTGCTGCTGCTGATGATGATGATGATGAAAAAGACACGACAACTGGCACCGCCTGCTCCTTCCGTGCAGACATGGTGTTCGCAGTTTCATTCAGCTCCATCTGCTGGGTTGACCTTCTCACAGGGATCCTGGTCTACAATCACATACACAGCGAGCAGTTTCACTTCATCCCATTGCCTGAGGAATGTGGTGTCACTAGCTTGCTGAGGTACGGGATGGGGCAGCGCCACCTGCCAGATGAGTACCGATCCATGTGCTGCGTCGACCGCCAGACCTTGAAATTCGTCGCCATGGTCGAGAGCTACAGCCAAGAGTGCCCCATGCTCACAACGTGGACTCTCAGACGACCCCTGAGTCCGACCAACTGGAAGTGTATCATGGAATGCATCCTTCTCCCACTCTTCTTGTTGGACCAAGTAGCAGAAAAACTGGACAGTTGGCATCATCATTTTGTCCAGTGGGATTGCAAGCTGCTTTAGGATATTGCTACTATTGGCTATGCTGCTTAGTTATTGTCAAGTAAATTAATCCCCTCTTTAATTAACAATTATGTAATTAGATGTATCCCTGACTTTAATTAGCAAGCTTAGGTGCATAGTTTTTAAGGCGGTAAGGCGAGCTGCAGCACTCCACCCCCTTCGAGACGCCTGGGCGAGTTAGGCGCGCGGCGAGGCGACACCATACACATATTTAGGCGCGCGGCGAGGCGACACCATACACATATTCTAAACTTTCATAGGATAGTACAAACATACATTTATACATACCTTTCTGGTGCCAATTCTGGAGTCCATGTAGCATTGATCCTCCTGTTTCTAGTTGTCTTTTTTCTTGTGCCATACAACCCCAAACAAGTTTCAACATGTGTGACTCATTAATATAATTATGTAATAGAAATACTTTGTAATCTAATCACTTAATCAGATTAAACACTCGATATTGAAATACCGTTTGATAATCTGAACTCTCTTTTCTTCTCCCAAACAGCAAGTTGCACATGCAAAATACAATAAGGAATTTAGCAACAGCAAGGAAATTTAGCAACAAAAGACACAAGCAAATACCAATATATCATCATTACATCAGCCCATAAACTTAGATAAGGTCTTAGTGGCATAGTTGGCCACATTATAAACATTCTAGAAATGTAGATAAGTGTCTTAGTGGCATAGTTAGCCACATTACAAGCAGTTCACAAATATAACTACATAAGATAGTCTTAGTGGCATAATTAGTAGTCCGCAGCCACAATTACATAACATAGCCCAACCACCAAAAGTTAGAGTTTCATGGCATGCTAAGTAGTGCACAGGTGCAACACAAAAGTAAGTACACTAGTGCAGATTTAAAATCTGCTAGCAGCCAACTCTCAAGAGTCAATATCCATTATCAAACTCGTCAAGGATGTTTGGAGCCTCCATGTTTTCGCCGCCACCGTTGGAGCCATTGGGATCCTACTCACAATCACTCACATCAGCATCGTCATGTGGATCTTCATCTTCCTCTTCTTCATTAGACAAACCTAAGTCTTCTTCAAGTTCAACAGACCTTGACTATCCACATCTTGCACGCTTGCTGCTGGCATTCCTAGGGAGATTGCGGCCTCGCAGCTAGCTCGATGCACCAATGACTTCATCCACAAGTTCCCATGTAATAAGGCCATTACCATTGTCACCATTGTCACACTCACGGGTACTTTGAGGATGAACATAGGAGGAATCAGCCCACTCATTGTCCCAATTAAACTCCTCAATGACCAAAGGATCAAAAAATTTCTCTTTTTTTCTCACGTCTTAATTAGCTGAAACCTTGTCTTCATCTTCGGGTTGCAGGAAACAAACACAATGTCATTTAATCTCTTATGCAATAACCTATTTCTTTTCTTTGTATGCATCTAGAAAAGAAGAACGGGAAAAAACAAATAAAGTTGTCAGTAGTGCTAGCTAAGCACAAATTAATTAGAGGATGAAGTTGGCAATACTCACAAACTCAAATGTACTCTAGTTTCTCTCACAACCAGAGGATGAAGCACAAAGACTAACAATGCGTCTAGGAAATCTTTGGAGCTCAATAGCCCGACCACCATATGAACGCCACCAATCAACTATATTGCCAAATACAAACATATATTAGCATTTTGAGATGAAATATACTTGCTGGAATTAAATTGCACATGCTAAAACCTGCTGCAATTAGAAGAAAAACAACACTTAAGAGGGTTCAACTTCTGTAGGTTTTGCTTGGCCAATTTGTTTGAGAATGCATCTCCTCTAAGGCCTTCATAGTCCAAGGATTGAGCATCAATCTTGCTTCTAATTTCTTCATCCTCCACCATTTTTCCAAGCACATCAAGAAAACAACCTCTTAACTACCCAACATTTGCATCATCATTAGCTTGTATGAGAGGATGCAATCTTCCTGGATTCAAATATAGTGCAGCCTCATACAGAGGATGGTCCATTTGTGTCACCCAGTGTTTCTCAATGATCTTAATGATATTCTTGAGCAAGTTTTTCTTGTTTTCAGTAGCAAAGCTGAGCTTGATCCTCACTTTTGCATGATTTATTAGTGCTGCAACCTCCGGCATTGCAAGCCTTTCATCACCATCAACCACCCTAAGAATAATAAGAAGAAGGACTGAAGCTCTAAGAAAATCTTCAACTGAATTCCAAAATTCCACAGAGAGCATAGTGCTTTGCACTTTTTGACCGGCTGCAGTTTTTGCCAATTTGTTCCCTGTCCATTCTTCACTAACGAACAAAGCCTTCAAAGCATCTCTATGCTTGTGCAGACTTTTTAAAGTGATGAAAGAGGTGGCAAATCTAGTAGCTGCAGGTCTCACAAGATCAGCCCCTGTCTTTTGTCTCATCAAACTATATTCTCCCATGCTTATAGATGAAAGTTGTGATATGTTTGGCCCTTGCAATGGGCTTCTTAAATTTGTTCAAGTTCCCTATCTCTTCCAGCATAAGATCCAAGCAGTGTGCAACACATGGGCACCAATACAGTGTAGGAATCCTTTCCATTAGAATTCTACCAGCTGCCTTGTAATTAGTCCTATTATCAATGACAACTTGAAGCACCTTGTCTTTCCCAATCTCCTCAATCTTTGCCTCCAATAAATCAGCAAGCTTAAAGGCATCATGTACCGCACTTGATGCATCATCAGACTCCAAGAAATAAGTCCTTGCAGGGATGTTCACAAGGAAGTTGATCAAATGGCGGCCTCTCTTATCAGTCCAGCCATCTGACATCAATGTGCAGCCATACATCTTCCAGGACTGCTTATGTTCCTCCCTCATAGAACTAGTCAATTTCACAGCATCCTGAAGCAATGATTCACCTAACATATATGTAGTAGGAGGCTTGTAACCTGAACCAAATTATGCAGTTGCCTCAACTGCAATCTCAAACTGTCTTGTTGCTGCTGCATTAAAAGGCACACCACACTCATAGAACCACAAGACCCACTGTTGATCCACATAGAGCTTCTCCTCCTTGGTCTTGGCTATAATTGTTGGCTGGGAACATCCTTTATGCCTTTCATCAACAATTTCTTCAGGTGTTTTCCGAAGCATCTCAACAATTGACTTGTTAGCTGCAGTAGCCTTCAGCTTTGCCTTTGTATTGCTTGGTGCAATAGCCTTGAATAAATAATTTGCACGCCTTTGTTTAGCTGCAGTCCCTGAACTTGGCTGCACCCTGGAAGCTTGAGATTCTGTAGGTGAAGTGTCTTCAACTTGAACAGATTCAGCTCTAGCTGTTGGGGCTGCTTCTGCATCCACCACCACCACATCTGTTGGTTCCTCGGGTAGTTCATCACCCTCTTCGAGGAACAATGGCCTCCTCCTCTTATTAGATTCCAAGTAATCTTTCATCTCCTTCCTAATAGCAGTGGTGGTCTTAGGACATATTGTTGCATCTCCATATCCACCTGCCAGATGTTGCTTCAACCTTTTTATCCCTCCAGAAACCTCAATTTCACAAAGAGTACATGTCACCTTATCGGGCTTCTAAAGGTTTGCCCAATATCCATACTTCCAGCCTGGGTCATTTGAGTTGGTCTTTCTTGCTTTGTCTACCTTAGGATCATAGTTCTCATTGTTGACAAAAGCTGGACTTGCCATTCTTTCATGTTGACTTGTGCTGCATAGAAAGAACCAAGAGAGTAATTACAAAACTGAGTAGATTGAGTACTCATGCAGCCTGCAGTGTAATCTAATCTAAGCAGTGACAGTAATCTAGCAGTTCAAAGTACACAGGTCAGTAGGCTAGGCAGTAGAAAATTAGCAAGTTGGTAATGCCAAGTAATAAAAAAACTAGCAGACAACCAGTACATGTACATGTCATAGACTAATAGTCAATTGGACATTTTTATACTGGTGTTCAGCATAAGAGCCTCAAAGGCACATATAACAATGACACTGATCAATAAATTAACCTCTCTTATGCAGCAAAGTTCAGACATCAGACAAACAAGCAGTCAAGTATATATAGCAAGGAGGAGAGCAGAGGAAGAAGGGGGAGAAAGAGGAGAGGAGAGCAGAGCACGGGAATGAGGGGGGAGAGCAGAGGAAGAAGGGAGAGGAAGAGGAGAGCAGAGCAGAGCACGCGAATGAGGGGAGGAAGAGCAAAGGAAGAAGGGGGAGGAAGAGGAGGAGAGCCACGGAGCAGCAGAGAAAAGAGGAGGGGAGGACGGAGGACGTACCTGCTGCCACTGCCAGTCGCGCTGTCGCATTTGGAGACGGAACCAGAGGCGGTCACGGGGTCACGACGGACGAAGCGGGAGGGAAGCCGGAGTCGGTCGTGGGGCCATGGCGAACAGAGCGGGAGGCAAGCCGGTCGCCGAAGTCGGTCGCAGGGTCGTGGGTGGCGGCTCGCGCTCGCGCTCGCTGACGAGACGAAATCGCGCTCGCGTGGGTCACGGACGGGCCGGAGTGCCGGACTAGCGCGAGGAAGTCGCCGGCGCCAGAGCAGAGCACGTGAATGAGGGGAGGAAGAGCAAAGGAAGAAGGGGAGGAAGAGGAGGAGAGCCGCGGAGCAACAGAGGAAAGAGGAGGGGAGGACGGAGGACGTACCTGCTGCCACTGCCAGTCGCGCTGCCACGTTTGGAGACGGAACCAGAGGCGGTCGCGGGGTCACGGCGGACGAAGCGGGAGGGAAGCCGGAGTCGGTCGTGGGGTCATGGCGAACGGAGCGGGAGGGAAGCCGGTCGCTGGAGTTGGTCGTGGGGTCGTGGGTGGTGGCTCGCGCTCGCGCTCGCGTGGGTCACGGACGGGCCGGACTAGCGCGAGGAAGGCGCCGACGCTTAGGTGTGTCGCCGCCCTCCTGTCTCTTCCCCTCTCCTTCCTTTCCCTATCCCTCTCCCTCTCTCGACTGACGCGATGGATTGGGGGAAGTCTTTGGCGAGAGGTGTAGGCGCGTGTAACACCTCTGGTGATTAATTAATATGTAATTAACCTGACATGTCATCATCTTTAGTCATTAATCATCCTTGCCATGCATTTATGTTTGCCTAATACTTGTTTTGCATTTACCTTTTTCTGAGGTGGCTTGTGTAGTGATCTCTTTTTCAAAAACCCTAAAGGCCCAAATCTTCCTATAAGGGCAAAATGATAATTTCATCTCTGTGTCTAGCTTTGTGTGAATCTTGTTCAGTTGAGTGTCTTGATGTTTTGTTGTGTTGATCAAAGTTCAAAATCAGAAATAGAATTTAAATTCCTTTTGAAAAACCCTAAATTTCCAAACTCTAGTTTTACCCCTCATTTTCTAATTCAAAAACTATTCAAAATTTGAAGTTGGCCCAATAAGAAAAGTTGTAGATCTTGCAATAAGGAACAACTTTGGTGTTTACAGATTTTCAAGTTTCAATACAAAATCAGAAGTAATTTCAAATTCTTTCAAACTTCAATTTTGTTCCCTTTTCAGTTTTCAAAATTATCTCAAAAACCATTGAGTTTTAGAAAAAGTTTATATTGGCAAAGTTGTAGATCTCAAAATTTTAAGCAACTTTGGTATTTTGAGTTTTCTTTGTGTAGTTCAAATTCTGGGAGTAATTTCGAAAATTCAGAAAAAGGAGGAAGGTGACGTCACTGTGCTCGAGCTTTAAAGAAGGGGGGCCCGGCCGCCGGCGGCGGAGCGCCGGCCACGCCAGGCCGGCTGACCCGCGCCCGTGCCGCGCGCGGTCAGCGCAGGCGCTCGACCTCCCCGGTCCCCTACCACCGCCTCGCCCATTCCCTACCCTCCTCCTCTTTCCCCTCGGCCGCGAACAGCGGGCGGATGCCGGCCGCCGCCAAGCCGCCGCGCCGCGCGCGAGCTCCCTGCCCACGACGAGCCGCCCTACCCTGCCCCCTACCTCCGTTAATGCCGCACGATCGCTCCCCACTCCTTTGACCGGACCCCGGTACCACCCCACGGCTATAAAAGCCGTCGAGCCTCCGCCGTTTTTCCGCCACCGGCGAAGCTCCACCAACCCGAGCCACCGGACCGCCCCGGAGCCCGCTGAGCATCCCATCGCCTTCGCCTTGAGCTTCTCCACCTTCCCGAGCAACCAATTTCACCCCTCCGCCCCTCTTTTCGCCGGCGCAAGCGATCCGTCCCTGACTCCGGCGAACGGCCCCGTCGCGGTGAGGGGCGAAATTCGTCGCCGTGAGTGTTCCTCCCGTCCCTCCGACCCCCGTCCTCTTTTCCTCACCTTGGTGCGCTCCTAACCGCACATCGGTGATCCCTTTTGATGGACAGAGCCGCCGGAACGCTTGCTCGCCGCCGAAGAGCTCCGCCGAAGCACCGCCGCCGTCGAACTCCCTCATCCGACCCTTGCACCGCCTCGCCGTTCCTCGTTCCCGACCCCCGGTGAGCCCGCGAAGCTTTCCCCGCCCTCTGTTTTCCCAGCGCGAGGCCCGAGCGGCCGGTCCGCCGCGCGCTCTCGCCGGCGAGCGCGCCGAGCGCGCGGGGAAGAAGCACAGTGCTCCTTTTCTTTTTTTTTTGAAAATGTGAATAGTGTTTTGTTTTCTCTTTTTTGTGTGAATTAATCTGTTGCTCCTTAAATCCTGAGAAAAATGTGGTATTCTCCTTGCACTGTCTAGTATTTTAGAAAAATAAGAAACCATACTTTTCTGCAAAAAATGGAAAATGAAAAATCCTTCTTTTAATTAAGAAATGGATGGTTTTAGATTTTTAGAAAATCATGTGTAGCTCCAAAAATCATGAGATAAATTTTTATGTGCTAGTTATGTCATGCTTAGTCTCTGGTAGAATTTTGAGGCCTTTTGGAGCAAGTTGATTTTTTGGGCATTTATTTTAATTGTTAAATAGTGCCTTTTGTTAATTAAATGTTTGATTTTTGTTAAGCACCTTAATCATCTCCAAAAATTATGAAATTTGTTTTGTCATCTATTTATACCACAATGAACTTATGAGTTTAATTGGGTAAATTTTGGAGCAACTACATAAAATGACCTTTTTAAATAATTAGGAAAAATAGAAAAACAATTAGGGTTCATGTTGTATGCCCTGTGATGTGACTTTTGGAGTTGTTGCTGTTCATAGACCCCACCCAGCTGGTCTATGATGTTTGTGATGCCATGCATGACTTATGCTTAGGATTATTAGATGATGCTTAATAGGTTTGATTAATCTTGCTTAGGGGTAGAGATGAGTAACTTTATGTCCACTCTAGGAGTTACTTTCACGTTGTAAAATTGTATTATAGAATCAGTGGAATTGTCCTGTGCCATATTGTTCATGTCAGCATCCTCATAAGCATACATCATTGCATCCGTATAGTGACCGAAGGAGAAGGCATCAAAGTCAAGGCAGCCGCTGACGAACCTACCCCCGAGACGACCCCGAGCTCCGACACCTGCACTGCCGACCCCGAGCCTGTCCTCTTTGCTCTTCAAGGCAAGCCCCTGTGCATTTTAGCCCTTCCTTGTTTTTATAAAAGTTTACTTAAAATGCCTTTAAGTTAAACTACTGCATTAGGTTATAGGAGTTGTGTGATGACCTATTACCTGCACTGTTTACCTCCACCAGAAAATCCACCTGCCCTGTTTAAAAACTATTTGCAAAATGCTTAGTGATGCTATACAATAGATTTGCAATAAAAATGCAAATTTCAAAAGTGTGATCACTTAAAGAATTTTTATGGGAATTTGGCTTTACTCCCCGACTGTTGGCTAAGTATCTGATCCGTACCTAGTCAATTGCGAGGAGAGGTTGTCCGAGCGTACGGTGCCGTCATGTTGTAGTCCAGGACTCAACAGTTGACACCGACCGGGACAGGGTTGAAAAACTGACAGGACTATTACGCTTGGGTGAGATATAACCAAGGTATGGTTCTGGCAGAAAAATTAGGGACCATCCGTATGGGGCCTGCTGGCCAAGACTTGCAACTATTCACATACTTCGGAAAGCTCTGGCTCCGATGACTCCTTAATTGGGACCGACAACCGCGCACTGGGAATGGCGAGATGGCGGAAGTAGCTTGTACCCACGTGGTCGTCATTCCTGGATATGAGTGGTGTACTGTGCTTCCGGGTGGCGTAGGACCGGACCAATCTTGGAGGAATCGTGGTAGACGAGTTGGCATATGCAAGCTTGGGTGCTACATATGCAGTGTGAATAGGGATCCTCAACTGAGTATTATTTATCCGGATTAACGTTGCTCCTCGGTTATGGAGACTTGGTCACTGACTGTCAACGGAGAGTGGTTCTCAACTAGGTATGTTTTGGAAGGTAAAATGAATCATGAACAATGAAGAATTGAGAAATACTTGAATCTTTCCAAAAATAGCACGAGGTTTACAAAATGCTTTTCTGCAAAATACTTGATCTTGCTTAAGCCTTACCTTGACTACCCTAAGTCTCTCATCCCTGAGTCTTCTTCCTTTTTCTTTAGTCGGGTAAGTCTTGTTGAGTACCCCAGTACTCAGGGTTTGTTACCCATGCTGCAGGTATGACTGAGTCCCCGATGTGTCTTGCGCCCTGCTGCATGACCATCGTCTAGGAAGAGGCCGATGAGGCCGATGAGTAATTGTGCACCCTCGGGCTGGGTGTTTGCATGTATCTTTATTTTGTTGTACTCCGCTACGTTGCCTATTTCTATTACCCGAACTTGGTTTGTAATAACTGCACCTTTAATCTTATTTGGAACCTCAGTTTGTAAAACTAATGTTATTTAAGTCTTCCGCTCTGTATTCTGATGTTATTTGTAAAATTATCCAGTGCTGTAACCGAAAGGTGAGATGATCCTGCGGACGATGGGCGCTGATGCAGCCCGGTGACAAACTGTCTTGGTCACGTGGAACATAGGTTCGGCTGTCAGAGGCTGACAGGGACCTGTGGGCCATGGGATTAGGACCGTTCCGCCACAGCGCGCAACAGCTGCTTCCTGCGCGCGCGCAATGCTCTGTTCTTTCCCACGTGAGTGTCGCGCCGCTGCTCTTTTCCGCCTGCTTTTCCTCCCGCGGCGTCCGCCTGAGCAAAATTGACACCATGGTGATTTCTTTTGCCTCGAGGCGACGCCATAGGCGATGAGCGCGCGGCGACCCAGACGCCCAGCTTCGCATCCCGCTCGGACGACTAGGCGACGCCTTAAAAACTATGCTTAGGTGGATGTTATCTATGACTACTAAAGTAAGCAGCCTGGGGACCTTCCTATTTATTTATATATATATTATGTGTTTTTAAACCTTCCCATGCTCTGGCTATGTTGAGCCTTGGAGGCTTTGAACAGTCCTGCACTACCTAGAGTCATTGCATCCAGTGGTGGATCCAAGGGGGGCTGGGGGGCTGCAGCCCCCCTGCCCAAAAATACACATATGATTTCAGGTAAAAATAGTATAATTTATCTTTAAATTAGTCCAAAATTTCCTGCGGGCTACAAAAATAGTGGAAAATTCAGTCCAAATCACCTTAAAATCTACCAAAAACCTCTTGTGGGCTAAAAATACAAGGAGAATTTTGGTCCAACCTCGCTCTCTATGTATTTAGCCCCCCTTGTGAGTCGATTCAGGATCCGCCAATGATTGCATCATGCTATATCGCTAACTATCACTACTGGAAACGCCTGACACTCGGTAAAGCCTGTGCCGAGGGTTGCTCTCGGCAAAGGGCTCTCGGTAAAAAACCTCTCGGCAAAAAAACCTTTGCCGAGGGCCGTTTGTCAGGCTCTCGACAAACCCGTTGCCGAGGGTCCCTTGGGGCTCTCGGCAAAGAAAAGTAGCCATTAACGGGAGGCGACCGTTGACGGCTTCTTTGCCGAGAGTCGGCTGAACTAACTCTCGGCAAAGGTTTTTTATTTTTTTCCCACAAAAAATCTATGCCGAGTGTTTGAACACCAGGCTCTCAGCAAAGAGATATTCTATGCCGAGAGCTCGCCGTGCCGGCCCCCGACAAAGGTATGTTTTTTTTTTGGAAACTTTTTGCGCCGAGAGCTACAATCCTGGCTCTCGGCAAACTTCTTCCTTTGCTGAGGGCTATGGCCAAAGCCCTCGGCAAAGCTGGGTAAATTGGTGTTCTAGTTCCCAGCTTTGCCGAGGGTTATGGTCAAAATCCTCGGCAAAGGGCCCCTTTGCCGAGAGCAACCATCGGCAAAGCTGGGTAAATTTCAAATTTTTGTTTTCCAGTTCTGTTTTTCCTTTTTTCTGACACTATCACACAGATATATATCACATTCATCACATATCACATATATATCACATTTCACGTCATAGAACATATATATATCACATCACATAGTTCAATAACATATATGTCATCAAATAGTTCAATACCTAGGTCACCACAATACAACATGAGAGTTCAATAACACACGAGGATAGTCCAAAGTTCAATCTACTACACCCTGGCCAACCGGGCCGCCCCTGAGAACTGCCGCCTGCTTGACCCCCGGTCGGGTTCCATCCAGGAGCGTGGCGGTTGTTCGAACCTTCTGACGGAGGAGGCTGCAAAAGGAAGATGTCTATGTCAGACAAGGAAATGAAAAAATAAAACACATATGTATTGATACTCACAGGAGTAGCTCCGGCGTCCTGAAACGACGGTGGAGGAGCCATGAGCGTCTGTGGCACGGCCATGCCCTGGGAGGCCATGAAGGCGATGAGCTCCTGCATCTGCTTAGCTGGAGCCTCCATCTGGGCCGACATCTGTGACCGCATCTGGGTCTCAGACACCTGGCGCTCCTGCCTTTCTCTTTCCAGGGGGGTCTGCGATAATAAAAAGTGAATGTTAGAACAATGCAAACATTTAAAGATTAATGTACGATGAGTTAAATAGAAATAACCTCGAGCTCGGCGACCCGCGACTGCGCAGGCGACGGGCATGGGCGTATGGGGACGCTCCCGCTCGTGCTTTGTGCTCGGATCTGGGACAGAGTGGGAGTGGAGGCCGAGTCGATGATGCTGTCACCAAGCCAGAACCGCATGTGCTTCTTCCCTCCTCCAATCCTCATGACGATGCTCCCGTCCAGGTCCGCGGTGGCGGGATCAAAGGCGTCCCCATAGACCGCCCTTGCCGCCTCTGAGTAGTCAGTGAGGCGGGAGTGGACACTGGAGTTGGTGTACGTGTCGGCGGGATCGTCGGGGTTGTAGGAGGTCTCCGCTGCCGTGGCCTTGGCCTTGTGGGACATGGCGTATGCCTGCAACGTGCCGCAAGGCTGGCCACCGTGTGCGGCCGACTGCGAGGAAGACAACAAGATGATTAGCATTCAGGCAACATTTGAGCGAGGAATTGATAAAGTCTTTCACGTACCCAAGCTTGTGCGTACTCGGCGAGGTTGCGGTTGCCCTGGTGGTGTGGTACACCTGGCATCTGCAGACGCGCCTCCCGGGCCTCGGCGTGGTGGGCCGCCCACTCTTCGGATAGCCACCGGTCCACGATCATCTCCCAGCACTCGGGAAATGACTGGCACCATTGGGGGATCATCTGCACATCATCAAGTATTTCACGTCTAAGCGTCAGATGAAAAGTACCAAAAGCTTAATCTCAAAAGAAATCACTTACCTGCAAGTACTGCGTCCGGTCCAGCGTCATGCCTCTCGCCTGGGCCTTCGTCACCCTCTTGGCCAAGACCGTGGCGTTGTAGGTGATGATGGCCTGCAGTCTAGCCTCGTAGATCATGTCGGTGACGAGCTTCCTATAGGCCCGGGTAGCCATCACCTCCGCCACTGCCTCCTTCCCCGGCTCGCACTTGAAGTAGTTCTGCATACATACACAATACGAGGCGAGAAAGTAATTAAAGAAAAAACATGATGAATGTGATATTGTTTGACGAAGACTTACCCACAGCTCCGCTCTAACCCGCGTCGCCTTGTTGGGGAAGTCCGGGTCTGGGGCGACGGTGTAGTTGTCAAAGGTGTAGGCCGGCTCGTGCCTCCCGGCATACTGTACTATGTCGGGGTAGTGCTCGCGGCACAGGAGACCCAGGATGTCGTTGGGTTTGCGGCCTTTAGGACCCACAAAGTCCCACGACCTGCACAAGTGATTAAAAAAGATTATTAGCTTCTATTTCTATTTTGAGTCTCATCGTATGAACAGGTAGTTAGAACAAGTACTTTTGTCCGATGGGCGTGATCACTGGGTGTCGGGCACGTGGTGGCAACGCCGGGAGGCTGGCGGGACCTCTCAAGTAGGGCGTGGACACCCCTGAGGCACCCGAACCCTCGTCCGCCTCGTCCTCCTCCTGCTCGTCCTCCTCCTCTGCCTCCTCGGCAGGAACTATCTCCTCCTGCCCCTGGGCCTCGGGCGTGGCCGGCACCTCCTCCTCGACCTCCTCCTCCTCCTCCTGTGGAGACGGCTCCCTCCGGCGGCGGCCACTCCTTGTCGAGGGCCCTTCGGCCTGCGAGCTCCGGTACAACCAACTCAACCGCCTCTGACGTCCTCCTGGAATCTTGCCTCGACCTCCTGCATTTAAAAAGAACAAACAATGTTGTATTAGAAATAACATAATCAAATATATGCAATATAAATAAAACCCTATATCCTAAAAATATAACATAATATTACATGTATTAGAAATAATTTGGATCATCCGGATTAGCCGGAGCATGAGTCTCGTCATCACTGTCAACCATGTCTAAGTACTCCTCAGTATCCGAAGACAGGTCGTCGTCTTCATTTGCTTGGCCTAAACGGAATCGTTCTAGCATTTCTATGTCCTTCTCATTTACCACCTCATCCCCAGCGTCCTCGTCATCATTATCTACTTCCATTTCCATCGCTTGGGTTAAGTCTATCGTGAACGTCCCTTGCAGCCCAGGTTCTTGAAAGAACTCACTGTCATACGTGTTTGTGTTGAAGTTATAATCCTCATCGTTGGGGAGAGGTAGTTTAGCATGTGGCGATATCTTGTGCACAATATACCAACCCAAGAGATGCTCTTTGCTTTTGCACGCGTATGGTGTGTAATATACCTGTGTGGCCTGTTGAGCCACAATATACACATCGGCTCCTGGATAGACAGAATCCTGTCGAATTTCGGCTAGCCCAAGATTAGGTGTCAGCCTCGTTACTCCAGGGTCGAACCAATCACATTTGAACATGACAGGATTCAAAGGCTTTTCACCGTGAAATGAAAGTTCATATATTTCTTCAATTCTTCCATAGTAGTCACAGTTGTCATTGCCTAGAGTACAAACTCCGCTATTTGTGGTTTTCCGATTGGGCTGACTCTGCTCGTAGCTTGATGTGTGGAAGCGAAATCCATTCACGTCGTAACCGTTAAATGACTTGACCCTACGGTCAAAGCCTTTTGCAACCTGTCTCAGCTCTTGACTCATAGATGCATCAGTTTGAGACTGCAAGGTGAAGCAAGATATATCGTTATACGGTCAGAACGTAAGCGCAAGTTGGAACGTCAGACTAAGTACGACCTTGGTTGGACGGTACCTTCTGTCGGAACCAAGAAATGAAATCAGGCCTCCCTTGCCCCGCACCATTTGCAATTAGGGGTTCAGCTGCCGCATCAGAAAGAGGCCTTGGTCCATTCGAGAACAAATGAAGAAATTCACTGTACAGAACAAAAAGAATGGTGTTGGGAAGTGACGGTGAATTGGATGAAGATAGATAACAACTTACCTCATGTACGGGTCCAGCTCATCAAGGTTGGTAAGCACGTATAGCATGATCTTTCGCCACTCTTCATAGTTCAACTGCTTAACTGCGGATCCACTTGTCGTGCCGAGTTGGCCTCGAAAAAGGCTAAGAGTCGATTTATTTTCTCCAGCATTGTAACGAGGGGGTGGATTATGCACGCTAGGAAGGTTCTCGGAGTAGTATTCTTCAGTGAAGTTGGACACCTCCTCCAGAATGAATGCCTCCGCAATGGAAGCCTCAATTTTGGCTTTGTTTCTACATTTCTTGCGAAGAGTCTTCATATTTCTCTTGACTGGAAAGCACCAACGCCATTGCACGGGCCCTCCCATTCGAACCTCATTTGGGAGGTGTACGATCAAATGAAGCATCAGAGTGAAGAAGCCTGGTGGAAAGATTTTCTCCAGCTTACAGAGCAACACAGGTGCAGCTTTCTCTAAGTCATCAATGACAGACCGAGATATCTCCTTGGCACATAGCTGGCAGAAGAAATAGCTCAACTCTGCCAGGACAACCCACATAGGCTCAGGAACATAGCCTCGAACCATCGCTGGAAGAAGCCGCTCGATCCATACGTGGAAGTCATGACTCTTCATCCCTAGGACTCGCAGAGTAGATAAGTTGACTCCTCTCGTTAGATTCGCTGCATATCCATCAGGGAATGTCAATGTCTGGATCCACTGAAGTATTTCTTTCCTTTGTGGCCTGCCCAAGACGAAATCGACCTTGGGCCGTGTCCATCTCCTGTCGGGCTGAGGAGGCAGCATCTCTTGCTTTGGTCTATCGCACAACAGTGCCAGGTCTAGTCTAGCCTTAGGGTTGTCCTTGGACTTTTCAGTGTCCATGAGTGTTCCCCAAAGCGACTTAGCGATGTTCTTTTCAGTGTGCATTACATCAATGTTATGTGGTAGAAGAAGATCGTCATAATAAGGGAGTATTTCCAAGCCTGACTTATGAGTCCACATATGCTCCTGACCATACCCCGCAAAACGACCATCTGTTTCGTTGAACTGGAGAGCATCTATTTGAGCATGAACCTCGGCACCGGTCAGCATCCGAGGTGGAGGATCTCTCACCACGACACCTTTGGTAAAGTTCTTGGTGTCCCGTCTGAAAGGATGGTCAAGAGGCAGGAATTGTCGATGTTGGTCGAACGCCGAATACTTGCCACCCTTCTTCAACCAGATAAATCTCGTAGCTGTCTTACAAACGGGGCATGAGAACTTGCCAAAGACACATCAGGCACAGAATATCCCATATGCCAGGTAGTCATGCAGTGAGTACTGGTACCAGATGTGCATTGTGAAGTTAGACCTTGAAGCTCGATCGTATGTCAATACCCCTTCATTCCAAGCAGTTTCCAATTCATCAATCAGAGGCTCCATGTACACACCCATGTTATTCCCCGGGTGTCCAGGAATTATCAACGACAAGAAGACAGTATGACGTTGAAATAGGACGCCGGGGGGGGGGGGGAGATTGAGGGGGATAATGAAGACAGGCCAACAGGTGTACGGGACAGCCATGAGTCCATAGGGATTGAAACCATCTGTTGCAAACGCAACACGAACATTACGAGCCTCTCTAGCTTTGTCATGATGGATGCGATCGAAGTGGGCCCATGCTTCACCATCGGCGGGATGTACCAACTTCTCAGGATTGTATCGGGTACCCTGTTTGTGCCATGTCATCTGTTTCGCGGATTCCTCGGTCATGTAGAGACGTTGGATCCTCAGTGTGAACGGCAGGTAACGCAGGACTTTCATGGGGATAGAAAGCTGCCTCTTCGGGCCTTCACCATCGTCTACCTCCATGTATCTCGGCGCTTTACACTTCGGACAGTAACCTGCATCCGTGAGATCTTTCCTGAAGAGGACGCACCCATTTGGACAAGCATGTATCTGCTCATACGGCATCTTCAATGCACGAAGCAGTTTCTGTGACTCGTATAGGCTCTTTTGCAATATGTGGCCGTCCGGAAGCATGCTACCAAAAAGGGCCAACATACCATCGAACGCATCTCGACTCAGGTTGAACTGGGACTTGAACCCCATCACACGGCCAATGGCATCCAGTTGAGAAACCGTTGTCCGATCGCGAAGGGGTTTCTGTGCCGAAGACATCATCTCGTAAAATGCCTTTGCGGTCTTCTCCATCTCCTCCTCCGTACGTCCTTCAGTGTACTGTGCTTCTTGGAAGTCATCTAACATGTCTGTTACCCCCGCATCAGCATCAAAGTCCTCCAGACGTGGTCGCACTGCCTCCGCTCTCAAACGATGTGCTTCACCATGGTATATCCACCGGGTGTAGTCCGGCGTGAATCCATTGTTCACAAGATGTTTAGCCATGTTCTCCTTGTCTTGCCTTCTCCGGTTCCCACATCTGCTGCATGGGCACAACACTTTCATCTCTCCTCGCCGAGCCGCGCCAAATGCATTGTTCAAGAAAGCATCTGTCTTGCGCAGCCATTCATCGGTGAAATCACTTCTGCTTCTACGGCCCGAGTACATCCACTGACGGTCATCCATCCTATTGTCATCCATCCGAGTACTTACATATCTACCTCCGAGTACTTCCATCCTACTATCATCTAATAGGTGAGGATAGGTCCTAATCCCACCCGCGGATGCGTACATGAGGCCAGTTCCCATTGTCTGCCCCGAGCTGAGACAGAATTTCGGCAGCACCTCCCCGATGTTCTCAAGATACACGTCCCTGTAGGGAGAGTGTGTATCCGAAGAACAACAGGGAGGTGATGTCGAAACTCCATCTCGAATCAGGGCAGACCATGGGAACTAGCCTCATCGACGCATCTGCGGGCTGTCCAAGTAACGTGGACAATCCGAAACAGATACGGTTATCGATATGCAGAGACCTGCATACCTCCAGCCGTATCTCTTTCGGACGGGAGACGCCTAACTGGGTTCAATGACCTACGACCCTTATCTGGGAGAAGACGTTATTTATACCTAGGGTGCCGGTGGAGTCAGGCTAGCGGCGCAGTGGCGAGTCGGTGCAGTGGCGAGGCGAAGCGGTGCAAGCAGACCCGCGACGGTGACGAAGACGATCGTGGTCGCCGAGGATCTCCGGCTTGGCCCCGACAGGTCCTCCTCCTACAGAAAAGACAAAAAAATATAGTATCCATTAGAAATTTCGGCAGAACCTCCCCTGCACGGTGAGGTTTCGAAACCTGCAAGAAACAACGGCACGATGGCCGACATCCACATATATGTCAAGGCACGATGGCCGACATCAACATACATTAACAAGCATACCACTACTACTAAATAATACTCGATCGCCACATACATTCACATTCACATTCACATGCATCCACATATATCGTCGTGATCGAGGACGACTACTACTAACAACTACTACTTACTACTACTACTTATCACAACTAAGTTGCAGAGGTACAAGGACGATGAGGCGATCGAGGACGACTTACAAGTGACGACGCGGGGCGATCGACGACGATGGAGCAGGACGGGGCAGGGGCGCGTGGCCGAATGGGGTGGCGCAGGGCTCCTCCTCCTCCTCCTCTTCCTCTCCTCCTCCTCCTCCTCCTCCTCCTCTCTTCTTCCTCTCCTCCTCCTCCTCCTCCTCCTCTTCCTTCTCTCCTCCTCCTCGTCCTCCTCCTTCTCTCCTCCTCCTCCTCCCCCTCCTCTCCTCCTCTCCAACCGGGCGTGCAGGGGGCGGTGGCTCGGCCGCGAGGGCAGGCCGGGCCGGGCGGGTCGGCGGCGGGGGGCGGGAGGGAGGGCCGGCGGTGGGAGGGCGGGCTGGGCGCCGGCCGCAGCGGCCCCTCGGCCGGCGTCGGGGGGCGGGAGGGCGCGGCCGGGCCCTCGGGCGGTCACGGTGGCCCTGGCCGGCGGCGGGGGCAGTAGGGCGGCTGGGGCGGGCTGCCGCGGCGGCCCTCGACCGGCGCTGGGCGGGCGTGCGCGGCGGCCCTCTGCCGGCGGCGGGGGCGGCAGGGCGGGGCGGGCGGCGAACGGGGTGGCGGCGACGACGAAGAGAGTGTGCGCGTTATGTGTGGTCCTAACGGGGGCGCGCGGATTTTTTTTTAACATATTCACGCTTTGCCGAGAGCTAGATCATGGGACACTCGGCAAATAGGCAACCTTTGCCGAGAGCCACGTGATCCGGCTCTCGTCAACGGCATTTTTTTAATTTTTTTTTGGTAAACTCTATGCCGAGTGCCCTGGTGAAAGTGCATTCGCCCCCAATGTGGGTTTTGGCTAATTAATGACAATCAAATTAGGGACTAACTGGTTTATAAAAGCATGTATGCAGGTGTTAGTCCTAAGAAAGATTTGAAACGTTGAAATCTCGTGAACAAAGCACGCAGGATACATTTGGACATAAAGATGCCTAGCTCAAGTGGTAGTTTAAAATTTCATTTTTAAACTTGAGTTATAGGTAAGCCGGACTATGAAGAGGGTCACAAAGTAGGTTGGCTAGATGTGGAGAAAAGTGCTCAAATCAACTAACCATAGTTCGCTTGAGAGACACCGCAAAATCACGAACACATAGAGGGTATTTTTTCTGTGGTCGGTGGTACCGACCACGGCTTCTCCGCACAGTGCTCAAACACCCTCTCTGTGTTGATCAAAAATGGTCTGGCGGAAGTACCGCCATAACCTCGGTACTGCCGCCCTCGGTGGTACCGACCCTGGTCGGTAGTAACTTGGTTTTGCAAAGCTCTCTGTGTAGAGTCGAAAATGACCCAGCGGTAGTACCGCTATAACCTCGGTACTACCGCCCTCGGTGGTACCGACCCAGGTCGGTAGTAAGCTTGTTTTCGCAGGCCTCTCTGTTCGCTCTGAAATTGACCTAGCGGTAGTACCGCCATTACCTCGGTACTACCGCCCCCGGTGGTACCGAGCTCTGACCGGTGGTAACCAAGTTTGCAGGGCTCTCTGGACTGACTCGCTTTTGACTTGGCGGTAGTACCGCCATTACGTCGGTACTACCGACACTCGGTGGTACCGACGCTGGTCGGTAGTTTCCGAGGGCCTAGTCCCTAACTGAGGAGCTCTCTGTTCGCGGCCGATTTGGCCTGGCGTTAGTACCGCCATAACCTCGGTACTATCGCCCGCGGTGGTACCGACCGATGGTCGGTAGTTGACCTTTTGGTCAGATCTGGATGTATGCGACCATTGTGAATTGGTCGGTGGTACCGACCATGGGTGGTCGGTACCACCGACCAGCCTCGGGACTGAGGGAGTATAAATGCTTCCTCTCTTCATTTTTCACGGTCAACCACTCATTCCACTCACTTATTGCTGACCTAACTTGAGACAAGCTCTCTCCAAGCATTGACTCCTCCCCTCTCTCTCCCCCTTTGCTCCTAGATCCATTCTCTAGCAAGATTTGAGCTAGGGAAGTGAGATTAGAGAGTGGGAAGCTTCGATCTACGACTTGAGCACTTGGTTTCCATCTAGCCGGCTTGATTTGTGTCTTTTACTCTTGAGCTCTAGCCGGTTAGGTGTTCTTCGTGGTAGCCCGTATTGATTCACTTGTGAGGGCTCCCCGAAGTGTTTGTATTACCCTTGAGTTTTCTAGTAGAGAAACTCTCGTAGCCTTTGTGGTTGCTTGAGTGAGGCGAGGAGGTAAAATAGACTCCGACCTTTGTGGTCACCTCAACAACGAGGACGTAGGCACTCCTTAGTGGAGTGGCCGAACCTCAGGATAAATCGCGTGTCCCGTGTGCTTGTTGTTGTCTCTACTTTCTATATTGCACTTGTTGTGTTCTTCGTGTTCTTCCTATCCCTATCCTCTTCTTAGGTTGGGAAGGCTCGATCTACATCAAGGGAAGCAATCTAGGCTCGGTGAGAGTAGATTTGCTATCTATCATACTTAGGGAAGTGGGGTAGATTCTTGTATTACATTCACAGCTTACATTCATTGGATTTGTAGTTCCTTTTAGGATCCTGGTTGTGTCGATAGTACCGGTGTTTTACACCCGGTAGTACCTGCCCAAACAAACCGGCCTCTCCGGTTGTTATCTAACTACATCTTCTAGTTTGTGAAGTTTCAGATTGTTAAAAATCACCTATTCACCCCCCTCTAGGCTGATTTGATCCTTTCACCTGGCCCTGGCTCTCGGCATAGGTGCTCTTTGTCGAGGGCTTTAGGAAGCTCTCGGCAAAGCATATATATATTTTTTTGTTTTTTTGCTCTCAATTTTTTCTGTGGCCTTGCTACAGTACTACAAGCCAAGATTTCAAATTTGGTGTGTTTTCCATACTTCTTGCTATATTTCGCGTATTTTCTTTAATTTGATGATTTTTTCCGCGGGACACACGTTTGAACTGCAGGTGCATGAAATAATGAAACTCAGCGATCTGAAAAATGGTATTCATTCTTCAGAGGGTATTTGGACACCGTATCCAGGGATAGGCGCGGAGACTCGACCGTCTCTTGCACGAGAAACGGCGACCAAGTTGCGTGAGATTGGATTTAAAATTATTAAAAATACAAACGAAGTCAGAAAATCATGAAAATGGACGGGTGACCTTGACATCACATGTAGAGGCTATGAAAAAAATTTGGGAATGTTTGGAGCAAGTGATGACGCAAGATGGTCCAAACCCTGAGATCTCCGCATATCATCACATGAGATCTCCGCCTAACAGAGGGCTCTCGGCAAAGGTAACGGCGCAGGGGGAGCCGTTCGCGAGGGTTCCGTTTGCCGAGGTGCATTCTACGCTGAGGGTTCGGCTCTCGGCATAGGTGCTCTTTGCCGAGAGCCAGACGTCGCCGAAAGTCGGACTCTCGGCGTAGGAATCGTCGCCGAGTTTCTTATGGTGCCGAGGGTTGGCTCTCGACAAAGAGCTCTTTGCCGAGTGCCCGTGTTTTAGCCCTCGGCAAAGCGCCGGACCCTCGGCAAAGAGCCCGTCTCCGGTAGTGTATATGAAGGTTTGGTTCTCCTCATCATGATTTGCATTGCATGTGACTGTTTCTTGCTGTTGATCGTTGTTTGTTCGTGGTTGATTCTTGCTGTTGTTGTTGGGCTTTCGTGCCATTACTTGTGACTAATTCTTTTTTTATTACGTGTGACTAATTCTTTTTTTAAGAACTTCGGGGGATCAATAAATCTCTACGTGCTTTTTCCATTCCACAGTTGCCTGGGACAAGGCCCAGTTGGTAGAAGGCATGGGCCTTTCACAGTTTACACAATACAAAACCAGAAATAGAGGTAAGTTTACGTGGACATGATTAGTCTCCAATTTTGTGCTTTTCTCTTCGGAATGCGGCAGCTTCAGTTCTTCATCGAGTCCTTACAGGCGGCGGTGAGACGATTATTGATGTTGGGGTGTGACCTAGGACTGGGAGTGGGCGCCTACAGAATCGTCGCTGGGCCGTCGCACGCTCCGTATGGGCCACGTTGGTCTAGGCTACTATTGTGAGTAAAATTGTGAGTAAAATAAAGAGAGACATGGAATAGCAAATGAACTACGTGTATATTCTATTGATCATTGAGTAATATTTAGGTCCCGTTTGGCAGGGCTCCTCTACCGGCTTCAAGAGCCGTTTGGAGCCGTTTTGTGCCAAACGGGGTAAAATAAAATGGCTTCACCCAGGAAGCCTCTTAAAACGTGCTCTCACAAACGTTTGAAGTAGGATGAAGCCAAAAATAATGGCTTCACTCGGCTTCACTCATCCTACATGGTGTTCTGTGAGAGCATATTTTGAGGAACGTTGCATGTGAAGCTGTTTTACCAAACAATTTACCAAAACGGCTCCAGCTTCACAGGTAGAGCCGTTCATAGAGCCCTCCAGCTTCACAGGTAGAGCCATTCATGAAGTCAAAGTCCAAAATAATAGCGTGAAGCCGTGCCAAACTAGGCCTTATACACAGGGAAGGAGAAAACTCCTCCATCAAGTAAGCACGACCCAAGACGGGGAGTCATGGGAATACAGGTACGTGGAGATATTCCCACTACGAGGGAACCGGCCTTAGCTCAGTTGGGTAGATCGTCTAGGTGGAATCCAATGCATCCTGTTAGTTAGGATGAGATCACCCCTAAGATATTTGTAACACGTACTCCTCTTGATCGAATTCTTGTTGAGATCAATGAAATGTATTGTTCCTCTCGTTAAACCTAGTAGGAGAAAAAAGAGAAAGTATAGCATATAATGATTATTGTCTTATTGTAAACTTGCATGTGAAAACCTTTTTAGGAGAAAACTCATGTGTAGTTTAGAGAGTAATATATGTCTTTGATACCCCTTTAAAAACCCCTATGGGGGAAAACAAGAAATATGACATATGTTGATTATTGTTTCGTTGTAAACTTATATGAAAAAAACCTTGGAAAAATAAAACCCTTAATCAAGTTCAGAGAACAATAAATATGATCTGAGGATCATAATTGTAATTAAATGTCCTTGATATCTTCTCAGAAACCTCATGTGGGGATAACAGAAGATATGACATAGATTATATCTTAAATACCTCATACAAAAACCCCAGTGGAGAAAATAAGAGATATGATATATGAACTTGTATTGATATTGCCTCACTAAAAACCTTCTATGAGAAACCTGCGTGAGGAAAAACTCATAGAGGAAAAGAGTACAATATGATGCTTTGATCAGGTTATAGTCTCAAGAGGAGTCTCCCCATGAACCTTGCAACTGTCAAAGTCATAGTATACCAATCTCATAGGCACATTGTGAAATGTGGGAATTGGTAGTAACTAATCTAACTAATATAACCCAACTAATCTAACTAATATAACTATTAACTAAGCCCTAAACCCTAACTAATAAAACCAATGGCTAACTAAACCTAACCATACCAATCCCTAACTAAACCCTAACCATACCTAACAACTAACAAATCGGGAAAGAGAGAACGGCCAATATACCTTGCTAGATGGTCGCCAACAATGGAGAAGAAGGATGTGGGCACGACTAGAGATGGCAACGGGTACAAACCCGCTGGGTTTTGCTCTCCCAAACTCATGCCCACAAACAAAAAATTAACCTATTAAAAAACTCATGAACTATCACGGGTTTTATTTTGTGTCCAAACCCATACCCATCGGGTCACGGGTACCCATCGGGCTGCCCATGAATTCAATATGGCCCCATTTCATTCTTAAAGTTTACTATGTTCTACCCTTTTATTTGTTTATATAGCTATGTGCATGCTTCTCTCTTCTACACAGAAGCAAGGTGAGACTACATCTATACCTATTTCATTAATTGTTCATAAGATTTAGAATGATGGTAATCCAATATGATGAAATTAATTAAAATAAATAGTTTATAAACTATTTTTGTATGGTACTTAAATTTTTTTGAGTTATGGATCGGGTTTAAAAAACTCATAGGTTTGCGGGTTTGGGTACTACGATCCCAGACCCACACCCATAAACCCGCTGGTTTTTTGCCCATTAACAAACACATGGATAGAAGAGTTGACCCATACCCTTACCCTAATAAGATAAAAACTCATCGGGTTTCGGGTACCCGTTGCCATCTTTAGGCGTGGCCTGCCCCCAAGGGGCCCTCTCGGCCTCCCCAACCCGCGAGGGGCCTCGAGAGGGAGGGGCCGAGCATTGGGGAGGCCGAGGCTGGGGCAGCAGGCTGGCGCTCAAGTGCTCGGGCTGGAACAGAGGAGAGAGAGGGAGAAGGGAGGAGTCGCGCGATGCTCCTATGTAAAGAGGTTCAGCGCCAGGCGGGTTGGCGCGGAACATTGCGCGTTAGCCCGCCTATCGCGGAACTGCGGGACCGCTTGCGCCAGCACCCGAGCCACCCGCCATGGTGGCACGGGTTCCACGCCACATGCAATGGCGCACAATCTCTCTAGGCCGCGCCAGGCGCAATAGCGCGGCCAAACTGGTTATTAATACAATAAGTTTCAAAACCGTGTTATTATTAAAATTTATATTTAAAAAGTTAAAAAAAAAATCACAGCATGTTTAGTTGGTAGAAAATTTGATGTAAAGTTTTCGTGACACTTTCGTTGTTATTCGACAAACTTTATCCAACACATGGATTAACTAGGCTCAAAAGATTTATCTCGACATTTACAGATAAACTGTACAATTAGTTATTTTTGTATCTATATTTAATACTCCAAGTATATATCTACAAAAGATTTATCTCGACATTTACAGATAAACTGTACAATTAGTTATTTTTGTATCTATATTTAATACTCCAAGTATATATCTACAGATTCGATGCGACGGAAAATCAATTTTTTGAACTAAACGTGCCCTTAAAAATTAGACTCGTGGTCGGTCGGCGGCTGCCTGCCACAGTGCCGCCCAGGTCGGACAGCAGCACGCCTCGCCCTCGCCTCTCCACCTCCTCGGGCCAAAGGAATCGTTCCCCTCCGGCGACCTCCCCCGTTCCGCGTCGGGTGAGTCTACACGCGCCGCACCGGATCTTTCTCCGGCCGCCGGATCCGCCGTCGGTTTTGGTTGCGCACGCCAGTCAGTCGGCGGATGCGGTTTGAATCTGATGGCCGGATCTACGCCGTCCTTGTTTTTTTCCCCTCGCCGGCCTGCCCAGATCCTCGTCTTCTGACCTCTCATTTATCGTTTTCAGGCCTTCTTCTGTATCACCAGCAAACCAAAGGATCGGAGGGTACTTCATCGAGAAAAGCAAGGTAAGCCCGTCCCTTCTGTATCTGTCTAAGCTATGCTCTAGGTTGGTATTAGTTCTGAGCTGCAAATTCTGACCTCTGTTGTTTACTTCGATCTTGGATGAAATAAAAAGAAAGGGATACATTGAGAATGTATTGACTTTCAAAAAAAGAAATATATGTCTAACATACATGAAGAAACTGGCATGTATTGTAGCATTAGAATCCCTTTTATATCAAGAGACTCTAGTCCTGATATTCTTGCAATCAAGTAAACATGCGTGTTATCTTTTTTTTTTTTTTTAAAGAATTAATACTTGTGCCACTTGCTACCCTCCAAGATGCAGAATCTAGTCCCATGTATGTATGCTTGGATTGCTTGCTGTTGATCTGAAGTAATGCTACTAGTTAAAGTGTTCGAACTCTGAACCTTGCAAATCATTCAAAACCAACAAGTGGTCTAAGTTTATAGTACTAAGATATGTGGTTACCATTATACAACAGAAGAAAATAACTTTGGGTACTAGCATTCTTCTAATCTGGTGTGAACTTTGGTTGAGCCACTAACTAGAGTATGGAAAGTTTTGGCCCTTTTTATCCTTCCATGTGTGAATTTTCTATGTTTGTACCAATTTTTCATTGCAATTTATCCTTGGTTAAAAGTCTAGATGGATCATTTGGGTATCAAACGGCATAAAATCGTTGCTCAGGCTGCTTGTATAGTTGCTATTTGTGTGCATTCAGGCTGTTTGTGTATAGGCGTGGAGATGTGCCCACCTTCTGCCAGCTACGGTCACCTGGCTGAAAGAGAGAAAATTAGAATGGCAAACCTTAGGTTCAATTTTCCACAAATGATGATCGATACTGTGCCTGTGTAGAACTACTTCTCCATGAGCAGAGACCCCTTTTTTCACTTGTGCACATTGATTAGAACGAGGCGTTTGCTTACAGATACAATTGACAGCTCTGTTGAGCAACATGTGCCATGTTCCTACAAGTGGTTGGCCACAGTTGTAGGTCAGGTTGATAGGGCTCGACTTTAGGAGGGGTTTGGAAACAGTTAGTCATTACTTGCACGTAGTTTTGTATGCTCTTGGAGATCGATCTGCGTGGAGAGATTCTGCCAGCCAAAGGTTCAACCTGTACTTGTATCCTTCCAAACTTGGATGTGTTGTTCATGTAATAATGCAAGAATAAAGGTGTTTTTAGTTCACCTTGAAATTGATCTCGTTTTTTTTATGGAAATGTAAATCTTTTGTAAAAATGCAGACATTTGGCTGCTTGGTATATTATTTTGTCTACAGCAAACTTGTTGATGATGTCTGTGTTTCGAGTGACTTCCATATATAAGCTACATACATATGTTTTACTTATTCTTTTGTGCTGCAATATAAATCTTTGGAAAAATGCAGACGTTTGGCTGCTTGGTCTATTATTTTGTCTACAGCAAACTTGGTGATGATGTATGTTTCCAGTGACATATATATATATATATATATATATATATATAAGCTACTCATTACATATGTTTACTTATTATTTTGTGCTGCAAATCTTTGTCCAGATCCTGACAGGAGAGCATGGCGACCGAACCTCGTGTCTTCCTGGATATTTCCATCGGAGGGCCGGATCGAGATAGAGTTGTTCGCCTCAGAGGTCCCTAAGACTGCGGAGAACTTCCGCGTGGTCTGCACTGGGGAGAGAGGGGCGGCCCTTCACTACAAGGGCTCCCTCTTCCAATCCGTCATCCCCGGTTTCATGTGCCATGGCGGCGAAGGCATCGGTTGTATCTACGGCAGCAAGTTTCCGGTGGAGCGCTCGGCCCGAACATTCACGGTAGGGGGACTTGTCTGCATGGCCCTCGCAGTGCCCGACGGCAATAAACCCTACCCCTGCGACTCCGGTTTCTTCATCACCACCGCGGAGACCTCCTGGCTTAACCACAATCACACGATCTTCGGCCGGGTCGTGGCTGGCATTGACGTTGTCAAGGCCATCGAGCAGGTGGGCACGCGTAGCGGGACAACCAGGCAGGAGGTCAGGATCTCCGACTGCGGCCACTACTAGGCGCTTGTACCTTGTTGGATTGACCGCGGAGTAGAGTAGGTGGTGGTGAATCTGCAAATTGAATTTCGTCGGATTCGATTCGCTCGTGCTTCTGTGCTCATCTGCCTGTGTGTAGTGTACTGACAGACAGCGTAAAAAACAACCACCTTGCTTTCCAGTTCGCATTTGGTCGGTGTTATATCTTGTCTGTCTGCAAAAATCTTCTTCGCTGTTTATCCTCCTCCCATGTCGTTATCGGAAACGGTTCCTCGATCGAATGCATTTTGCTCGGCGTTGTGGCAGCCGCAGTGTCCTGCGAGGTATGGTGGGCCTGTATACATTTATCTTGAGATGTCCATTGTGATAATCATATACTTCATCAGTCCTTGAATAAATCGATTCCTAAAATCCGTGTCGGTCAAACTTTTTAATGTTTAACTAACTTTGTAGAAAAGAATAAAAATATCTATGATATAAAATGAATATATTATAAAAATATATTCTATGATGTATTTAATGACACTAATTTGATATCATAAATCTTGATGTTTTATTTTAAAAATTTAGTTAAAGTTTAAAAAGTTTGACTTAGGATAACTCTAGTAATCTATTTATTTAGGGACGGATGAAGTATTAATTTTAGAAAAAAGTCTACTTTTAGTCCTCTAAGATCAATCTCAACGGGGGTTTCAATGAGGATTTCATTTGTATTAAATATGCTGTCACGTAAGCGTTTTTGATGACATGATATTGTATTTAAGAAGAGAGAGAAGAAATTGACACGAATATCAACTATGAGTTATGAAATTTAATATCTATGAAACTTTAGAATGAAACTCTCACTCTCAACGGAGAGTTTTATTTTATTTCATATGATATGGCAGTCTTCTTGTAAACAATAAAATGAAACTCACTATTATTATTATTAAGGTTGACCTAATAACTTGTTGGAAACTCTGGTTTTGAGGCCGGCCGGCTTTTGCACCGCTGGCAGATTGGCGCATGCTGACTCAGCCAAACGGAGCCCACGGCCACGGTGGCCAACACGCGGAGGTGAGAGACCGACGCAGCTGAGCCCGCGGCTATGGCGAACAGCCCCGCGTTCGAACAGCCCCACCATCATCCCCGGTGGCGCGCCATGGCCGGAGCCCACCCTTTGCTGTGGTCGTGGCCGCCCTCTTCGAGACCGAGAGCTCGTTCGCTCCATGGGCCATGGCCAGAGCCGAGCATGGCCAACGGCGTCCCCGTCAAAGTTGAGCAGCAACGACGAGCCAGAGCGGAGGGTGAGCTGGGCCACGGTGAGGAGCTCTACGGCGCGGCGGCACTCGATTCTGACAATGATGCCTCTGCCTGACGAGGAGGTGGTGGCGGTGCAGGACTGCGCCCTGAAACGGGAGCTCATCGTCCAAGACTACAACAACATCGCTGGCCCTGAAACGGGTGCTCTATGCCTGCCCTGTTATTAGCTTGATGACAACATCAAGGCATCATGCCAACATCATATACTTCCTTTTTCCTCCGACAAATAAAACCAAAAATACAAGGAAGCGGAGCCCATCATCGACGTCCGCTCGCAGGGCGTCAACTTGGGCCCCGGCGAGCTGTGCCAGGACCGTTGGCGACGTGCTCTTCTCCGTAGACACGGTGGCCGTCAGGGCGCTCTCGTTGAAGGTGCTCTGGCCCCCGCGGAAGGAAGATCCTAGCAGCGCCATGAATCCATGATCGGTTGGTCGTGGCTCGAGTTTCCCAAGGGGCGACGTCACCTCGTATCGTATGCCGTCCACCCGGCCTGATGAACATACCATCCTTGTCAGCACCAGCACCGCCACCTTTGCCTTGCACACCGACAAGGTCGACATGGCGGAGGGGACGGAGCTTGCGTGGACACGGCTAGGCGACTGGTCGCTGCCGTTCACCGAACGTGCATACTTTGTCCACTGCCTGGACGCATTTGTCGGCCTCTCCAAAGACCCGGCGCCACACTCGGACACCTCTCCCTCTCCTCTTCCTTCTCCTCCGCCGCCAAGGACCAAGGAGGCTCCTCCTGCATGGAAGCTCGGCAAAGAGAAGATGTTCAGTGATGACCCAGCTGAGACTCATGTAGGCGCTACTCTTGTACACATGGGAGGAAGTGATTTCTGCCTTGTGCAGTGTGTCTCCTCCAACGACAACTCAAAGCACAAGCTTGAGGACGATCCTGATATCATTCAGCACAAGGAAAACAGGGATACCAACGACAAGGAAGGAGATAACACCGCCGACTGTGGCATTTTTGGCTGTAAAATGCATGCTAAAATCATGGCGCTGCTAGGATCTTCCTACCGCTCAGGAACTCATCATACGGCTAAGTGATTTCATTACATGTTTCTCATGCTAGACTTTTTTTTTTTTTTTGGTTAGTACTAGTCCTAGAAAGATAATAACTTTGGACAGCAGAGATGCAGATTCGGAGGAATCGGATTGGGTGCGAGGAATCGAGTGTCGAATGCTCCAGATTCGGACGGAGTTCCTGAGATTCCGTGCCAACCTTGCAGACTTGCACAATGCAATCATGCACAGGAAAGAAAAACAACAGGAAGATTATGTCCTTCAAATTTCCTCAGCGCACTAGTGACACATGTGCTTTACCGAGTGCCACAGGCCCAGGCTGACACTCTTAAAGTCTAAATCTTTTACAGCTAATACGTAAATGCCCGTGCGTTGCAACGGAAAAACATAATTCCACTATAACATATAAAAATAATGCAATCATGATGTTTCAAAACATAAATATTACATAGGTCTTCATGAATTGTAGATAATTAAAATATAAATCAAGTTTTCACGAAACCGAAACAATCAAGTTCATGTTATAAGAACCAGAAAGTATAGGCAAGTAAGCCCTTTCCATGTATTGATCAATACAGTTATATCAGTGAAGTATGCAGCCTGATCAAAGTAATACTAACACAAAAATCATAGGCCTGATAGCTGATCTCACAAGTCCAACTATTCTTATTAGTCGAATGTGGAATGCTCTCCAATATTTAAAGCGCATAGAAACAGAACTACGTACTGCAGCTTCTATAGTGACCATGACCACAATTGCTGAGCCCTTGCTCCTTTATTTTCTTGTCTTGATGGCAATGTCTTCAACTTTGCCAAATTTCTGGAGGAGTTGCTCCAACTTTATCGCAGTGACGCAGTATAATTTTCACACTAAAAAATTTGTTGCAGTATAAGAATCAAGACTAACATCCCATAAGACCTTCAAGATCTTCCCTTGTCCGTATATGGATTGAAAGGCAGAGCAAAATGATTGTGACCAACAATTATGTGAGACAATGAAAAATTGTCTAAGAGCAGTATGTATTTCATTTTTCTCAAACCAGAAAATAATTGGTTATTTGAGTTCCTCATCAAGCTCACAATATCTGAGAGCCAGAGTTGGCAAAAGGTACACGTTATTTCACAAATGCAGGAAAAGAAAAGCAATTGGTAAGTATTAGAGCAACCCACAAAAAAAAAATCTACACTTCATATCAGAATCTGTTTTCCCTTGACCTTAAACTTGTGGTGCTACTCTGTTTTTAAATTAAAGACAAAAAATAGGTTTCGGATGCGTTAATTTCTTGGAAGATCATGTAGTGATGAAAATAAAGTCCAGGTCATATACATGTAGGCAAACAAACAAAATAAAGTTTATGTCTATACAATCAAAACTTGAGCAAATCAAATTGTTCTGCAACCAACTCATATATCATTCTGCCATGACGAGCATTGCTATTAGGGAATTCTTCCGACTCCATACATGGATGGATAGGTCACCAAACATGTAATTAGTATTTGTTGAAAGTTGAATGTTGAAGCAACAGTCAACATCCTTGTTCCGAGATTTTTATTTGAACACACAGAGTAGCATGTGGCTGCAGGATTTGAACAGGACTGGCTTGTCTTTCCAATGATCTCTACACTTAGCATTTGCTCAATCAATTTACCGGAAATAAAAAATAGTATTCCGCAACCAATGCCACGTGATTTCAGAATTGAACCAATCAAAATACGTATTCAGTAGGAAGGGAGAAGAGATGCCATGCCTGCTTCGAAATCAAAATCTGTATACAACAGGAAGGGAGAAGAGATGGCATACCTGTCAGCAAAGAAGATAGTTAATTGATTTGAATCTATAAATAAGAACAGAGCCAAGAAGGATTCCAACACAAAGGAACTCCATATAAGCAAATAGCAATTAATTTCAAGTGATAAATTAGAACACTTCTAATTTTTAGATAGTAAAAATTAATCTCATGCTTTGAAAACTTAAATTGGCTGGAAATCAATAGCACAAATTGCATTAAGGTACTCCTTATCACTAATCCATCTTGAATAGTTATCTCATATCCAAGAGGTTCTTTCAGTGGAGAATCAAGACCTTGCTAAGATACTTGGCAGGTATGTGCGTGATGGTGAACATCTTAGAACTACAAGCATCAACTTCCTGCATCTGTTGTTGAACATCAGTATTCACAGGGGGATTTCATCACTTACTTAGATGCACTGCAAGTATGTCTATGAATCTACGACAATGTAAAGTTTATATAAACATTTGTGTTCAACATCAAAAGAAGAAGGTCAAGTTCTAGATATTTCCAATATAAAAAGATGAACATACTGAGTCACAACTTACATTATTTGGGCAAGGTGGTGAGGATGTCAAACTACAGACTGGTCCACTGGAACACACAAGCTCACACCCACATTCTATCTACCCAGTACACACACCAAAACAGGTATGTCTGACAGTACCCAATTCTAGCTCAGCTAACATAGGACTTATCCTTCATTGTGCAAAAATATGCACTATAGTCTAACAATGCATCGAGTGCACTGAAACTAAAATTGACCATAGATGATCTAGATATGGTAACCAATTTTACACTGGACATGGGTCGTCGACTGACACATTTCAGTTCTAAAACATGCTAGAGAGTCAATCCTATCAGAATATTATAACAGCACATTCAATACATGAGTTGGACCGAAAGGAACTCCCATCGAAGGATACATACAAGTCCATGGGCAGCTGGTGGCACAAGAAATTTGTCAGTGCGATTTGATTCAAAGTTCAGCTACGAAACCCCATCTGTGTAACGGCTGGCATGCATGGAGCGAGGGTGACGGCTGGCGGCGACGCAAGGCTGAGGGCGCCGGGCGATAGACGATTCACGTGGGGGCAAATGGCGAGGACTGCTGGAGCGAGGATATTTGCGGTTTGCGCGGAGGAGCGAGGGAGCGTCAGGATCTTGGTGCGGTGGATTGAGGGGACTGCGGGCCCGGGCACCGTGCGCGTGGAAGCGCCGGGTCGTGCGGGGAGGCGAGGTGAAACCGTAGAAGCCGGGTGAAGTTGCGCGAGGGGAGGCGAGGTGAAAGCCGGATGGACGATTCCCTTCTGTAATTTTTTAGTTGTAAATAATATAGTATAAGTATAGTATATAGAAGTATAGATATAGAGATTAGAGATAGAAAAAAAAGACTAAATTGGAGACATTATTTTGGTGTAACAAAAAAATCGTCTCACCTTCGTCTCGTCCCGTACGATCTCGTCACCGGTGCATGCGTGGTTCCTTTTTGGCGTGCATGCATGGAGCAAATAGAAGGAGCATAGACACGATAGGAAAGCCTCGCTCGGCTCCACGCACAATCAATGCAGACCAAATTAGAAATGACCGATCAAAAATATTCAGTCGATTCTGTGTAACGATTTAACGAATGCAAAATAATTTCCAAGCTTCAACTCACCCACCGGCTTGGGAGTTGGGATGGAAAAAAAGAAAATATTACGGCACGAAAGAAGAAATTGGGAAGTAACAGAAGAGAATGGATATACGGGAGGGATGAGAAAAGGAAAGTGGAAATTACAGGAAACCTGACTGACCACTACACGAGCACGATAAACTCTGTGTTCCTCTGTTCTGCCTTCACGCATGACACCCCCAAATGACCAAACCCCACATTCTGCCACGTACGCCTCGGGGGATCGCCACACGCCAGGCCAAATACGGGGAGGCATAGGCATAGCCGCCACAGGGAGGAGCTTTGCCATGTTCGAGAACTACATGCAACATCGATGGCAACAAGGAAATGATCGCCATCCCCATCAGGACGATGAACATCTTCGACTCCTTCACATTCTCAGCACCAGCCCCTTCTCACGGTCATGTCGCTGGTGGTGATGGTAACGCTTTACCCTGCTGTTCGCTACACCCCGCTGGTGGTGTTGTCCGCGATCATCATCATCTCCATGGGTGGTGACTGGTGAGGTAGTCAGTTGCATGGTTTTCTCTCAACTCTGAAACTTGATCGATCTGCATCAAAAAATTTCATTTGTCTTTTCTTCATGCTTCAGTGGTCGGTAGCATCGATACGAGCGGGACGAGCATGCTGGACGAACTCGATCAAGAAGTTCATGGATAGGAGGGGAATACAGGTAAGAGCAGAACCAATCACACACACTACCATCCATCTAGCTGATTCAGTGTTTTATTTGTTGTCAACTCCAGCACCATTCTGAAATGCCATGGCATGCATGCATGAACCCGACTGATTCAGTAGTGCTCTTCCATGTGTCTTTCATGTGCTAGCAAATCTAGGCACCAAGATCATGAAGAAGCTGGACAACTACATGGTGCGGGAATAGGTAGCCGACGAGTGGATCTTCCTGACAGGAGGCGAGGCGGTGATGTTGTGCGCTTACTTGCTGCACCCCCGGGTGGGAATGGTCAACGATAATGAAGGACCGAGAATGCAATAGCAAGGCGACCAGAGGGGGGTGTGAATGAGAGCCACAAAAATTTCTCTCGAAACTTTGGCCTACTGTCCCAAAATCAACCCCCGAAAGCTACGACCGAAAACATGATGCCCACGAACCTTGGAAGAGGGTGGATGATCCCTAGGATCACAGCGAGGCACCACAAAGCGATAGCGAACCAAACACCAAAAGCACCGGCACAAGTTTGCCCCTTGAAAACCGAGTCCCGAACGTAAATTGGAGGCTACGTCGAGAAATCCTCAAATACCGATGCTAACAAGTAGCAAAGATACTTAGAGATGCTTCTTGGCTAACTATAGGGTCAAACGAGAAGTCCGGAAACCAAGCGAAGAAGCCGGGAGAGCCAACGCACTAAACCGCAACAAACAGCAGGATCCCGGACTGTCCGCCGGTACGGTCCCGGACTGTCCGGCCCTACTGCAGACTGTCTGCGAGCAGGTGGCGGACTGTCCGCCGGCTGAAAGTGCAAAACTGCACAGCTGCTGAAGTCCCGTGGTCGACTCGCGGACCGTCTGCGATCGACTACGGCGGACTGTCCGCCGGTCTAACAGCAGCAAAGCGTCCGAGCCACGCAGCCACTGACCAGGCTGAAGCCCGACGCGCGGACTGTCCGCGCCCTCAGTGGCGGACTGTCCGCGGATGAACAGAGAGGGCGATTTCAGTCGCCCCTCTCACGAATCCTCTCAAATCCGAAACAAAACTCAATCCCACGTTCCCAAACTTGGAGAAGATGATCACGAGGTAGTTAGGAGACTATCCCCAAGAAATCATCCGCTCAAATCAACTCAAACAACGGAAAATCGAAAAGGAGGAGTATGAACGAAAAAGCGTCACGAAAACGAAATCAATCCGATCTACTCGTTCGTGAGGAGTTAGATGAATTTCTTCGGTGGAAATGATCTTCTCACTATAAAGAACAAGTTGATTCAAACGGATTTCGCAAAGACGCAGTAGAGAGGGAGATCGAGTGACGGGAAAATCGCGGAGAAACAAAGAACGCGAAGAACACGAACAAAACGCGAATCAAGTCATCGATCTGCAACCGTGTGGCTACCACACGCTACAACAGTGAGATTACGGTCTCACTTCTCAAAATCTTCAGTACACAGAGGTATGGTTCTCTGCGGATCTCAGTAGCTACAGTAGGGGATTGGGAGAGCAGGAAACCCTAGAAGCAAAGAGCAAATGACTGAGATAGATGGGGAGGTGGGTGTCTCCCCCTACTTATCCTAATTCTAATTCCCACTCTACCCCTAACTACTTACAGAGCGAACCAGCTAAACCCTAGGGTTATTCTCGACCAACTCGAAGATAGCTGAGATCCGACGGCCACGTCCGCACAACTGGTAGCGTTGCCTCGACGCAACCTCACCGATTGCCGCCACGTGCCGCCACCGCTCTGCTTGTCCTTTTCCCGGATGTCGCACCCCCGGTTTTGTGGCCGAAACCGGGAAATCAGGCCTTCAAGTCCATCCCCCGGTTTTGAGGCCCAAACCGGGAAACCAACCGCCCATCGCCTGAGTTTTGTGGCGCAAACTCAGAAACCCGCCAGCGCCCAGGTTTTGAGGCCCAAACCTGGAAACCGTCCTCAGCCCGAGTTTTGTGGCCCAAACTCGGCAAACCCGTAGCACCCCCAGGTTTTTTGGCCCAAACCTGGAAACCGTCCACCCGATGGTTTTTCTCTGGCTCTACCACCAAACCGAAGCTGTAGAGGGGATGCACCGCCCGAGCACCCCGTCCACCGACATGTGTCCCCAGGTCCTCAACCCGAGCAACAGCATGTCCCGCAAGTCTTCGCTCGTCGCTGTCCCATGCTGTCAGCCACCACAGCTGATCCTCAGGCCACCGGTCCCTCAGTCCAAGCCTCACGTCCGCCCTTCACCGCTCCCGGTCCGTCGGCACGGCACGTCTCTACTTGACCTTCACCTTGCCCTCGATCACTGTCTCCGTGCTCGACACCTGCACAATACAAGCCAAAGAACATGCGATCAACCCCGTTGACAATCACTCATCACTCGAGACTCGGCATACACCCATGCATCCGCAATCTCCCCCTTGATGAGTGCATTGTCAACTACACACACAAATCATAATGGAAAGAAGAAGGAAGAAAGAAGGAGTAGAGAGAACTCAACCAAATGACCCAAAAGCATAGCAAAGCCGAAGAAGGTCAAGTGGAAGGAGCAAGACAACTTGGTCCCCAAAGACATGGGCAACGGCTCGACGCAACCAAGCAAAGCAAAGCTAGCCCTCAAGAAGAGGTAGAACAGACTCAACACCGCTAGCAAATACCAATTGACACTCAAGAACAGAAGAGCTCAACACCAATTGAAAATCTGAAAGGCGAATGCTAGTCCCTCAAGAAAGAGGCAAAGGCTCAACACAACTAGCAAAAACGCTCCGAACCAATTGGAAATTTCAAAACTCATCACGAGCAAACTCTCCCTCAAATAGTGCACACAACCAGGAAAACTCTCAGTTGAACACCCAGAGAGCATATGATTTGCAATATCTCCCCCTTAGTTGAAAATGCACTAATCAAGTAAAAGTTCTCCCCCTCAGAAAATGCATATGAGTCAAAATGCAAGTTAGCAGCTTCAGGAATATAGTCAAGAGAATGCAAAGATGCTCTACACAGTTCTGTTCCGATGACTCAACAACATCCAACCAAGCTAGCAAGGGCTCAAACTGATCACTAAATACGAAATATGAACATATGAGCAAAATGAGCAGTTTTAGCCAAAAGGTATTCACCATCAAAATAGCACTACTCATGTATAGGCAGAAATTCGAACGAGTGCTAAGCATGTATACAAGGTGAACTACCCCTAGCAAAGTTCAAACATCATGCTATAGAATGAAGCATAAACTTGTGATTTCAATTTTAGATCGGAGTTGCAGCGGTGAAATAACACAAGTTCAGAATTTAGCATGTGTTTGCGAGAGGTTGAAAGCTTGTCATTGCCTAACTTTTCAACCGAGCTAAGCCTATGCATATGCAATCAGAAGCTTAAAGCGTCGGTTTCGGTCATACACTACACGACTCAAGTTTAACTCAAATGTGCAATGAGAAACAGTCTCGATACCGTGATGTGTTGACAAGCAATCCCAACTCGATCTTTTCAAATCACTAAAAACTCGGTTCAAATTTATTGACAGAATATGAACAAACCAAGCAAGTGAATGACTCAGAACTAGAGACATAGCAACCTAGCATATATGAAAAGCACGAGTAAATTCAACACATCCTACATATGGTAGTTACATATCTCAATGGTGAACATTTTCAAGTTTTATGTTTATTAAGCAAATTCACCATTTCAAAAATAGCTCAGCTCACAACATGTATTAGTGATCAGGAAGAGCATAAGCTACAGGCACCATAAAGCATCAGAGCATACTACATAGAGCATAATCACATTCTAAAGATATATACATGAAGCTTAGTATGTAAAAGCGTATGCTGAAATGCAAAAGACTAAACTAAAAGAAAAACAAGACAAATGAAAAATAGTCAGTCTATGATACAAGAACCAAAAATGTTTCCCCCATCTAAAAGGGGAAACACACACCAAGCTCACCCCTCAACCAATTAAAGGTTGATTCGTCCAAAGGCTTGGTGAAAATATCAGCCAACTGATGATGAGTACCGACATGGCGAAGGTCGATATCACCCTTCTCATAATGGTCTCGCAGAAAATGAAAGCGCACATCGATGTGTTTGGTCTTAGAATGCAGCACGGGGTTCTTAGCAATGCTAATCGCACTCGTGCTGTTACAAAGCAAAGGCACACGAGAAAAGCTCAGACCAAAATCACGCAAAGTGGCCATCATCCAAAGCAACTGAGAACAGCAGCTAGCCGCAGCAACATATTCAGCCTCTGTGGTAGACTGAGCGACACTAGACTGCTTGCGCGAAGACCAAGATACAAGAGAAGAACCAATAAACTGGCAAGTCCCAGAAGTGGACTTGCGCTCAACTCGGCAACCAGCAAAATTGGCATCGGAATAACCGCAAAGGGAGAGGGTGGAGGAAGCTTGTAAGTGCATTCACCCCCAATGTGGGTTTTGGTTAATTAATGACAATCAAATTAGGGACTAACCGGTTTATAAAAGCATATATGCAGGTGTTAGTCCTAAGAAAGATTTGAAACATTGAAATCTCGTGAACAAAGCACGTTGGATACATTTGGACATAAAGATGCCTAGCTCAAGTAGTAGTTTAAAATTTCAATTTTTAAACTTGAGTGATAGGTAAGCCGGACTATCAAGAGGGTCATAAATTATGTTGGCTAGATGCGGAGAAAAGTGCTCAAATAGACTAACTATAGTTCGCTTGAGAGACACCGCATAATCACGAACACATAGAGGTTAAATTTGTGTGGTCGGTGGTACCAACCACAGCTTCTCCAGGCAGTACTCAAAACAACCTCTCTGTTGGCTCGAAAAATGACCTGGCGGTTGTACCGCCATTATGTCGGTACTACCGCCCGCGGTAGTACCGACCAAGGTCGGTGGTAGGCTTGGTTTCTCAGACCTCTCTAGATGTGCTCAAATTGACCTGGCGGTGGTACCGCCATCATGTCGGTGGTACCGCCCTCGGTAGTACCGCCCTCGGTAGTACCGCCCTCGCTCGGTGGTAAGTCAAGTTTTACATAGGTCTCTAGATGGATCGTTTTTGGCCTGGCGGTGGTACCGCCATTATGTCGGTACTACCGCCCTCGGTGGTACCGAGCCCTGGCCGGTAGTAACCAAGTTTGCTGAGCTCTCTGGACTGACGCGCTTTTGACTTGGCGGTGGTACCGCCATTATGTCGGTACTACCGACCCTCGGTGGTACCGACCCTAGTCGGTAGTTTCCGAGGGACCAAGTCCCTAACTGCGGAGCTCTCTGTTTGCGGCTAATTTGGCCTGGCGGTGGTAACGCCATAAGGCCGGTACTACCGCCCGCGCTGGTACCGACCTGAGGTCGGTAGTTGACTTTTTGGTCAGATCTGGATCTATGCGACCGTTGTGAACTGGTCGGTAGTACCGACCATGGGTGGTCGGTACCACCGACCAGCCTCGGGACTGAGGGAGTATAAATGCCTCCCCTCTTCACTTTTCACGGTCACCCACTCATTCCACTCACTTATTGCTGACCTAACTTGAGACAAACTCTCTCCAAGCATTGACTCCTCCCCTCTCTCTCCCCCTTTGCTCCGAGATCCATTCTCTTGCAAGATTTGAGCTAGGGAAGTGAGATTAGAGAGTGGGAAGCTTCGATCTACGACTTGAGCACTTGGTTTCCATCTAGCCGGCTTGATTTGTGTCTTTTACTCTTGAGCTCTTTGAGCTCTAGCCGGTTAGGTGTTCTTCGTGGTAGCCCGTATTGATTCACTTGTGAGGGCTCCCCGAAGTGTTTGTATTACCCCTGAGATTTCTAGTGGAGAAACTCTTGTAGCCTTTGTGGTTGCTTGAGTGAGGCGAGGAGGTGAAATAGACTCCGACCTTTGTGGTCACCTCAACAACGAGGACGTAGGCACTCCTTAGTGGATTGGCCGAACCTCGGGATAAATCGCGTGTCCCGTGTGCTTGTTGTTGTCTCTACTTTCTATATTACACTTGTTGTTGTGTTCTTCGTGTTCTTCCTATCCCTATCTTCTTCTTAGGTTGGGAAGGCTAGATCTACATCAAGGGAAGCAACCAAGGCTCGGTGAGAGTAGATTTGCTATCTATCATACTTAGGGAAGTGGGGTAGATTCTTGTATTACATTCATAGCTTACATACATTGGATTTGTAGTTCCTTTTAGGATCCCGGTTGTGCCGTTTGTTTGTGTCGGTAGTACCGGTGTTTTATACCCGGTAGTACCTACCCAAACAATCCGGCCTCTCCGGTTGTTATCTAACTACATCTTCTAGTTTGTGAAGTTTCAGATTGTTGAAAATCACCTATTCACCCCCCTCTAGGCTGATTTGATCCTTTCAATTGGTATCGGAGCCTAACCCTTGTGTTAGCGCTTCACCGCGTAAGGGAGAATCATGTCGTCCCTAAGTCAAGAACAACTTGATGAGCTTGTGAAGAAGGTTTCAGCTCAGGTAATTGAAGATCAAGCAAAGAAGCATGAAGATGAAATGAAGAAGATGAGAGATGAGATTCAGAGTTTAAGGCGAGCTTTGGACAGCAAAGCCGAATCATCCAGAAGTGGAGAAAAGTCGCCACCACCACCACCCAAGGAAGACAAGAAGAAGGATGGTGAAGAGAAAGGCAAAAGAGACACCGAGTTCTCTAGAGTGTATTATGACTATAGCCAAATGGGCAAAGTCATTCAATTGCCTAGCGTCAATCTAGGCAAACCACGTGCCTTTGATGGAATCAACTACAATGATTGGGCACACAAGATGAAGCTACACCTTCTTGCCGCAAGAGTTTGGGAGATTGTTGACAGAGGACCAAATCATGTTGAAGGTCAAGAGTTCACCGACAATGATGTGATTGAGTTTCAACAAAATGTCCAAGCCGCATCATTGATCCTATCATGCCTTAAGCCTGAAGAAAGCAACAAGGTACATGGAATGGAGAGTGCCAAGAAGATTTGAGATACCCTTAGGATATCATATGAGGGTGATGCAAGTGTGAGGAAGTGCAACATAGAGCTTCTTCATGGAAAGATTGAGAACTTTGCTATCAAGAAAAGTGAGACCATGAAAGGTCCTAAATGGCTAGAGGGGGGGGGGTGAATAGCCTAATAAAAATTCTACAAAACACTTAGAGCAACTAGTTAGACAATTACAAAACGAAGCTTTTTGCTCTAGCTCTACTAAGTGTTGCAAGCCACCTATCCAACAATTCTAGTAACCTATATTCACTATGGCACACAAAAGATATGTTACTACTCTTTAAAACGATAGGCTAGCAAGAAATAATTACTTCTAATTAGAGAGCTACTTCTAGCAACAAATATCTCTACACAAGTGATAAAGAAAGTAATGCAAGGATAGAGAGATGTGTGACACCCTAGTGTCAAGCACTGCATCAGGTACTGCAATTAACTACTAAAGAAGCATAAACAATGCATTGCATCATTTCATGTGCATAAGAGTGCTTTTTGCCTTTGTTTAATTGTTGGATTATGGATTTCTATTTGACTTGATGATTTAAATGGATTTCTGTTTCGACAAAGAGTTTTATAAAATAGAGAACATTGAGTAAAGTGTTTTTCATGTTGGAGTTTTGACCTAGTTCAAAATAGTTTGTTAAATAAAAATAAGTCAAACAAAATGGTTTATATTCAAAATTGGCTTTATTTATGTGAAGGATTTAAAAATGGTTTTCAGAAAAAGTGTCCTATATGAAAGTTGTAGAGAAAATTATTTTGAGCAACTTTTATATTTGGGTCAAAACCTAGTTTGGAGTTTTTGAAACTGTTTTTGAGTGGTCAAACTTTAGAAATATTTGGAAAAAAGAAAAAGGAAAAGAATTTTTTTTTCCCGCGCCCCCACTTCCGGCCCATCTGGCCTTTCGACCCAGCCTGCGCGCCAGCCGCCCCGCCTGCGCGCGCCGCTCGCCCGCGCAGCGCCGGCCCAGCTCCGCGCCGCGCAGCGCCGGCCCAGCCGGCGCCGCGCCGGCCCGCTCCCGCGCTGCAGCCTGCCGCGCCAGCCCACGTGCGCGCGCCGCTCGCCCCGCCCGCGCGTCCGCGCCGCGTCAGCCGACACGGCCGCGCCGTACGCCGGCTCCACTCGCCACGTGGCTGCCGTAGCCTGCCGAGGATCCCCGCCGGCCACTCCGCGGCCGATCTCTCTCCGCGCGAGCACGCAAGCAATCGCGCGCAGCCACTCCCGCTCCGCCTCGCCTGCCGCGCACCTCGCCGACCGCGCCGCTGCCGCGACGTCCCGTCGTCGGCCCCGCCACGACCACGCTCGCCTGCCGGCCGAGGCCCCGGCCGAGCCGAGCAAAAACCCAGAGCCCCCTTCGCCCTCTCTCTCACTCGCACTCGCTCTCTCACTCTCACTCACACTCTCGCCCGTGCACGAACACCAACCGAGCGCTCCCCGCTCGCCGCGACCACCGCCGCAACCACCCCTCTCCGTTCCGACCACCACCCTCCATCGCCGACCGATTCCTTCCGCACGCCGCTCCGCCTACGTCGTGCACACGCCGTGCGCTCGTCACCATCCCCGACCGAGCCGCGACACCGCCGGAACCCGAAGTCCCCCCTTTCGGCCGCCGCCACCGCCAGAGGGAGCTCACCGCCGTTCTTTCATCAACCAAGCCTCCGCTGAGCCTCTTCTCCCTCCTCGAGCTTCACCGAGCCAAGGCAAGGTGAGAACATCACCCAGTCTCAACGCTACCATCTTCTACCTCCCGCTTCTCTCCGGCCGAGCGCCATGGCCGCCGCCGCGGCCCTCGCTCGTGGCCAAGCTCCCCTGGAGCCATCCGAGCCAAACCAACCCCCGTAGTAGCCTCCCTAGGGTTCGTGGAAGCCTATGCTTCCCCCACCTTCTCCGGCGATCGTCGGAAACGGCGAAGCCGTGAGTCGCCGCCGCCGCCGTATGCCGCCGCTCGTCGCCGGTACGCTCCGGTCATGCGCTGGCCGAACCAACCCCACCATCGGATGCGCCTCGCCGAGGCGAGTCGATCTAGCCTAGCCTCGCCGCCGGCGACCTCGCCGTCGACGAGCTCTCACCGGTCAAACGCCTCCCCTGTTTTTCTCTCTCTGACGGGTGGGTCCCGTTGACCAGCGGGCCCCGCGCGTCAGCCGCTCTCTGGCCCATGGACCGGGTTCACGCAGTGGGCCGGGATGAATTCAAATGTTTTTCTTTTTCTTTTATTCTTCAGGAATGCTTGTTAATTTTGTACACCATGTTTTATTGATCCAAATGGAGTGCTTTCAGTTTTGTTAGCTTGTTTGTGAGTAGATCTATCATGGAAAAATATGAAAGTATTTTTGGTAGGAGTTTATTTTACTATTTTTATTTAATTCAGTTTATATGCTTTTGTTGTGATAAATGGAAATAAGTGTTTTCTGGTTGAGATAATTCCTGGAAAATTTTGTGTAAGTGTATCATCCTGATTTGCACCTGTGAAAAATATATGATGCACTGTTTATGTGGAAAAAGTTTCTGTTATGATTAAAAGTCCTTTTTGGCTGATTTCTTAGAATAAATGTTAAGGTGTTTTATATGTCAAAATAAAATATGGGAAAAATGGTGTAGTCTCTGAGTGCCATGTCCAAGCTAAGGAAAATGCAAGCATGAGCTGTTGTATGGAGAAATCTGAAGTTGCTTTACAAATGTACTTTTCTGTGTTTTCCTTTGGAAATTCATGTAAGAAATAATATAATGTTTCTGTTCATGAAACTTTCTTGATAAACATGAATTATGGAATAAAATCTGGGAAAAATCTGAATTTGAGTTTAGCACCCTTTCCCAGTAGGGTTGTAGTTCAAATGGTTTAAATTGGAATAAATTTGTTTATTTTGTGTAGGCTTGTATGTTTATGCTCTGGCCACAAGTTCTCTACAGTAGGATGTGTATGAGTAGAAGAAGCCAGGAAAATTATGAAATCTGCTATTTGACACTTTTTAAATAAGGAGCTAGTTCAAAGCACCTTTTTGGGCAGTTTGCTTGTCATTTTTATATCTGTAGTTCTGTATTTATTTTTGGCTGAAATTTGTTCAGTGGAGTGCAGCAACTGTTGTTTGCCTTATGGAATTTTCGTTGATTTTTCTGAGTCAAGAAAAGTGCACTTGCAGTTCAAACCTAAGTTTCTTTTGATTTATTAAATAAGAAAAAGGTGGATAAATGGATTTTGTTTTATGAATTAAATAAGTATTTACCTCAATGTCAAAAGTGGTTCAACAAATTGGGTTTGTTGGTTTGCAAGAAATGCTCTTTTCATACCACACATCTTGCACCCGCATTGTAATTATTTATTAATCGTCGCATGCAATAGGATCGACCCCTCCGGAGCCCGACCAGGAGCCAGAGACAAACGCCGAGCAGCAGATCCCGGAGCTCCAGCAAGCCGAGGAAGCCAACCCCGCCTGCGACACTAACTTGCCCGAGTGCCCCTCCCACGAGGCCTCGGTCTTCACCCAAGGCAAGCCCCGGAGCATATTAAGCCTCCTATCCTTTGCAATTAAAATTTCTTGAGTCCATTTATGTTGTGATGCATTTGGTCTAGGAGTTGGAATGAATCCTACTTACTGCATTTACCATTCCTTGGTTAATTGATTAATATCTACCTTGTTATCCTGTTATTTGTTTACAATGTAGAATTGCTTAGCTTGCTTAATAAAAGTAGTAGTTAAGTTTGTTCCCGTAATACCCTGATGGGTAGTTACCAGGGTCACGGTTGGCTATATATGCTATCGTGGAAAAGAACCTGAGTTGTAGTGAAATACGGTCAACTGGAAGGCAAGGCACAAGTTTGGAAACTTGGGGCAGTCCGTCCGTTGGATCGTGTAGGTTTGTATCGATGTTGGCCCTCGTTCATTTTTTAACGCGCCCTTTTACTTAGGGATATGTCGGTGCCGCAATCATCGACCTCAAAGCCGGTTAGAAGCTGTTCGGGCCGGTCTCAACCCGTGTCGTGCCCTCTAGTATGGAAATTGCGATCTGCCGCGTGAGGCCATCGCCAGGTTCCAATTGGGCGGTCCGTGCTGTGAGCCGCGACGATTACCACCACGAACAAGCATCGAGCGGTTGCCCAATGCATGGACCCGACGGGGAAAGTGTGGGCTGGTATTAAAGATCTTTCACCAGCTGGTTTAGAATTCGATTCGAGTCGCCGTCTCCCCCGGTTAGTGGGAAACTATGGCGAGCTTCACCACGATACAACTCCATATGATGTCTAAAGGTTCAACTAAAATCTGGACAAGTCAACTGGATATGGTGATATTATTGCCTGTTAGACTCAAGTGTATGAAGTAGCTCAGGTGCAAACCTAGAATAAGGAATAGGTATAAAAATTGACAGCTCATTAATATCATTAATTCCTCACTTATCTTAAATTGAGCTTTTCGCAAACTTAAGATCCCAGCTCCACCCCAAAAGGCCTTGCATGTCCTTGGCGTCTTTATTTTCAGTTGGACGGGTAAGTCTAGCTGAGTACATTCCCGTACTCAGGGTTTATCCCGTTGTTGCAGATGGCCAGGTCTACTTCGGCTATTGTAAGCACTGCCTCTACCCAGTGGAAGGTGATGAGGAGTAGGCCCAGGGCAGGGTCGTCCAGAAGCTTCCCTTTTTCTTTTGCTGGTCTGAGACTTCTAGTGGCACATTATCTAAAAAGGGAAGAGTGAGTTGTGTGAGTTGGTTTATCAAACAATGTTTTATTTGGACCACATGTGTAGTGGTCGTGTTTCAAACTACTTCAGCTTCCGCACTTTCAAAATTCAGTATTGTAATAACTCCGTTTTAAATTCCGCACTCTGGTGTTAAATTCGTTTTCGTTTTCGCTATGATGTATCTTTACGAATGTAATCCTTGAACGATGCGATCCTGTATGATGTATGGTGTTAGAAATCCTTCGAGATTTCCGGACTACCGAGGTTATATGGGTTCAAGTATCAGTTGAAGTCAGACGGATTTGGCTAAGATAATACTTGAGCTCTTATAATCAGGATGGTTCCGCCACAAGATGTACCGACACCGGCAAGAGACAATCAATCACAATAAGAATACCAAGAAACTTCGAGAGAAGTCCAAAGAGGCATGAGACACAAAGATTTTCTCCCGAGGTTCACGTGCTTGCCGGCACGCTACTCCCCGTTGTGTCGACCAACCACTTGGTGGTTCGGCGGCTAATAGGTGTTTCACAAACCTAGCTCAACGAATGAGCGCCGCAAGAACCAACCCACAAATGGAGGTAACTCAAAGACATGCGCAATCCACTGGAGTTACCTTTTGGCTCTTCGCCGGGGAAGGCACAATACCCCTCACAAATCACTGGGAGATGGCCACGAACAATCACCACTCGTGCCAACGCACCTCCGCTGCTCCAAGCCGTCTAGGTGGCGGCAACCACCAAGAGTAAAGAGAATACCCGCAGCAACAACAATCCCCAAGTGCCACTAGATGCAAACTCACAAGCAAATGCACTTGGATCCACTCGATCTCACTTAGATTCGTGCTATCAAGCAAGGAGATGAGTGGGAGGGAGTAGATCTTGCTCAAGAGGATGTTCAAGAGGTTGGAAAGTCAAGAGAGAGCCCTCAAACCCGGCCACAACCTATTTATATGGAGAGGGGAAGACAACAAGTCGTTCTCTCCTTTTCTGTGCTTTGGTCGGTAGTACCGGGGCAAGGGTCGGTACTACCGGCGGTCCAAAAGACCATTAGAATCGCCTTTCTAACACGGGCGGTAGAAGGGTCGGTAGTAGGGTCGGTACTACCGGCCCCGGTACTACTGGCCTTATAGCGGTACTACCGGTAGGCCAGATCTAGATCTACACAGAACGCCTCCAAACTTCCTACAAACCTCGGTACTACCGACCCCCTGGTCGGTACTACCGAGCCCGGTACTACCGAGGTTATGGTGGTACTACCTCTAGGCCAAAACTCCTCCGAACAGAGAGTTTGTGCGCTGCCTACAGAGGGGTCGGTAGTAGGGTCAGTACTACCGACTTCAGGGTCGGTACTACCGGCCCCGGTACTACCGGGGTTATGGCGGTATTACTGGTAGGCCAAAAACTCCCCCGAATAGAGAGTTTTGCGATCTGCTCGCGGAGGGGTCGGTAGTACCGAGGTTATGGCGGTACTACCTCTAGGCCAAAAACTTCTCCGCGCTAAAACGGCCATAACTCTTAGCTCCGAACTCGGATTTCGATGATCTTGGACATTTTGGAAAGCTTATTCAGAGGGCTACACATCCCACAAACAAAGCTAATCCAACTCACAAAATATTAGTACAGAAATCCAATCCAAGATCCATCGCTTCTTTTTTTAAAAACAAAGATTTCTCCGAAAACTTCTCCGAGTTGATCCAATTCAACTCCACCACCTTTTTGCAAATGTGCTAACACCAACAAGTGTACATCATCATGTGCATGTGTGTTAGCATTTTCACAATCATTTTCAAAGGATTAGAGGTTAGCACACTAGGTCCTAATGCATATGCATGTATGAAAACACCTAGTGGCACTTGATAACCGCGATCACCGAGATAGTCCCCTCTTAATAGTACGACTATCTATCCTAAACACACTCACACCCTCTATGGTGTCTTGAGTGCCAAAACAAAATCCCTATTTATACCTTTGCCTTGATCTCCATAGGGTTTTGCTTTTCTCTTCTTCTCTTTCCAAATGTGGAGCACTTGATCCATCTTTTGGTCATCATCACCAATACCATGATCATCATCTAGCTCCCGCACTTGGTGTGTACCAACCTAGCTCATAAACTCTTCATGACAAAGGTTAGTACTCTAGGTGACATCAATTATCCAAAACCAAACAGGGACTTTCAATCTCTCCCTTTTTGGTAATTGATGACAACCTTTCACAAAGATATATATTTTGAAAATTTGAGTCACCACTTTGTTAGTATTAGCTCCCCCTACATATGTGCTATAGTGTTTGGTTCAAGTTCGGTACATATGCATAGATATGAAATGTGGGAGAGTAATACTATCAAATGATGCTAAGGTGTAAAGAATGGACCTTTGAAGCGTGATACCAATCGGAGTTGCCAATGTATACCATCCTTAGCACCATGGTTAGCTAGACTTTACAAAAACACTAGATACCTCATGATATCAACATTATATGAAAGGCTCTAGTACCACTTGTAAAAACAAATTACATCTAGCTACCACCTATGCATACTAGTTCGCAAATCATCATTCAAAATCTATTTCTAGCATACACCACACAAGCATGGATATAAAACTTGTGCAATGCAAGCAAGCATATGAACATGCACAAATCAAATGCAACAACCAAGTTCATGAGCTTGCTCCCCCTACTTGTGTGCTCAAATCTTTTTCAAAGTTTTGATCTTTGTTTGTGACGTTTCTCTCCCCCTTTGTCATCTATTTCCATAAAAGGTTTGCAAAAGAAGGTTCAAATTGTTTAAGAGAGAGTTAGTTCTTTCTCATTTGGTTCAATCTAGATCATTTTCATGAAACATTTAACACGGTTTGCTCTAGAGTAAGCTTCTTCACACATCTTGCAATGGTTATCTTACTCACGTTGGTTAAACATTCCATTTCTCATTCTCTAGATTAAACAATAGGATTGCAAGCCCATAAACATGTCATATGTTACCACTAGATTATGTAAAGCATAGAAACAATAGTGGCATCATACAAGCATCAAAATCACTTTATTTCCATGAATGAGCCTCATGATTGTGAGGAATGACTAGATGCACTAAACATGTTCCTAGCAAAGTATGGATGCATATGCCAATCAACTTTTACCTTGCTCTGTCGAAGGAGAGGCATGTCATATAAGTGGGGGTGCATCAACACATATTTGAGAAGTCAAGTATGTTCAATTCATTCCTTAGCTTGCAAAACCTCTTCTCATCAAGTGGCTTGGTGAAAATGTCGGCAAGTTGATCATCGGTTCCAACACTCTCAATTGAAATATCACCCTTTTGTTGATGGTCTCTTATGAAGTGGTGCCTAATATCAATATGATTTGTTCTTGAATGTTGCACGGGGTTGTTTGTGAGCTTCACCGCACTCTCATTGTCACATAGCAATGACACTTGTTTGAATTTGATTCCAAAGTCATCCAAAGTTGCTTTCATCCAAAGTAATTGAGCACAACAACTACCGGCGGATATGTATTCGGCTTTGGCGGTTGACAGTGCCACACTGTTTTGCTTCTTTGATGACCAAGACACAAGTGATCTTCCCAACAATTGACATGTGCCCAATGTGCTCTTTCTATCAACCTTGCAACCCGCATAATCGGAGTCCGAATATCCAATCAACTCAAAGTTTGACCCCTTTGGATACCACAAACCAACATCTTATGTATGCTTTAAGTACCTCAATATTCTCTTAGTGGCCTTCAAGTGACTCTCTCTTGGTGAGGATTGGAATCTTGCACACATGCATACACTAAACATAACATCCGGTCTTGATGCGGTCACATAGAGTAGGCTTCCAATCATAGACCGATACAACTTTTGATCCACCATATTGCCACTTGCATCACTATCCAATTGTCCATTTGTACCCATAGGCGTGCTAATGGCTTTTGCATCTTGCAATCCAAACTTCTTGATCATGTCCTTTATGTACTTGCCTTGATTAACAAATGTGCCTTCCTTCAATTGCTTTATTTGTAGACCAAGGAAGTAGCTAAGCTCTCCAATCATGGACATTTCAAACTCATTAGCCATCATTTCACCAAACTCTTCACAAAAATCTTGATTGGTTGAACCAAAAATGATATCACCAACATAGATTTGCAACACAAACAAGTCTTTTCCAATATTCTTGGTGAAGAGAGTAGTATCAACCTTTCCCATCTTGAACCCTTTAGAGAGGAGAAAATCTCTTAACCTCTCATACCATGCTCTTGGTGCTTGTTTCAAACCATAAAGTGCCTTCTTGAGCTTGTAAACATGGTTGGGCTTCTTGTCATCTTCAAAACCGGGTGGTTGCTCAACATATACTAACTCATTGATGTAGCCATTGAGAAATGCACTCTTGACATCCATTTGATATAACTTGATGTTGTAGGAGCAAGCATAAGCTAATAGGATTCTTATTGCTTCCAATCTTGCAACCGGTGCATATGTTTCACCAAAGTCAAGACCCTCTACTTGAGTGTAACCTTGTGCCACTAATCTTGCTTTGTTTCTCACCACAATGCCATCTTGATCTTGCTTGTTGCGAAAGACCCATCTAGTGCCAATCACATTGTAGTTCTTAGGCCTCTCTACTAATTCCCATACTTGATTTCTTGTGAAGTTGTTAAGCTCTTCATGCATGGCATTGACCCAATCAACATCTTGTAATGCTTCTTCAATCTTGGTTGGCTCTATGGATGATACAAAAGAGTAATGTTCACAAAATGAAGCCAATCTTGATCTAGTTTGCACACCACTTTGAATTCCACCAATGATTTGATCTAATGGATGATCTCTTGCAACATTGGTTGGTTGGAGCACTCGGACTTGATTGCTTGTACTTGCTTGATCATTCGGTTGAGATGAACTAGCCACTTGTTGATCTTGCAATTGAGAACCACTAGCTTGCACAATTGGAGAAGTGAGCACTTGATCTTTGTCATCTTCAACATCAATCACTTCCCTAGGCCGAATATCACCAATGTCCATACTCTTCATTGCATTTTCCAATTGAGTTCCTCTCACATCATCTAGATTTTCTTCTTCATCTTGAGAGCCATTTGTTTCATCAAATTCAACATCATGCACTTTCTCAAGAGTACCACTAGCCAAGTTCCATACTCTGTATGCTTTGCTTGCAGTGGAGTAACCAAGTAAGAAGCCTTCATCACATTTCTTCTCAAACTTGCTCAATCTAGTGCCTTTCTTCAAGATATAGCATTTGCAACCAAACACTCTAAAGTATGCAATGTTAGGCTTTCTTCCATTCAATAGCTCATAGGGAGTCTTCTCCATCATGGGATGACAATAGAGGCGGTTGCTACAATAGCAAGCCGTGTTGATAGCTTCGGCCCAAAATGAATGACTCACATTGTACTCACTAAGCATAGACCTTGTCATATCAATGAGAGTTCTATTCTTCCTTTCAACAAGACCATTTGATTGTGGAGTGTACTTGGCCAAGAATTGATGTCTAATTCCAAATTCATCACATAACTAATCAACTCTTGTGTTTCTAAACTCACTACCATTGTCACTTCTTACTTTCTTGATGGTTGTTTCAAACTCATTGTGACACCTCTTGACAAAAGATTTGAATGTAGCAAATGTATCACTTTTGTCACTTAGAAAGAACACCCATGTATATCTTGTAAAATCATCCACTATCACAAAGCCATATTTGTTTCCACCAATGCTAGTGTATGTTGTTGGTCCAAATAGATCCATGTGCAATAACTCAAATGCTTTGCTAGTGCTCATCATGCTCTTTTTAGGGTGAGTGTTTCCAACTTGCTTTCCAGCTTGATAAGAGCTACAAAGTTTATCCTTTTCAAACACCACATCTTTCAAGCCTCTAACTAGATCATGCTTAATCAATCTATTCAATTGTTTCATTCCAACATGACCAAGTCTTCTATGCCATAGCCAACCCATGCTAGATTTGGTGAACAAACAAGTTGACAATTGAGCTTCACTAGCATTTAAATCAACCAAGTATAGATTTTCATATCTAAAGCCTTTGAAGATCAAGTTTGAGCCATCTACACTTATGATCTCTACATCATCAACTCCAAATATGCATTTGAATCCAAGATCACACAATTGAGCCACAGATAACAAATTGAAGTTCAAGCTCTCTACTAGCAACACATTTGATATGCTCATGTCATTTGATATAGCAATCTTACCAAGCCCCTTGACCTTGCCTTTGCCATTATCACCAAATGTAATACTATCAATCCCATTGTCATCATTCTTGTTGATTGAATTGAACATTCTTGCATCTCCGGTCATGTGTTGAGTGCACCCACTATCAAGCACCCAATGCCTTCCTCCGGCTTTATAATTGACCTACAAGAAAAGATCAATTCTTTTTAGGTACCCAAACTTGCTTGGGTCCTCCAAGGTTAGTCACTAAGCTCTTGGGCACCCAAATTGCCTTCTTCTTTGGGCCAACAATGGGAGCACCAATAAACTTAGCCTTCACACCATTTACACCCTTGGTAAGCAAATAACAAGAATCAAATTGAATTGAGGATACATTAGCATTTTTATTCTTGTTCTTGCAATATTGCTCTATATGCCTGGATTGCTTGCATTTGTTGCAAAACCGACCATTGCTTCTCACAAAACTAGTCTTGTGAGTCACAAAAGCCGCCTTGCCATTCTTGGGGGTATAGCCCAATCCCTCTTTGTTAAGAGAGAACCGTTGGCTACCCAAGAACTTAAGCAAGCGGGCATCTCCACCATAGGCATTGCCTAAGGCACGAGTGAGCTCATTGACCTCCTTTTTCAAGGTCTCATTCTCCACCATTAGTGAGGCATCACAAGTGAAACCATCACTCATAGTAGAAGTAGTAGTCGATGAGCTACATCAAGGGTTAGTGGGAGCAACAACAATAGGAGTATAGAAGGATTCATCAAGAATATCACAAGTTACTCCTATGTCACATGTTGGAACAACATCCTCAACCTTGACTTGAACAAGGAGGGAGGAGTGAGCCTTTTTAAGCTTGGTGTGAGCCTTGCCAAGCTTCTCATGGGCTACCTCTAGCCTCTCATGAGTAGACTTGAGCTCATCAAGGGATTGCTCAAGAGCACTAAGCTTCTTGCGCAATTCCTTGCACTCCTTCCTCTTCATCTCAAAGCAAGTGTGAGCTTGCTCCAACATGTCCATGAGGTCCTCCTTTGAGTGCTCCTCATCCTCATCACTCTCACTATCACTCTCATCATCGGATTGTACCTTTGTTGGCTTAGCCATGAAGCATGATGGAGTGTCAAATAGAGAAGGCTTGTTGTTGATTGCGATGCTTGCAAGTGCCTTCTTCTTGGTGCTCTTCTTGTTATCATCATCACTTGAGTCTTCACTATAGGATGATGCATCACTATCCCATGTGACAACATATGAGCCACCCTTCTTCTTCTTCTTGAAGCTCATTTTCTTCTCTTTCTTCTCTTTCTTCTCTTTCTTCTTCTCATCTTCATCATTGTCACTATTGTAGGGACAATCCGCTACAACATGATCCTTGCTCTTGCACTTGTAGCATCTTCTCACATAGTCTTTGTTCTTGTTGTAATCTCTTCTCTTCCTTGCACCATAGCCTTTCTTCTTCATGAACTTGCCAAATTTGCGCACAAAGAGAGCTAAGGCTTCATCATCAATGTCACTAGCTTCTTCATTGTCACGTGATTCTTCCTTCTTGGACTTGCCCTTGCTCTTAGATGAGGTGGCTTTGAATGCCACACTTTTCTTCTTCTTGTCCTCTTCCTTGACCACTTCTTCACTATCTTCATTGTATTGATCCTCGGTCATGACATCACCAAGCACCTCATTTGGAGTCACATTCTTCAATCCTCCTCTAAAGATGATGGTGCGAAGTGTCTTGAACCTCTTGGGCAAGCAACTCAGGAACCGGTGAGTGAAGTCTTCATCTTGTACCTTTTCTCCCAAGGACTTGAGATCATTGATGATGACTTGCAATCTATAGAATATTTCTGGAATTGATTCATCATCCTTCATCTTGAAGTTGGTGAGCTTGTCCTTGAGCATGTACAACTTGGCACTTTTTACCGTTGAAGTGCCCTCATATGTTTCTTCTAATCTTTTCCACACCTCACTTGCATTGTCAAGATCTTTGATTTGCTCGAACACCTTTGGATCAATGGCATTGTATATGGTGTTGAGCGCCATTGTGTTGCATTGCTTGTTGATGGAGTCATTTGGTGTTGGATTGGTAGGATCAAGAATCACAAACTCATTTTCAACCACATCCCACACCTTGTCATTGATTGAACCCAAATACATCTTCATCTTTCTCTTCCAATAATCAAAAGATGTGCCATCAAAGAACGGTGGTTTGCCCCCAACATGGTTGAACACAACTTGAGCCATTTTTAACACCGAAGGTTGTTAATCCTTATTGCAAACGGTGACCATGGCTCCGATACCACTTGAAAGGTCCTAAATGGCTAGAGGGGGGTGAATAGCCTAATAAAAATTCTACAAAACACTTAGAGCAACTAGTTAGACAATTACAAAGCGAAGCTTTTTGCTCTAGCTCTACTAAGTGTTGCAAGCCACCTATCCAACAATTCTAGTAACCTATATTCACTATGGCACACAAAAGATATGTTACTACTCTCTAAAAGGATAGGCTAGCAAGAAATAATTACTTCTAATTAGAGAGCTACTTCTAGCAACAAATATCTCTACACAAGTGATAAAGAAAGTAATGCAAGGATAGAGAGATGTACCGACACCGGCAAGAGACAATCAATCACAATAAGAATACCAAGAAACTTCGAGAGAAGTCCAAAGAGGCAAGAGACACAAAGATTTTCTCCCGAGGTTCACGTGCTTGCCGGCACGCTACTCCCCATTGTGTCGACCAACCACTTGGTGGTTCGGCGGCTAATAGGTGTTTCACAAACCTAGCTCAACAAATGAGCGCCGCAAGAACCAACCCACAAATGGAGGTAACTCAAAGACACGCGCAATCCACTAGAGTTACCTTTTGGATCTTCGCTGGGGAAGGCACAATACCCCTCACAAATCACTGGGAGATGGCCACGAACAATCACCACTCGTGCCAACGCTCCTCCGCTGCTCCAAGCCGTCTAGGTGGCGGCAACCACCAAGAGTAAAGAGAATACCCGCAGCAACAACAATCCCCAAGTGCCACTAGATGCAAACTCACAAGCAAATGCACTTGGATCCACTCGATCTCACTTAGATTCGTGCTATCAAGCAAGGAGATGAGTGGGAGGGAGTAGATCTTGCTCAAGAGGATGTTCAAGAGGTTGGAAAGTCAAGAGAGAGCCCTCAAACCCGGCCACAACCTATTTATATGGAGAGGGGAAGACAACAAGTCGTTCTCTCCTTTTCTGCGCTTTGGTCGGTAGTACCGGGGCAAGGGTCGGTACTACCGGCAGTCCAAAAGACCGTTAGAATCGCCTTTCTAACACGGGCGGTAGAAGGGTCGGTAGTAGGGTCGGTACTACCGGCCCCGGTACTACCGGCGTTATAGCGGTACTACCGGTAGGCCAGATCTAGATCTACACAGAACACCTCCAAACTTCCTTCAAACCTCGGTACTACCGACCCCCTGGTCGGTACTACCGAGGTTATGGCAGTACTACCTCTAGGCCAAAACTCCTCCGAACAGAGAGTTTGCGCGCTGCCTACAGAGGGGTCGGTAGTAGGGTCGGTACTACCGGCCCCGGTACTACCGGGGTTATGGCGGTACTACCGGTAGGCCAAAAACTCCCCCGAACAGAGAGTTTTGCGATCTGCTCGCGGAGGGGTCGGTAGTACCGAGGTTATGGCGGTACTACCTCTAGGCCAAAAACTTCTCCGCGCTAAAACGGCCATAACTCTTAGCTCCGAACTCCGATTTTGATGATCTTGGACATTTTGGAAAGCTTATTCAGAGGGCTACACATCCCACAAACAAAGCTAATCCAACTCACAAAAGATTAGTACAGAAATCCAATCCAAGATCCATCGCTTCTTTTTTTTAAAACAAAGATTTCTCCGAAAACTTCTTCGAGTTGATCCAATTCAACTCCACCACCTTCTCCTTTGCAAATGTGCTAACACCAACAAGTGTACATCATCATGTGCATGTGTATTAGCATTTTCACAATCATTTTCAAAGGATTAGAGGTTAGCACACTAGGTCCTAATGCATATGCATGTATGAAAACACCTAGTGGCACTTGATAACCGCGATCATCGAGATAGTCCCCTCTTAATAGTACGGCTATCTATCCTAAACACACTCACACCCTCTATGGTGTCTTGAATGCCAAAACAAAATCCCTATTTATACTTTTGGGTTTTACTTTTCTCTTCTTCTCTTTCCAAATGTGGAGCACTTGATCCATCTTTTGGTCATCACCACCAATACCATGATCATCATCTAGCTCCCGCACTTGGTGTGTACCAACCTAGCTCATAAACTCTTCATGACAAAGGTTAGTACTCTAGGTGACATCAATTATCCAAAACCAAACAGGGACTTTCAGACCACTCAACAAATGTTTGATAGATTCATGACATTGGTCAATCAGATTAGAGCTCTCGGAGACACAAAGTGGGATGACTACTCAGCTGGAAGAAAGCTATTGAGAGCATATAGAAAGAGGAACAAGAATCTTGCATCAATCATCATGGAGAGACCCAACTATGAGAGCATGGGACCTCATGAGATGCTTGCCAAAATAAAGCATCATGAAGTCTTAGATGATGAAGAAGATCAAGAGGAAAGCCACAAGAAGGTGGTAGCTCTCAAGGCTAATCAAGAAGAAGGAAGCAAGGCCCGAGATGACTCTTCAAGCAAAGGAAGTGAAGACTCCGATGATGAGTTGGCCCTTCTCGTGAAGAACTTTAGAAGATTCATGAGAAAGAAGATGCACAAGAAGGGCAAAGGTGGATACTTCAAGAAGTCAAAGAAGAGGAATTGCTATGAGTGTGGTGCGGATGATCATTTCATTACCGATTGTCCACAAAAGAAGAACAAGAACAAGTATAGCAAGAGTGATGACAAGAAACAAAGAAGAAGAAGAGGTGGTGAAGCTCATCTTGGTGAGGAATGGTTCTCGGAAGATGATTCAAGTGATGAAGAGAAGAGCAAGAGAAAGGAGAAGAAGGGAGTGGCCAACATTGCCATACATAAGACCACTTCTCCAAGTCTCTTCTCCAACATGGCTACATCGACAACTTCATCACGCTTGTTCGAGAGCCTCTCCGACGACGAGGATGACTTCACTCATTCTTGCTTCATGGCTAAGAATGAGAAGGTATCATCTAACTCTCCTACTTGTTCTAGCGATGAATTTAGTGATGATGATATGGATGAATTTGAACTAAGTATCATAAGAAAGTTTGGTAAGAAAGGTGGACAAAAAATATTAAAATTGCTTAGTAAGTTGGAAAGTCGGAATGAGAGTCTTGTTTTGCAAGGGGACTTGATTTCTCAAGAGAGAGAAAAGAACCTTGCATTAGAAGCCTCTCTTGCCGAGGAGAAGTTGAAGGTTGAGAAATTGACCGTGGAACTATCTTTAACTAACGACTCTAACAAGAAGTTGGCTAAGGAGTGTTCCACGAGCAATGACTCAATCGCTAATCTAAAGAGTAAGATTAGCTTAGTTCAAGAGAGCCTCACAAGCTCTCAAGATAAATATCAAACTCTTGATCTAAGCTACAACACTCTTTGGAGTAGTACCTCTTCAACTACTCCTAAGGACTCCGACAACTCTAATGCCTCAACTAGTAATGGTTGCAAAAGATGCTATAAAATTGATATAAATGCTTGTGCAACTAACCTTGTTGAGCTAGAGAAGAAAGACAAGGAGATTCACAGGTTGAATATGATCTTGAGGAATGGTTGCAAGTGCAAGGTACAACAACCAAAAGATATCCTCAAGACCGCAAGACACCCATCCATCAAGGATGGAATTGGGTACAATAGGTATGGTGGTAAGGCCAATGGAAGGAAGATGGTCAATGGGGTACCCTTTGTTAACTTTAACAAAGGGGTTCCTCTCTTTGACCTAATGAACAAGGCCAACAAGATTGCCAATCCCAAGGCTCCACTTGCTAATGGTAAGATCAACAAGGAAAAGCAAGTGGAGGCCCCCAAGCAACAAAAGCCCATATCAAGAAGCTATACATGTGATTACTTGTGTTGTTGGGGGGAGGATGGCAAGATAGTAGTCAAGTATGTTGGTGCCCTCAAGAAGAGGGAAATTATGAGAAATGTTTGTGTGCCAAAAGCTTATGTGACTAACCCCCTAGGACCCAATCTCATTTGGGTACCTAAATCAAGAACATAAACTTGTTTTGTAGGAATATGCCTCCGGTGGGTCAAGTTGGGTGTTGGATAGTGGATGCACCAATCATATGACCGGGGCAAAAGAGATGTTCACCTCCTTCCAACCAAGCCATGACTCATGCAACAACATTGTGTTTGGTGACAATGGAAAGGGTGATGTGCTTGGTTTGGGTAAAATTGCTATCTCAACTGACAATTCTATATCTAATGTATTACTTGTGCATTCGTTGAGTTACAACTTGTTATCCGTTTCTCAACTTTGTGAAATGGGTTACGATTGTTTCTTTACGGATAAGGGTGTGACCGTCTCTAGAAGAAGGGATTCCTCAATTGCATTCAAAGGCGTGTTGAAGGGAAAACTTTACTTAGTTGACTTCTCAACTAGTAAGGTAGAACCTACAACATGTCTAATGGCAAAATCTAGCATGGGTTGGCTTTGGCACCGCCGACTAGCTCATGTTGGGATGAGGAACTTGGCCCAACTTCAAAGGGAAGGGCACATCCTTGGACTAACCAATGTTTCTTTTGAGAAAGATAGGATTTGCAGTGTGTGCCAAGTCGGAAAGCAAGTTGGAGCAAAGCATCCAATCAAGAACATCGTGTCGACCACAAGACCATTGGAGCTATTGCATATGGACCTCATCGGACCCGTTGCTTACCAAAGCATCGGTGGTAACAAATACGGTTTCGTTATTGTTGATGACAATTCTCGCTTCACTTGGGTGTTCTTTTTAGCAGATAAAAGTGAAACACAAGGCATTTTCAAGAAGTTTGCTAGAAGAGCACAAAATGAGTTTGATATCAAGATTAAGAAAGTGAGAAGTGACAACGGGACCGAGTTTAGGAACACCAACATAGAAGAGTATCTTGATGATGAAGGAATCAAGCATGAGTTCTCTGTTCCATATACCCCACAACAGAATGGGGTTGTGGAAAGGAAGAATAGAACTCTTGTTGAAGCCGCAAGATCTATGTTGGATGAGTACAAGACCTCCCATGGCTTTTGGGTGGAGGCGATGAACACAGCGTGTCATTCAATCAACCACCTCTACCTTCACAAGCTAAGAGGGAAGACGCCATATGAGCTTCTAACCGGTAACAAACCGAAGGTGCACTACTTTAGAGTCTTTGGCTGCAAGTGTTTCATACTTAACAAAAGGGCCAAAAGCTCAAAGTTTGCACCTAAGGTACATGAAGGCTTTCTACTTGGTTATGGTACTAACGAACATGGCTACCGTGTATTCAATAATGCCACCGGCACTATTGAGTTAACGGTAGACGTGACTTTTGATGAATCCGACGGCTCTCAAAAGGAGCAAGTCAATGATGAGCTTGTAGGTAATGACGTGCCTCCATCCGAAGCTATCAAGAGGCTTGCAATCGGTGATGTGAGGCCCGTTGAAATTCAAGATGATGAAGATGATCCATCACACACTCCACAAGATTCTCATATCCATCATGTGCATCCAAATGTGCATGATGAAGCTTCTGCAACTCCGAATGGAGGTAGTGTGGGTGATGATCAAGTGATACACCAATTTGATGATCAAACACAAGCTCAACATGAAGTCCGACAAGAAGATGGGGATATCAACACATATGATGAAGATGATGAAGATGGACCCATCCAAAGAAGATCACTTGTGCCACATCCAAGAGTTCATCATACAGTTCAACGGGATCATCCCGTTGACAACATATTGGGGAGCATACGGCGTGGGGTAACGACACGCTCTCGCTTAGCAAGTTTTTGTGAACATTACTTGTTTGTCTCCTCTTTGGAACCTCTTAGGGTGGAAGAAGCACTTGATGATCCGGACTGGGTGATGGCTATGCAAGAAGAGCTGAACAACTTCACCAGGAATGAAGTCTGGTCCTTGGTGGAAAGGCCCAAGAAAAATGTGATAGGAACCAAATGGGTCTTCCGCAACAAGCAAGACGAGCATGGCGTGGTGACAAGGAACAAAGCACGGTTGGTGGCTCAAGGTTTCACTCAAATCGAAGGTTTGGATTTTGCGGAAACCTATGCACCCGTAGCTAGGCTTGAGTCAATTCGTATATTACTTGCCTTTGCTACTCACCATGATTTCAAGCTATACCAAATGGATGTGAAAAGTGCATTCCTCAACGGCCCCCTCTCTGAATTGGTTTATGTGGAGCAACCACCGGGTTTTGAGGACCCAAAGTTTCCCAACCACGTCTACAAGCTCGACAAGGCACTCTATGGGCTCAAACAAGCCCCTAGAGCTTGGTATGATTGCCTTAAGGACTTCCTACTCAAAAAGGGTTTTGAGATAGGAAGGGCCGATGCTACTTTATTTACTCGCAAAGTCGAAAATGATATATTTGTGTGCCAAATATATGTCGATGACATAATATTTGGTAGTACTAATGTGGCTTTTTGTGAGGAATTTAGTAGGATCATGACTAAAAGGTTCGAGATGTCCATGATGGGTGAGTTGAAGTATTTCCTTGGATTCCAAATCAAGCAACTCAAGGATGGCACGTTCATCAGTCAAAACAAGTATACAAGAGACATGCTAAAGAAGTTTGAGATGGACAAGGCCAAACCCATCAAGACTCCCATGCCTACCAATGGACATCTTGATCTAAATGAGGATGGTAAGTCAGTGGACCAAAAGGTATATCGCTCTATGATCGGTTCATTACTTTACCTTTGTGAATCTAGGCCCGATATTATGCTTAGTGTGTGCATGTGTGCAAGGTTTCAAGCTAATCCGAAAGAATGTCATATTATGGCCGTTAAGAGAATCTTTCGATACTTAGTGCACACTCTGAATCTTGGTTTGTGGTATCCCAAGGGCTCCACTTTCGATCTACTTGGCTATTCCGATTCGGACTATGCCGGTTGCAAGGTAGACCGAAAGAGCACTACCGGAACTTGCCAATTTATTGGGAGGTCTTTGGTGTCATGGAGTTCTAAGAAACAAAATAGTGTTGCCCTATCCACCGCCGAAGCCGAGTATGTGGCGGCCGACGCATGCTGTGCTCAACTACTTTGGATCAAGCAAACACTAAAAGACTTCGGATGTGAGGAAAACAAAATTCCACTTTTGTGTGACAATGAGAGTGCTATCAAGCTAGCCAACAATCCCGTAAACCATTCTCGCACAAAACACATAGACATCCGACACCATTTTTTGAGAGACCATGAAGCCAAAGGAGATATCGCAATACGCCATGTGAGCACCGAAAAGCAACTAGCCGATATCTTCACAAAGCCTGTAGATGAGTCAAGATTTTGTGCTTTGAGAAGTGAACTAAATATCATTGATTCTCGTAACGTGGCTTGATGTCTTGCACATATTTGTTTTCACCTAGAGACCTAGATAAATGCTTTGACAAAATATTGTGTGATTTCAAAATCTATTTTGCATGCTTCACTTGTGTCCATAGTTATGTACTGCTTGTATGAAATCTGGACATATTTGAAGTATGTGTAGTATACCACTCAAGGTTCTCTTGGAATAGCTTTCTGTCCACTCTGTTTTTGCACAGTCGGTGGTACCGCCATAGGGTCGGTAGTACCGACGTCGGTGGTACCGACCCCTATGGTCGGTAGTACCGACCGTGTGGTCCCGAGTATAAAAAGGTCGCGGTGAATCCTCTTTCAACCCTACCCAGTCAACCTCTTTTGACCGCAGCCGCCGCCTCCTTGCGCCGCCGCCGCCCGTGCATGTGCCTGTGAAGCCGCCGTTTCCTCTTCCTCCTCGATCTCCCTCCTCCTCCACCCAAATCCAAATCCTTCCGGTGGAAAGGTGCCTTGGAGCGTGGAGATCGTCTTGGTGGTGTTCTTGAAGCCCGGAAGTTCCTCTTCCATTGGATTTCGGCCTCTTCTTCTCGAGAAACAAGGTACTAGGGTGTTCTTGCCCGATCTCTAAATGTACCTTGTTCTAGGTCGGTTCCTTTGGTAGGATTGCTCTATCTAGTGTGTAGATGCTTCTAGGATGTATGGTTTGCAAGTTCATGGACGATTTATGTGATTGGATTGAGAAGAACCGCACGCTGCTGTGTGGTCGGTAGTACCGCCATAGTGTCGGTAGTACCGACCGCGTGCAGCGAGGGGTTTTCCTTCCCGATTTCGATCGTCATTTTTGCTACATCCTTTGAAGTTATCTTTCTATCCCTTTGTCTCACTTCGATCTATGCTATCTTTTTCTAGATGTCGCATAGCCGGAGGCCCTCTCATGCTCGTGTGGCTAGGAGTGATGATGATGAGGAAGAATATGTTGGGTTGGAGCAAGGTGGTGTGGTGGCTGGTGAACCGCAGAGGCGCAATCCCGGACGCCGTGCTCGGTCCACCGGCGGGAGTATGGAGGAACTCCCTCGTCAGGTCCGTGGACGCTCGTCCGGGGGCCACGGGGGACGTCGCAGCGTGGATAGTGCCAGGGGAAGTGGAAGCGGCCATGCCCGTGGCAGTGGGCATGCTGCTCCTCCGCCTCCTCCACCCCCTGTCACTGGTCCGCCCGGGCGCCTGCACAGCGTCATTGTGGGTGGTGTGGCTCAGGCGGCTAATGCTGAGCGTGAGGGTCGCTCCATCGATCCTCATGTTGGACCGCCGTCTCCTCCGACTTCAGGGTTGATGCTTATCAACCGTGTGTTTCATTTGCACCCTAAAGCTGGAGCCGTCATGACTGCCCCCGTTCATCTTGCTAACACCATGGACTATTCTGACAGAAAGAAGGGGAATCTGTTGAGAAGGCAGCGCGAGGAGAACCCATACCTCTTCATCAGAGACGATTCAGTGGATCGGAGGTTTTGGTCGAGGTTCCAGCAGGATTACTATGTGTCAGTCCTCTGGAAGGGTTTATGTGCCAAAGGACATCCTCCCCTCTTTGAGCATAAGCGGCTGTCAATCCGCTCCTTGTCAGACAAGGACTCAGAGGAGATTCAGGCTTTAGTGCAGAGGCTAGGGGAGTGGAGGATCTTGGGGTTGATCTCTGGTGAGCGCAGCTACAACCAGGAGATTATCTGTCAGTTTTGGGCGACCCTTTTTATTGATCAGGAGGCGCAGGTGCTGCACTGGATGACTTCAGGGGTCCACTACCGGTGCAATTTCGTCACCTTCGCCCGGTTGTTGGGATTCGACCATGTAGACAGAGATGCTCCGCGCTTGTCAGAGATGTATGGTGGGGGCATGTACTCAGCTCACCTGCAGGATTCAGGAGTCTACATGGATGGTGCAGTGGCAAACTTCAAGGTCCCTGGCCTGAAACCTGCCTATTATGTCCTTAACAATTTGATGCACCTGACTCTGGATCCTAAGTTTGGAGACCAAGATAACTTGAGAGATGATGCTGCCAAGGTCCTTGTCCAGTTTGCTCAGCCAGATGGACGCTTTAGCATATCTCATTTTCTCTGGCAAAAGATATCAGATGTGTACAATGACCCTCACAAGCTCCTGCCTTATGCTCCATATCTTATGCACATCATTGAGCATGTTGTGGGAGCTACCTTTGAAAACGACCGGACGGTGAAGGACTACAGTGTTCGGAAGTTTACTTCTATCGTCAAGGACAAGGGCGTTGTAGGCGACGAGGTACCACCAGCAGCAGCAGCAGCGCCTGGCGAGGCTCAGCCGGGTCGTGGAGATGTTCCTCCTGCCACCGCTCCTCCTCCGCGTCGTGAGAGGCGTAGGAGTGGTGGTCTTCGCTCCGCCCTCGACAAGATCTTCGAGTGGATGTGCTACAGGGCCGATCGCGACGAGCGGCATCAGCAGGAGGTGCGTCAGCACCTTGGTCTTCCTCCGCGTTATTCGCCCGACCCCATCCAGATCCTTTTGCCGAGTATGATGCTCAGCACCACGATGATGATGATGATGATGACGGTGGTCACCAACAGCAGCAGCAGCAGCCCCAGCAGCCCCGTGGTGGTGAGGCTGGCTTTTACAGCTCCATGTTGTTCGAGCCTCCTCAGTTCTATCCTCAGCCTCCACCACAGTACCAGGCTCCTCCTTTCTACCCTGACTACGATGCGGGTACGTCCTTTGCTGGCGGATCCACATCATATCACGGTGGTGGTGGTGGCTCGTACATGGGCATTGCTGGCCCCGACGCCGATCCAGCTGGGAGTGGTGGTTTTCGCGACTCTACTCCTTCGCCGGATTCTTCTGCTCCGTCGTCCTTCCCAGGTGGTGATGTTGGTGAGAGTGCTTACTCCTCTCTCTTCGGTGGTCCTTTTCATGGTGGATCTTCCAGCGGCTACTACTAGTTCTTTGCTTATCTTGGCCTACCCGTTTCGGTACTTGATGCCAAAGGGGGAGTGTTAGGCTTTATCTTGATGTAATAGCTAGCTGTGAGAGAGGGTTAAACTTTGAGAACTAAGTGTGGTATGCTACTTTTATTTGTGATGTGATGATGAGGATGTAAAACTTTTTATGCTTATTGTTATATTCATGTGTGGTTCATCCTCTTTCTGTATGATCCTGTCATGGTGATTGTTGTTTTTACTTTATTTCATTGTTTCGTGGATCACCATGTCATATTGCTTATGCATCACAAATTGTTATATATGATGTTGTCACACACACTTAGGCACCCTACGGATTGCAAAATTTAGGGGGAGCTCTTGTTCTTGTGTATGCAACCTTGTTTTTTAATCAAGGTTTGAAATTCATATCCAAAGCATACACTAAGGGGGAGCTTGAACTAAATTTTGGAATTCAAAAGCTTCAATTCTTTCTATCCTTATTGTAAGCCTAAGTTGGTTGTCATCAATTACCAAAAAGGGGGACTTTGTAAGTGCATTCGCCCCCAATGTGGGTTTTGGTTAATTAATGACAATCAAATTAGGGACTAACCGGTTTATAAAAGCATATATGCAGGTGTTAGTCCCAAGAAAGATTTGAAACATTGAAATCTCATGAACAAAGCACGTTGGATACATTTGGACATAAAGATGCCTAGCTCAAGTAGTAGTTTAAAATTTCAATTTTTAAACTTGAGTGATAGGCAAGCCGGACTATCAAGAGGGTCACAAATTATGTTCGCTAGATGCAGAGAAAAGTGCTCAAATAGACTAACTATAGTTCACTTGAGAGACACCGCACAATCACGAACACATAGAGGTTAAATTTGTGTGGTCGGTGGTACCGACCATGGGTGGTCGGTGGTACCGACCACAGCTTCTCCAGGCAGTACTCAAAACAACCTCTCTGTTGGCTCGAAAAATGACCTGGCGGTTGTACCGCCATTATGTCGGTACTACCGCCCGCGGTAGTACCGACCAAGGTCGGTGGTAGGCTTGGTTTCTCAGACTTCTCTGGACGCGCTCAAATTGACCTGGTGGTGGTACCGCCATCATGTCGGTGGTACCGCCCTCGGTAGTACCGCCCTCGCTCGGTGGTAAGTCAAGTTTTACATAGGTCTCTGGATGGATCGATTTTGGCCTGGCGGTGGTACCGCCATTATGTCGGTACTACCGCCCTCGGTGGTACCGAGCCCTGGCCGGTAGTAACCAAGTTTGCTGAGCTCTCTGGACTGACGCGCTTTTGACTTGGCGGTGGTACCGCCATTATGTCGGTACTACCGACCCTCGGTGGTACCGACCCTGGTCGGTAGTTTCCGAGGGACCAAGTCCCTAACCGCGGAGCTCTCTGTTCGCGGCTAATTTGGCCTGGTGGTGGTACCGCCATAAGGCCGGTACTACCGCCCGCGGTGGTACCGACCTGAGATCGGTAGTTGACTTTTTGGTCAGATCTGGATCTATGCGACCGTTGTGAACTGGTCGCTAGTACCGACCATGGGTGGTCGGTACCACCGACCAGCCTCGGGACTGAGGGAGTATAAATGCCTCCCCTCTTCACTTTTCACGGCCACCCACTCATTCCACTCACTTATTGCTGACCTAACTTGAGACAAACTCTCTCCAAGCATTGACTCCTCCCCTCTCTCTCCCCCTTTGCTCCGAGATCCATTCTCTTGCAAGATTTGAGCTAGGGAAGTGAGATTAGAGAGTGGGAAGCTTCGATCTACGACTTGAGCACTTGGTTTCCATCTAGCCGGCTTGATTTGTGTCTTTTACTCTTGAGCTCTTTGAGCTCTAGCCAGTTAGGTGTTCTTCGTGGTAGCCCGTATTGATTCACTTGTGAGGGCTCCCCGAAGTGTTTGTATTACCCCTGAGATTTCTAGTGGAGAAACTCTTGTAGCCTTTGTGGTTGCTTGAGTGAGGCGAGGAGGTGAAATAGACTCCGACCTTTGTGGTCACCTCAACAACGAGGATGTAGGCACTCCTTAGTGGATTGGCCGAACCTCGGGATAAATCGCGTGTCCCGTGTGCTTGTTGTTGTCTCTACTTTCTATATTACACTTGTTGTTGTGTTCTTCGTGTTCTTCCTATCCCTATCTTCTTCTTAGGTTGGGAAGGCTAGATCTACATCAAGGGAAGCAACCAAGGCTCGGTAAGAGTAGATTTGCTATCTATCATACTTAGGGAAGTGAGGTAGATTCTTGTATTACATTCACAGCTTACATACATTGGATTTGTAGTTCCTTTTAGGATCCCGGTTGTGCCGTTTGTTTGTGTCGGTAGTACCGATGTTTTACACCCAGTAGTACCTACCCAAACAAACCGGCCTCTCCGGTTGTTATCTAACTACATCTTCTAGTTTGTGAAGTTTCAGATTGTTGAAAATCACCTATTCACCCCCCTCTAGGCTGATTTGATCCTTTCAAAGCTGAATACCAAATCCCGAATTCAGGTGTGAAACGAAGGTACCTCATAATGCGCTTCAACGCCTGACGGTGAGAAGTGTGCGGCGACGCCTGAAAGCGCGCGCACAGACACACCGCGAACTGGATGTCCGGGCGTGTCGCCATCAAGTAGAGCAGCGACCCGATCATGCTTCGATACTCCTTCTGGTCCACAACTTCTCCATCCTTGTCCGCATCCAGGGCCGTCGTGGTCGACATGGGTGTTGGAAGAGGCTTGGCCTCACCCATATCGAACCTCTTCAGCAAGTCTTTGGTTTACTTGCCCTAGTGCACAAACGTCCCTTCTCGGGATTGCTTAATTTGCAATCCGAGGAAAAACGTCAACTCGCCCATCATGCTCATCTCAAACTCCCTGCTCATAGTATCTGCAAACTTGGCAACCACGGCGTGAGAAGAACCACCAAAAATGATATCATCCACGTAAATCTGGACCAAGAGAGTGTCTTTGCCTTGCTTGAGGAGAAAGAGCGTTTTATCCACACATCCCATTTTAAAACCCTTAGCAAGCAAAAAGGTTTTCAACCTATCATACCAGGCTCTAGGGGCTTGTTTCAAACCATATAAAGCTTTGTGGAGTTTAAAAACATGGTTTGGAAACTTGGGATTTTCGAAACCGGGGGGTTATTTCACATACACCTCTTCTTCTATGTAGCCGTTTAAGAAGGCACTCTTGACATCCATCTGAAAAAGTTTGAAACCTTTGGATGCAGCAAAAGCCAAGAGTATCCTAATAGCCTCCAAATGAGCTACAGGAGCAAAAGTCTCCTCATAGTCTATCCCCTCCTTCTGACTATAACTCTTGGCCACAAGTCTCGCTTTGTTCCTTACAATGTGGCTATCCTCTCCTTGTTTGTTTTTGAAAACCCATTTTGTCCCAATAGGATTACAGTCTGGAGGAGGTGGAACTAAAACCCAAACCCGATTCCTCTCAAAATTTTCTAACTCCTCATGCATGGCATTGACCCAATCCGGATCCGTCAAAGCGTGTCCAACATCTCGGGGTTCAAAATCAGCAACAAATGCAGAATGAGCAAAGTGAGAGATTTGTTGTGACCTGGACCGAGTGACACGTTCGTCCATGCTGTCGATCATCTGTTGAGGCGGGTGTTGGCGCTGGATGTGTCGTGGCGCTTCCTGAGCAGACGTGATCTCCCCCTCAACAGCAGCGGGTGCCTCCCCGGGTACAAAAGGTACCTCTCGGGGTGGCGGATCCCACGGCCGCCCATGAGAAGAAGTGTCGGGGCCGGAAGTCATAGTATAAGCCCTCTTTGCGGCAACAGCAGGTGGAGGCGATGCTGGGTCACCCATGCCTTCACATCCTCGTCCTCATCATCAAAAAGAGGCTCACCACCTCATGATCACCTGCACGCTCAAAACGAGAAGAAGGACAACCATGGTCTCGTCGAAGGTGACATCAGATGTCTCCATTACTTGGTTAGTATCAAGGTTAAGTACACGATAAGCTCGAGTGTGGAGTGCCATAACCAAAAATACACGTCAGAAGAACGAGACTCAAATTTGTCCAGGTTGCCTTTCTTAATATAAAACAGTGGCAACCAAAACTCGAAAGTAACTCACTTTGGGTTGTCTTCCAAAACGCAACTCATAAGAAGTCTTTTTCAGGAAAGCTCGAAGAAAAATGCGATTGGAAATATAGCATGCATGTTCATAGCTTCGGCCCAATATCGCCTAGGAGTCCTATGCTCTCGAGCATCGTCCTAGCCATCTCTACAAGGGTCCGATTTTCCTCTCTACAACACCATTCTGTGCGGTGTGTAGGGGGAAGAAAACTGATGCTCAAACCCAAAGAGTTACAAACTTTTCAAAATCCAAATTCTTGAATTCGGAACCATTATCACTACGGATAGCTCACATCGAGTTCATAGGGAACTCGTTCTGAGACGCAAAACAGATTGCGAGCAAAAGAGAAAGTCTCAGTCTTCTCAATCAAAAAGAAGACCCACGAATACCTCGAACAATCGTCGACAACAACAAGCACGTACCACTTCCCCCCAACTGAGCTCACCCAGCCGGACCAACAAGGTCCAAGTGTAAAAGCTCTCCAGGGTGCTGTGTCATGACCTGAGTCACTGGATGGTGGGGAGCGGCAACCATCTTCCCATGTCTACAAGAATGGCAAACAAGGTTCTTCTTCATCGACAACTTGGGCAATCCTCAGATTAGGCCAAGTGAGCTAAGCCTTGCAAGCAAGTCGAAGCTCAGGTGACCTAGTCTCCTATGCCACTTCCAAAGATCAGAGGAGGAAGGACCATCCACAAGACATTGGGAAACTCCAAACGACTCCGAGAAATCCGCACGAAAGACTTTCCCAAAGGGCGAAATCACACAAACAAGATTGCCCTGAGGATCCAAAATACGACTGAGATTCGGCTTAAAACGAATCTCATAGTCATTATCAAAGAGTTGTGAAACAGACAGAAGGTTAAAATGCAAGTTAGAAATAAGAGCAACATCGCGCAACACAAAATGCTCATTAACTCGCACCGACCCACGAGACAACACTCTACCTTTGCTATTGTCGCCGAAGGTGATAAATTCCTTTCTGGCGATTGGACTAAGACTGGAGAACCACTTGGCATTTCCGGTCATGTGCCTCGAGCAACCGGAATCCACCAACCAACCGTTCTCGAATCGGTTTACCTACATCAATAAAAAGACATAGGGTGAGCATACGGTCCAACACTGGGGGTAGTGAAGTAAGGAGAATACCAGTGTTGGGTCGGCTGCTCAAAAGAACGGTCAGTGTGAAAACCATTCCTAGCATGCCTATGGGGAAAGCGATCACCACGCACAGGAAAACGTGGTCCGCTAAGGGAAGAGCGTCCATCGCGATACTCAAAAACGGTGGAGGGAAACGCTCAACAAAGCCTCCGCCATGGGGTCCGTATCCTGCAAAGTCAGGACCCCGTCGGGCAACACCTCCCTGACCCCTAGGACCTTGAGGCACTGCACCTCTAGGCCTAGTAGCTCTCCTCTGAACATTCGGCACATGTACATCATGGAAAGGATGGTACATGTCGGCATTGTTCATCTCCCTTGCACGGCGCTCCTCTCTCTTGCGCCGAAAGCAGAACTCACTCAAGTGTCCATCTCTCCCACAGTGCTCACAATGGTACCTCACCGCTCTCATAGGGGGTTGTTGGTACTCACGGTAGTGGGGTGTGGATCACTTTGCCCTTCTGTGGCATAAGCTCCTCCTGGATAGGTGGCATTGTATCCAGCTTGTTTTTCAGGTGGTTGGGTTTGGGATGCCACACTTGGTTCTTGGTGGAGCTCTCGGAGGTTCCTCAAACACTCTGTCCTTGGGTTGTAGCTTGAGAGGCTCTTGGGTGGAAGCTTGGTAAGCTTGGGAGTAGTGGTGGAGTTGGGCTTCACACATGGGTTAAGACCACTCGACTCCCAATCTTCCCAAAAAACGAAACGTCAACACCTGGAGCAAAACCTACACCTGGACCCCCAACAGCTCGTTTGAATTAGGAGATCATCATCCCGAGCTGTGGCACCCACTAACACCCATGACAAGATGGTCTGAAGGTATGTGTTTTCCTCCTCGGTTTGCATTTTGTTATGCTTCACATTCGCATCTCCATCTCCAAACCCTCACAAAGAAACACACCTAGCCACACATGTGCTACCTGAGTTGGCCTCTTCAAGAGACACAATCTTGGCATTCTTCTCTGCCAACTCAGATTGCAAGCCCGCACAGGACTTGCACGCACCCAAACAGCGAGGGTCTAGCCTTCAGCTCATCCACCTCTCCTACCAAAGCAGCATCATACTTACCTCTCAAAGTGAGAAGGTCAGTCATGTGCTTGGTGCCCATCTCGCACTCACCCTCCTCAGAAACGACCACGGTGGATCTAGCAAACTCAAGCTCCTTCACCGTGTCCTCCCACTTCTGCCTAAACTCCTTGCGCTCTCTAGCAGCACGCCTAAGCAGCTTATCCTGACTAAGCAAGGCGGCAGTAAGCTTCTCGACCTCAGCAGAAAGCTCGTCGTGGGTTAGAGATACCTGGGAGGTGTCGTCGTCGTCGTTCCGAGGGGTGCCCTCCAGCTTGCCGTCGACCTCATCACCAAGGGCCATGGTGCAGAAGCCCTCGTCGTCGGCGAGAGAAGCAGAGCCATTCACTTGTCCTCGATCCTCTTCTTCTTCTCGGACTCGTCGTCGCTTGAGCAAGCGGAGTCGTCATCCAAGCCGTCGACGTCGCTGAGCATGGCGAAGAACGCACGCTGCTCAGCCTGGGCCTTCTCCAAGTACTTCTTCTTGATTTACTCCTTGTCAAAGCCGCCCCTCCGCTTGTGCCTCACGGGGACGTACTTCTCCTTGCACTTGCCGGAGTCGTACTTGTGCCCATGATCGCCCTTCCCAGATTGCTTGTTCTTCTTGGGACAGTTGGCAATGAAGTGGTCGGGGTCGCCGCACTCAAAGCATCCTGAGCGTCCTCCTCCGCGGCGACGGTTCATGCGGTTGTTGTGGAACCGCGAGAACCGGTTTGCAAGCAAAGCCAACTCCTCATCTCCCAAAGACTCCAACTGCTCCTCTGTGACAGAAAGAAGATAAGAGAGTGCAAATCCTCTAGAGGGGTTATCAGAAGAGCCAGAAACCAAAGCCATAGTCGGGCCAGAAGGATTCTCATAAGAAGCCCTCAACATGGCATCAATCTCACTAGACTTGAGCTTACTAAAGAGCTCGTCGCAAGTGAGGGTCTCATAGTTAGACGATTCAATGATCGCCTGGACCTTTGAGTCCCACACCGACCGATCGAGAGTATGCAAAAGCTCAAAGCCCTCTCATGATCGTCGAAAGGCAACAACTCCTTGTTCGCTCTCATCTTGTTGACAATGACCTGAAAGCGAGCGAATAAACTCTCTATGCTCTCCCAGCATGTGTCGAAAGTTCTCATACTCCCACTTGTGCGACTCGTAGAGATGGGATTTGACTTGAGTGGTTCCCTCATGGAAGCGCATGAGGGTCGCCCAAATCTCACGAGTCGTGGGGAGGTGAGAAACGCGATCAAACTCGGACATGCTCAAACAGGAGAAAAGAGTGTTACACGCTCGGCTATTGGCATCGTGCTCATCCATCTGAAGCTGAGTAACACGAGCAGCCAAGACAACGTAATTGTCCTTGTTGCAAATCTCCCAAACAGAAGAGCCCATGCTCTGGAGATAGGCCAACATGTGTATCTTCCAATACGCATAGTTCGTCCCATCGAAAAACGGCGGTTTGCCCACACCGCGATCCATGTCGCCTTCCGTGGATCTGGAACCGGCTAAGGTAGAAGATCCTTAACCTGATCTGATACCAATTGAAGGACCGAGAATACAATAGCAAGGCGACCAGAGGGGGGGTGAATGGGAGCCACAAAAATTTCTCTCGAAACTTTGGCCTACTGTCCCAAAATCAACCCCCGAAAGCTACGACCTAAAACGTGATGCCCACGACCCTTGGAAGAGGGTGGATGATCCCTAGGATCACAGCGAGGCACCACAAAGCGATAGCGAACCAAACACCAAAAGCACCGACACAAGTTTGCCCCTTGAAAACCGAGTCCCGAACGTAGATTGGAGGCTACGTCGAGAAATCCCCAAATACCGATGCTAACAAGTAGCAAAGATACTTAGAGATGCTTCTTGGCTAACTATAGGGCCAAACGAGAAGTCCGGAAACCAAGCGAAGAAGCCGGGAGAGCCAACACACTAAACCGCAACAAACAGCAGGATCCCGGACTGTCCGCCGGTACGGTCCCGGACTATCCGGCCCTACTGCAGACTGTCCGCGAGCAGGTGGCGGACTGTCCGCCGGCTGAAAGTGCAAAACAGCACAGCTACTGAAGTCCCCTGGTCGACTCGCGGACTGTCCGTGATCGACTACGGCGGACTGTCCGCCGGTCTAACAGCAGCAAAGCGTCCGAGCCACGCAGCCACTGACCAGGCTGAAGCCCGACGCGCGGACTGTTCGCGCCCTCAGTGGCGGACTGTCCGCGGATGAACAGAGAGGGCGATTTCAGTCGCCCCTCTCATGAATCCTCTCAAATCCGAAACAAAACTCAATCCCACGTTCCCAAACTTGGAGAAGATGATCACGAGGTAGTTAGGAGACTATCCCCAAGAAATCATCCGCTCAAATCAACTCAAACAACGGGAAATCGAAAGGGGAGGAGTATGAACGAAAAGCGCCATGAAACGAAATCAACCCGATCTACTTGTTCATGAGGAGTTAGATGAATTCCTTCGGTGGAAATGATCTCCTCACTATAAGAACAAGTTGATTCAAATGGATTTCGCAAAGACGCAGTAGAGAGGGAGATCGAGTGACGGGAAAATCGCGGAGAAACGAAGAACGCGAAGAACACGAACAAAACGCGAATCAAGTCATCGATCTGCAACCGTGTGGCTACCACACGCTACAACAGTGAGATTACGGTCTCACTTCCTCAAATCTTCAGTAAACAGAGGTATGGTTCTCTGCGGATCTCAGTAGCTACAGCAGGGATTGGGAGAGCAGGAAACCCTAGAAGCAAAGAGCAAATGACTGAGATAGATGGGGAGGTGGGTGTCTCCCCCTACTTATCCTAATTCTAATCCCACTCTACCCCTAACTACTTACAGAGCGAACCAGCTAAACCCTAGGGTTATTCTGGACCAACTCGAAGATAGCTGAGATCCGACGGCCATGCCTGCATAACTGGTAGCGTTGCCTCGACGCAACCTCACCGATTGCCGCCACGTGCCGCCACCGCTCTGCTTGTCCTTTTCCCGGACGTCGCACCGCCGTTTTTGTGGCCGAAACCGGGAAACCAGGCCTTCAAGTCCATCCCCCGGTTTTGAGGCCCAAACGGGGAAACCAGCCGCCCATCGCCTGAGTTTTGTGGCGCAAACTCAGAAACCCGCCAGCGCCCAGGTTTTGAGGCCCAAACCTAGAAACCGTCCTCAGCCCGAGTTTTGTGGCCCAAACTCGGCAAACCCGTAGCACCCCCAGGTTTTTTGGCCCAAACCTGGAAACCGTCCACCCGATGGTTTTTCTCTGGCTCTACCACCAAACCGAAGTTGTAGAGGGGATGCACCGCCCGTGCACCCCGTCCACCGACATGTGTCCCCAGGTCCTCGACCCGAGCAACAGCATGTCCCGCAAGTCTTCGCTCGTCGCTGTCCCAGGCTGTCAGCCACCACAGCTGATCCTCAGGCCACCGGTCCCTCAGTCCAAGCCTCACGTCCGCCCTTCACCGCTCCCGGTCCGTCGGCACGACACGTCTCTACTTGACCTTCACCTTGCCCTCGATCACTGTCTCCGTGCTCGACACCTGCACAACACAAGCAAAAGAACATGCGATCAACCCCGTTGACAATTACTCATCACTCGAGACTCGGCATACACCCATGTATCCGTAGATAATGTCGCGGCCCTTGAGGGCATGGTCTAACTGATCCATACGCAAGGATCGTCAACCGTGTGTAGTAAGAATTATCTAACTTAGTGTTGATGTCGGAGGTGATCAGAATCACACACCAGTAGAGCTAGAACGCCCATTGCAGATCAACCTGAGACAGCAGGGACCCTGGCTAAGCCGACGAGAACCGATCTAAAGACCGGTTTAAGCCGATTTAGGGTTTTAGACCCCTGTGTTGATAACTCTAGAACTCCTCCCGGGAAGACCCATCGGGGAGAAGCACGTAGAGGTTGCCCTAGGACCAGCAAGGTCGTCTAGAACGCCGTCGAGCCTCGCCGGGAGACACGCCGGACAGCAAAATAGAGAGAGGAAAAAGGTAAAAGGGATACTAGATTGATTTTGATCGATTAGGGTTGGATGCCTCAATCGGCCATGATCCTCTCATATATACAGAGGGGGCTGGTCTTATCCCAATAGGAAACATCTCCAGATACGATCTTCAAGTTTCCTATTCGAACTCCATCAAAATATGGAATCCAAGAGTGCAATCCAGACTAGACAAGGTAAACCCGATCTCGCTGATTTCTGAATCGACTAAACCGGCTAAATGAGCTTTATAAATATCAGCCCAAACCGATTATACCAATCAACAGATTATCCTTACAAAGAAGGATCTTTGAATCGGCATCTGATTCGGTGCTCATCATCATCTTAAGACTTCCGACCAGCATTACCTGGTCGGAAATAGTACAACTGGTCGGAATACCTCAAATGATCAGCTTCATCTTACTTAAAACATTTGACCCTCAATTTAAAGATCAATTCAACCTTAAAATTTTGAGCCGAATACGGCTTCTAATCTCAATATTTACCTATGACACTTTTGAGTGTCAACACTTAGTCTGTTTGGATGCATATTAGATGCATTTCAATGTTTTTCAATATTATTCTTTTATCCTCTCGAAGAAAACATATTCAATCATAATTTTGCTTCATTGAATATTTGGTAGAAGGTTTATGTCTCAAAGATGAGCAACAGTTTACCGCGGTTTACCGGCTGTGATGCCTATTGACAATACCAAAACTTAATTGATGCTTATCTTTTCATGTGATTCGTGCTTTTATTCATGTTGGTACTAGATATCGGACTTACTGAAACTTAAACATCCATGTTTTTGCTCTAGGAGGAGTCTCCTCTAAGGTACAAAGCAAGCTTTCTTCGAGTAGGTAGTAATGTCCAGGCCTTTGTTCATCCTTGTCCTCACCCCTAATTGTAGCGTGTTTTCGTTTTACTTTGTACAGCAAAACTGGTGTCGATGATGTTTCACGACACAAAACTTGGATGATGATACTATCAGGAACACCCAAGAGTAGTGTTGATTTAATTAGCAGCTCACTAATTATTATATGTCATCCATATGTATCCAGTGGCCTGTGGCCAATTAAATGGTTGCCTTGTCTATGCAACCCCTAATAAACCAAACATAATCTTGATAGAGTAATCCAGTAATTCGTGGTTCGGGCCACCACTACAAGATCAAAGCAGCTTTGATCATATTTCAATATTATCTTGTGAAAAAATAATAAGGAAGAAAGTTTCACATAGAGCAGCACTATATTTTTTCCTTACAAAAATATACCTGCAAGTGTTTTTCTCACAAAAGCATTAAACATTTTAAAGGAAACGTTTGATTCTATAAGAACTTTATAATGGATTAGTCCACTTTCAAATCATAGTCTATAACTCCGATCATCTCATTTATTTTCATTGTTTCAGCGTCTTTTAAACAACTATATATAGGGATAGATTCAGCTATAGAGATTAAAAGTTAAAACCCTCTTCAAGCAGCTATCCAGGGACTTCAGTTATAGCATGAGAATGAAAAGTTATAACCCTGCCTGTGATAGTACCTATGCAGAGAACAACCTATGAACATTGTGCTAGAACTTCTATCCTGACTTGTGAGCTATAAAAGACTCAAACCAGTGCCATAACATAAGTTTTCAGTAAAATACTTATGATGAGTAGCACAAACCTGACTTGCTTTACGACCTAAGTCCATAAGAAATCTATCCTGCCTGTGACTGTACTTTACCTTAGCTATCGAGTCTGCGACCGTACTCTACCCTGCTTGAAAAGATAGTTCAAAAAGGTCAAGGAATCAATTAATTTTGTTATACTAAAATGAACTTTACAATACTATAAATACATACCTTGATGATTGCAAATCATTAATGAGAATATTATAGCCATGCACAAAATTCAATTTTTAATATTGACATTCTGAACCGTATTGTCACTTTTTTTAACAATACAACATAGTTCATGTTTAAATTATCAGGACATTATTTGCGCCCATTGCAGCGCGTGAAAAAGGTCTATACATTAGAGTTGGTGAGCCCGTGACGCCGCACTCTCCGTGACTACGTTAATTTCATAAACTTTGCAAATTGGATTAAATATCACTTTATTAATGTCGATATTTAATTTTTCAGTATTGTTATTTTATCATGTCATTCGTTTGTTTTTAGTATAAGAAGTTAGTTATTCGGTAGCACCGCTGGGCATGCTACCTAACGAAAAAATCTAAAAAATTAGTGAATTTTTTTAATCATGGGAGGGGCTCACCGGCTAGCCACAACCCCACTTATCTATTCCCATAATATTTAAATTATCTAAGTAATAACTAGCTAAAAGTTAACAACAACTGAAGCCCAATAAGAGTCGATTTGTCCACCTTACCAGATGGCCAGCCCACCCAACAGCTGAAGCCCATTCCAAAGCGGTCTCCTCTCCATTCCTGAAAAAGCCCCCTAGTTCTCAGTTCTCACCCTCTCCGTCGTCCTCTCCCTATGGCCTCCCATTCTGAGCACCCGCCGTCACCGGCGGAACCGCTCGCCCCCACCACCATACGCGACCTCTCCGACGACCTCCTGCGCGAGATCCTCCTCCGCCTCCCGTCCCTCCCTTCGCTCGTCCGCCCCGCCTTCACCTGCCGTGCCTTCCTGGCCGCCGTCCGCTCCTCCCCCGCCTTCCGCTGCCGCTTCCGCGCGCTGCACCCGCCCCCTCTGCTCGGCTTCTTCTTCGACCCCGACGGCAACGAGAATCCCACCTTCACGCCCATTCGTCGCGGCTCCGACCGGGACCACGCGGCCGCCGTCCGCGGTCTCGACGCCTTTCTCACCCGCGTCCCGCATCAGGACGACGTCTTCCCCGGATGGCAGATAATGCAGTGCCGCGTCGGCTGCCTTCTCCTCCTCAACTGGATAACCAAGGAGCTCGCCGCCTACGACCCCCTCACCGGGGCCTTGGATCTCGTCCCCAAGCTGCCCGACGAGATCTCCAAAGGACACCGTGGCAAGTACATCTCCGGTGATTTCTTCCTGATCGTCCCTGACGACGAGGCTCCCGACAGGCGTTCGTTCCGCGTGGTCGCCTCCTGCCACGACAAGTCTCGGGTGCGCGTCGCCGTCTTCTCGTCGGCCACCAGGAAGTGGCAGATTCTCCCCTGGTCGGAGCCTGTGCCGACACAGCCGTCGAGCGGCAAGTACTGGCTTCTCTCGGGGAATCAGGTGAGTAGGTTCCTGTGCTGGTCGCACCATAAGAATGCCTACCAGGTGTTGCTGAACACTGCGACGCTGCAATTCTCCTTCATCGATCTGCCGCAAGGCTTGAGCGGGCAAGGCCACCTCTACAGGACTGGGGATACCAAGGATGGGAAGCTCTGCATCGTGGCCGCGATCGATTTCGCACTGTTCATTTGGTTCCGGACACCAGATGCTGATGGTGTCGACAAGTGGGTGTTTCAAAATGTGTTGCAGTTGGAGGAAGAGGTTCTTGAGGCCACCGAGGGCTCACGGGATGAACTCGAGCAGCTCAAAGTGTTTGCAATTCGGGACGGCATTGTGTACATGACGACATTTGAGACATTTAGAGATGCTACTTTGCCTTGTTCGTACCTACCTTCCTGCCTGGAAACAAGGAAGCTGGAAATGCTCTTTTATGTAAAAGCTGATGGCCATGCTCATCCCTACTTCATGCCATGGCCTACTTCTTTAGTAGGTAACAATTTGAGCCCTGACTAGTTGTGCTGTAATTGTTCAAGTGGAACTGGTTATGGTAACATATAAGCAAAAGATAAAAGAAAAAAATTGGTAAATCTTTGTTTTAATGTGCTTGTAGTCTCTCATATGCGGAAGTTATTGGTGTCACTGTCTTTTTTCTATAGTGCTATCGTCCTTGCAGAGTAGTATGTACTTAGAATCTGTCTAGACTCATCAGTTCGTTCACTTATCCTCAATATCTTTAAGGACTGCAGTGTTACACTTTACTCCTTTTTATATTTGAGAACTGTTACATTTGTTTCTGCATAGCCTCAGGAATACCAGGCCGTGTAGCCGTTCTAACAAACTTAACCCAGTTCTTTGAGCTTAGTAGGAACAAAAGGGCTGTTCTCAAATCCAAGATGATCTTTCTGTTAGCTTGTATAAGTTTGAGCCTTTGGTTAAGCCGTAATGACTATGTTTTTAAGAATATAAAATCATTACCCACCCTGATGTTCGCTTGATTTTTTTTTTGTTTGTTGCAGAAATGGAGCATCCTGCTCAAGGAGAAAGAGAAACGTTGGGTGATGATGACAACGCAGAGATTATCACGACCCTTGGCGCAATCAAGAGATCAGTGAAAGCTGTGTAGTTTTTTTATTCAAAAAACAGATTGCTTTAATGTCCTGTTGCTCTTTTGGTCGATGTATTTCTTTTGGTTCCTCTTTAATGTTATGATTGCTTTAATGACAATGCAAAGATTGCTTTATAGTTAATTCAATGGTATTTATTTGATATCATAAATACTGATACATTTTTATCTATAATTCGAGCCCCCCTCGCCGCTCGGGATCCATGGTGATCCCCTGGTAAGTTCCTTCCCCCATAAGTTTGTAGCTGGGTCATGAACGTGCTGGTACTTGAGTTTGTAGCGGGGTCATCGGATCATGTAGAAATCTTGTGTAGGCTTTTCAAGAGTATCACTCGCCTCTCTAATAAGAACTCCTGTTCAATTTTTGCCATCTACGAAATAATTAGATTCTCCAAATCATTAGATTATATCCTGAAAGCTGATTGATCCAATGACTTATCACTTTTCCTGAAAAAATAATTCCTGTGATTTTGATCTTTTTCCTGTTTTGCTCTAACCAGTTTTGTTTCCCTACTACGTGCATCGACTTGTCATTTGTCCACCCTAACAACTTAAGTCCAGTGAAAGGCAACAGCTAAAACAGCGGCTGGGAGATGATCTTTCCATAAGGTGTTTGTCAAGACTGTCAAGGCGTAGTGTCCCAGTGTGTACAACTCGCCAAATCAAGGAAACACACATGTACGTTTGCTTGCCGCTGCAACCTTCATGCTAGCTTGCTGGCCGCTGCAACCTTCACGAAGAGTAGAAGTAGAACGCCCTAAATTGTTTGATACTTTGATGTTTACATGAAAATCCGTCATCGTGTATTTGATATGTTGTCCACTGCTTTGATTGATGATAGATGGTAGCATGCTAATATGATATTTTACTAGCAGATGTTATGTACCATTTTTCTGATCCTAAATTGTCTATTTCACTGAATGTGTGGGACTTGATTCCTCTAAGAAGTGGTTTTTCTGAGTCATGAATATCCTTCTCATTACATGGATTAGTTTTTCAATCAAAATTGACAGAGTCTACCAATCAAGATACACTTATGATGCTGCTATCTATAATAGATGAAGTTAAGAGGTAAGCCTCTGGCATGTCCATTTCCATTTGTTGCAAGATTTTAGTAAAATAATTTATATTAGAATAAACTGGATACTTTTCCCAGATTGACTATGGTTAATCGAAAAAAGCAGAAAAGGTTAATCGAAACAAAGCAGAAAACTCTCGATAAACCTCCCTAAACCATTGCCTTATATTATCTGCCAATAATTGTTGGGGTTCATGGCTACTTATCCTATGGATGAATTTCATCTTGTCTATTAGTCTATGAAGGATAGTTAGTAACTTGCCCCTAATAAGATTCACAAATGACTGTCTGAATATTCATTCAGCATCTCTGGTTGTTTCAATGTTTCACTATTTTTATTGATGAAGTTGTTGGGCTGGTTGCCATTTTCTGTACTTCGAGACTTTTGAGTGGCCGAGACCATCAAGTTTCTTGTGCAAACTATTTTGAAGCTCTTTCTTGAGATGTTACTGCTTGTTACTATGAATAAATACTGCTTATTATTAGTTGATATTGTTCAATCTTTAATTTGGATGTTTAGATTGTGGTTGCGTTCAAACAACTTTTCAATTTGTCAGGATGTGTGCTTCTTAAAGATTTGTCAACTGCTAGAAATTTGAAGCTAATAGCTCAATCTGAAATGGTATGTTCTACAGCTGAAAAGTAGAACTGATTTTATCTGATAAACTCAAGCGAACAGTCTAAATGAGATTTGTTGGAACTGTAAGTACTGTTAGCCACATTTTCATGAGCACGTTTAATTTAAAGTGTGCTACCAGTAGTACACCACATCTACGATCTGTACTCCGAAGTGTTATTTGCCACTTTCCTCTTAACGAAACACTTGAGCTCCAGCGCATGTTTGTGAAGAAGGTATTAGGGCATGTACAACGGGTCTCTTCACCCGTCTCTACAATGAAGATTTTATAAAAAACACCCTACCAAGGCTTGGAGACGGAGCCGTCGTCGCCTCACGAGACGACGGGGGATGCTCGTGCTCCGAGGTCTATTCGACACACTATGGTTACTGAACTTGACAATGGTTGTGTACTTGTGTATCAAATGATTCTGAATAGTACTGATAAATGGTTTCAGTCTCTTTTCTTAGCTATCTCGATGTCCAGACTATGTGTTTATGAGCATTTTTGGTTATTTGCTGCAGGGATGAGCTTATGATGAGTATGGAGTATGGACTACTTAGCTTATCTGTCATTCTGAATGAATGTGAGTGTCTGTAAATTTGTAAGCTTCAATCTAAAATTGTTGCCCCCTTCGTTGGAATGAACTGAATTGTTGTAACACAATACGATGCAATCCATCTGTTATTGATCAGTTTCTATTTTATAGCAACATAATGGTATACAAAATTATATTCATGAATGATCTTGGTTACATGCAAGACATTAAACTGCTTGCAGAAGAGTATCTGTCTCTGAGTTGTATGACTTGTCTTTTTAATCATCTATATATTAAATTTCAGGCTCTTGCAGACGACCTCGTTTTCTGGGTTGTACATGCCCTTAGAAGTTTTGTTCGGCGCAGAAGCAATAGAAACCAATTTAGAAGTTTGCCCATATCGCACCTATATAGAGACGTTTGCCTGTATTGCGCCTTTACAGAGAAACTAGTACAAGGCGCGTGCCTTTGCGTGCTTCGGTAGGCATAGGCCCAGAGAAGTCTTTGAAGTTGAACAAAACGTGTTGGAGATATAGATTGAAATTTGAGTAATGACAGAGATAGATATACATTCAGAACATGTATGTTACATATATTTCTAAAGAGAACGTATCTAGTGTAAACCATAACCTTCGTGAAAACTCGTGCAAACCACAAAAAAAAAGTTATTTAAATTCACCAAAAAAAATCACACATGTAGATGATATGATGATACACAATCTTATAAAATATCTTGTCAAAAATCGAATTTATTTGTGAGATATAAAAATAACAAATTTCTAACAAATTATGTGAAAAACTTTCTGGCTTAAAATTTATTATTTTTATAATTCACAAACGAAGTCAATTTTGGACAAGATATTTTATAAGGTTGTGTATCATCATACCATCTACATGTGTGATTTTTTTGGTGAATTTAGACAATTTTTTTATCGTGGTTTGCACAGGTTTTCACAGAGGCTGTGGTTCGTACTAATACGTTCCCATTTCTAAATGCTGCAAAGAGCGATGTTGGTCCATATGTTACATGTGTTGTTAGGTGTACATATTGGTTATGTATATTACATTCTGTATAGAAGTGCGAAGTGCCTAGCTGATCATGGCTTTATGCTGCAGCATTAGTAACATCATCTGATAAGTCTTCTTTTATATATTACAAGGCGTCTTAGCGTAATACATATATTGCGTTCGCAAACATGACATGCCTGTGCGGTGGCCACAACCAGGAGCACATCGTCTGGGGATGTTGTTTTCCTCAGGCTTCAATGTATTTTCACTGAGGATATGGCAAGTAGACTGTTAACTGGAATTTTGGAAGTGTGTGAGCAGACCTGTCCATAGCATATAGATAGTAAATGATTGATGCTTGTGTGGGTAATCTAACCTAGTGACGTATAGTTAAACGTGGGTGCAGAAACAATCTATGAGATGGCATAGAAATAGCAGCGGTATTACCTGGAGTGTAAGAATTTTGGAAACTATTAGGCTCAAGCCACTTTTGTGAAATGATTTCTTCAAAGTGGTTCTTGTGTACTGATCTTGATGGCTTTAGCCTTTAGGTCAAATAAGAAATGGAGAATCTTCAGCAAGTGGTTTGTGTGCCGAGGTCCACCTACTAGGTGATGCAGTCAGTGAATTTGTTCCTATAAACAAGGAATTGTGCTCCGCCTACAAATTTTTAGAAAAACATAGGAGAGCTACACTTTATTACATTAAGAAGAAAAAAAGGGGCAAATGAACCCAAAGTACAACACACACCTACACACCCTTAAATCAAACAAATTAAAGTAAACCATATAAAAATTGTGTTTAAGATTGGAAAAGTGAGCACAAAAAATATTTTCCAGTTTAATTTACAAAAAATGAATATTACCTCTAACTAATTAGACTATCAGGATTTTTTTACTTCTTAATTATCAATAGAATGGTTCAAGGTTTTATGTACATGAGCGTAAACCTAATAAATGAAAAGGCATGTTAGCTAGTCTGAAAAGATGGACTTGCCGGTGCTAAAATAAAAATAACCCTAACCACATCTGCTACTGAAACTCGACATCAAAGGAAAGAACAGTATTCTCCGATGCTGTCATTATCATATCCTTGAAATAAGATCAACCTCCAGACTTCAGAGTGACCTATGAATTCTGGGGGCATGGCATAAGCACTTTTGCAGAATAGGCTCAATTTTAAAAATTTGAGTAGTGACCACTGACCATTTGTGGGATAACACATACTGGTGAAGAAAAATATAATGGATTAACATATCATACAATAACATAGTTGAAAAGTGTTACCTATGAATTTTTTGAGTTCTGCAAGAAAAACCCAAAAGAATCTGTACCTGCAGCTCTGACAGACTATTAAGAAGTGTTGCGGATGATTCGTAGGATGGATTTTGCAGCCAAATAGTTTGAACAAAGAATGAACATAAAAAATCACAAAGATCACATCAATATTGAAGTCGCAGGATCCTCAAATTCATGCCAATTAGGATTGTCCTTGTTAAGGCTCGGTGGACCAGTTGTGTTGTTGCTGAAAACTGTCCACAACTTTGCACACAATCAAGAACACATCAGTAACGAAAAGATGGGTGAAATCCTAGAGGAATGGATTGAACGACACATATCAATGCCCTTCTTCTATGTAAAAAATAGAACACCTCAACTGCAAAACAGGTAGGGACCAAAAAAGCAAGGTACATATATCTTGCGCTGCCCATCTTTTGAACCAACACCTCTCTGCAAAAAGGGATCCTACAGCGAGACAATCATCCAGTGTTGTTTGAAAATATATCCTCTGAACATTATATGGCAATGCATCCATTTATAATGGTCTAACATAGAAGCACCTATCTTTTCTGAAAAATCAAAGTTAAGGACCTAGAATCCCCATGGAGGCATTAATCACTATTGCACTTGCTAAGCAGGTAGCAATCGAAAAAAAGGAAATTACATTCATGTTGATATATCTTAGCTTTGGTTGCCTTTTCTTCGTAAGAGGACTATCAAAATGAAGTTAAAATATGTAGCTATGTACTAAGCATAAATTGAAATTTAAATTGGATGAGGTATCAAACTCATTGGGAAAAGAGGCATGAGGCTGAGAAGGAAGGTGATGATATATGAGCAGGTATGAACCCAAGATTGAATAGGTAGCAATAGGCATGGCAAAAAAATTAAATCAATCAATTGCATAATATAAAATATGAAAACAAATGTAGGGGAGAGTTAAATGCACAACAATGAACTTTTTTGGATAAAAATGGCAGCAACATGAACCTGATATGGGAGGAGAAAGGATCTCATAATGTGGCTGCAGGCATAGAGGGTGACCTTTTTTTATCAGAGATATTTAAATAGGAAGCTAGAGAAGCACACTTCCATTTGTGGCAAAAATCCTAGAAACAAGCGATAAGTGAAACAAATATATAACAACTTTCTTCACATGGCAAGCTCGTTAATAGTGTGCATAGCAGTATAAAAATCTCACCAAAAGTGCAATAGGCATTTAACATTCAGCAAACACTACTAAGGTTGTTTGGAGAATGCTGCAAAGATCAGTCTTTCATACCGCATAGGTTATTAATTTAAAATCCTAGTGCAGCAAGTCACATGGCCACAAAGCAATAGTCTCAAATCATAATATGACCAAGCAATAATTTGGGGGAAGATGAAAACTAAAAAAAAAACTAAGGCTGTTTGGAGAATGTTGCAAAGTCAGTCTTTCATACCGCATAGGTAATTGATTTAAAACCATAGTGCAACAAGTCATATGGCCACAAAACAACAGTCTCAATTAATAATATGGCCAGACAATAATTTGAGGAAGAGGAAAACTAAATCAACAATTGAAGAGTAGATATAATTCATCAGAACCTATAGGTACCTCTGCCGAAATCAAAGGCTAGAATGACGTGAGCAGGGCCCTTACCAACAGTACCGGCTACAGGCGTTGTAGGCGTAAAGATGGCGTTGGCGCTGTCGAGGTTCATGTGATGCGACAACATGATTCTTTGAGGCTTCTGCCTATAGGCGGTGGTGCAATTTTTCATAGAACAACCAATAAACATATTGAAATATGAAAATTAATGGATTCTTATAAGGTAATTGAATCTATACCTTGGTAGAGGTCGATCATTTTGGTGCTTGTAAATATATAAAGAAACTATGACTAAGCAATAGATCTAAAAAGGAAGCTCAGTCAACAAAAAAATTGCAGTAGTATGGTGCTTGTTAACAAAGAAGCTATGTGCCTCAAGTTTGAGCCGTGTAGTGTAAGACCGAAACCGATGCTTTAAGCTTCTTATTGCTTTTCATGCATAGGCTTAGCTCGGTTGAAAAGTTAGGCAATGACAAGCTTTCAACCTCTCGCAATCACTTGCTAAATTTGAACTTGTGTTAATAACCGCTGCATCTCTCCGATAAAATTTTGGTCTATGTTTCATTTTATAGCATGATGATTGAACTTTTCTAGGGGTAGTTCACCTTTCATACATGTGTAGCACTTGTTTGACTTCCTGTCTACTCATGTTCAGTGTTATTCTCATGGTGAATCTCTTTCTAAATGGCTTAAAACTGCTCACATGCTTAATTGTTCATATCTTGTATTCTGTGATCAGTTTGAGCCTTTGCTAGCACTTATTCTTGTTGCTAAGTTGTCGGGACAACACTTTTGAGAACATCTTTTCACTCTAATTACTATATACTTGAAGTTGTTGTGTTGTGCATTTTAGGCTCATGTACATGTGTTTGCTCCGGTAGGCATGGCCTAGCTCCGTTCCTCTTGTTTGAGCTCCGATACTCATCTTGGTGGATTGCATATGCCCCCAAGGGGGAGAATTTTTTATGGAGGCATATCACAATCTTGTCCTTAGTAGGGTGGCATTTTGCAATTCTTAGTGCTTAACTTTCCAAGGGGGAGTTCTTTTAGCGAGGGGGAGTTTCTAGCTTAGGCATGTGCCTAGGGGGAGTTGCTTTGCTTAGCTGCTTCTTTGTGCTCTGTTTGCTTCTTGCTGATTTTGATTTGATTCGAGCCTTCTAGTTGTGTTGAGCCTTTGTGCCTCTATCTTGAGGGACTAGCAGCTTTTTGGTTGTTTTCAGTTATTTGGTATGGAGCTTTCTGCTAGTTGTGTTGAGCCTCTGTGCCTCTGTCTTGAGGGACTAGCAGTTTTTACTTGATATGCTTTTGATTGACATTTTTGATTGGTATGGAGCTTTCAGCTAGTGGTGTTGAGCCCTTTTCCGCCTCTTCTTGAGGATTAGTTTGTTCTTGACTTGGTTGCGTCGAGCCTTTGCCCATGTCTTTGGGGACCAAGTCTTTCGCTCTTGAGATCGAGTTTTCAGCTCTTTTGGTGAGTTTTCGCTCCGATCCTTTTCTCTGTGATCGAGTTTTGCTCCTTGATGAGTTGTTGCTCTGATCCTTTGCTTGGTTGCATCAAGTTGTTGCTCATGTCTTTGGGGACCAAGCTTTGCTTATCTCGATTTGCCCTTCTTTGGCTTTTATCTTGGCATTTGGGGCATTTGAGTGAGCTCTCTCTCTTTCTTCTTCTTTTGCTCTTTGTTTTATTTAGCTCTGATACTGTGTTTTGACAATGCACTCATCAAGGGGGAGATTGTGAACACAAGGTTGATATGTTCCCTTGTGGTTCCAACTTGAGTGATGAGCGATTGGTCAACAGGCTCACCGGGAGGGGTGAGCAAAGACATGTGTCTCTTGGCTGTGTTGTTGTGCAGGTGTGGAGCTCGGAGGCAGTGGTCGATGGTGAGGTGAAGGTCAAGTAGAGGCATGTCGTGCTGACGGACTGGGAGCAGTGAAGGGAGGACGCGGGGCTTGGACCGACGGACTGGAGGGCCGGAGGACCAGCTGCGACAACTGACACTTGGCTTCGACAAGCGAGAGCACATGGGGATGTGCGATGGCATCGGCCGAGTCAGGAGGAAGACGATGGCGTCGTGGCACTTGGCGGGAGGTCGGACACAGGCTTGCATGGGAGATGCAAGTGCCATCGGCCAACTCAAGAAGGAAGGCAAAGGCGTTGTGCCCGGCGTGGAGGCTGAACATGCATCGGCATCGTTGTCGGCGGTCGGGGTGTGAGAACCACACTCCGTCTACGACGCGGGTTTGATAGTAGAGCCACGGAAAACTACCCGCTACGGTTTCCGAGTTTGGGCCTCAAAACTCAAGGTGGACGGTTTCCAAGTTTGGGTCTCAAAACCTGGGCTGGTGGGTTTCTGAGTTTAGGCCACAAAACTCAGGGTGGACGGTTTGCCGGTTTGGGCCTCAAAACCAGACGGAGGTTCCTATGTGGGACGGTCAACGCATGGCGACACCGACAGGCTTGCGTCGCGGCTAAGCTATCGGTGAGGAGGCACGTGAAAGGTCCAAATTGGCTAGAGGGGGGGGGTGAATATCCTAATTAAAAATCTACAAAATCACTTAGGCAAACACTATTAGTGAAACAAATGGCGAAGCTTTTTGCACTAGCCTAATAGCGTGTTGCAAGCTGCAAGCCACCAATCCAACAATTCTACCTAATATCTTATGTCATACAAACATGAAGACTACTCTAAGAGATATATGATATGATACAACCGAATGGAATTAGAAAGATTATCAAGTATAGTCTACACAAGATGTATACTAAGAATGAGAGACAATGTAACTAATAACTATCTACTCAAGATATGTTCTTATGAGCAAGATACACAAAGAGAACAAGTAGTTATGTATACAATGAAATGAACAAGATAAATATCTACACAAGATATATAGCAAATGAATTGTACAACAAATACAATTGACTAGCTCAATGAATATGAAATGTAAAGAGCAAAGAGCTAGTAGGGAGTTTTTCACCGAGCCTTCAGGAACGCCTATGAAGAGCCAATCACCAGTGAGAATTCCGAAGTGTAGAATTGATCACCAAGATATGAATGAAGTCCAATCAATATGATGATCAATCCAATGCAATCAAGCACGCGAGACACAATGATTTATCCCGAGGTTCACGTGCTTGCCGGCACGCTACTCCCCGTTGTGTCGACTAACACTAGGTGACCCGGTGGCTAATTGGCACCAAGCCAAGCTCACAAAGAGCGCCACAAGAATCTACCACTAGTGAGGTAGCTCAATGACACGAGCAATCCACTAAGGATACCTCTTGCCGCTCCGGTGAGGTGAGGCTCCAAAACCTCTCACAATCACGAACGATGGTGGCCAAGAACAATCACCAATCTTGCCAACTCCACCTCAATGCCTTCAAGTCATCTAGGCACCGGCAAATGCCAAGAGTAACAAGAAACTCAAAGCCGATGCAAAGAACTAGTGCCACTTAATGAACTCTTTCAAATTTTAGCACTAGATCACTCAACCTCACTTGGTTTGATCAAATCAACTCTAGAGATGAGTGGGGAGGCTTGGCTATGCTCACAAGGATGCTTAGAGATCAAAATGTGCAAAAGAGAACTCATGTGAGCCGGCCAAGCCACTTATATAGGCCACACAAGTCGACCTAGCCGTTGGGCTAAAAACGCGACCATCAGACGCGCCAGTGTCGGGACCATCGGATGCTCCCCCAGCGTCCGATGCTCCGATGAGCACCACGTGTCCCCCTTATACGAATTCAGGCCGCTCGATCCCAACGGTCACATTCCTTCACGCCATGGTTAAAGTGGCATCAGACACTCTGACGCCCTAGCATCGGACGCGTCGATGCCTCACACATATTTCAGCACAACACAGCGCTACATCGGACGCTTCGAGCCCTTAACATCAGACGCTAAACCCCTGCGTCCGATGACCATGCAGAGAGGTTCCAAAGAGGGCAGAAACATATCGGATGTGTTCGATGGTTCCACATCGGACGCAGGCCAGCGTCCGATGCTCCCTGGAAAGCTAGCTCGCGCCACGTCACCTGCATCGGACTTTGCAACAGTGTTTTCCCAGCGTCCGTTGCCAGCGTTCGATGCTCCTTCAACATCTGTCAGTAGCTAGGGTTTGCCATCAGAAGCGTAGGCTAGCGTCCGATACTGCCGCCCGCAGCGTCCGATGCCCCTAACTCAACATCTTTTGCTTTCTAACTTCTACCCTTGCTTCCATGCACCAACACCAAAGTGTTTCACCACTTGTGGACGTGTGTTAGCATTTTGCAAAGCATTTTCCAAGGGTTTTGTTAGTCACTCACTAGGTCTATAGCATCAATATGTTAGAAAACTCCTAGTGGCACTTGAATACCGCATAAGCCGTGAATTGTCTCCTCTTAATAGTACGACTATGTATCCTAATATGATCACACACTCACTAAGTGTCTTTGATCACTAAAACAAGAGCTCCATAGGTTATACCTTTGCCTTCGGGCCTCTTTGCTCCATGTCTTCTCTTCTTCTTACAATTCACCAATAGTGGAGCACTTGATCACTTTAATTGCATGTGGTGATCACCATCCTCCATGGTTGCCATTTGCTAGCTCCACCACTTGGCTTGGTCATAATCCTTTCTCATTAGCTACATACATGCTTAGCAATAGGATTAGACCAAATAGGTTTTGTCAATTAACCAAAACTAAACTAGGGCTTTTAGCGCGGCGGTTGACGGGATGGCACGTGGCGGCATCCTGGAGGTTGCGTTGAGGCGAAACAAAGGATGGCAGGGTACGTGGCCATCAGATGAAGCCTTAATAGAGTTGGACTAGAATACCCTTAGGGTTGGCTAGTTTGCTCTTGTATCTATGGGTAGAAGGGGACTACTGTATTAGGACTATAAATAAGAATGGCAGCCCCTCCATCCTCTCTATCCAAGCACTTAGTCATTTCATAATAACACTCTATTTTCTGGTCAGTGAAGGACCGAGAATGCAATAGCAAGGCGACCAGAGGGGGGGGTGAATGGGAGCTCAAAAATTTCTCTCGAAACTTTGGCCTTTTGTCCCCAAAATCAACCCCAAAAGCTTCGATCAAAACCGTGATGCCCACGACCCTTGGAAGAGGGTGGATGATCCCTAGGATCACAGCGAGGCACCACAAAGAGATAGCAATCCAAACGCAAAAAGTACTGGCACAAGTTCAACCCCTAAAAACCTAGTCCCAAACGTAGATTGAAGGCTACGTCGGGAAATCCCCAAATACCGATGCTAACAAGTAGCAAAGATACTTAGAGAGATTCCTAGGTGGACTAAAGGGCCAACCGAGAAGTCCGAAATCCAAGCGGAGAAGTCGGGAGAGCAAACGCACTAAGGCTCAGCCTACAGCCGATTCTCAGACTGTCCGCCAGTACGGTCCCGGACTGTCCAGCTCAACAGCGGACTGTCCGCGGGGGATGGCGGACTGTCCGCCGGCAAAAACCCAAAATAGCACTGCTGCTGAACCTCCCTGGTCGGCTCGCGGACTGTCCGCGACCGACTACGGCGGACTGTCCGCCGGTCAAACCGAGTCAGCACAGCCGAGCCGCGCGACCATTGCTCGGTCAGAGCCCGACGCGCGGACTGTCCGCGCCTCCAACGGCGGACTGTCCGCGAGTGCCCAGTGAGGGCGATTTTGGTCGCCCTCAACTCAAATCCTCTCAAAACTGATTCAAATCAAAATCCCTTGATCCCAAACTTGGAGAAGATGATCACGAGGTAGTTAGAAGACTATCCACAAGAAATCATCCGCTCAAATCAACTCAAACACCAGGAATCCGAGAGGGAAAAAGTATGAACCGAAAAAGCATCATGAAAACGAAATCAACCCGATCTACTTGTTCGTGAGGAGTTAGATGAATTTCTTCAGTGGAAATGATCACCTCACTATAAAGAACAAGTTGATTCAAACGGATTTCGAAAAGACGCAGTGGAGAGGGAGATCGAGTGACGGGAAAATCACGGAGAAATGAAGAACGCGAAGAACACGAACAAAACGCGAATCAACACATCGATCTGCAATCGTGTGGCTACCACACGCTACAACAGTGAGATTACGGTCTCACTTCCTCAAAATCTTCAGTACACAGAGGTATGGTTCTCTGCGGATCTCAGTTGCTACAGCAGGGGATTGGGAGAGCAGAAAAACCTAGAAGGCAAAGAGCAAATGACTGAGATGGGAATGAGAGGTGGGTGTCTCCCTCTACTTATCCTAATTATACTTCCCACTCTACCCTGTCGGTGTTTGTTAACCGGCAACTCGTCTTGAGTAATCTCAGATGATTTGTTCGGTGGGGATCGGTGTCTCCCTCTACTTATCCTAATTATAATTCCCACTCTACTCTTTGAATCTTGCACTGATCAAGTTCTGGGAGTTTTCAGCAGAGTTCCGCAACCCAAAGGTGATGCCATAGCTGGTGTCTGGGTCCTTTGCTTCAGACTTTGAGTTGGAGTAGGAGTCGGGCGTTTCTGCATGGTCCCCAGGGTTCTGCGGGTCTTGGATTGCTAGATTTGCTAGGCTCTGGGCGAGATCTTCTGTCTTTGGCGTGGCTTGCAGCTTTGATTCAGTGTCAAGCTGCTTGTGCAGCTTTCCTTGATCATTCGCAATGCAAGTCCATGAGCCAAAAACGAAAATTGACCCCGCCGAGAACATGTTGTCGTGGTTCGCCGAGCTCTTGGTCGTCGAATCGCCGAAAGCCCCTACCTGGCGCGCCAGCTGTCGGGTTTTGTTGACCGGCAACTCGTCTTGAGTAATCTCAGACGATTTGTTCGGTGGGGATCGGCGTTCGTAGGACTCGGCGAGTACACAGGGACAACGATTTATACTGGTTCAGGCCGCTTAATAGCGTAATACCTTACGTCCAGTGTGGTGTGTACCTTGCGTATTGTTGTGATTCAATATTCGATCATCTAGAGCCTGCGCCCGGTTCCCCTTATATGTCCGGGTGAACCTTAGCGCAGACCGAGTCCTAGCCGTTTACAATATTGGAGTCCTATTCTAATTACAGGACTTCCTTTTACAACTCGGCTAAGTTCAAACTAGAGTCCTAATCCAAGTACACTTCGTTACAAGTCCTTCGGATCTCTAAAGCCATCCTGGATTAGTCGGAGTAATCATCGATAGATGATATCTCTGACATCCTGGTCCGTCAAGCCCCCGAGCTCTTCATCATTTCTTCATGACGTTATCTTCCAGTTTCTTCTTGAGAATCTCCAAGTAATGTCTTGAGAAATCCTGAAGTGCTCCGAAGTTAAAGAAAATCCATGGCATGCGCTTTTTCTTGAAAGCGCACCATAGGGTGTAGCCCCCGCGCTCTTGTTATTCATAATAACTTTGAGGATTTTTTTGGAGTCTTGTCCGAGTAATTCTTATGAATAAGAAAAAACATTTCCTTTATAGATTATACTGTGTAGCCCCCGAGCCTGAGAACCGAGTACTATAGTAGCCGGTGCTTGGGATCTTCAGAAAGGTAATCTATCAACGTCCTGAGTAGTCGGACCATGACACCAACTTGTTGCTTAAACCGTCCGAATAATAATTACTCAGCTTCAGGTGGGCAATGTTTTCAACAAACATCCCATATCACCCCCACTGAATAAAATTACCTTGAGTCCAGCAATAATTGACTGGTGACTGTTCCAACTGTGCGTAATAATGATTTTTGTCGTTTTCTGCAACTGCAAACTTTGTCGTCTTCGTCTTGAAGTGCGTGTGAGAAATCAGCTCTGTTACCCATGCCGAGCTTCACATGCACCACAGTACATTGGTGAATTGTTGGTCCAGCAATCACTCTTGTTGATGAACCTGGTCTATAGACCCGAAGAAACCGCCTATAAATACCCTGCCTGGGAAGCAAGAGCTCATATCTTTTGAGAGTGTAAACTTCTTATTGTTCCATGGGTATTGTAATAGCAGTAGCTGAGATGATCGACCCCCGGGTGTCTTCCTTCTGTAGAATAGATGAGTGCCCAGAAGAACTCCTTGTGAAAGGACCATCCGTTAGGGTGGTTTTTCCAAGTGGTCGCGATAGAGGGACACAGAGGTGCGCCTAAAGAACTTCTTGTGAGCTACCACTTCGTAGATAACCTCAGAGTCCCAGGGCACAGGTTGTCAAAAGGGCGGCGAGGGTGATGGTCTTCCCCGAGTTCCTTGAGTACTGGGGTGGTACCAAAGACCCACCTTGGGATGCACTGAAAAGATAGTGTCTACCCAAGGTTCTGTGTCTGCTTTACTGCGTCTCACTAACCCGGTCCTTGGTGCAATAGGCATCAAGGCTATGTACCTTGAATTCACTAGAGTAACGTTTTACACCTTGATTGTACTTCTGTTGAAAGTTGTTGTATCTCAAGATGTTTCCATGTATCTCTATTGTAATTCCGAGTAATAATAACAAAGATCCGGTTACTTGGAATACTGTCCGAGTCCTCTGTCTTGTTTTCCGAGTACTAAATGTATCTTGCGAAAGAAGAAACTTGTCTGTTTACTGTATTCCTGTTCTCTGTCTCTAACGCCGTCTGACACATACTCCCAGCCGTTAGGGTTTTAGACGGTTCCATGACGCCGTTGAGAAAAGATGAACGGGTGCCAAAACAGATCTATAATAAGCCGCCGCCGGGCTTATGCTTTCCTCACGCTTTCATCAAACCATTGCCTTCGGAGCTAGAAATCCCTTAGCCATCTCTCAGTGAATGCGTAGAAAATCTCTTGTTACCAACATGGGTCCCAAGAGGCAATCTGCGGTCGAGAAGAAGAAGCCTAGGATCACCACCACCGAAAGCCTAAGCATCCAACCCGCCAACTGATGTCTTGGCGTGGAAGAAACCGGACACCACCTGGCAGAACTGGCCTTCCTGTCGCAGCAAGGATTCTGCGAGCGCAGCCACTCGACGGCTGGAGAGTACCCATCGATCATCGCGCTCCTGCCCCCAACACCACGGAAATCATGATGTTTAAAGCCTTCGTAGAGCGGGGATTGGGGTTTCCTGCTTCGGACTTCTTCCGTGGATTGCTGCATTACTATGGTTTGACTCTAACCATATTACTCCCAATGCGGTTCTTCATATTGCAATCTTCGCCCATCTCTGTGAGGCTTTTATGGGGATATGTCCCTCTATTACCCTTTTCCGCTACTTTTTCTGGTTTAAGTGTCAACCTAGTGACGCTAATACCGAAGTAGTCGGAGGGGCTAGTCTGCAGGTTAGATTGGAAGTAGCCAATCAATATATAACTGTTGAGTTGTCAGAGTCGGTAAAAGACTAGGCTGCTGGGTGGTTCTATATGGGTAACCCCCCCCCAGCTCTTCGTCGTCATGATGGGTGGCCACCACAGAAGTGCCGTGAATGGAAGGAGAAGCTTACAAGTGAAGAAGTAGGGGCTATCCAACCCCCTCCTCATTATGATAGACGCTTTGATAATCAATGGGCTGACCGGATACACTGTCGTTCAAGACTTTGTTGCCCGGCGCATCCACCCGCTTCAGCAGCGAGCCAACTTTGGGTTCGAATACCTGGGTAAGAACGACCCGGGTCGCCACGCTGTCGAGCAATTGGCAGACTGCGAAGTCCTCTGGAGAGTGAACCGGCTGCTTAAGAGCCGTGAACATCTTGCTCCAGTGATGACATCCTTCTCCGCCATTAATCCTCCTCCTCAGGTAAGTACTTAATTTGTCGTGTCGTCAAGGTTCGGAATAGATATCCTTCTGACCTGACTAGATATCCTTCTGTTTTTAGGGCCAGGGGAGAGATAACAATGATTGCCCTCCACTACCTCCGGCGATGAAGAAGGCAGAGGCATCATTTTGGAAGGTCCCGTCAGAAGTGAGGATCTTCCTAACAAACCAAGTTCGCCCGAAGATCTTGCTGGCTTGACACAGAATCAACTGACTCTGATGTCCTGCTTATAGACCCGAAGCTGAGGTAGCCGGAAGAGGTCGCCGACTCCGCAGCAAGAAGCCGAGGACCCGTCCCCAAGAGGGCCCACTGGTAATCGCCGTGCTTGTCGAAAAGTTCTTTTATCTCAAGAATTGTCTGAAAAGCACTATAAGCCGGGTGCTCCTGGTAAGGGAAAACCCGAGTACTTTGTAGTCCTTTTGAGTGTTGATAATCTCTTGTCTTATATATGTCGCTGTATCAGATGCTGGGACGGCGCAAGGGACTTCAAGCAGCGTGGTGTCTGAGAAACCTCCGACTTCAGACCCGCTTCTGAAACAGCCGCTCTTGAAGCTACCAAAGCCTTTGAAGCTCGTGAAGTAAGTTTTCAGCTTTGTAGAGTGTACACAGAGTTCTGATACTGACATGTATACTTGTCTGCTTGCAGGAAGGCAAAACCAGGTGCAACAGCCTCGAGTACCGTTCCTGATCCTCAGGCGGTAGAGGAGTCGGAGCCGCTGGCCAAGGATGACTCCAGCGTGCCGCCAACATTCAGTCAGGTAGATGCGCTGCCTAGCTCTTCTCCGTCCAAGTCTCGGGCCGATGCTGCCCCTGACGCGGATATTCTTCCATTGCCTCAGGTTGGTTGGCCGTACTCCATCTTTCGTTTTCCCGCTCAATTGGAGTTTGACCGGGTTTGGAATGACTGGTTTTTTCGTACACGACAGCCGGACGAACCTACCCTGGACATGGTCTTGACAGAGATACATGCGGAGGCTTCAGCTTGTCAGCAGGGAGGATCTTTAGATGCACCCGAGTCCTCGCGCCAAGGAGCTACTCTTGACGTATCCGGGTATGACCAGGATCTTACTCGGCTGAAGGAGCTGAGGGATCAGGTGAGGGCTCCTTTTGAAGCTCTTCACCAATTTGTTGAGGTAAGAGTCTCGATCTCTTCTTGTTATACTGTAAACTCATCCGAGTACTCACGATATTATTGTATTGTAGTCCTTTGACTTCAAGGTTAGAGATCAAGTCACCCGGATCCGCCAGGAGCTGTCTCGTGAAAACCAGGAGCTCCGGGACTATATTGCCCAGGACCAAATTAGTCAGAAGGTAGCCACCCAGGTTTTGCATAATCGCATTAATGAACTCCAAGGCAACCTCAAGGAAGTGGTAGCGGAGCGTGACGCTGCTAACGACCGAGAGGTTGGGCTGATATCCAAGTCCGCTGCCATGGAACAGAAGTTGAAGGAGCTCAAGAAGAGTTCTAAAAAGCAGCTTGAAGGTATACTTGGAGTTTCTGTGTCGTTCTGCTCCATAATATTAGTCGGATGACATGATAACTGACTGTTGTGTATGCAGATGCAAATAAACTGGCTTCTGGGTGGCAGAACGCCTTCAACCGGAAGCAAGCAGAGCTTGAAGAGGTATTTGCTAATGCGCAGAGTACTCTTCAAGAAGCCAAATTGATGCGTGAGGGTGCTGACCGGGACCTTCTGCAGGCTTTGAAGTCTACAAAGGAGTCGGCGGAGTCCTTGAAGGCCTTGGAGCATGCTGTCGAGCCCCTGCTCAACATGATTCCGGCGCCGGCAGGAGTCGAGGAGACTTTGATTGAGCGGGCCAAGGCTGCACCTGGACGACTGGCGCAATACATCAAAGATATGTCGATTTCCGTGGTGCAAGGCCTGATGGCGACGCTGCGGCTTCATCTGCCGTCCTTCGACTTGTCTGCTTTGATGACTCTTCCTGAGGGCAAAGGCGACGAGGACCTTGCGGCAATGCAAGAGGAGGTGAAAGCCGCCGCGGAGTACTCACAGATATTAGATCTTGTAGAGTAGTCTAGACTCCTCAGTCTCTGCAGCTTTATCTCCTGAAAACAATTATTATAAGATATAAAAATATTGGTTACTTTTGAATCTTGTGAATTGCATATATGTCCAACTCCATATTGCGGCAAATTTCTTTGGCAATGGGTTGAGTTTATTTGTTGTGGATGTATGACCAGGCGTCTAATAGACGAGTCTATCCGAGTGCTCGCTAGCACTTTAGTTTTGGTCGTGTGACTTCGTTTCTCTAACCATTGTGTAGAGAACTTAGTCTTGCCCGAGTACTACTCTTAGTACCCTTGTTCAAGGGATAATTCCGATCAGGCGCCTCTTGAAGGACCGTAATGTTGGTTCCTTCTGGTGGATCGTATCCTCTTGGGGATCGCAGCTTGGGTGCGAAGGTAGGTGGACCTCTGTCCAGGATGTATGTAACAGGGTGAGTACTATCCCGCCTTGTTACGCCTTATAGGAACTAGTCTCCACTATGGTGGATTCCATATTCGCTATAGGCTGATAGCCGGGTGTTAAGCCGTACTACCTTGTGAGTTGTATTGAGCTCGAAGCTCGTAACTCAAGTGTGGTTTCCGCTGAACCAATCTATCCGAGTAATATTATATATTAGTGGAGGTAAGCCCTGCTATTGCAGAGACTGTTATGCGACTGAATAGTCGTGATGAGGTATAGAAAAAGCCTGGATAAATTGTTTTCTTGTCGTATGAACTTCAAACTTTATTAATATCCGACTAATAAATACAATTGCCCTGAATCAGATTGTAGCGTAGTCCTTAAGTATGGAATTTCTTCAAGTGCTCAATATTCCATGAATTTGGCAGTGGAGATCCATCTTCAGTGACTAGCTCAAATGACCCGGGTCTTGTTACTTTGGATACAATATAAGGACCTTCCCATGGACTCATGAGCTTGTGACGTCCAACGGTGTTCTGAATTTTCTTCAACACCATGTCGCCTACTTGGAAGGTGCGGTGATGGACGTTCTTATCATAGTAGCGCCTCATCCCTTGAAGGTATCTTGCTGACTGAAAAAGTGCGGTTAGTCGGGCTTCTTCAAGGCTGTCGACTTCTAACCGCCTGGTATCATCAGCTTCGCCCTCGTTGTACTGCTCCGTTCGTGGGGAGTTCCAGATTAAGTCAGCCGGTAGGATTGCTTCAGTGCCATATACCAGAAAGAAAGGTGTTTGGCCTGTTGCCCGACTTCGTTGTGTTCGTAGCCCCCAACTACCTTAGGCAATTCTTCAACCCACTTTCCTGTGATCTTTTAGGAGGTCAAAACCTTGGTTTTAATCCGGCGAGAATCAGGGCGTTTGCTCTTTCAACTTGGCCATTGGACTGTGGGTGAGCTACTGATGCGTAGTCTATCTTGATTCCACAGTCGCTGGCCCATGACTTGAATTCGATAGCCGTAAAGGGGGACCCAAGATCAGTGATGATTCTGTGCGGCATTCCAAAGCGGTGAAAGATGCTCTGCATGAATTGGACTGACTTGGAAGCATTGAATTTGACCAAGGGCATGTACTCGATCCATTTTGTGAATTTGTCGATTGCGACATAGATGTACTCGAATCCACCTGGGGCACGCTTGAGAGGGCCCACCATATCAAGTCCCCCAGCATGAGAAGGGCCATGACGGAGGGAGGCATATCAGTTCATTGTGCAGGTACATGCTGCTGCTTGGCAAAGAACTGGCAGGATTGACAGCTGTGGACTAAGTCTTCCGCGTCTTTTAATGCTGAGGGCCAGTAGTATCCTGACCTGAAGATTTTTCCGACTAGTGTCCTGAAGCTGCGTGATTACCAGCAGCACCTAGAGTGGACTTCATTCAGGATTTCCCTGCCTTCTTCTGGTGTAATACACTTGAGGAGGACCCCTGATGAAGCTCCGCAGTCGATACAGCTTATCCCCGACTAGAACATAGTTTTTTCTAGCCTGGTGACTTGCTCTGCTGTAGTTTTGTCATTGGCAGTTTATGCTCCTTGAAGTAGTCAATGAAGACTCGTGTCCAGTCGGGTGCTAGAGATAGGACCTGGGTGGAGGTTCTGGCTCGAACTCTCCTTCCCTGTGATTGAAGGCTTGATAACGCATGTACAAAGGTACCACTAGGAACTTGTGCTCCTGTTAGAACCCAATTTTGCGAGTATATCTGCTGCCACGTTGAGATTCCGGGTAACATGAAATGAGTTCCCAGTCCGTGCAAAGTGTTTTTTCCAGCTTGCGGACTTCAGCACAATAGGCGTTCTATTGTTTCCTTGGTACAAGTCCCAGTCTTTATTAACTTGGTGAATGACCACGGAAGAATCGCCCATTAGACGAAGTAGAGCCGTCTTAAATGATGCCCAAAGTGACTGCTAGTTTGACGTCCGGGGAGCAGTGAAGGCATAGTACTCTGCTTCATTGTTGGGTGGCGGCCACAATATTTGCAGAACAGATTTGAGCTTGTTCGCCGAGCAGGGTGATACCAAGAAGGACTCCGGCTCCTGCTCCTTACCCGAGTGTTTAGGGACCATCGAAGTACATCTTCCAATGATCGGGAGTAGCGTTTGTCTCTAGTCTGCCTGTATTTCAGTCCATTCGGCGACAAAATCAGCTAGGGCCTGAGACTTGATAGCTTTCCTCGGAGTGAACTTGATGTTGAGTGCCCCCTAATTCAACTGCCAACTTGGAAATCCTTCCAGTAGCATCACGGTTGTGAAGGATTCTCCTAAAGGAAAATCCGTGACTACGTGATCTCATGAGCTTCGAAGAGTAGTGCCGCAGCTTTCTTGAGGATATGAGTAAAGCATAGAGCAGTTTTTGTACTTGCGGGTATCTGACCTTCGAGTCAGATAGTACTCGCTGATGTAATAAACTGTCATTGGGTGTTGTAGATGTGCTTGTCGTTTTGCGCTCCTCCACGATTGTTGTGCTGACAATGAGTGTGGTAGCTGCGATATACAGCATCATCGGTTCCCTGGGCTCTGGCGGCGTCAGTATGGGTGAATTGATAAGGTAGCTTTTGAGTTGTTCAAAAGCTCTGTCCGCTTCATCCGTCCACTGAAATTTGTCGTCAGCTTTAAGCAATTTGAAGAAAGGCGATCCCTTTTCTCCGAGCCGTGATATAAATCAATTTAACGCAGCCATGCACCCGGTGAGTTTCTGAACGTCTCGGACAGAGGTAGGCGGCTTCATGTTGATGATAGCTGTGATCTGCTTTTGACTAGCCTTGATGCCTCGATGACTAACGAGGAATCTGAGTAACTGTCCTGAGGGTACCCCGAAGACGCATTTGGTTGGATTGAGTCTCCATTGATACGCACGTAATCGGTTGAAGGTTTCCTCTAGGTCTGATATCAGGGTAGTCGGATCCTTTGTTTTTATGACTACATCATCAACATAAGCTTCTGCATTGCGGCCAATCTGATCACCCAGGCAATCTTGGATGGCGCGTTGATAAGTAGCCCCCGCGTTCTTTAGTTCAAAGGACATAGTTTTGTAACAGTATGCTCCAAAAGGAGTAATGAACGATGTCTTGGGTTGGTCTTCTTCTTTGAGGGCAATCTGATGGTACCCGGAGTAGCAATCCAGAAAAGAGAGTAAGGCGGAGCCTGCGGTGGAATCAACTATTTGGTCTATCCTTGGTAATCCGAAGGGATCCTTTGAATAATGCATGTTGAGGTCTGTGTAGTCGACACACATGCGCCACTCAGCAGAGTTCTTCTTCTTGACTAACACTGGGTTAGCTAACCACTCGGGGTGGAGGATTTCTCTGATGAATCCGGTCGTGAGTAGTTTGGCTATTTCCTTCTTGATTGCCTCTTTCTTCTCTGGTGAAAATCGTCGTAATCTTTGTTTGATAGGTCTAGAGCCTTCCTTTAACTCTAATCTGTGCTCAGCCAAGTTCCTTGGGACCCCAGGCATGTCTGCTGGTTTCCAAGCAAATATGTCTTTGTTTGCTATAAGGAACTTGGTGAGCGCGAGTTCCTATTCTTCAGATAGGTGAGCACTGATAACCGGTGTCTTGGAAGGTTCACCGATTTCCAGGTCAATGGCTTTTGTGGAGACTTCTGCTGATGGTTGAATAGTACCCGCCTTCTTGGTTGGGATTTCTGAATCTCCAGGCTTGGTATTAAGCACCATCTGATCGAGTTCTTGTACTTCCAGGGCGAGTTGAGCTTTTTCAGCGATTTGGACAGCCTCTGTGTCACAATCAAATGACCGCTTCAAGTTGCCTCTGAAGGTTAAGATTCCTTTGGGACCCGACATCTTCAATAAGAGGTACGGGTAGTGGGGTACTGCCATAAACTTGGCAATAGCAGGTCGCCCGAATATGGCGTGATACGATGATTCAAAGTCGGCTACCTCAAAACTGATGTACTTCGTTCTGTAATTGGTCGGAGTTCCAAAAGTGACGGGTAGTATAATCCTTCGAGTGGTACAACCGCTTTTTCGGGTACTATGCCGTAGAAAGGAGCGGTTGATGGTGTGAGCTGGGTTGCGAGATCTAGATTCATCTTTCGTAGGGTGCTTGCAAAGATAACATTGAGTCCTGCTCCGCCATCGATGAGTACCCTACCAAGTGTATATCCAGCGACCGTGGGGTCCAAAACTAGCGGGTAATGGTCTGCGTTGGAAACACTGGTCCATTGATCTGCTCTGGAGAAATTAATCGGATGTTCGGACCAGTCGAGGTATTTGGGTGTCGCTGGTTCGGTGGACATGATCTCTCGCAGGGAAAGCTTCTGAAGCCTCTTGTTGTCGCTGGTAGTTACTCCCCCAAAGATGACATTAATAGTTCCTTTGGGGTGCTGAAAGCCACCGACGTCCTGTTGAGGATCCTCAGCTGTCTTCTTGCCTTTGTCTTTCTTGTTCTTGTTGAAGTCGGACTTCAAGCCTCGCTCCTTGAGCTGTCGGCAGTGCCTTGCTTGATGTCCACCTTTCGGATGGAAGGGGCAGGGTCCGTCGAGTAAGTCATCAAAGGTGAATGGCTTGTTTCCCTTCTTCTGAGGCTCCATGGCAGCAATAGTATTATCTCCTGCCCTTTTCCGGGTATTTTGTTGTGGTGCCTAGTTGCCTCTCAGGTTGTTTCCTCGATCACCTTGCGTGTTTCTATCGGGGAAGCGTTCCTGTGTGCGTTCCTCTGTCGCCATCATGGAGTTTACAGCCCGATGGAACTCGTCAGCGGTGGTCGGGTCTTGCTTGATGAAATCTTTGTAATTGTACCTTTCGCAAATGTTGTTGCCAAAGAGGTCAATTACTTCTCTGTCTGTGATGTCGGATACTATAGAGTGGATTTCTGAGAATTGCCTATAGTACTCCCGCATTGATTCGTTTTTCTGTTGCTTGCAGGTTCTAAGCTTAGTCCGGGGGTCTGATATTTCTGGGACAGCAGCAAAGTTTTCAACGAAGATACGATGTAGTTGTTCCCAGGAGTCGATGGACTCGGGTTTAAGCCTATCGAACCAAGCAAGCGACATTGTCTCTAGAGCCATTGGGAGGTAGAGTGCTTTGACGTCGTTGCTTCGACCCGCTAGCTTGACTGCTTGAGCATACAGCCTGAGCCACCGTTTAGGTTCTGTCTTCCCGTCGTACTTTGAGTAATTCCCGGGTTTGAATTTTTGCGGGAACGAAACCGCTCGAAGCCTTTGGGAAAAGCAGGGGAAGCGGTCAACTGCGTCGGATGCTGCAACTGTGATTCCTCTGTATGAAGATTCGGCTCCTCCCTCAGCTTGGTCGGGTACTTGGTGGCCCAGACGGCTCCTTGCTGGGATATGACCGAGTCGCTCTTGAACCGACCGCCTCTGGCTCGGGTGAGATGAAGCTTGCTCATCAGCTAGGGATTCAAGATTCCGCCCCCGTAGTTGGAGTGCGGTAGTCTGAAGCATGACCAGTCGTCGCTCTTCATCAGGGGTGCGATTGGTCTTGGCTCCCATCTCCGTAGCTAGAGCTAGTATGTTTTGATAGGGAGTCTGGAAGACTTTATGGCCGGCGACCCTCATGAACTCGGGTTCAAGGTTGCGAGAACAATCAGGGCGCCGTCTGTTAAGATCATCCTGGGAGTGATTTTCTTCAGTGCGAGCTTGACGCTCTGCCTCTACTTCCAGACGCCTCCGGGTGTTGTACTCTTCTAGTCGTGCATTGTAGCGATCGACAGCTTCCTTGCGGTGAGTTGCTCGCCTTCTGCGGGCCTCCTTAGCTTGATTCCTTCGGAGTCTTTCAGCTTTCAAGGACTCGGTTTCCCCGGGTCCTTCCGGATCGTTGTCAGAAATCATACTCAGGGTTTCATCGTCTTGAAAGACATCTGGTGGGGTTGGTGGTCGTAGAGATGACTGATGCCCCGCCATGAAGACTTCACGAGTGTAGCCCTGGTTTAATGATCCCGGTGTTACTGATTCCAAAGTAGAAGTGCTAGAGATTAGTTCCGTTGTGGAGTCATGTTCCTCAAAAGGGACCTGATGTCCGTGCTGGTATGGAAGTTGCTGGTCAATTGTGCCAACCAGTCTAGCCGGGGCAGGCTGAATTGGCCAATGGACAATGTTACCCTCCTTGGTAGAGCTGAAAACGAGTCCTTACTGAGCTCCCGTCAAAGGTATCTGCTGATACTCTTTGAATCTTGCACTGATCAAGTTCTGGGAGTTTTCAGCAGAGTTCCGCAGCCCAAAGGTGATGCCATAGCTGGTGTACGGGTCCTTTGCTTCAGACTTTGAGTTGGAGTAGGAGTCGGGCGTTTCTGCATGGTCCCCAGGGTTCTGCGTGTCTTGGATTGCTAGATTTGCTAGGCTCTGGGCAAGATCTTCTGTCTTTGGCGTGGCTTGCAGCTTCGATTCAGTGTCAAGCTGCTTGTGCAGCTTTCCTTGATCATTCGCAATGCAAGTCCATGAGCCAAAAACAAAAATTGACCCCGCCGAGAACATGTTGTCGTGGTTCGCCGGGCTCTTGGTCGTCGAATCGCCGAAAGCCCCTACCTGGCGCGCCAGCTGTCGGTGTTTGTTGACCGACAACTCGTCTTGAGTAATCTCAGACGATTTGTTCGGTGGGGATCGGCGTTCGTAGGACTCGGCGAGTACACAGGGACAACGATTTATACTGGTTCGGGCCGCTGAATAGCGTAATACCTTACGTCCAGTGTGGTGTGTACCTTGCATATTGTTGTGATTCAATATTCGATCATCTAGAGCCTGCGCCCAGTTCCCCTTATATGTCCGGTTGAACCTTAGCGCAGACCGAGTCCTAGCCGGTTACAATATTGGAGTCCTATTCTAATTACAGGATTTCCTTTTACAACTCGGCTAAGTTACAAACTAGAGTCCTAATCCAAGTACACTTCGTTACAAGTCTTCGGATCTCTAAAGCCATCCTGGATTAGTCGGAGTAATCATCGATAGATGATATCTCTGACATCTTGGTCCGTCATACCCCTAACTAATTACAGAGCGAACCAGCTAAACCCTAGCGTTATTCTGGACCAACTCGTGGTAGGTGGTGATCCGACGGCCACGCCCGCACAACTGGTAGCATTGCCTCGACGCAATCTCACCGATTGCCGCCACGTGCCGCCACCGCTCTGCTTGTCCTTTTCCCAGACTTCACCCCCGGTTTTGTGGCCCAAATCGGGAAACCAGCCTTCACGACCAACCCCCGATTTTGAGGCCCAAACCGGGAAACCAGCCGCCCATCGCCTGAGTTTTGTGGCCCAAACTCAGCAAACCCGCAACACCCAGGTTTTGAGGCCCAAACCTGGAAACCATCCTCAGCCCGAGTCTTGTGGCCCAAACTCGGAAACCATCAGCGCCCAGGTTTTGAGGCCCAAACCTGGAAACCGTCCACTCGGTGGTTTTTCTGTGGCTCAACCACCAAAAATAACTGTAGAGGGGATGCACCGTTCGTGCACCCCGTCCACCGACACGTGTCCCTAGGTCCTCGACCCAAGCAACACCGTACCCGCAAGTCTTCGCTCGTCGCTGTCCCAGGCTGTCAGCCACCACAGCTGATCCTCAGGTCATCGGTCCCTCAGTCCAAGCCTCACGTCCACCCTTCGCCACTCTCGGTCCATCGGTACGACACGTCTCTACTTGACCTTCACCTTGCCTTTGATCACTATATCCGTGCTCGACACCTGCACAACACAAGCCAAAGAACATGCGCATTATCCCAGTTGACAATCACTCATCACTTAGAGACTCGACATACACCCATGTATCCGCAATCTCCCCCTTGATGAGTGCATTGTCATCTACCAACACAAATCATAATGAAATAGAGGAAAGGAGTAAGAAGGAGAGAGAACTCGACCAATTGACCAAAAAGCATATCAAAGCCGAAGAAGGTCAAGTGGAAAGAGCAAAACAACTTGGTTCCCAAAGACATGGGCAACGGCTCAACGCAACCAAGCAAAGCAAAGCTAGCCCTCAAGAAGAGGTACAACAGGCTCAACACCGCTAGCGAGAAAGCTCGATACCAATTAAAGGATCAACTGAAATTCAAGCAAAACAGAGCTAGCCCTCAAGAAGAGGTAGAACGGGCTCAACACCGCTAGCGAGGAAGCTCAATACCGACTGAAGAAAGCTTGATACCAACTGAAGAGCATAAAAGCAAAGGTGCTAGTTCCTCAAGAAAGAGGCAAAGGCTCAACACAACTAGCTACTAAAAATTCTCCGAACAAACTGTTACCAGCTCGAAAAGCTCAGCAGAGAGCAAACGCCCCCTCAAATAGTGCACATAACCAGGAAATCATTTCTCCCCCTTAGTTCAACTCGGAAAGCACATGATTTGTAATATTTTCTCCTCCTTAGTTGAAAATGCACCATCAAGAATCTCCCCTCCAAAATGCATATGAGTCAGAAATGCAAGTTAGCAGCTTCAGGAATATAGTCGATAGAATGAGAAGATGCTCGACAAAGTGCAGATCCGATGACCCATAAAATGCACAGAATGCTAGCAGAGGCTCAAATTGATCACTAAATACGAAATCTGAACATTTGAGCAAAATGAGCAGTTTTCAGCCAAAAAGGTATTCACCATCAAAATAGCACTAAGCATGTATAGACAGGATGTCAAACAAGTGCTAAACATGTATACAAGGTGAACTACCCCTAGCACAGGTCAACCATCATGCTATAGAATGAAACATAGACTTGTGTATCCAAATTTTATCGGAGTTGCAGCGGTTAAATTACATAAGTTCAAATTTCAGCATGTGATTGCAAGAGGTTGAAAGCTTGTCATCGCCTAACTTTTCAACTGTGCGAAGCCTATGCAAAAGCAATCAGAAGCTTAAAGCAATAGTTTCGGTCATACACTACACAGCTCAAGTTTAACTCAAGGTGCAATGAGAAACAGTCTCGAAACTGTGATGTGCTGACAAGCAATCCCATCTCGATCTTTCCAATTCACTTAACTTGGTTCAGAATTAAAGCAGAATATGAACATACCAAGCAAGTGAATGACTCAACACTAGAGACATAGCAACCTAGCATATATGAAAAACACAAGTGATTTCAACACGTTCTACACACGCTAGTTGCATATCTCAATGGTGAACATTTTCAAGTTTTATGTTCATTAATCAAATTCACCATTCATGAAATAGCTCTGCTCACAACATGTATCAGTGATCAGAAGGAGCATAAGCTACAAGCATCATCATAAAACATCGGAGTAAGTACTATACAGAGCATAGACACATTCTAAAGATTATATACATGAAGCTTCTGAATGTAAATATGCAAGATGAAATGCAAAGATGCATGATGAAACCAATTGAAAAACCCAAAGTCAGTTTAAAATACAAGAGTCAAAATGTTTCCCCCATCTAAAAGGGGAAACACACACCAAGCTCACCTCTCAACCTAGCAAAAGTTGATTGGTCCAAAGGCTTAGTGAAAATATCAGCCAACTGATGATGAGTATCGACATGGCGAAGGTCGATATCACCCTTCTCATAGTGGTCTCGCAGAAAATGAAGGCGCACATCAATGTGTTTGGTCTTATAGTGCAGCACGGGGTTCTTAGCAACGCTAATAGCACTCGTGCTGTCACAAAGCAAGGGAACGCGAGAAAAGCTCAGACCGAAATCACGCAAAGTGGCCATCATCCAAAGCAATTGGGAACAGCAGCTAGCCGCAGCAACATACTCAGCCTCTGTGGTAGACTGGGCGACACTAGACTGCTTGCAAGAAGACCACGATACAAGAGAATAACCAATAAACTGACAAGTCCCAGAAGTGGACTTGCGCTCAATGCGGCAACCGGCAAAATCAGCATCAGAATAACCGCAAAGGGAGAGGGTGGAGGAAGCAGAATACCAAATCCCAAACTCAGGAGTGAAGCATAAGTATCTCATAATGCGCTTGACCGCCTGACGGTGGGAGGTGCGCGGCAATGACTGAAATCGCGCGCAAAGACACACCGCGAACTGAATGTCCGGTCGTGTCGCCATCAGGTACAGCAGTGACCCGATCATACTCCGGTACTCCTTCTGGTCCACAGCTTCTCCATCCTTGTCCGCATCCAGGGCCGTCGTGGTCGACATGGGTGTTGGAAGAGGCTTGGCCTCACCCATATCGAATTTCTTCAGGATATCCTTGGTATACTTACCCTGGTGCACAAACGTTCCCTCTCGAGATTGCTTGATTTGCAATCCGAGGAAAAACGTCAACTCGCCCATCATGCTCATCTCAAACTCCCTGCTCATAGTATCTGCAAACGTCAACTCCCGGCTGTCATTGGCCTCTTGATTGAGACAGTCACTGACGAAATCACTAAAGGTGGTACGGTGACGGTTGCCCATCTTTGAAAGCATGGCGACACTCATGCCACGCTTAAAGCTTGCGATCTTCTTGGCCTCAGTGTCAACAAAGTCTGGGGCGTAGCGAGCTAGGTTGTTGAAGCTGTGAAGGTACTCGGACATAGACCTGGTTCCCTGGGATAACCTCATAAACTCTGCAACCTTCATTTCCATCAGACCACTAGGGATATAGTGGTTGCGCATAGCGGTAGAGAACTGATCCCAAGTGACACGTGCATTTGCAGGCAAGGATGCACGGTACTGGGCCCACCATAAACCTGCGGGTCCTTCCAACATGTGGGCGGCGTACTCCGCCTTGAGCTCTTCCGTCAGACGAAGCAGACGGAACTTCTAGGTGATGGAGTTGAGCCATTCATCAGCCTCAAGCGGTTCGATGACTTCCTTGAACACAAGAGGGCGAGTGTCCAAGAAGTCACGGTAGGAGCTATACTGGTTGGGCTCTGGGCCTTGGCGTTGATGATGCTGCTGCGCAGTGTTGTTAGCGATATTGTGGAGGGTGGCCTCCATGTGCCTCTGCATCTCCTCCATGTTCCGTTGACTGCCCAAGAACTGGCCGAAGAACGCTTCCGGCGTCAACGGCGGCGGTGGGGGAGGTGGCAGATTCTCCTCCTGTCCTGCCCCCTGTCCGCGTTGGCTGCGAGTGTGTGCCGGCATCTGCATATCGCATTAATAAGCAATCATTAGGTGATGCTACATTGATCATGAATAAATACTGCGTTGTACATAATTCAGAAATTTAGCACACGACCAAGTATAATTACTCATTTCCATACAACATCACAAAATAATCGCTCGAAATTAGACATGCAAACGACGGATTTCCATAAAAGATGTCGGATCGAAGTCCGGACTATGTCCAAAAGCTTACATGCCATCAAACATTTTAAACATAAAACCAGCACATGTTTAGGGCGTTACATCACTTAGCGAGCAAGCTCAAGCTATACAAAAGAAAACGATCCCTAACAAACTAGCGCTCAGGGGTCTCCAGCGGCGGATGCGGCGTCCTCTGCGTCGACGTCGATCATCGGCTCGTCAGCGTGATCCTCCTCCAGAGGGGCGTCGGGACCAAGGACCTCTCCGTCCTGGGGATCCTAGGCCTCGGCGGCGGGAACCTCGGCAGCTGCTGGGGCGGCGGCCTCCTGTGCGGCATGATGCATCTGATGGACGGCCTCGTGGAGCTGGTCGATGTAGGCCTGCTGTCCGTGGATCTGCTGTATCAACAGGTGGGCTCCCTCTCTGAGCTGGTCGAGCGCGGTGCGGGCCTCATATCTCTGAAGAGCGGTGGTCAGGTACATCTGCTCTGCAACTGTCCTGGCAGTAGACTGTGTTGCTGCTGTAGTGCGGGCGTCGTCACGCTCGAGAGTGACCTGCTGAATCCTCTCCTGAAGTCGAGCAACCTCAGCGTCGAAGTCCTCCTGTAGCTTCCTCTTGCTCTGGTAGGTGGCTGTGAGGGTGAAGGACACGCTTCCGAGAGTGTGCTCCAAACTCTCACATACACCCAGCAAAGCTCCAGTGGCGCTCATCGCAGGTGTCTCACAGTAGAACCTCTCCTCTGGGCTTCCTGTCAAGACCGACTCCGAAGTCTGCTTCCAGCGCAATGGAAAAAGTGATTCACGGAGAAACACTCCTGCCATAGCGCTAGATAGGTCGGCGGGGAAGCGGGCGATGATGTCCTTCAGCACTAGGTATGCTGCCCTGTTGGCTCCATCCTTGGCACAAGTGCCTCTGGTGATCTCCGTCCATCCTGTCCAGTGAGGCTTGGCAGGCAAGGCTTTGACCTTGATCTCCACCATGACCAAGGAATCCTTCCCGTAGATCTCCTTCTGCCACGAGTACCTGGGCTCCTGTCCCTCCTCATAGCCCACGGCCTGCAGAATCCTCCAAAGGATAGTCGGCAACCCGAAGTAGGACAAGAACGTCTTCCGGGTCAGCTTGGTGGCCAAGCGGTGACACGGAACTCCTCTGCCTCCGGTGGCCTTGCGAGCGGTCAGCTTAGTCCGGGCCATCTGTAGAAACAAAAAGGGTTTCGAACTCTCGTGAGACGGATATTAAGTTGGCAAATTTTATAGAAAAGAGACAACTTTTAATTTAAGGGGGGGTAATGTAAATGCATGAATATAAACATGATACATGATCGTACTTACGTTCTCACTCACTAACATGACTCGTAAGTCCTAACATTCTAGTCGATGGCAAGAACGATCTCTCATGCGTTATCTACACGTTCTACTCGTTCGCATAGTTAGTGTACCTGCAGAAGATTCATTTCAGCCCAAAGAAATTCCCAATGATAAAACAATTGAGTATTGGCCAATATGCGCAAAATACATAGAAGCCAACACTAAACACCATGCACCAACATAGAAAACACCCTTGAAAACATTGATACCCCCGTATGTGTCCGCGTGGAGCTCGCACATACTTGGTATAAGAACTCTCACCTAGACCGACGGTTGGACGGTCATGCTCTCATATTTCACAAAATCATTTTATGCATGTTTTCGCGATCGACGCATTCTCTTTTCCCCGAGAATGGACCAGCAAATAAAGATCTAGCATGAAGCAAAACCCTGAACCCTGTTAGCAGTTAAGCCACCTGAATCCTAGTATAGGGCTTAAGGACGAGACTAGGCACACTTAGTAATCGAAAATAGTTTTGAAAATAGTTTTGAAATACCCATTTAGTTCGAAAATAGCTCTCTACGGAGGTAATCACCTGAACCATGCTCTGATACCAGCTGTGGCGGAACCGTCCTAATTATAAGAGCTCAAGTATTATCTTAGCCAAATCCGTCTGACTTCGACTGATACTTGAACCCATATAACCCCGGTAGTCCGGAAATCTCGAAGGATTTCTAACACCATACATCATACAGGATCGCATCGTTCAAGGATTACATTCGTAAAGATACATCACAGCGAAAACGAAACTGAATTTAACACCAGAGTGCGGAATTTAAAACGGAGTTATTACAATACTGAATTTTAAAAGTGCGGAAGCTGAAGTAGTTTAAAACACGACCACCACACGTGTGGTCCAAATAAACATTGTTTGATAAAACCCACTCAACACGACTCACTCCTCCTTTTTAAGATAATGTGCCACCAACAGTCTCAGACCAGCAAAAGAAAAAGGGAAGCTTCTGGACGACCCTGCCCTGGGCCTACTCCTCATCACCTTCCACTGGGTAGAGGCAGTGCTTACAATAGCCGAAGTAGACCTGGCCATCTGCAACAACGGAATAAACCCTGAGTACGGGAATGTACTCAGCTAGACTTACCCGTCCAACTGAAAATAAAGACTCCAAGGGTATGCAAGGTCTTTTGGGTGGAGCTGGGATCTTTTAGTTGCGAAAAGCTCAATTTCAGATAAGAGGTAATTGATGATAATGATGAGCTGCCATTTTTAGACCTATTCCTTAATTCTAGGTTTTTCACCTGTACTAGAGCACTCACTTGAATCTATCAATCAATAATATAACCATATCCAGTTGACTTATCCATATTTTAGTTGAACCTTTAATCATCACATGGAGTTGTATCGTGGTGAAGCTCGCCATAGTTTCCCACTAACCGGGGGAGACGGCGACTCGAATCGAATTCCAAACCAGCTGGTGAAAGACCTTTAATACCAGCCCACACTTTCCCCGTCGGGTCCATGCATTGGGCAACCGCTCGATGCTTGTTCGTGGTGGTAATCGTCGCGGCTCACAGCACGGACCGCCCAATTGGAACCTGGAGATGGCCTCACGCGGCAGATCGCAATTTCCATACTAGAGGGCACGACACGGGTTGAGACCGGCCCGAACAGCTTCTAACCGGCTTTGGGGTCGATGATTACGGCACCGACATATCCCTAAGTAAAAGGGCGCGTTCAAAAATGAACGAGGGCCAACATCGATACAAACCTACACGATCCAACGGACGGACTGCCCCAAGTTTCCAAACTTGTGCCTTGCCTTCCAGTTGACCGTATTTCACTACAACTCAGGTTCTTTTTCACGATAGCAAATATAGCCAACCGTGATCCGGTAACTACCCATCAGGGTATTACGGAAACATCCTCAACTATTACTTTTATTCAGCAGGCTAAGCAATTCTACATTATAAAAGTAACAGGATAACAAGGCGGGTATAATCAATAATCAAGGAACGGCAATGCAGCAAGTAGGATTCAATCAACTCCTAACCTAATGCATCACAATATAAAAGGACTCAAGTAATTTAATTGTAAATAATAGGAGACTTAGAATGCTCCGGGGCTTGCCTTGGGTGAAGACCGAGGCCTCGTGGGAGGGGCACTCGGGCAAGTTAGTGTCGCAGGCGGGGTCGGCTTTCTCGGCTTGCTGGAGCTCCGGAATCTGCTGCTCGGCGTTTGCTTCTGGCTCCTGCTCGGGCTCCGGGAGTGTCGATCCTATTGCATGCGACGAATAATAAATATTTAAATGCGGGGTGCGAGGTATGATGGTATGAGAAAGAGCATTTCTTGCAAACCAACAAAACCAACTTGTTGAACCACTTTTGACATTGAGGCAAATACTTATTTATTTCATAAAACAAAATCTATTTATTCACCTATTTCTTATTTAATAAATCAAAAGAAATCGAGTTTGAACTGCAAGTGCACTTTTCTGGATTCAGAAAAATCCACAAAAATTCCAGAAGGCAATTAACACTCACTGGACTTCACTAAACAATTTTCAATCAAAAATAAAATACAGAACTGCAGATATAAAAATAACAAGTAAACTGCTCAAAATGGTGCTTTGAACTAACCTTTTATCCAAAAAGGGTCAAACAGTAGATTTCATAATTTTCCTAGCTTCTTCTACTCATACACATCCTACTGTAGAGAACTTGTGGTCAGAGCATAAATATACAAGCCTACACAAAATAAACAAATCTATCCTAATTTAAACCATTTGAACTACAACCCTACTGGAAAAGGGTGCTAAACTCAATTTCACATTTTTTCCAGATTCTCCTTCACATTTTATGCTTATCAAGAAAGTTCCATGAACAGAAACATTATATTATTTCTTATATGAATTTCCAAAGAAAATCACAGAAAGGTACAATTGTAAAGCAACTTCATATTTCTCCATACAACAGCTCATGCTTGCATTTTTCTTAGCTTGAACATCACAAACAGAGACTACACTAATTTTCCCACATTTTATTTCGACATATAAAACACCTTAACATTTATTCTAAGAAATCAGCCAAAAAAGACTTTTAATCATAACAGAAACTTTTTCTACATAAACAGTGCATCATATATTTTTCACAGGTGCAAAACAGGTTAATGAACTTACACAAAATTTTCCAGGAATTATCTCAACCAGAAAACACTTATTTCCATTTATCACAACAAAAGCATATAAACTGAATTAAATAAAAACAGTAAAATAAACTTCTACCAAAAATACTTTCATATTTTTCCATGATAGATCTACTCGTAAGCAAGCTAGCAAAACTGAAAGTACTTCATTTGGACTTTTAAAACGAGCTACACAAAAATAACAAGCATTTACTGGAAAAAGGAAAAATATTTAAAGAAAAATCCTTTTGAAAACACCCGGCGCTCGGCTTCGGTGGACGCGGTCCATGGACCAAGCAGAGGCTGACGCGCGGGGTCCACGGGTCAACGGGACCCACCTGTCAGAGAGAGAAGAAACAGGGGAGAGGGTTGACCGGCGGCTGCTCGCCGGCCGTGAGGTTTCCGGCGGCGAGGCTAGGCTAGATAGATTCGCCTCGTCGATGCGCATCCAGCGGTGGTGTTGGTTTGGCCAGCGCACGGCCGGAGCATGCCGACGGCGAGCGGCGGCGCATGGTGACGGCGGCAACACGCGGCTACGCCGTTTCCGGCGGTCGCCGATTAAATTGACGTATGCGCTGTGCTTCGTGAACCCTAGGGAGGCTACCACGAGGGTTGGTTTGGCTCGGGGAGCTCCGAGGAAGCCTAGCCACGAGCGGAGGCCACGGCGGCGCCCATGGCGCTCGGCCGGGAAGATAGGGAAGGTAGGAGGCTGTAGCGTTGAAGCGGGGTAGTGTTCTCACCTTGCCTTGGCTCGGTGAGGCTCGAGGATGAAAAAGAGGAGTCGGTGGAGTTCGGGTTGGGGAAGAACGGCGTTGCGGCTCGGCGGTGGCGACTGACGGACCGAAGGAGGCGCTTCGTCCTCCGGCGGCGTTGGGGCTCGGCGGGTGGCGCGGAGGTGCGCACCGTGTGTGCAGGATAAAGGTGGAGTGGTGGCCGAGGCTAATCGGTCGGTGGTGGCTTGGTTCGGGCAGAACGGTGGCGCGGGTCTTCGGTGCCGAACGGCGGCGAGCAGTGAGGTACTCGGCGCGTGCGCGCAAGAGGAGAGGGGGAGAGCGGGAGCGAGAGAGTGTGCGAGTGAGCGAGTGAGAGAGCGGAGAGTGAGGTGCGCTCGGTTTTGGCCGAGCCTTGGCCGGCCGGTGGTGGTGGCGGGACCCGGCGACGCGACGCGGCGCGAGCGGCGAGGCAGCACGGCAGGCGAGGCGAGCGCGGAGAGGGCAAGGGCGATCGCTTGCGTGCCCGAGCGGGAGAAGATCGGAAGGGGAGTGGTCGCGCGGGATTTGCTCAGGCATCGCCGGCCACGCGGCGGCTTTGGCCGGCGTACGGCGCGGCCGTGTCAGCCGGCGCGGCGATGCGGGGTTGGGCCGGTGCTGCGCGGCGCGGAGTGGGCCGGTGCTGCGCGGGCGAAGCTGGGCCGGCGCTGCGCGGGCGAAGCTGGGCCGGCGCTGCGCGGGAGCGGGCGCGGGTTGGGCCGAAAGGCCAGATGGGCCGGAAAGATGGCGCGGGAAAAATTCCTTTTTCTCTTTTTCTTTTTCCAAATATTTTCCATATTTGACCACTCAAAAACAGTTTCAAAAACTCCAAACTAGGTTTTGACTCAAATATAAAAGTTGCTCAAAATAATTTTCTCTACAACTTTCATATAGGACACTTATTCTGAAAACCATTTTTATATCCTCCACATAAACAAAGCCAATTTTTGAAGCATAAATCATTTTGTTTGACTTATTTTTAATTTAACAAACTAATCTGAACTAGGTCAAAACTCCAACATAAAAAGCACTCTACTCAATGTTCTCTATTTTATAAAACTCTTTGCCAAAACAGAAATCCACTTAGATCATCAAGTCCAATAGAAATCCAAATCCAAATAAATAAACAAAAGACAAAAGCACTCTCATGCTCATAAAATGATGCAATGCATTGCTTATGCTTTCTTAGTATCTAATTGCAGTGCCTAATGCAGTGCTTGACACTAGGGTGTCACAGGGTGTGGATCACTTTGCCCTTCTGTGGCATAAGCTCCTCTTGGATGGGTGACATGGTGTCTAGCTTGTTCTTGAGGTGGTTTGGTTTTGGAGCCCATGATTGTTTCTTGGGTGGAGCTCTCGGAGGTTCCACAAATACACCATCCTTGGTGTTAGGCTTTAGAGGCTCTTTGGGTGGAATCTTCGTAAGCTTGGGAGTAGTGGTGGAGTTGGGCTTCTCACACGGGTTCAGACCACTCGACTCTCCAATCTTCCCAAAAGATGAAGCGCACTCAACACCCTGAGCAAAGCCTACACCTGGACCTCCAGCAGCACGCTTGAACTGGGAGATCATCATCCCAAGCTGCGTCTCACCACTTGACACCCATGACAAGATGGTCTGAAGGTATGTGTTTTCCTCCTCGTTTTGCATCTTGTCATGCTTCACGTTTGCAATCTCCATCTCCAAACCCTCACACAGAACGCACCTAGTCACACACGTGCTATCTGAGCTGACCTTCTCAAGAGACACAATCTTGGCATTCTTCTCTGTCAACTCGGATTGCAAGCCCGCACAGGACTTGCACGCACCCAACAGCGAGGATCTAGCCTTCAGCTCATCCACCTCTCCTACCAACACAACATACTTACTTCTCAAGGTAAGAAGGTCAGTCATATGTGTGGAGCACATCTCACACTCCTCCTCGGTGACAACAACGGTGGACTTGACAGATTCAAGTTCTTTCACCGTATCCTCCCACTTCTGCCTAAACTCCTTCCTCTCTCTAGCAGCGCGCCTAAGCAGTTTGTCTTGACTAAGGAGAGCGGTAGTAAGTTTCTCGACCTCAGCAGAAAGCTCTTCGGGGGTCTGAGATACCTGGGAGGTGTCGTCGTCGTCATCGTCGTTCTGAGGGATGTCCTCCAGCTCGTCGTCGACCTCCTTGCCAAGGGCCATGGTGCAGAAGCCCTCATCGTCGGCGAAGAAGCAAAGGCCGTTCAGCTTGTCCTCGATCCTCTTCTTCTTCTCGGACTCGTCGTCGCTTGAGGAAGCGGAGTCATCGACGTCGCTGAGCGTGGCGAAGAACGCACGCTGCTCAGCCTGGGCCTTCTCCAAGTACTTCGTCTTGATGTACTCTTTGATGAAGCCGCCCTTCCGCTTGTGCTTCGCGGGGACGTACTTCTCCTTGCGCTTGCTGGAGTCGTACTTGTGCCCATGATCCGCCTTGCCAAAGGTCTGCTTGTTCTTCTTCGGGCAGTTGGCGATGAAGTGGTTGGGGTCGCCGCACTCGAAACATCCCGAGCGTCCTCCTCCGCAGCGACGGTTCATGCGGTTGTTGTGGAACCGCGAGAACCGGTTGGCGAGTAAAGCCAGCTCGTCATCCCCCATGAACTCAAGCTGCTCCTCTATGACAGAAAGAAGAGAAGAAAGTGCAAAGCCTCCAGAGGGGTTAGCAAAGAGCCAGAAACCAAAGCCATCGACGGGCCAGAAGGATTTTCATAAGAAGCCCTCGCCATGGCATCAATCTCACTGGACTTGAGCTTGCTAAAGAGCTCGTCGTATGTGAGGGTCTCATAGTTAGGGGATTCGATGATCGCCTGAACCTTTGAGTCCCACACCGACCGATCAAGAGTATGGAAAAGCTTCAAAGCTCTCTCATGATCGTCGAAAGGCAACAGCTCCTTGTTAGCCCTCATCCTGTTGACAATCACCGGAAAGCGAGCGAATAAACTTTCTATGCTCTCGCCAGGCATGTGTCGAAAGTTCTCATACTCTCGCTTGTGCGACTCGTAGAGACGAGTTTTGACTTGAGTGGTTCTCTCATGGAAACGCATGAGGGTAGCCCAAATCTCCCGAGCCGTAGCGAGGTGAGAAACGCGATCAAACTCCGTCATGCTCAAACATGAGAAAAGAGCATTACAGGCTCGGCTATTGGCATCATGCTCATCAATCTGATGTTGAGTAACACGGGCAACCAAGACCACGTAATCGGCAGAGTTGCAGATATCCCAGATGGAAGCACCCAAACTCTACAGATAGGCCGACATGCGTATCTTCCAATACACATAGTTCGTCCCATCGAAGAACGGCGGTTTGCCCACGCCGCGATCCATGTCGCCTTCTGTGGATCTGGAACCGGCTAAGGTGGAAGATCCTTAACCCGCTCTGATACCAATTGAAGGACCGAGAATGCAATAGCAAGGCGACCAGAGGGGGGGTGAATGGGAGCTCAAAAATTTCTCTCAAAACTTTGGCCTTTTGTCCCCAAAAGCTTCGATCGAAACCGTGATGCCCACGACCCTTGGAAGAGGGTGGATGATCCCTAGGATCACAGCGAGGCACCACAAAGCGATAGCAATCCAAACGCAAAAAGTACCGGCACAAGTTCAACCCCTAAAAACCTAGTCCCAAACGTAGATTGAAGGCTACGTCAGGAAATCCCCAAATACCGATGCTAACAAGTAGCAAAGATACTTAGAGAGGTTCCTAGGTGGACTAAAGGGCCAACCGAGAAGTCCGGAATCCAAGCGGAGAAGTCGGGAGAGCAAACGCACTAAGGCTCAGCCTACAGCCGATTCCCGGACTGTCCGCTAGTACGGTCCCGGACTGTCCGGCTCAACCGCGGACTGTCCGCGGGGGGATGGCGGACTGTCCGCCGGCAAAAACCCCAAAACAGCACTGCTGCTGAACCTCCCTGGTCGGCTCGCGGACTGTCCGTGACCGACTACGGCGGACTGTCCGCCAGTCAAACTGAGTCAGCACAGCCGAGCCGCGCGACCACTGCTCGGTCGGAGCCCGACGCGCGGACTGTCCGCGCCTCCAACAGCGGACTGTCCGCGAGTGCCCAGTGAGGGCGATTTTGGTCGCCCTCAACTCAAATCCTCTCAAAACTGATTCAAATCAAAATCCCTTGATCCCAAACTTGGAGAAGATGATCACGAGGTAGTTGGAAGACTATCCCCAAGAAATCATCCGCTCAAATCAACTCAAACACCAGGAATCCGAGAGGGAAAAAGTATGAACCGAAAAAGCGTCACGAAAACGAAATCAACCCGATCTACTTGTTCATGAGGAGTTAGATGAATTCCTTCGGTGGAAATGATCACCTCACTATAAAGAACAAGTTGATGCAAACGGATTTTGAAAAGACGCAGTAGAGAGCGAGATCGAGTGACGGGAAAATCGCGGAGAAACGAAGAACGCAAAGAACACGAACAAAACGCGAATCAACACATCGATCTGCAATCGTGTGGCTACCGCACGCTACAACAGTGAGATTACGGTCTCACTTCCTCAAAATCTCCAGTACACAGAGGTATGGTTTTCTACGGATCTCAGTTGCTACAGCAGGGGATTGAGAGAGCAGGAAAACCTAGAAGGCAAAGAGCAAATGACTGAGATGGGAATGGGAGGTGGGTGTCTCCCTCTACTTATCCTAATTCTAATTCCCACTCTACCCCCTAACTAATTACAGAGCGAACCAGCTAAACCCTAGGGTTATTCTGGACCAACTCGTGGTAGGTGGTGATTCGACAGCCACGCCCGCACAACTGGTAGCGTTGCCTCGACGCAACCTCACCGATTGCCGCCACGTGCCGCCACCGCTCTGCTTGTCCTTTTCCTGGACTTCGCCCCGGTTTTGTGGCCCAAACGGGGAAACCAGCCTTCATGACCAACCCCCGGTTTTGAGGCCCAAACCGGGAAACCAGCCGTCCATCGCCTGAGTTTTGTGGCCCAAACTCAGCAAACCCGCAGCACCTAGGTTTTGAGGCCCAAACTTGGAAACCGTCCTCAGCCCGAGTTTTGTGGCCCAAACTCAGAAACCATCAGCGCCCAGGTTTTGAGGCCCAAACGTGGAAACCGTCCACTCGGTGCTTTTTCTGTGGCTCAACCACCAAACCGAACTGTAAAGGGGATGCACCGTCCGTGCACCCCGTCCACTGACACGTGTCCCCAGGTCCTCGACCCAAGCAACACCGTGCCCGCAAGTCTTTGCTCGTCGCTGTCCCAGGCTGTCAGCCACCACAGCTGATCCTCAGGCCACCGGTCCCTCAGTCCAAGCCTCACGTCCACCCTTCTCCACTCTCGGTCCATCAGCACGACACGTCTCTACTTGACCTTCACCTTGCCTTTGATCATTGTATCCGTGCTCGACACCTGCACAACACAAGCCAAAGAACATGCGCATTATCCCAGTTGACAATCACTCATCACTCAGAGACTCGACATACACCCATGTATCCGCAGTTAGGGTTTCTTCCTCTAGTTGCTTGTGATCCGTAGAGACGTCAATTCCTCTGTATATTTGGTGATTCTCAGGAAAAGGGACCGTAATCCCTTTGTCTCCTCGTGGGGACGAGTTCCGGCTGAAATCGAGATTGAATTCGCGTTTTTGACTTGTGTTCTTTGTGTTTCTGTTTTTTGCCTCATCGGTGATTTGACTCATTCTTGTAATCCGAGGGACGATTTTCGATTTCGTTTGAATCATCTTGTGCTAGGACGTGAGTGTCATCTTTTCACCGAAGGATTTACTCTCTAGCCTCACGAGCACATATGATGTGAAAAAGGGTGCCCGATCTTCTGAAAGGTTCTGGTAACTCTCGATTTGGTGGAGACGAGACACAAGTCGATCTGGCTTCCGAACAACACGATCCAAAACCCCACAATCGCAGCACCACGTCTCCTCTGGTTATCAACCGGCGTTGCACGGTTGACCTCGCCAAGAAGGCTAAAGTCCTTGCCTGCGAATCGAAGAACACGAGCAAGAACAAGGAAGAATGCAACCAAATTGCAGATGTATGATTAATTTCACGAGTTGGGGTCTCACAAACCGATGAAACGGCAAAACTGTTATGAACAGAATAATCTAAGCAAAACTCAAACCCTAACGTAGGTGACGGCTACTGTTTATATACCCTAAGGATCTCTACTCACGTCCCTTAGGTGCCCTAACAAGATACAAGGCCCAAACGGCCCAAAAGACGGCGACACAACACCCTGACAGATTCTGGACATCAACTTGTTTCGGCGATTCCCGTTGATTCTGATGGTGTTTGGACCTCAAACCAAAGTCATTGGTTAGCTTATCAAATTATCTTTCCATCCATATATGGATCATCGAAAACGGAGTCTGTATGTGATCTGGGCATCCATTTTACCGCTGGCTGCTCCTGGATTCCGAGATGGACTCGAACTTGACACGGATCGGGCCTCCAACTTGGGTTGGACGACTTGGCTGCCCTTATAAGGTGGTGGCCAAGGAGGAGTACGTCATTGAACATCCTTGTGCTCTTCTCCACTTGTTTTGGGCGTGCTCCCACTTGGGCTAGGGTCCTAAGGTTGCATGACGAGCCTATGTCGACGTCGTAGCACCCGACAGAAATAGTAGCAGATTGTCGTGACAATTTGAAGACCTTGTTGACGTGATATTGAGATGGGACCAGATCTATTTGAAAGCTTATCAAATAAGCTTTCCATCAAGGGCAATTGACCTCAATCGCACTCAGGATGGATGAGTTATGGTCTTTTCCCTGAAGCACTGTCGGGCTGCCAACGAACCGAATGTTGGACTTTGACAAGCTTGCACTTTGAGACATTTTTATATCTATAAACAAATAATGACATGTACATGTGGAACCAAGTGAATTGTACTAAAAATCATTATGCAAATGTAGAAACGAGCTCACCTTATAATCAACGGTTGTATCCAATGGTGTCATGTCCTCATCTAGGACATGAGTGTCATCTTTTCAGCGAAGGATTTACTCTCTAGCCTCACGAGCACATAGATCAGGTTGTTTTTGTGTTCGTTCTTCGTTCTTCCCCTTTTCTAGTGATCTTTAGATATATCTTGATTGAGTTGGTTTGGGGCGATGATTTCCTAGGATTAGCTCCCCAACACATAGAAGAACACTTGGGAGAAGTTTGGTTGCAGCCCCATTCGATTTGGTTGAGATCGAATCAATTTTGGTTTTGCCACGAGCTATTTTTCAGCTTTTTGGGCATTCCCGCACAGTCTGGCGTCAGACTCTCGGATAGTCCGGGGATCGGGATTTTGCACGGCAGTTCGACTGTGTTGTTCGGAACTTGCTGTTCAGACATCACGGACAGTCCGGCGTTGAAACCGCGGATAATCCAGGACCTATCCTGTAAGGTTCCAGAACTGTTGTATTTCTGGTACGGACAGTCCGGAGCAGACCTCGGACAGTCTGCCAGTGAACCCCGGACAGTCCGAGGTCAGAACTCGGACAGACCGGCAATCCTGTACAAAATAAGGATCAAAAGCATACCGATTGCTTTTGATCCTTATTTTGTACAGGATTGCAAGGTGGTAACAGGCTCTGTTTGCTTGAGCTATAATTCGGCTTGAGCAATAGAACAAAAGAATGCTAGTTCACATACATTCACCTCCCTGAGGATGGATAACTTTGGGAAGATATGCATTACTGTTCCCTTAGGTAACTAAGAGCCAGATGTACCACTAGTATCACCAATTCTCCACCCATCATCCGACATTGAGGCCTTGTTTAGTTGTTGCAAAATTTTGCAATTTTTTTACGAGACTAATTTAGTCTATTTAAAATATATTAATTATGAAACTAATTACACCGTCGCGTAGTACTTAACGAGACCAAGCTATTAAACCTAATTAATCCGTCATTAGCATATATTTACGGTAGCACCACATTATTAAATTATGGACTAATTAGGCTCAATAGATTCGCCTCGCGAAGTAGATTCCGCCTGACAAATTAGTTTTATAATATAGACAATACTCCATACATGGGTCCCAATGTTCGATGTGACAGGTGAAATTTTTTTGGGAAGCAACTAAATAAGGCCTGAGCATCAACAGAATGTCAAAGGGATTCAAAAGCGAGAACATTCATAGTTGTTCTCCCCAGGTCTTGCACATTCTTCGCTGTGCAAAAGGGGGAATTGAATTTTTGAGCAATCTGAGTAATATTCATGATGCTTTTATTTATGGAGTTCGTTCATGTGTTGCGGAAACAAACTGAAAGATGTGTTTGTGCTTAGCAGCCATTATCATATAACATTAGCTTTTACTTGAGTTGGTTATCAAAATATAACTTCTTCACAAAAAGATCAATAATTCAAATTAAGCACCTGATTGGTTCAATAAGAATTGAACTATTAGGTCTAGGGGGTAAATGCCATGAAAGAAGTGTATGACGATACACAGGTAAACCGCAAACAGAGATACTTGCGCCAGTGAGCAACGGGCCAATGGCAATCCAAATCATATTTTTCTTGTCTATATAAGGCATAAGCACAATATAGCTATATCAGAGTATTATAAATAGCGCAAGAGATTCTGGGAATTAACATGATCTATTGTAGTTATCACAGGACGAGAAACATTTTCCGACCACGTAAACAGACCAAAATTGGCCATCATTTCACAGACATCCATTCTTGTGAACAAGTGACAATGTGCTACTTATTACAGGTTTGTAAACTAAATGCGATCACATAATCATAACAACAAAATCCTCCATATAGTCAGTTTTATCGATCATTCAACATCAACCCCAAATATTCACGTTTTGATCATAACTATTCTATTCAATTTATCTGCAACAAATTACATACAGATGTAATAATAAATTACTGTTTTTATGATAAATCAGCTTTTCTTAAGATAAATATACCTTTTATACTAAAGTGGTCAAAGCGAAGGCATACATGAAAAGAGGATCACAGGAATACCTGAAAGCACACAATCAGGTCAATTCAATACAACATGCTTACAGAGATTGTTTGCACTTTCACATAAAGAGGAAAAATTTATGGAAGGGGACAGGGGAAAATGTGCTAAGAAGAGGATGGAAAAATAGACAAATGGATCACTATTTTAGGAAGTTTTCTCCATAAGTTGTATGGGTGCCAAGATGTTCTGTTTACTTGTCTCCACAATGCAACCATTCATCACCATCTCTTCCAACATGAAGTGCACTTTCTCCAGATGGAACATGATATCAAGCTCGCACTGGCCAAAAGGAGAGAAAAAGGAAAAAAAAAAAAAACAGCCCCGGTTACGTGAATATTTTAACAATGCTAATAGCTGAGAGAAAAATGCTTGGGATTACATAAGCTTACCACATTGCCAAAGTGGCGATCCATAGTTTCCACCAAAAGATGAATGAATTCAAGGATAGCTAACTCATTCTGCAAAATGTTGCATTGTTAATTTTTGTATCAGAGGGAGGAAATGCCTAAAACAAGATTTGCAGGTCAAGGAAGGAATGGATGTTGCATCTACTATCTAGTAACCCTTGATGACTTGAAAAAATTGGAATCAGGGTTGTTTAAAACCCACTGTGTTCCGCTCGCTCCACAACATTCTGAGACTCGTGGCTTCACCGTGTGCCGACAAGTGGCGCTGGCTGTTTTGCAAAAATCTCCTTAAGTTTTTCGCTAACTAACCCACGATCCATTTCCTCGGAACAAAGCAGTATCCACGTTTGGTCGTCTTTCAAATAAACCCCTAAAAACAATTTTAATATAACGTGAAGAAGAGAAAATTTGATATTCGCTTCTATTTTTGAAATAACCCCCGCAACGCAATTTACGGATAGCCCCTCCACCGGTCCACTCGCCCTGAACCCTAACCCTCTCTCATTCCTCTCTGGCTCTCTTCTCCTAGCCGCCGCAACCGCTCGCGTACCGCTGTGCACGCCTCTCGACTTGTCGTCGTCGCTCCTCCACCTCCACCTCTACAGACGCATCCATGACGATGACGACATCCTCCTCCACTCTCCTCCACGGGCGCATCTACGTTGACGACTGGCGACATCCTCCTCTTCAGTGCTACACAGTGGGGGGCTGGGGGACAGTCTCCTCTGCTCAGGCGAGGACGACGAGATCGATCTGGTTGGATCCTCGCATCAACTCACTCATGAAGTCAAGATCAAGCCGGTGAGGGGTGGGCTGTCCCTCTCAAGCCGGAGGCTCCCGCCGCCGCCATCTCCTTCACCGCGGAGGCGGCCGCGCCCGCGAGGCCCGCCGGGACCCAGTGCAGGGTGGGGTACTCCGGGGAGGCCGCGACGACGGCGGCGCAGAAGAGGAGGAGATCCCTGGCCTCCCTACCCGCCGGCGCCTGGGCCGGGGGCGGGGGAGGCAAAGGCGAAGGGAGGAGGGACTTGACGGAGGCGGATGAGCCAGCGGGGGGCTCATATGGCGTTGCGGCGAGCGAGTCACGGAGCGGCGCGGAGATAGTGAGCAGAGTGGCGCGGGGGAGCCTCGCAGCGGCGGCGTGAGGCATGGCGGACTGGAGGGTTGGTAGGCTTGTAGCGCCTCGCCGCCTCGTCGCCGGCGCCGGCGTCAGTGTAGGCCTTAAGGGTCGTTACTACACCGACATTGCCGTGTCGTGCGGCCTCTGCAGCGAGGGGAGGGCCGACTGCAATTCCTGCTTCCTCCTCTGGTTAGATGTAAGTTTCCTCCTCTGATTAGAGTGGATACCACTTATACCTGTTCATACTCATGCCCATTGCTTGTATCCCCATCGACAGGACGCCCGAGACCTCTGCTGCAGCGACTGGTGCAGGACTCCTCCGCCAAGGGTGATCCCACATGGGGAAAGTACGCTGTTGTTGGTCTTCAACTGCTACTCCGACGGCGGCGCAAGGAGATTCATCTAAAAAGATCCGCAGGGTAAGATGTTTTCATCTTTGGAATTCTTTGTAATTTCGTTATGATTTGCTCATTTCAATCAGTGTTTCCAGTCAATTTCAGATGTAGATAATTCAGTGCTGAGAGAAGGCAGAGCAAAGGGGCCAGAAGTGTGGTGTCTTTGCATTGGTATTAAATATCATACTTAATTTACATGGATTTCTGGTGGCTAGCGGGAACAGCTTTGCAGGATGGGAGCAGACCATACCGTTGAGGAATATTGGCTTAATTTAGCTCGATGAATTGTCCATATGCCACATTCAAGGTGTTTGATGCAATTCCTTATAGGAATAAAGTATCTTGGAATGTATCCGTTTGGTACAAAAATTTAGGTAAAGTTCACTGAGCATTCATCACGTTGCAGTTTATATTGTCAATATCCAAAGCTAAGCATTTTTCATGTTGTGGTTTCAATGTCGCTGAAAGATGTGTGCACAGTGCATGTTCTTAAAGGCTCCCTGAACACACAAAATTTATGGCTTGAAAGTTTTGCAGCTACAGATTTTGGTCAGAGGTAGCAAAGGGTATTTTACATTAGACATATTGTTTGGTTAATAGATTATTAAATTTATGGGTTGCCAAATGTGTATAGCTTATGGTGTAAAACATATTGCCTTGAGCATTGACTGAAATTACTTCTACCCACACCAGATTACGATCTCTTTAGTCTTTATTTAGTTATCCTAATGTGTTGTTTGGTCAATAGCTTACGGAATATGGACCGAATTTACTACCACTCACTCTAGACTACTGATTGTGCAGGGGCTTGTGTTTTATACGTCGTGCACTAATATTGTATCTTTTCCTACCTGATGAGGTTTAAGCATTGCACAAAAATATGAATCTTGATTCCTTAGATGTTTCTCAAAGAGATAAAACTCTTGCTTCTCATTTAGGTGTTATTGTTATAATATTATGCAGGGATTTTACCGTGCTTCATTGCAGCCCACTGCTACGGATGTAGGCATCAGTACAAATTCTCCCCGCCATTCGATGGCCAAGACCCTGAATTTTCTTGTAGGATATCTCTTTGACCAGTTGTTGGACTTTTCCAGTTAGTGTGTTTAATTTACATGATGCTTAGTTATGCATATATATTTCTCATCTGCATTCTTAGATGAAAAGAAACACTCCTTTTGTCTCCACCAATTACGGCCAGAACTTTTGTATTTCTCAGATCGCCTATTGCTCATTATCTCTATTTGGCATTGCCAGATACTTTGGTGAACCAAATGACACCTGCTTTATGGCATCTATGGTTAAATATAATCCCACAGTTAAAAAATAGAATTTTTTTATTTCCTTTGAAAATTTGAACGTGTAAGATATGTGGTTGCTCTATTTGTGTGATAAGCATATGCATGTCTCTATATATAATACATACTCAGATTTTAGCTACCACAGTTCATATGATGAAGCGTGGATAATGGTTTGTTTTCTTTAATTCATTGCAGGGCGCCCAAAGGGCGCCTAATGTTCTAGTGCAGTTAAATTGCAACAGAAGTTACAAATCCAGAGGCACTCATTAAAATTAGTGAGGAGGTGCATCTAGTAGTGCTTGACAACTTGAAAAAAAAAACACTGAAATGCAGTCAAATTGCAACAAACATCACAAAATTGCAGCACTGATTTGCATATGCAAGTTGCAGTAAGACATGTATAGAGGAAGATAAAAAAAAGAAACCTACTAGCCAAAATAAAAAATCCTATTTCACAAAAAGGGATAATGGAAAATACAACTATATTCACTGTAAGGAAGGCACTTAAAAAGTAAAAACAAGACAAGCAGAAGAAACAAGATATAGGTAGATATGCAGTGTGGTAATTTCACAGTGTAATAAGTTTCCGAAGGGCCAATCAAAATGTCACGAAATATTATCAAACAAAAGTTCATTCAGTGAGACATGTGTATATTTCAGAATGAATGAACTGACAAATATGCATCCCTAGCAAATGCTGCCATCAAAGGATAACTCAGTAGAAGCCTTATCTGATGATATGGTTGAGATCTCCATACCTACTGGGCACTGGCAGATCAATCCCTACTAAATCCCATTGTATGCTAATTTCTTTCATTGAACAAACAAATACTCATTACATCCTAAAGATGTCTTCAAAACTAGATTTTGACCTTTGACTTATTTGCAATAGAGTGTTAATTGCTAGATCCATAGCATCAAGCAAAAGCCATTTTTTCCAGTTCTGTTTACAATATAAATGTTGCTTGATCAGTGACAAATAATTCGAATTCGATAATAGAGGATGATAACAGTAGAGTGAACGAAATTCAGACTTGCACAAGGACAACAGTACCATAAACGACAAGGTGTAAGCTAAATAGATCATTGTTTTGCTTTGAGTTTGAGGTCTATGTAACCTTTGTGGTTCACAGGCTGTGCATAATACTGTTTCCTGCCAAACCATTTTCGTCACAAACATGGCAAGTGCTGAGCACAGATAGATGGTAGCAGCTAAACCCACGCGGCCACGCTATAGCAATGGGGATCGACTTCATCCACAGTTTGCAATCACAGACAAATTGGCATGAAAGAGACCTGGATTCCCAAGGGAGGAGAGGAGAGATTGAGAGAAGAAGGTGCCAGGGGGGAATCACACCTCATCGTTGTCGACGCCGACGAGGAAGAAAAGGGAGGCGTAGCGCCTATACACGACCTTGTAGTTCCGGTGCTCCACGAACGAACACTGCATCAACACAAAAACCAGCGGGAGTCTCAGAAAATGGGAAGTGCAGGAAAACCCCTTATCCCGATCCAGATCCAAGACGATCCAACACAAAACCAGCAGGTTCGTCGATCCGGGAAGGAAGGTGATGATCCGAGCCAAGCGGATCAGGGGGAGCAAAGCAGCGGAGGGACGTGAGGAAGAACGGCTAGGGGTGAAGGGGAAGAGGCGGCGGTGCGGACGGACGGACGGACGGACCTGCTGGTCGGTGCGGGCGAGGCACTTGCGGACGATCTCGCCCTCGAGGGCGCGTCGCTCGTCGAGGGAGAGGTGCTCGTAGTACTGCGCCAGCCGCGTCTGGCCCTGCTTGTTCACGAACAGCACGAACCGGATCGTCATCTCCCTCAGCCTCCCTGCTTGCTCTCTGCTGCTCGAGGCCGTCGTCTTCTACCTCTCGATGACTCTGTTCTGATCGCCACAAGTCAGAGGAGAGAGGGACTCCACCTAGCGCCGTTGCCCATCCGACGGCTAGCACCCTAATCGGCAAAAAGGACCCTTCTAATAAAATAATACTGGTGGGTAAAAAAAAGATTTTAGGTGTCAGATTTTGATACTAATTTAGTTTATTAAAAATAAACTAATAAGAAAACAAATTATATATTTTATTTAAAAATGTGGCATGAATTTAATACTAATTAATTCATCATTAATATAATATTGTCAAAGTATAGACTAAGTAGGCTTAAAAAATTGCTCGCAAAATTATCATAATATATTTAATTAGTTATTTTTAGTTTACAATTAATACTTTATACATGTATCAAACATTTAATATGATCAATGAAAAAGTTTTTTTTTATAAACAAGGTCTTATGTATCATCTGCGGCCCAATAAAGAGGTCTTCCTCTTGTCAAAAAAAAAAAAAGAGGTCTTCCAACGTGCATAGCAGCGCTTTTTGGGAGAAAGAAGTGCATATCAGCGCCTTTGGTGCAAACTGTAGGCTCTAACAACTTTTTATTTATCTCATCGAATGTTTGTATATGTACATAAACTTTGCAAGATCATTTTTAAGCCTAAGTATTTCATGATTTGACAATGTTCTGCTAGAGTAGACATATGCTAATGATAAATTAATTAGTTTTAATAAATGTGTGAAATGGTTTCCTGATGGAATATGTAATTTATTTTTAATAGGTACCGCAACATGTGATGTGAGACTTAAAAACTTTTCACCCGCCAACTAAACAACTTCTAAATTTCAGTTTGTGCAGAAATAGCAGAGTACCAAAGCAGCGCCGGCAGCAAGAATTGAGAGTGGAGTTCAATGAATATGATTTCTTTTGAAAGATTTTCAACGAAAATAATTGAAGCTTAATTTCAGATTATAATTGATTGATGCTAACATATAATAGAGACATTGTGCTCAAGCAATCCTGCTGCTACTTGGGCAAAAAGGAATCATATTCATACACAGTGGCGGATCCAGAAATGACTCACGAGGGGGGCTAAATACATAGAGACCGAGTTTGGACCGAAATTCTCCGTTTATTTTTGGTCCACGAGAGATTTTTGTAGATTTTAAGGTGATTTGGACTGGATTTTCCACTAATTTTGTAGCCCGCAGGAAATTTTGGACTAATTTAAAGAAAATTTAGACTAATTTTTGCTAAAATCCTATATATATTTTGGGGCAACGCAGCGGATCCGCCAATGTTCATACAGAAACATTGTGCTCCAGCAATCCTCCTAGCAAAACGTCTCCTTGCAAAATTGAACACTGTCGGTGTTTCGGACCCGGGGGTCTACACCAACGAGTGAATTTGTGTGTGCGTGCTCCCTGATCCGGATGGTGATGCAAGAAGAATACAGGCGGTTTATCCTAGTTCGGGCAAGAGAAGGTCATACGTCCAGCGGGGGAGAGGTTGTATTATCTTGCACCGAAGTGCTTCTACAGGGGCGAATACAAGCGTGAACGAGAGAGGGTGCTGGACCCAGGTCTCGTGCGGGGAAGAGCGAGTTGTATGTTACTGGTCTGATGGTTGTGTCCCTCAACTCTCTTGTCACTTGTTTGTTGCTTGCCTAAAGGCGTCTCCGGCTCCTCTTTTATAGCCTCAAGGAGGGCGCGGGTTACAAGGAGATAGTACACGGGTGTTCTTAGTCAAAAAGGTGGGGGCGAGCTACTGTTGCTCTACAGTGACGGTATGGTCGCCGTGCTTGTCGTCATGGCTAGGCACGTCCGGCGTTAGGGCGATGCCATGTCGGATCCCTCCGTCCCGTCCTTGCGCCTGTCGGTCTGTGCCGAGCTTTTCGGTCGATGGGTCAGACCTCGTCCGAGGCCTGGCTGTGAAGCCTCGGGCAAGACGGTGAGTGGTCTTATCCTCCGAGGCCTGCCGTGGAGGGCTCAGGGGATGAGGTCATGTAGACCGGTAATCCACAGTGATGAGTGTAGTTGATGTATAGGGGCTTTGACTCTTGGGGAGAGCCGAGTCCTCCGAGGCGTTGTAGCTTGTCAGATGGTCGTACGTCATCATTGCCCCGGAGTGGGTACAGTGCCGAACAGTGCCACCGGGTGTGGCTTTCCACGCCCGGATCTGCCGGTGGTGAAAAAAAGGGGATGTGACTCCTGTCCTGTCATCCCATGCCTACTGCACGCCCCTGCCCTGTCCTGACAGCAGGTGTCAGCGCGTTCCAAGGAGGGGTGTTGTTCTGTTTGACAGGACGCGGGCGCAGCAGACGGTGGTGCGGTTGTCAGAGCAGAGGAGCGGGGAGCTTCCTTCTTGCGAAAGGCTTAAGAGGTAGGGGAGCGTTCGCTTGAGGCCTGACGCGAAGGGCTCGAGCGAGGCAGAGATCGATCGAGCGCTCGAGGCCGAGCTCGAAGGGCTCGGGCGAGGCGGAGAATTAAGCGTTCACCTGAGGCCTGGCGCGGTGGGCTCAGGCAAGACGAAGGAAGAGCGCTCGCCCGAAGCCTCGCTCGGAGGGCTCGAGCGAGACGGAAAACGAGCGCTAACCCGAGGCCTGACTCGGAAGGCTCGGGCGAGACAGAGAACGAGCGTTCGCCCGAGGCCTGGCTTGGGAGGCTTGTGCGGACGCCCGGATTGCTGGGCCGCCGCGGCCTGCTTCCGCTCAATGGGTTTTCGGGCTATGGCTTGGTGGGCCAAGTAGCATCGATTGCCTTCTTGGCCCTAGTTATGCTTTTCCGAAGCGGAGGTTTTGGGGTACCCCTTCTTTCATACCACCGACAGTAGCCCCCGAGCCCTGGCTCGAGCGCTGGCGCTCGAGCCGGGGGTCATGAAATCAGGAGTGTGGGGTATCCTGGGACTTTTTCCGTGGGGGACGCGCGAGCGTTCCCTGCGGGGGTAGCCCCCGAGCCCGGGTTTGAGTGCTGGCACTCGAACGAGGGGTGAAAGATTGTCTTCAAGGACTTTGTTTATCTTGCGCAGGTCGAGCCCCCAAGCGGGCTCGTCCCTCTTTCGTCGAGGGTTGCCGGGCGTAATTGATCCCCCGAGGGGGTTCGACCCGCCTTCGTCGAGGGTTGCCGAGCGTAGACGAGCCCTTGAACCTCGCGTGGCTTTGGGTATTGCTAGCCCCGTCGTCTTTCCCGCGATCCCTTTCGATTGGGTGCGAGGCGAGAAGCGTTGTACTAGCCTCGATAGGGCAGAGTCTCGACGTCCTCGGTGAGCTGGTGTGTGTGTGCACAATAATCGAGAGGTCATATGGCGTTTCGGCTTCCTCCTGGGAACACGCGAGGGTCACACAGCGCTTCGACTTCCTCCTGGGGAAGTGTGAGGGTCGTGCGGCGCTTTGACTTATGAGTGTTGGCTGCCGGTCCTTCCCGTTATAAATTTGGGACGAGGGCCCTTGCATTCGTCCAGTCCCCTCCGTCGTCCTCTTCGTTGCTCCGTGTTAACCTCTCGTTCCCTCGCTATGGACCGCGGGAAGCGGCCTGCTGATGAGCAGCCATGCTCGGGAGGTCCGGGACAGCGCCGTCGTATTCCAGGGTTAGTTTACCGCTTCTTCTTGTAGCGGCGCTCTTAATTATATCATTCGTGTGTTCCTCAGGGTGATCTCGACGTCGAGGTCGATCCTATTCGTCGTTTGGCTTCTCCTTTAGGCCCTCCTTCGGTTCGCGACTTGGAGGACACGGTTTCGGCGACGTCGGCGGCGTTGGATGCTGTCGAGGAGGAGGCTACGGAGCTTCGTGGGCAACTGGCCGTGGCGGACGGCCGAGTGGCCGAGCTGGAGGCCATGCTCCAAGTCCTTCGCCCGGCGGCGGAGGCGGTGGCGGAGTTCGTGCGTGCCCGAGGTCACAACCTCGTGGAACGTCTCTAGGACGTGCCTGAGCGCGTATGGACTTCGGTGGAGTGCGGTGTTCACCGGGCGCAGCGGTGGCCCTAGCGAGTGCCCAGGTCTGCTCCGGTCATGACCTGCGCGGGCTCGTGGGATTTTCGGAGGGATCCGGGGCGGCCGACTTCGAGTAGCTCATCGAGGAATTCGACGACGCTGCTGAAGCCGTAGTTACCGAGGTTCCTGTGTAGCAGGTCATCCGAGACTCCCGGTGAATGGGCCGAGGTCGAGGTTTCGTCGGATGTCCTGGAGCTGCTTGGAGCTGGCGTTAAGCCTGGGCGTTCGGGTTACCCGTTTTTTTCGGGTCGGGTAATTCGGGTAATTCAAAGTTCGGGTAATGAAAATTGTTACCCGAATTTAGTCCTGAAAAAACACTACCCGCAACTTCGGGTACCCGATAATTCGGGTTCGGGTTCGGGTATTACCCGATTTACCCGAATTCATAAAAAGAGCAAATTATATAAAATTTTAGTAGAAATTCATACATAATTTCAGCAACATCTTGTATAGAATTCTAACACTAATTTACAAAGAATAACATATTGCAGTCACTTGTTGAAACGGAGAGAATAGTATACTAATTAAATGATAAATTTATTGATTTAACTAACAAAACATGATAAATACAAAGACAAAAATACAACTTCGGGTAATTCGGGTAGTTCGGGTACCGGAGGATATTACCCGAATTACCCAAACTAATTTCGGGTAATCAAAATCAGTATCCGAAGTTAGGATCGGGTACCTCGAGTTCGGGTAATTCGGGTCCGGGTTCGGGTAATTCGGGTACGGGTAATGGGTAGCGGGTATTTTGCCCAGGCTTAGCTGGCGTCGAGGGCGATGATCACCTTGGTGTACTCCTCGAGCAACTTTAGGGTTGAGCTTTTGAGACCTCTTGTCTGTAAAATATATATATATATATATATATATGCGATCGATCTTTGGCCATCGAGCCTTTTAGTGCCTTTTGATCCATTGTTTGGTCGACGTCTTTCGGGTCCCTCTTTGCTTTCGGAACTTCTGTTGACAGCGCTGTCTTTCCGATTCGTGGGATGCTTTCGACCTACAGCGGTATTTAGCCTTTTCCTCGAGGGTGCGTTCCCGCGTCGAGAGGTTTTGCCTAGTTTTTGAGCGTGTCTGGTTGCCACCTTTCGACGTAGTGAGGAATTCGTCTGAAAGCTGAAAAACTCGTGTTCATACGAAGAAAAGAGGTTAGTCGTGCTCCCCGAGCCCCCGAGCCCCTCGACTGCCGATCGATGGCTTTAGGCTTGGGGACGGTCCAAGGTCTTTCGACCTTGTCTCGGGTGCGAGGTGAGCCCCCGAGCCCTTTTTCGCAAAGGGTCGGTCAGGGGCGACCTCGTCTTGGTCTTTCGACCCTCACGCATCCTTTTCGCAAGGGAGAGGGGTGGTGATGTCGTGATACCCTTGGTGGGTATCGGTCACGGCATCACCAGTGAGCTGTTAACGGGTAAATCCGAGGGTGTGCCCGTGCCCCGTTCGATTGGGGTCGGCTAGGGGCCCAGAGGCACACACATAGAGCCAGAGGACAGTCACCAGGGCCCGGAACCGTTAGATTGGTTCCGAGGGCTCGTTGCCTCCCTCCGTAGGGATCCCGTTTATGACCGTCCTGCTAGCCTCGGATACGACTTTGGATGCCCTGAGCGGTCGAGCTCAGGATCGGCTCGGGCCGTGCGATAGGCGCATCCGCGGTCATCCCTGAGTCTATTATCCAGGGGTGGCTGTCGAACCCTCGGATGGGCCAGCCTTCGAACCCCTAGAACGTAATGGGCCCGGTGCCCTGGGTTCCTTCGCGGAGTCAGAGGTAGGTTACCTTTTCTGTTGGAGCGGCGGGCGTGCCTTTTTAGGCGGCTTCCTCGGGGACGTGGACGGCCTATTGTGGACGTGTGCAGGGGCCCACGTGCAGAGATTCAATGTTTGCGTGTGCACTCGTATCGAGGGGATTTTCGTAATCATGAGATCTCCTGGCGTGCACCGCATTAAATGTGTGTGAACAGTGACCGGCCGGGATCTAGCCGTTGGTTTTCACCCTATAAATACGTCCCTTGGGGATTTTGGAGCGGTTCCTTTCCTTATACGCTCGTCCCCCTACCTGCTCGGCTTCCTCCTCCATCCGGCCGCACAAGAACAAAGGAGGGGAGGGAGAGACCGGGCCAACGGCGGAGTAGAAGGATGAGCGGAAAAGAAGAAAGAGAAAAAAGGAGAGAGAAAGAGAGAGAGAGAGAGAGAGAGAGAGAGAGAGAGAGTTTGTGCGACCTTGTCCCTTCGCGACATTTGTGCCTCTTCCTTTGTCGTTCAGGATGGCGGACGCCGCTGAGCCGTGGGGTGCCTCCGTCGCCACCCCAGAGAAGCTAGCGGAGCTGGTGCAGAACGGGCTCCTCTGGGGCCTTTCCGGCTCCGACAGGCCTGAGTGGATCTCCCCCGAGCCTGAGGAGGAGGAACCGAGGCCTCAAAATGGCTATGTGGTCAGCTTCGTCGCTTTCCACGAGCGTGGGTTCGGGATGTCGGCGAGACGGTTCCTCCGGCGCTTCTTTTCTACTACGGGCTCGAGCTGCACCACCTCACCCCCAACTCCATTTCACAGGCGGCCATCTTCGTGACCGTCTACAAAGGTTTTCTGGGGATCGAGCCCCACTGGGAGCTCTGGATTCACCTCTTCCAGGGTGAATTCTTCATGAAGGCGGTTTCAGATGGTCGGAGGTTGATGAGGTCGGGGAGTTGCGTGCTCTGCGTTCGCCAGCATAGGGCGAGCCTGTACATCCCGTCTCAGGCGGCCACCTCAAACAGGGACTGGCGTATGGGCTGGTTCTACCTTTGCAACGACGATGGCCTGCTGCCAGCATACATCGGCCACGTCATCGAGTCGCAGCCGGACTCTTGGAACTACGGCGTCATTGACATGAGGAAGAATCGGCTCGACCCGCTACTCGCGGCCTTGTCGAGGCTGCGGAAGGCGGGTCTTACGGCCGGGATGGTCGTGGCCTGGTTCCACCAGCTGTGCGTGCTGCCGCTGATGAACTGGCCCCTGATCATGGCCAAGATGAGGGACGACGTGCCTCTCCTGCGGGAGTGCCAGATGAGGGCGTCATTGCCCGCCTATCCCGAACTCGTTCGTCGGGCGAGGGACGCGGTAAAGGAGGTGAAGGACGCGAACAAGCTGCTCAGCATCCCGATGCGCCCGTTCCGTGGGTACATCAGTTTGGTAAGGGGATCAATCCTTTGGGTGTGTTGCCACAGAGTCTTCCTTTTTCGTGTTCGGTCCTTACTTCCTTCTTTCTGCAGGGTCTACGGGGGGTCAGCGCCTCGCAGCCTCCCCTTCCCGAGGAAAGGGAAGAGAGGCGACGCCGGGCCGAGGAGAGGAAGAAGAGGAAGGATGATAGGAACACCAGGTGTGCTAAGCGTCGGAAGGACCGTGATGACCTGGAGAGGCGTCGGTGGCAACAGAGGCTCCATGGCGAGCCGGAAGAGTCCTCCCCCATGAAGGAGGATTCCGATGATGAAGACGACGAGGGCTCGGAGGGGGATTCCGAGCCCCTGGTGGGATTTCCAGACGTGGACCGTTCGCTGGTCCGGTCGGCGAGCCCCGCGACGGGCGTGTCCGGGGTGCAGGCGGCGGGGGAGAGCCTTGTTCCTGCCTCGGGCGCGGGTGGCGATGCTTCTGCGCCCTGTGGGGGTGATGGTTCCAACCAGGGCCCGTTGCCGCCACCGTCGGTGGGGGTTTCGATGGAGATCCTTGAGACGGAGCTCCCGCCTCCTCCGCGCGGGGCTCCCCCTGCGGGGACACCGCGACTGCAGACTCCATCCACGCCTTCTGCGAGGCAGGCCCCGAGGGTTGGGTGAGCATTCGTCGCTCACCCTTCCTGTGTTCGTTCGTGTGAGGATTTTTCGTCATGATGATGCGTATCTTTCTTCTGTTGTCTCAGTGGGAAACGATCTGCAGAGGCCCCATCCCTTCGCCTCCAGAAGGCGCTGAAAGTGGGAGCGGCCTCCTCCGCCGGCATGGAGATGGCACCGTCTGTGACGCCTCCAGTGTCGGGGTCTAGCGGGCTAGTCGTCGCCCCCGAAATCGTCGGGCTCCCATAGGGGGCCCCGGTCTTTGGTGGGGTGCCAGAGGAGGCCCCTGCTTCTAGGGCGTCGAGGGACGAGGTCGCCCCGGGAGCCTCGACCGTCGAAGTTGAGGCTGCCAAGGCGGCTGAGGCCGAGCCGTCCCAGTCCGTTGCGCCCGAGGCTGGGGCTGACGTCCTACCTCAGGGGTCGCGCTTGCTGGAGGAGATCCATAACATCTCTTCCGATGAGACTTCCCTAAGAGATGGGAAAGTAGAGGTGGAAAGCGCCGCCGAGGCTACCAGCGCGTCGCCGAGGCTGCCGGCGCCAACGATTGGAGGAGGGGGCGAAATCTCGGCCCTTGCCCGCTTGGGAGGTCGTTCTCCCGCTTGGGGCGGCCCTTGAGTGGAGTGGAGGGATCCATCTCATCCCGAGGCCGAGCCGGTGTTCGTCCTCGACGATGCCCCCGATGCCGAAAACTAGAACGTCCTCGGGCAGCTCAGCTCGCTCCTCACGCGGTCGCTGAAGACGTCCTTGACGTTGGTGAAGGACCGAATTGGGACCAGAGGGGGGGTTGAATGGGAGCCTCAAATTTCTTCTCGAGAAATGATGGCCCTTGTCCCAGAAAATCACCCCAAAAGCGAAGACTCAAACAACCGGTGAGCTCACGACCTACGAATAGGTGGATACCCTAGGAGATGTCCTAGAGGTACAGCGGAACTACCGAAGAACCCCCAAAACCAAGCGCCAAAGCAACGGGGCAAAAACGTCTTCGCCTTCCTTCTTGTCTTGGCCTCATATGCATGTCCAGCCTCCACGCCGGGCACAACGCCTTTGCCTTCCTTCTTGTCTTGGCCGACGGCACTTGCGCCGCACGCAAGCCCATGTCCGACCTCCCGCCAAGTGCCACGACGCCATCGTCTTCGTCCCGACTTGGCCGATGCACCGCACATCCCCATGTGCTCTCGCTCGCCGATGCCACGTGCCAGCTACCACAGCTGGTCCTCTGGCCTCTTGGTCCGTCGGTCCAAGCCTCACGTCCGCCCTTCACCGCTCTAGGTACATCGGCATGGCACATCCGCCGCACGGCACGCCCATCCTTCACCGATCCCGGTCCATCGGCACGACACGTCTCTACTTGACCTTCACCTCGCCATCGACCACTGTATCCGAGCTCCACACCTGCACATCAACACAGCCAAGAGACACATGTTGAACACGCACACCAACACAGAAACACCACAACTCAACGCCACTGGTTAGTCATAAGCATTAAGTGCATAGCTAGATATAGACTCAACCGGGAAAAGCCTCAAACCTTCCTCCCAAAAGTCAATCATTCATCATATATGTTCTCAATCTCCCCCTTGATGAATGCATTGACTAACAATAAAACCACAAAGGAAGGGTTTGAAGGCAAGCCTCATCCAAGTGCCCAAAAGCCAAGCAAAAGCAAACACAAGGCCACTTGAGATGAGGTAGGATCATGAAAACTCCAAATAAAAGCTCTCGGTCCCGAAAGAAACGGGAAAAGCGGGCAAAGCCTCCACACAACCGAAGAGTCAAGAGAAACAAGAGTTTCATGAAATCCCAAAAGGTACTCAAAAACCAGTCTCAAATAAATTGTGAAACAATCATCACAAAAGAAACCAAGGTACTTATCCACTTGGGTTCCGAAATTTCTCCCCCATGATGATTGAATTGAAAAAAGCTAGGCACAAGAGATGGTTTGAGATACCAAAACTAAAAACTTGGTCCCCAAAGACATGGGCAACGGCTCAACGCAACCAAGCAAAGGATCGGATCAACAACTCATCCAAGAGCAAAACTCGATCACACAGGGTGAAAGACTTGGTTCCCAAAGACATGGGCAATGGCTCGACGCAACCAAGTCAAAAATGAGCTAGCCCTCAAGAAAAGGCAGAAAAATGGCTCAACACCACTAGCTCAAGGCTCGATACCAATTGAGGCTGAAACAATGCATTAGAATGCAAAACTGCTAGTCCCTCAAGATAGAGGCACAGAGGCTCAACACAACTACAGACTCGATACCAATCACAACAGCCAAAAATTGGTGAAAAAGCTAGTTCCTCAAGACAGAGGCACATAGGCTCGACGCAACTAGCTAAAGGCTCCATATCAATCGAAAATACCAAGCAAAAACTGCTAGTCTCTCAAGAGAGAGGCAACAAAGGCCCAACACGACTAGCAGGCTCGATACAGATTGAGAAAAACACAAAGAGAAGCTCAACACTAAATGGAGCACAAACACTCGGAGCACGCGGAGAAGTAGCAAGACAAAAGCGACTCCCCCTGAAATCAAGCCTACACACAAAGGCTATGCAACAAAGCTCATGACACCAATTACACTCCATACCAAAAGATGGATACCAATTGAAACACATAAAAGAGCTATACCAATTGAAGAAGAACATAAAAGAGCTAAACTCCCCCTAGCTCAAAGCTCTCCCCGAAATGCATGACTCTCCCCTTTGTGCCAACACTCAAACTCCCCCTTGCAAACAGCTTCTCCCCCTTGATAAAAGGGAACATGCTGAGGGGTTTTGACATTTCTCCACAAAGTTGACACAAACACAAGACAAGTCAACAACCAAAAGCATATGGGGGGTGATCACAAAGTGTATCGGAGCTGGGGGTATGTACACTAAGCTAAAAATGCATGATATGCACAATGCAACAGCTTCAAGTGTATAGCAATCAGAATGAAAAGATGCTCAAAAGGGTGCTGCCCTGAAAGTGTAGCAACTAATACAAATGCTAGCAAAGGCTCAAACTGATCAAATGAATACAAAATATGAACAATTAAGCATATGAGCAGTTTTAAGCCATTTGAAAAGGAGTCCACCACTAAAATAGCACTTAGCATGAATAGACAGGAAATCGAGCAAGTGCTAACTCAAGTATAAAAGGTGAACTACCCCTAGAAAAGTTCAATCATCATGCAATAGAATGAAGCATAAACTTGTGTTATTTTCAAATTTTTATCGGAGATTGCAGCGGTATTAACACAAGTTCTTATTAAAAGCATGTGATTACGAGAGGTTAAAAACATGGTCATTACCTAACTTTTCAACCGGGCTAAGCCTATGCAATAAAAGCAATTAGAAGCTTAAAGCACCGGTTTTGGTCTTACACTACACGGCTCAAGTTTAACTCAAAAGTGCAATGAGAAACAGTCTCGATACCGTGAGGTGCTGACACGTGCAATCCCATCTCGATCTTTTCAATTCACTTAGACTTGGATCAAATTTTAGCACAAGGTAAATATGAACAATCCAAGCAAGTGAATGACTCAATGCAAGAGACATAGCAACCTAGCATACAAAAGATAGCACAAGTGATCTCAACACATCCTACCCATTCTAGTTGCCACTCTCAATGGTGAACAAATTAAAGGTTTCATAGTCGATTAGTTAAGTTCACCATTTGCAAAAATAGCTTAGCTCATAACATGTATCAAGTGATCAAAAAGAGCCTAAGCTACAAGCATCATCATGAATAAACAGGGCATACCAAAAAGAGCATAATCTCATTCTCATTGCTCTAAACATGAAGCTCTAAAATGCACTAAAATACATGATGAAATGCATGCAAAAGCTAGTCTATCAAAGACAAAGCAAAACTAGCCTAAAAGGGAAAACCCAAAACAAAAGGGTATCAGAGGAGTCCAACTAAGATACAACAAGAAAAATGCTTCCCCAATTAAAAGGGAAACACACACCAAAACCACAAGAAAAGAGCCAAGAAATGCTCAAGCGAACAGCCAGCAAAAACCACATCGGAAAGATCACACAGCAGAAAGAGGTCGAAGAAGGAGAGTATCAAAAACCCGAACTCAGAAGTGTGTCGGAGGTACCTCATGAAGCGCTTGACCGCCTGCTTGTGTGATACCTGAGGGGACGCCTGAATCTACTGAAGTCTTCGGGGCACCTACCTTGCCGAAGTTGTCTCCCCCTCGCCTGATGCTATCGCTCCCACAGGTGCAGCTAGTGCTCGCTGGAGAGCTGCTCGAACGGAACCCCAAGTCATGGAAGAAGTGGGATCGGGTCCGTGAGCCGAAATGCTCTCTCCAGGCTCCTGTTCTCCTGCACACTCAAAGGCAGAAGAAAACACAAGGCATTGTCTCGTCCAGTGTGACCTCAAGGTCTCCACAAAACGGTTAGTCACAAAAGCATAAGGTGAACTCTCAACAAAAAGAGATCTACCTATGAATGATACCGCAAGGAGATCTGAACTCAAACTAGTCAAGACTACCATGCAACAGGATAAAGCACTATGGAGCAAAATGCAGCCTAGAGACATGATCAACCCAAACACAGCCTAAACCTCAACACATGCTACAATGCAAGATAATGATAGCAATAGATCCAGAAGCATGTATCATGATAAAATTGAGGAAAGACTAGTGCTCAACCTAAACATATCAACAGGGTACATGTAGCTACACAAAAACTAGCACCTAAAAAGTGACACCTAATGAACATCATACCTCTACAAATAAAGCTCATGGAGAAGTATGATAAAGCATGGCATAATGTTCATGAGGATCACAAATAGCATGAAAATTGGCTACTACACAAGAGCTATACACAAAGCTAGCACGACATGATATACAAGATAGCACATGCTAGACTAAAACAAAACATGATACAAAAGAAAATGTACATGCAAGAACTATACAAGTGAGCACATGATAGTCCATCTCATACCACAAGAAATAGAACATGGATGTACACGGTATGAGTGTAAAAGAAAGCTCACCAACTGCAAAAACCTCTTTGGAGGCAAATCTAAGCGGGGTGTAGAGAACCATCAAATCTTGATCACATCTAAAAGATCAAGTTCCATCAGGCGCATGTTCTCCACCCCGCGTCCTCATATCTACACACAAGAGGACAAAGTAACCCAAGTCCTAGATCCTGAAGGGTTAGCAAGCATGTACTTGGGAACCCAAGACTTGGTCACAAAACTCAACTTATCTTGTGGGTTAGCATGATGCAAATGTTGGTTCAAATGCAATTGTGAAACACCCTTGGAAGCATTCCTCAAAAGGACAACTCGAGGAGAAGAACGAGTCGTACCACGGGAAAAGAGGCAAACATCTTCCAAGGTTTTTGTAGAAGAACCAATAGAAGCATCATGAAAAGCATGACATGGACCAAGAGAAGAAGCACTAGAAGCATGTCCACGACCATGACCTATCCCACTAGAAAAGGAGTCATAAAACCCATCAACAAAGAGGGGCTTCTTACTAGGAGCACAAGCGTTCATGCCATGAGAAGGGCTATGAACCACCATCTTCCTAGAAGAGCGAGCTTGGTGCAAACGTTTGGCACGCCGATAGCAAAAGCTTTCTTGATGCCCATCTTTCTCACAAAAAGAGCAATGGTACAAAAGCCTATTAGAAGGCACACCATTCTCCGACAAGTGACAAGTCCCTTGGGACTTAGAACAAGAAGCATCAACAAAAGATTTGGTGCCAACACTAGGAGCACATGTGCCATGGGAAAGGCTACGTGGCTTCCTAAAAGCCTTAGCTCGAATACGTCGCTCGTGTTTGACACGGTGGAAACAAAAATCGAATGAATGTCCATCCTTCTTGCAAAAGATGCAATTGAAAACCAGATTGGGAACACGAGTCCCAAAAATATGAGAAGCACCCTTATCAAGAGAAGTCCCTTGGACATCACTCGAAGAAACAACAAGGTTAGGAGTAGCTATGAAAGAGCTATCCAAAACCTTGACATTAGTGCTAACGTCAAAAGACTCACGCACAACACAAGAACTCAACTCCGGTTGCAAAGATGCAGACTTGGAAACATCAACATCGGAGTTGGAAGAAATGCGTGACTCAAACGACTTAGCACAAAGGATCTTGCATCTTTTGGCCAAAACCTCATTTTCAAACATGAGGCGGTCACAAGTACCACAAGGAGTGTTTCTCAAGTTTTCCATCTCCTTTTCAATGCACTCGACATATGTGGTACGCAAGAGCTCAATCTCCTTCTCAAGGTTGGCACTCATATCATTGTGCTCAACCAACTTAGCGCTCATATCATCGCGCAAAACCTTCAAAGCCAAAACTTCTTTTTCTAAATCAATGCAAGATGTGCAAATGAAATCAGTGGAAGAAACATCACCATTCACATCAAGCAAAGAATTATGAATAGCACAAGAAGTAAGGCAAGCATTTTTATTCAAAGAGCATGAGCTATAAGGCTTAGAATTTAATTCAACAATTTTAGCCCTAGCATGCTCAAGTTCATCTACACATGTCCTGTGAATCAAACATAATTCTCTAAGTCTAGCAACAAAAGATTAACAAGAATCACATGGTGACAAAGCATTTGACTTTAGCAAGGCTATTTCAGTTTTAGCACAATCAAGGTCCTTGCCCAAGTCAATGCAAACTAAACATGGTTTGGAAGCATTTGATTTCAACAATTCATTTTCAGATCTTAAGCTAGCAAGAGAAAAGCATCGCTCATCATTCTTCCTAACCATGTCACTACAAGAGGTGCAAGGTGAAGATGCACTAGACTTCCAATGAAAAAGACCATTTTTAGCCTAGTGATGGAGCAATTCAATTTCTTGATCTTTCTATGCAAGGTATCACAAAGCTCATCATATCTCAAGTTATCATCACAACAAGCTTCAAATTGTTGGGATAAAATCCCAAGACAAGAAGCAAGAATACCTTTCTTGGCCTTGCCAAGTTCGCGTATACGATCCTCCGTTGAATGCTCATCATCTCCTAGGAAGCCCAGCAAAGCATCCACCTCGCGTTCCGCCTCAAGAGCCGTACTCCTTCTTCTTGCCAAACTGTCGTCCTCGATCGCATGTCCAAGACTCAAACCTAAGGACAAAGACACACTGGAAGAAGAACTTGGTGCTATTTCCAAAAGCACCGTTAGTGTTAGTCAAACAAAAACTCAACACCTCGACAAAACACGTCGGAAGCCAAAACACTATAAAAGGTCGCCTTCGCGGATCCGGAACCGGTTAAGGTAGAGAGATCCTTAACTGGCTCCGATACCAATTGAAGGACCGAATTGGTGACCAGAGGGGAGGGTGAATGGGAGCCTCAAATTTCTTCTCAAGAAATGATGGCCCTTGTCCCAGAAAATCACCCCAAAAGCGAAGACTCAAACAACCGGTGAGCTCACGACCTACGAATAGGTGGATACCCTAGGAGATGTCCTAGAGGTACAGCAGAACTACCGAAGAACCCCCAAAACCAAGCGCCAAAGCAATGGGGCAAAAATTGCACAAGCAAGCTCCTAGAACAATCGAACCTCCGATAACGGAACACCCCACTCATATGGAGAAGAGGAAAGTGTTCGACTAAAAATACTTAGGCCAACTGGTGGCAAAAGTACCTTGGAAAGATCCTTATAAAGTTAGGAAACTAACACAACAAACGGATCTCAAATCGGAGCTCGAACGCAAAAGATACGGACGCTAGAACCGTCAAAACTCCGAAAGAGGAACACTTAACTCCTATGGAGAAAAAGGAAGTGTCTGACCAAAAAATACTTTGACCAATGGTGTCAAAAGTACTTTGGAATGATCCTTAAGAAGTTAGAAAACCAACGCAACAAATGGATCACAAATCGGAGCTCGTACGCAAAAGATACGGACGAAATCAGCAAAACTGTGCAGTCGCAGACTGTCCGCTAGTGAACCGCGGACTGTCCGCTATTGAACCCCGGACAGTCCGGGAATGAGTCCCGGACAGTCCGCCGTTCAAAAATAAAAACAGCGACCTCGCTGCTCGTGAACAGCCCCGACCCCCGGACAGTCCGGGGATGAGTCCCAGACAGTCTGCCAGTGTCCAGAAAGCCCAAAAACAGCTCGGGACAAGACCAAAATCGATTGGATCTTCACCAAATCGAACGGGGCTGCAACCAAACTTCTCCCAAGTGTTCTTCTACGTGTTGGGAAGCTAATCCTAGGATATCATCGCTCCAAACCAACTAATCCATGAGAAATCGGAAGAACACTAGAAAAGGGGGAAGAACGAAGAACGAACGTGATTTCGACCCGATCTATGTGCTCGTGAGGTTAGAGGGGAAATCCTTTGGTGGAAAGAAGGAGCTCACAACATAGAACAATTTGATTCAAACGGAATCGCAAATCGTCGCTCGGAGAGGGAGAACGAGGCAAATCTCCGAGAAGGGAAAAACGAAAACGCGAAGAACAAAAACGCGATTCGATCCAAATTGCAGCCAACAAAGAGGAGGGGTGAAATTGATCCTTGGATTGCTACTAGATGAAGAATTGTGTAGCACTCTGTGTCGGGTTACAAGCCACTCCTCGCAACACAAAGCGTGGATGGCGAAAAGCTCAAGAACAAGAGTCGGTCTCTCCTCTCACCCTAGCCTCCTCTCACCTAAACAAAATGAGAGTCACACCTCCAAGGATGGCTGTCCAACACAGCCCCTTCATCTATATATAGGCGCACGTCCAAATGACAAAAATGCCCTAACATGAAGTACTAACCCAAATACCCCCTAGGGGTAAAACCGTCCAACTCTAGCAGTTTCCATCCGACGGCCACACGTCTTCTCATCCTTCGCTTCGCCTCGACGCAAGCTCCAGGATGCCGCCACGTGCCGTCACCGTCGACCGCTGCGCCTTCTCACCAATAGCTTCGCCGCAACGCAAGCCTCTCGGTGCCGCCACGCATCGATGAAGGACCGAGAAGCAACCAGAAAGCGACCAGAGGGGGGGTGAAAGGGAGCTTCAAAATTTCCTTTCGGAAACTAGTAGCCACTGTCCCGAGAATCACCCCAAAAGACAAACCCTAGAGCTTGCTAATGTCCACGACCCTAGATGTAGGGTGGATGCTTCCAAGAACCACAGCGGGACACTACACAACTCTAAAAACACAACGCAAAAGACGGAAACCAAATCCGACAAAGAACGAACGAGTCGCGAACGAAAACGCGCTGAGACAACACTGACCGGACTCACCCTGCGTCCGGTCAACGGGCACCGGACGCGTCCGGTCAGCCAAAGACGGATTTCGGTGCTCTCTGTGTTGGACCGGACTCACCAGAGTCGAGCGTCCGGTCAGTTCACAGTGCGTTCGGTCACACAAGCCAAAACACGTGAACAGTAAAACCGGAGCGTCCGGTCAGGTGCAAACACCAGCGTCCGGTCAAGTCAGAAAAACAGTTTCGGGCCTTACTGTTCGTGACCGGACTCTGGCCTGCGTCCGGTCGCAGAGCACCGGACGCGTCCGGTCAGACAAAAGCCGATTTCGGAGCTCTCTGAGTTGGACCGGACTCACGGAGTCAGAGCGTCCGGTCAACACAGAAAACGCAGGTGAACAGTAGCACAGTCGAGTCCGGTCACACCAGGAATGGAGCGTCCGGTCAAGACCAAAAAGGGGCACATCGAGTGTTCAACCACCGGACGCACACCCCCAGCGTCCGGTCATCTCGAGCCAGCGTCCGGTCACCCCGCAGCAGTACTGTTCGTCCACCGATTTGAATCAAACTCTCCCAAAACGAAACCTCTAGGGTTCAAACTTGGAGAGAAGAGTCACAAAGAGTATAGTGAGCTATCTCTAAGAGATCATGGCTCGAACCTATCTCCAAATCGATGAATCGAAGAATTTCGGGGGAAGGGAGAAAACTTGACCCGAAACGAAAATCGATCGATCTCCTAGACCGTGAGGTTGGAGGGGAATTCCTTCGGTGTAAAGAAGTGCCTCACGATCTAGAACAACTTGGTTCAAACGGATTTGCAAAAGATGAACCGAGCAAAGAGATCAAGCAAAGGGAAAATTGTGGAGAAAAAGGATTCCGCGAAGAACACGAACAAAACACGAATCACAACCATGATCTGCAGCCGTAGCGCAAACACACGCTACAACCGTGAGGTTACGACCTCACTTCCTCGAAATCAACAGTACACAGAGGTGAGTCTCTCTGCGGATCTCAGCTAGCTACAGCAGGGGATGGGAGAGCAGGAAACCCTAAGTGCGAAAGAGCAAATGACTGAGATGAATGGGAGGAGGGTGTCTCCCGACTACTTATCCTACTACTAGCCTAAGTCTATTTCCTACTCTACCCCTCTCTATTCTAATTACAGAGCGAACCAGCTAAACCCTAGGGTTATTCTGGACCAACTCGGTGGTAGGTGTATCCGACGGCCACGCCCGCACAATTCGAAGCGTTGCCTCGACGCAACCTCCGGATCGCCGCCACGTGCCGCCCTCGCTCTGCACCCTCGGTTTTGTGGCCCAAACCGGGAAACCAGCCTTTTCCAGCCAACCCCCGGTTTTGAGGCCCAAACCGGGAAACCAGCCCACCAGCATCTGAGTTTTGAGGCCAAACTCAGCAAACCCTCAGCGCCCAGGTTTTGAGGCCCAAACCTGGAAACCGTCCTTAGCCCGAGTTTTGTGGCCAAACTCGGAAACCCTCAGCCCGAGTTTTGTGGCCAAACTCGGAAACCGTCCACGCCCAGGTTTTGAGGCCCAAACCTGGAAATCGTCCATCCGATGGTTTTTCCCTGGCTCTACCACCAAACCGACGTCGTAGATGGGATGCACCTCCCGTGCACCCCGTCCACCGACATGTGTCCCCGAGTCTACAACTCAGGCAACACATGACCGCATTTCTTCACTTGTCGTCGTCACAGGCTGCCAGCCACCACAGCTGATCCTCGGGCCTCTGGTCCCTCAGTCGAAGCCTCACGTCCGCCCTTCACCGCTCGGTACCTCGGCATGGCACGTCCGCCGCACGGCACGCCCATCCTTCACCGCACCCGGTCCGTCAGCACGGCACGTCTCAACTTGACCTTCACCTCGCCGTCGATCACTGTATCCGGGCTCGACACCTGCACAACACAAGCCAAAGAACATGCGCATCATCCCAGTTGACAATCACTCAACACTCAGAGACCCGGCATACACCCATGTATCCGCAATCTCCCCCTTGATGAGTGCATTGTCAACTACTCACACAAATCATAATGAAAAGAAGAATAAGGAAGAAGGAGGAAGGAGAAGGAGAAAACTCAACCAAATAACCCAAGAGCATAGCAAAGCCGACGAAGGTCAAGTGGAAAGAGCGAAAGAACTTGGTCCCCAAAGACATGGGCAACGGCTCGACGCAACCAAGTAAAGCAAAGCTAGCCCTCAAGAAGAGGTAGAACAGGCTCAACACCGCTAGCAGATAGCAATTGGAAACTCCAGAGAAAAGAGCTCAAACCAATTGAAGCCGAATGAAAATTGAAGCAAAATGCTAGTCCCTCAAGATAGAGGCACAGAGGCTCAACACAACTAGCAAAGAAAAATCGAAACCAATGCCTTTCGGCCAAGCATGCTCCGAACCAATTGGAATGACTCCAAACTAAAAGAGAACCAATCGAAGACAAAATGCCCTGAAATTGTTTGCTAGTTCCTCAAGACAGAGGCAAAGGCTCAACACAACTAGCAAACTCCCCCTCGACAAGTGCAAGCAACTAGGAAAAACCCCCTTAGGTCCAACATGAGAAGAGCACAAAGATTTGAAATTCTCCCCCTTGACGAAAACTCCCCTTTAGTTGAACATCCAGGAGACATATGATTTGCAATTTCTCCCCCTTAGTTGAAAATGCACTAATCAAGAAAAGTCATCAAGGCAAGAAACTCCTCCTTCCAACATGCATATGAAGTCAGAAATGCAAGTTAGCAGCTTCAGGCATATAATCAAAAGAGTGCAAGAATGCTCTAAACAGTATAACTCCAATGACTCAACTAAGCACTCAAATAGCGAAGGCTCAAACTGATCACACATACGAAATATGAACATATGAGCATGTGAGCAGTCTTTAGCCAAAAAGATAGTCACCATCAAAATAGCACTACCCATGTATAGACAGGAATCCAAACAAGTGCTAAACATGTATACAAGGTGAACTACCCCTAGCAAAGTTCAATCATCATGCATAGGAATGAAGCATATACTTGTGATTTCATTTTTATATCGGAGTTGCAGCGGTGAAATTACACAAGTTTAATTTCAGCATGTGATTGCGAGAGGTTGAAAGCCTGTCATTGCCTAACTTTTCAACCGAGCGAAGCCTATGCCGAAGCAATCAGAAGCTTAAAGCTACGGTTTCGGTCATACACTACACGGCTCAAGTTTAACTCAAAGTGCGATGAGAAACCGTCTCCATACCGTGATGTGTTGACAAGCAATCTCATCTCGATCTTTTCTTATTCACTAAAACTTGGTTCAAATTTTATACATGATATGAACAGACCAAGCAAGTGAATGACTCAGAACTAGAGACATAGCAACCTAGCATATATGAAAAGCACGAGTGAACTCAACATATCCTACACATGCTAGTTGCATATCTCAATGGTGAACATTTTCAGATTGTAAGTTATTAAGTAAATTCACCATTTCAAAAATAGCTCAGCTCATAACATGTACTAGTGATCAGGAAGAGCATAAGCTACAAGCATCCATATAAGCATCGGAGCATACTAAATAGAGCATAGTTACATTCTAGTGATTATAAACATGAAGCTCAGAATGTAAATGCGTATGCTGAAATGCAAAAAGAAAAGAAAGACAAAAGAGTCAGTCAAATATACAAGATCCAAAATGTTTCCCCCATCTAAAAGGGGAAACACACACCAAGCTCACCCCTTAACCGATTAAAGGTTGATTCGTCTAAAGGCTTGGTGAAAATATCAGCCAATTGATGATGAGTATCGACATGGCGAAGATCGATATCACCCTTCTCCTGGTGGTCTCGCAGAAAATGAAAGCGCACATCAATGTGTTTGGTCTTCGAGTGAAGCACGGGGTTCTTAGCAACGCTAATGGCACTCGTGCTGTCACAAAGCAAAGGCACGCGAGAAAAGCTCAGACCAAAATCACGCAAAGTGGCCATCATCCAAAGCAACTGGGAACAGCAGCTAGCCGCAGCAACATATTCAGCCTCTGTAGTGGACTGAGCGACACTAGACTGCTTGCGAGAAGACCACGAAACAAGAGAAGAACCAATAAATTGGCAAGTCCCAGAAGTGGACTTGCGCTCAATACGGCAACTAGCAAAATCGGCATCCGAATAACCGCAAAGGGAGAGGGTGGAGGAAGCAGAATACCAAATCCCGAACTCAGGCGTGAAACGAAGGTACCTGAAAATCCGCTTCACCGCCTGACGGTGAGAGGTGCGCGGCGACGCCGAAAAGCGCGCACACAGACACACTGCGAACTGGATGTCCGGGCGTGTCGCCGTCAGGTAGAGGAGCGACCCGATCATGCTGCGGTACTCCTTCTGGTCCACTGCTTTTCCATCCACATCCGCATCCAGGGCAGTCGTCGTCGACATGGGTGTTGGAAGAGGCTTGGCCTCACCCATATCGAACCGCTTCAGCAAGTCCTTGGTGTACTTGCCCTGGTGCACAAACGTCCCCTCTCGGGATTGCTTAATTTGCAACCCGAGAAAGAATGTCAGCTCGCCCATCATGCTCATCTCGAACTCCCTGCTCATAGTATCTGCAAACTTGGCAACCAAAGCGTGAGAAGAACCACCGAAAATGATATCATCCACGTAAATCTGGACCAAGAGAGTGTCTTTGCCTTGCTTGAGGAGAAAGAGCGTTTTATCTACACATCCCATTTTAAAACCCTTAGCAAGCAAAAAGGTTTTCAACCTATCATACCAGGCTCTAGGGGCTTGTTTCAAACCATATAAAGCTTTGTGGAGTTTAAAAACATGGTTTGGAAACTTGGGATTTTCAAAACCGGGGGGTTGCTCAACATACACTTCTTCTTCTATGTAGCCGTTTAAGAAGGCACTCTTGACATCCATTTGAAAAAGTTTGAAACCTTTGGATGTAGCAAAAGCCAAGAGTATCCTAATTGCCTCCAAACGAGCTACAGGAGCAAACGTCTCCTCATAGTCTATCCCCTCCTTCTGACTATAACCCTTCGCTACAAGCCTGGCCTTGTTTCTAACAACGTGGCCATCCTCTCCTTGCTTGTTTTTGAAAACCCATTTTGTCCCAATAGGCTTACACTCAGGAGGAGGTAGAACTAGAACCCAAACCCGATTTCGTTCAAAATTTTCTAACTCCTCATGCATGGCATTGACCCAATTCGGATCCGTCAAAGCGTGTCCAACATCTCGGGGCTCAAAATTAGCAACAAAAGCAGAATGAGCGAAGTGCGAGATTTGCTGTGACCTGGACCGAGTGACTCGTTCGTCGATGTTGCCGATCATCTGCTGAGGCGGGTGCTGGCGCTGGATGTGTCATGGCGCCTCCCGAGCTGAAGTAGCCTCCCCCTCAACAGCAGCTGGTGCCTCCCCGGGTACAAAAGATACCGCTCGGGGTGGCGGATCCCACGGCCCCTAGGAAGAAGAGGTGTCGGGGCCGTGAGTCGTCGTAGAAGCCGCTCTTTGCGGCACTGCAGGTGGAGAAGGTGTTGGGTCATCTATCCCTTCAGCACCTTCTTCATCATCATCAAAAAGAGGCTCGCCAACCTCATGGTCACCTGCACGCTCAAAGCGAGAAGAAGGACAAACCATGGTCTCGTCGAAGGTGACATCGGATGTCTCCATGACTCGGTTAGTGTCAAGGTTAAGTACACGATAAGCTCGAGTGTGAGTGCCATAACCCAAAAACACACCGTCAGAAGAACGAGACTCAAACTTGTCCAAGTTGCCCTTTTTGAGTATAAAACAATGGCAACCAAAAACTCGAAAATAACACACCTTGGGCAGTTTTCCAAAATGCAACTCATAAGAAGTCTTTTTCAAGAAGGCTCGGAGAAAAATGCGATTGGAAATGTAGCATGCAGTGCTCATAGCTTCGGCCCAATATCGCCTAGGAGTCCTATGCTCATCGAGCATCGTCCTGGCCATCTCTACAAGGGTTCGATTCTTCCTCTCTACAACACCATTTTGAGGCGGTGTGTAGGGGGAAGAAAACTGATGCTCTAAGCCCAAAGAGTTACAAAACTTCTCAAAATCTGAATTTTTAAATTCGGAACCATTATCACTCCGAATTGCTCGCATCGAGTTCAAAGGGAACTCATTCTGAAGACGCAAAATCAGATTGCGAGCAAAGGAGAAAGTCTCAGTCTTCTCAGCTAAAAAGAAGACCCACGAATATCTCGAAAAGTCATCAACAACAACAAGCACATACCACTTCCCCCCCAACCGAGCTCACCCGAGCCGGACCAACAAGGTCCATGTGCAAAAGCTCTCCAGGGTGCTTGGTCATGACCTGAGTCACTGGATGGTGGGGAGCGGCAACCATCTTCCCGTGTCTACAAGAGTGGCAAACAAGATCCTTCTCCATATGCAACTTGGGCAATCCTCGGATTAGGCCAAGTGAACTAAGCCTTACAAGCAAGTCGAAGCTCAAATGTCCAAGATTCCTATGCCACTTCCAAAGATCAAAGGAGGAAGGTCCAGCCACAAGACAACGAGAAGTGCCAAAAGACTCCGAGAAATTCGCACGAAAGACTTTTCCAAAGGGTGAAATCAAACACACAAGATTTCCCTGAGGATCCAAAATACGACTGAGATTTGGTTTAAAACGAATCTCATAGTCGTCGTCAAAAAGTTGCAAAACAAAAAGAAGGTTAAAATGCAAGTTAGAAACAAGAGCAACATCGCGCAACACAAAGTGCTCATTAACTCGCACCGACCCGCGAGACAATACCTTACCTTTGCTATTGTCGCCGAAGGTTATGTACTCCTTTCCGGCAACAGGGCTAAGGCTGGAGAACCACTTGGCGTTTCCGGTCATGTGCCTCGAGCAACCGGAATCCACCAACTAAATGTCCTTCAACCGTTTTACCTACATCAATAAAAAGACATAGGGTGAGCATACGGTCCAACACTGAGGTTAGTGAAGTAGGAAGAATACCAGTGTTGGGCCGGCTGCTCAAAAGAACGGTTAGCAGAAAAACCATTCCTAGCACGTCTACGAGAGGAGCGATCACCACGTAGAGGAAAACGTGGTCCGCTAAGGGAGGAGCGTCCATCGCGATACTCAAAACGCGGTGGGGGAAAACGCTCAACTACAAAGCCTCCGCCACGGGGTCCATAGCCTACAACTGCAGGCTCCCGCCGGGCACGCTCTCTATGAGGCCTAGGCCTAGCAACTTGAGGCACTGCTCCTCTAGGCCTAGCATCTCTCCTCGGAGCTCTCTGCTGCCTAGGCCTGGGAACTTGAGGTTCTGGACCTCTGGGCCTAGCTGCTCTCCTCGGAGCACTCCTCTGAACATTCGGCACATGTACATCATGAAAAGGATGGTACATGTCCGTGTTGTTCATCTCCCTAGCACGGTGCGCCTCTCTCTTGCGCCTAAAGCAGAACTCGCTCAAGTGTCCATCTCTCCCACAGAAATCACAATGATACCTCACCGCACGCAAAGGGGGTTGTTGGTACTCATGGCTGTGGGTGTGGATCACTTTGCCCTTCTGTGGCAACTCCTCCTGGATAGGTGGCATTGTATCCAGCTTGTTCTTTAGGTGGTTGGGTTTGGGATGCCACACTTGGTTCTTGGGTGGAGCTCTCAGAGATTCCTCAATCACCCCATCCTTGGTGATAGGCTTGACCGGCTCTTTGGATGGAAGCTTGGTCAGTTTGGGAGTAGTGGTGGAGTTGGGCTTCTCACTAGGATTCAGACCACTCGACTCTCTAATCTTCCCAAAAGCAGAAAGATCAACACCCTGAGCAAGACCTACACCAGAACCTCCAGCAGCTCGCTTAAATTGGGAGATCATCATCCCGAGCTGCGGCTCACTACAAGAGACCCATGACAAGATGGTCCGAAGGTATGTGTTTTCCTCCTCGGTTTGCATCTTGCCATGCTTGACATTCGCAATCTCCATCTCCAAACCCTCACACAAAGCGCATTTGGATACACAAGTGCTACCTGAGTTGGCCTCCTCAAGTGACACAATCTTGGCATTCTTCTCTGCCAACTCAGATTGCAAGACAGGACAAGTCTTGCACGCACCCAACAGAGAAGGTCTAGCCTTCAGCTCATCCACCTCTCCTACCAACGCAGCATACTTACCTCTCAAAGTGAGAAGGTCAGTCATGTGCGTGCTGCACATCTCACACTCAACCTCCTCCGACACGACCACGGTGGACTTGGCAAACTCAAGCTCCCTCACCGTGTCCTCCCACTTCTGCCTAAACTCCTTGCGCTCTCTAGCGGCACGCCTAAGCAACTTGTCCTGACTAAGGAGTGCGGCAGTAAGCTTCTCGACCTCAGCAGAAAGCTCGTCATGGGTGAGAGATACCTGGGAGGAGTCGTCGTCGTCGTCGTCATTCCGAGGGGTGTGCTCCAGCTTGCCGTCGACCTCATCACCAAGCGCCATGGTGCAGAAGCCGTCGTCGTCGGCGAAGAAGCAGAGACCGTTCAGCTTGTCCTCGATCCTCTTCTTCTTGGACTCATCATCGCTTGTGCACGCAGAGTCATCATCCGAGCTGTCGACGTCGCTGAGCGTGGCGAAGAACGCACGCTGCTCAGCCTGGGCCTTCTCCAAGTACTTCTTCTTGATGTACTCCTTGTCGAAGCCGCCCCTCCGCTTGTGCCTCGCGGGGACGTACTTCTCCTTGCGCTTGCTGGAGTCGTACTTGTGCCCATGATCGCCCTTCCCCGAATGCTTGTTCTTCTTGGGGCAGTTGGCGATGAAGTGGTCGGGGTCGCCGCACTCATAGCATCCTGAGTGTCCTCCTCCGCGGCGACGGTTCATGCGGTTGTTGTGAAACCGCGAGAACCGGTTGGCAAGCATTGCCAACTCATCATCCCCCAAAGACTCAAGCTGGTCCTCTGTGATAGAAAAGAGAGACGAAAGAGCAAAACCAGCAGAAGGGTTAGCAGAAGAACCAGAAACCAAAGCCATAGTCGGGCCAGAAGGATTCTCATAAGAAGCCCTCGACATGGCGTCAATCTCACTAGACTTGAGCTTACTAAAGAGCTCGTCGCAAGTGAGAGTCTCATAGTTAGACGATTCGATGATCGTCTGGACCTTTGAGTCCCACACCGATCGATCGAGAGTATGCAAAAGCTTTAAAGCCCTCTCATGATCGTCGAAAGGCAACAGCTCCTTGTTAGCTCGCATCTTGTTGACAATCACCTGAAAGCGAGCGAATAAGCTTTCTATGCTCTCGCCAGGCATATGTCGAAAGTTCTCATACTCCCGCTTGTGCGCCTCGTAGAGACGGGATTTGACTTGAGAGGTGCCCTCATGAAAGCGCATGAGGGTGTCCCAAATCTCACGAGTCGTGGGGAGGTGAGAAACGCGATCAAACTCCGACATGCTCAAATAGGAGAACAAGGCGTTACGCGCCCGTCTATTGGCCTCATGCTCATCTATCTGAAGCTGAGAGACACGAGCAGCCAGCACAACGTAATCGGCCCTGTTGCAAATCTCCCAAACAGAAGAGCCCATGCTCTGGAGATAGGCCGACATGCGTATCTTCCAATACGCATAGTTCGTCCCATCAAAGAACGGCGGTTTGCCCACGCCGCGATCCATGTCGCCTTCCATGGATCTGGAACCGGCTAAGATGGAAGATCCTTAACCCGCTCCGATACCAATTGAAGGACCGAGAAGCAACCAGAAAGCGACCAGAGGGGGGGTGAATGGGAGCTTCAAAATTTCCTTTCGGAAACTAGTAGCCACTGTCCCGAGAATCACCCCAAAAGACAAACCCTAGAGCTTGCTAATGTCCACGACCCTAGATGTAGGGTGGATGCTTCCAAGAAACACAGCGGGACACTACACAACTCTAAAAACCCAACGCAAAAGACGGAAACCAAATCCGACAAAGAACGAACGAGTCGCGAACGAAAACGCGCTGAGACAACACTGACCGGACTCACCCTGCGTCCGGTCAACGGGCACCGGACGCGTCCGGTCAGCCAAAGACGGATTTTGGTGCTCCCTGTGTTGGACCGGACTCACCAGAGTCGAGCGTCCGGTCAGTTCACAGTGCGTTCGGTCACACAAGCCAAAACACGTGAATAGTAAAACCGGAGCGTCCGGTCAGGTGCAAACACCAGCGTCTAGTCAAGTCAGAAAAACAGTTTCGGGCCTTACTGTTCGTGACCGGACTCTGGCCTGCGTCCGGTCGCAGAGCACCGGACGCGTCCGGTCAGACAAAAGCCGATTTCGGAGCTCTCTGAGTTGGACCAGACTCACGGAGTCAGAGCGTCCGGTCACAACACGCAGCGTCCAGTCAACACAGAAAACGCAGGTGAACAGTAGCACAGTCGAGTCCGGTCACACCGGGAATGGAGCGTCCGGTCAAGACCAAAAAGGGGCACATCGAGTGTTCAACCACCGGACGCACACCCCCAGCGTCCGGTCATCTCGAGCCAGCGTCCGGTCACCCCGCAGCAGTACTGTTCGTCCACCGATTTGAATCAAACTCTCCCAAAACGAAACCTCTAGGGTTCAAACTTGGAGAGAAGAGTCACAAAGAGTATAGTGAGCTATTTCTAAGAGATCATGGCTCGAACCTATCTCCAAATCAATGAATCGAAGAATTTCGGGGGAAGGGAGAAAACTTGACCCGAAACGAAAATCGATCGATCTCCTAGACTGTGAGGTTGGAGGGGAATTCCTTCGGTGGAAAGAAGTGCCTCACGATCTAGAACAACTTGGTTCAAACGGATTTGCAAAAGATGAACCGAGCAAAGAGATCAAGCAAAGGGAAAATCATGGAGAAAAAGGATTCCGCGAAGAACATGAACAAAACGCGAATCACAACCACGATCTGCAGCCGTAGCGCAAACACACGCTACAACCGTGAGGTTACGGCCTCACTTCCTCGAAATCAACAGTACACAGAGGTGAGTCTCTCTGCGGATCTCAGCTAGCTACAGCAGGGGATGGGAGAGCAGGAAACCCTAAGTGCGAAAGAGCAAATGACTGAGATGAATGGGAGGAGGGTGTCTCCCGACTACTTATCCTACTACATGCGTATCATCTCAGTTGACAATCACTCAACACTCAGAGACCCGGCATACACCCATGTATCCGCAATCGACCGTCCTTTTGGACCTTCCCCCGGTTTTGAGGCCCAAACCTGGAAACCGTCCACCCCGAGTTTTGAGGCCCAAACTCGGAAACCCGCAAGCCCAGGTTTTGAGGCCCAAACCTGGAAACCGTCCATCCCGAGTTTTGAGGCCCAAACTCGGAAACCGGCCACCCGAGTTTTGAGGCCCAAACTCGGAAACCGTCGAGGGTAGCTTTTTGAGGCTCAGCTACCGAACCCGCACCGTAGACGGCATGTGGTTCGCACACCCCGACCACCGACACCGATGTCGATGCATGTCCAGCCTCCACGCCGGGCACAACGCCTTCGCCTTCCTTCTTATCTTGGCCGACGGCACTTGCGCCGCACGCAAGCCCGTGTCTGACCTCCCGCCAAGTGCCACGACGCCATCGTCTTCGTCCCGACTCGGCCGATGCACCGCACATCCCCATGTGCTCTCGCTCGCCGATGCCACGTGCCAGCTACCACAGCTGGTCCTCTGACCTCTTGGTCCGTCGGTCCAAGCCTCACGTCCGCCCTTCACCGCTCTAGGTACATCGGCATGGCACGTCCGCCGCACGGCACGCCCATCCTTCACCGATCCCGGTCCGTCGGCACGACACGTCTCTACTTGACCTTCACCTCGCCATCGACCACTGTATCTGAGCTCCACACATGCACATCAACACAGCCAAGAGACACATGTTGCACACGCACACCAACACATAAACACCACAACTCAACGCCACCGGTTAGTCATAAGCAGTAAGCGCAAAGCTAGATATAGACTCAACCGGGAAAAGCCTCAAACCTTCCTCCCAAAAGTCAATCATTCATCATATATGTGCTCAGTTGGTGGAAAGGGACCTCCCTCGGGCCGTCCAGGTGAGGGCCCTCGTTTGGGCGATCCTCTTCTTCTCGTTTTGTCGTAAAGGGAAATAATGTTCGGTTGATTATCTGCCTTCGGAGCTTATGGAGGCCTCCTAGGCTAAGTCGGATTTCCTCCGTCGGGAGAGCCGCGTCTGGGAGCAGCTTCGGACGTCGAGCACTGAGCTTGCCCGCACCAAGAAGCAGCTTGTCGAGAAGAGTACTGAGGCGGGCGGGCTGAGCCTCCGCTGCTCAGACCTGACCGCCACGGTCGCCGAGGCCAAAGAGCACGCCGCCCGGGAGGCGGAGAAGGCTAAGGACCTGGCGTTGCGGCTGGAGGAATCCAAAAAGGCAGCCGAGGCTCTTCGTGCTCAGGTTGCCGAGGAGGCGTCCAAGGCGCGGGCCCTGAGCGCGGACTTGGAGCAGGCTCGGAAATCAGCTGAAGCCTCGACCACCGATGCCCAGAAGTGGGAAGGGGTGGCAAAAGGTGACCTTTTGTTCTGTAGGCCTCCTTGTTTTATTATCGTGTTTTTTGATCTTTTGATGAATTGTGTTGATCTTTTGCAGAGCTGAGGGGGAAGCTTGCGGAGGCGGAGGAGGCCTCGGCCGCCCTGCAGTCGGTCTATCAGGCCGAGGCCTCGGATCACCAGGCCCTGCAAGATGCAGCCGCCGAGGCTTGCGCAACTCTCGGGACCATAGATGGCCAGTCGGGGAGCTCCCTGACAAGCCGTCTGGCCGCCCTGAGGGGTCAAGTGAATGGCCGGGTGCGCGGTGCCCTTCATCTTGGGGTGAAGCGGGCCTTCGCCGTGATCTCCAGCCACTACGACGGCCTCAACTTCGGCGCCATCAGTCAGGGATATATCCTGCCGGACGATGAAGGCGAAGCCGAGCAGGAGATCGCGGAGTTCACCAAGGTCGTCGAGGACCCTGGGGAGGCCTTGGCTCGGTTCTTTGAAGAGGACGTGGGTCTTCCTCCGGCTGTCGTCTCCTCCGCTCCTGAAGACCTCCCAGTGACTGCTCCTGCGGATGAGCCTCAAGGGGAGGAGCAGAGTTAGTTGGGCCATCGAGTCCTTGTGTTGTGTCCTCTGTGAGAGGATATTTTTGTAAGAAAGAAACATGCTTGTGGCCTTCGAGGCTTAACGTGGGAACGTTCGGCGCATTCCATTCCTCGTTGCCTGTTTTTTGCCTTTTTTGCGTGTGGAGGGGTCTCGGTGGAAGCTTTTAGGGTACTTAGGCTACCTTTCGAGGTGAGGTAACGGCAAGGGAGTCTTCCTGCCCTGAGGCGAAGGTAGCTCTCATGACTTGGTTATTCAACTCTTAAGGTGTCCTTCGTGACCCTTTAGGTTTCGCACACTAGTTCCTTCCCATGCACAAAAAGAAAAAAGAGGCAAGACTAGGAAGACTTTGAAACGCGAGCAAAAACGTAAGTCTTGGGGATGTCGGGTCGGGGAGACCCCTCTCCTTGTAACCCCCAAGGGAGGTTTGGCCTCTGCCGGGGCAGAGCCGAGCCTCACTTTGTGGATCGATGAAAGGGTTCCCCGAGGCCTTCACGCTCAGGCCTCGGGGGGATCCTGATGACGTATATGACAAAACAGACAAGCTAGAGGCGCCTATTTATTGCATACTCTGGGAAGGCAAAAGTATAACGCTTATAAATTTATGGAAAAAGTGACGTAGCCGCTCCTTTCCCTTCCCGGGATACGGCTTTGATGTCGACGAGGAAGGTCCGGGTAGCGAGGAGGATGATGACGATGATGATGGAGGCGCCGAAGCTCGAAGTCTGCGAGCCATATCTGGGCAAGAAGGCCCGTGTAAATAATTAGTGTTTTTTGCAACGTCGTGGCCCTTCGTGGCCCAAAAGACTTATGAGCGTTTGAGATGATAACGAAACATCCTTGCGCTCGAGCTTTCTTATTTTTCTTTGCCTGAGTTATACTTTTTTTGACTAAGTTTTCGACACAGGCTCGTGGCCCTCGAGGGGGGGAGTGAGCGGAGGTACCTTAGCCCGAAGGCGTAGGAGAGCTCCCGTCTCGACGTCCCTCGACCCCTAGGGAACTCGAGGTGTTTTCTACTTAGTCGCGAAGCACGTTCGAGGCATAGAAAAATAAAGTAACATCGAGTTTGGGAAAAACCGTGCGAGTCTTTTGGGAACTTAGGGGGTTATCCCTAAGGCTGGACGAAAAACTCGAAACTGGCTCGACTCGCTCGTTAATGGCTCGGCTCGAGCTCGACTCGTTTTATAATGAGCCAGCTTGTTTTATAACAAGCTAGCTCGATTTATAACGAGCCAGCTCGAGCTGGCTCGCGAGCTGCTCGTTAGCTCGTACGAGCTAATTAATTCACAAGTCAATAAACTTAAATTAGCTATTGTAGAATGTCCAGACATCCAACAATGTGGTAAAAAACATATTGTATTCTCACGTGTTGTTCATATACAGGTATGAAGATATAATCATATAAAGGAAATTATATTTTTACACGTATATATTATTTTTTGTTAAATTTATAAGTATTTTGAGAAATTATGTTTTTTATGATCTGGCTCGCGAGCCAAACGAGCCAGCTCGAGCCCTATAATGAGCCGAGCCGAGCTGCTCTTCTAGCTCGTTAGTATAACGAGCCGAGTCGAGCCAGCTTGCTAACGAGCCGAGCTATAACGAGCCGAGCTGTAACGAGCCGAGCTGGCTCGATATCCAGGCCTAGTTATCCCCAAACAGCCCCCGAGGGACTCCTGACTCTGATTTGACAGAGTCGAGGCTACCTCTGTTTTTGAACGAAAGAAAGTTTGTGGAACGATGACTTTTATTCATTCATAATACGATGTTTGTACAAAATATGAGAAAAGTACAGGGCTTCGAGGCCCCAGGGATAGAGATGACATAGTTGTTCGATGTTCCGAGTTGGAGTCGGGGTTGTCGGGGAGATTGGTCGGGCTCGCTTGTTGTACTCATGGCGAAGGCGACGTCGGGGCTTCCGTCGATGTCCCTGGTTTTTTTTTTGATGCGCCAACTGTCGCGGGGGAGTGAGCTGGTGGCGCCCTCGGTTGTTTTGCCTCAGACGCGGCACCAGATCGCTGTCATTGAAGCCTCAGCCTCGGATGTGTCGGGCGTGGTCCCGTTGGAGGTCTTGCTGGTACTCGGTCGAATGTGGCAGCGCTATGTCCCAGGCCCCGACGAGTTGGTCCAGGGTGATCGAGGCTTCCTGCGCATTCTGTACGCGTTAGACTATTTCAAGTTTGGTCTAGGAAAGAACGTTGCGTCTTTCTTGTTGATTTTACACGAACTTCTCTTTAGCCTCTGCCCCGTGTCTCCGTCCCATCGACACGTCGTGCTCTTTGGTGCGGAGAAGACCGTAACCTTCTGCAGGCGATAGGCTTCCTCCTTGCCTGCTTTGGTGTGACCCTCGAGGGTCAACCGTCCTTCAAGGCTCATCGTGAATCTGGTAGACGGAGCATCAGCGCAGTAGGCTTGTGTTTTTTCTTAGCGCGCCCACCTTCGTTTCTTTCTTTATTCGAACCTGAGGAGCTCAATCTGCGGGTCGTGTTTCGGTTCTGCGGGTGGGCCAGGACCCGGTCCACTTTCTCGAAGACACGACCCGCGTCCCTTGCTCCCATGGTTCTCATTCGGGATGAAGAAAACGTGGACGCAATCGTTTTGATCGTTGTTTTTGTAAATGTTGGTCTTTTTAGGAAACGAAACGGAAAACCAAAAGTTAGAAAGGGAAACGTAGCTTTTTGGTCGCCGAGAGGGACACTGTTCCTCCTTGTTCGGAACGGTCCTGCGTTTGTTGTCCCGATACCGGGGGGGAGCCCCTCGGCGTTGTTGTTGGCGGCGTCGCGGGGCCTCGAGGCTAGACCTAGAGGAAGGCCATGTTGTAGCCGGCGCCCAGAGTAATGAACTATATGCTCTCGAAGCGCGTTACCATGCCGCGGGGGAGTGGAGATGCGGAATTTGCATCCGGAACAAACTGTGGGAAATCGTTAGAGACACGCGCAACCCCTACCTGGCGCGCAACCTGTCGGTGTTTCGGACCCGGGGGTCTACACCAACGAGTGAATTTGTGTGCGCGTGCTCCCTGATCCGGATGGTGATGCAAGAAGAATACAAGCGGTTTATCCTGGTTCGGGCAAGAGAAGGCCCTACGTCCAGCGGGGGGGAGAGGTTGTATTATCTTGCACCGAAGTGCTTGTACAGGGGCGAATACAAGCGTGAACGAGAGAGGGTGCTGGACCCAGGTCTCGTGCGGGGAAGAGCGAGTTGTATGTTTCTGGTCTGATGGTTGTGTCCCTCAACTCTCTTGTCACTTGTTTGTTGCTTGCTTAGAGGCGTCTCCGGCTCCTCTTTTTATAGCCTCAAGGAGGGCGCGGGTTACAAGGAGATAGTATACGGGTGTTCTTAGTCAAAAAGGTGGGGGCGAGCTACTGTTGCTCTACAGTGATGGTATGGTCGTTGTGCTTGTCGTCATGGCTAGGCACGTCCGGCGTTAGGGCGATGCCATGTCGGATCCCTCTGTCCCGTCCTTGCGCCTGTCGGTCTGTGCTGAGCTTTCCGGTCGATGGGTCGGACCTCGTCCGAGGCCTGGCTGTGAAGCCTCGGGCGAGACGGTGAGTGGTCTTATCCTCCGAGGCCTGCCGTGGAGGGCTTAGGGGATGAGGTCATGTAGACCGGTAATCCACAGTGATGGGCTTTGACTCTTGGGGAGAGCCGAGTCCTCTGAGGCGCTGTAGCTTGTCAGATGGTCGTACGTCATCATTGCCCCGGAGTAGGTACAGTGCCGAACAGTGCCACCGGGTGTGGCTTTCCACGCCCGGATCTGCCGGTGGTGGAAAAAAGGGGATGTGACTCCTGTCCTGTCATCACATGCCTCCTGCACGCCCCTGCCCTGTCCTGACAGCAGGTGTCAGCGTGTTCCAAGGAGGGGTGTTGTTTTGTTTGATAGGACGCGGGCGCAGCAGACGGTGGTGCGGTTGTCGGAGCTGAAGAGCGGGGAGCTTCCTTCTTGCTGAAGGCTTAAGAGGTAGGGGAGCGTTCGCCCGAGGCCTGACGCGGAGGGCTCGGGCGAGACGGAGATCGATCGAGCGCTCAAGGCCGGGCTCGAAGGGCTCGGGCGAGGCGGAGAATTAAGCGTTCACCCGAGGCCTGGCGCGGTGGGTCGGGCAAGACGGAGGAAGAGCGCTCGCCCGAAGCCTCGCTCGGAGGGCTCGGGCGAGACGAAAAATGAGCGCTAACCTGAGGCCTGGCTCGGAAGGCTCGGGCGAGACGGAGAACGAGGGTTGGTCCGAGGCCTGGCTTGGGGGGCTTGTGCGGACGCCCGGATTGCTGGGCCGCCGCAGCCTGCTTCCGCTCAACGGGTTTTCGGGCTATGGCTTGGTGGGCCAAGTAGCATCGATTGCCTTCTTGGCCCTAGTTATGCTTTTCCAAAGCGGAGGTTTTGGGGTACCCCTTCTTTCATACCACCGACAAACACCAACTTCACTGCTTCCATGTAAGAAGAAGCAAAGCAGATCTCAAGATTAGCCTTGTTCAGTGCTGACTGATAAACTGGCTGTTGCTATTTTGTTATGAGAAAAAATAATGTACCATAGTTGATAAACGGGACTGATAAGTTCAAGTGAATATAGAGATGATTTGAGATATATCAACAATAGAGTCTTAATCCATGCCGATAAAATCTTGCTTCTGTACCCAGTGCAGAGAGCTCTCGCTCTATACAGGGTCCGAAGAAAGCTGTTAGTGACAAATTTACCCTCGTATATATAAATATGAGGAGACCACGACTTAAACTTGTGACCTTTAGGTCACATATGGTAAAGACTACTGCTCCCCCTGGATCCGCCAATGTTCATACAAAAACATTGTGCTCCAGCAATCCTCCCAGCAAAACGTCTCCTTGCAAAATTGAACACCAACTTCACTGCTTCCATGTAAGAAGAAGCAAAGCAGATCTCAAGATTAGCCTTGTTCAGTGTTGACTGATAAACTGGTTGTTGCTATTTTGTTATGAAAAAATAATAATGTACCATAGTTGATAAACGAGACTGATAAGTTCAAGTGAATATAGAGATGATTTGAGATATGTCAACAATAGAGTGTTAATCCATGCCGATAAAATCTTGCTTCCGTACCCAGTGCAGAGAGCTCTCGCTCTATACAGGGTCCGAGGAAAGTTGTTAGTGACAAATTTACCCTCGTATATATAAATATGAGGAGACCACGACTTAAACCTGTGATGAGAAGGTCACATATAGTAAAGACTACTGCTTTGTACCAGGTCTGCACTCTCCTAACTCAAAATAAGAGTAAAATCGTTTTGGTTCCACCCACCCCTTCGATGGGTTGAAAGTAGCCCATGGCCTATGATGATGGATACTTCTTCCATATCTATTCTTTTTTTAATGACTTCGAAACAATTATCTGAACTGTTGGAACAAAATTTTTTCTTGCAAAAAAGGTAGAAAATTCTTGTCAACTTTCGGATATTATAGACAGACCTAAAAAGGTAGAAAATGCTTCCACAGTGTCGACTAGTTGTCAAATCACATATTTTTTCTTTGTTTAGTTAGTAAAAGAAGTCGTTTTAGATAAGGTTTGGGTCGGAAATATAAATCATGAATAACTTTTAAATTATTAAGTTTAGAAATGTAAAAATCATATAAATAAATTTGTCTTGAAAAACACTTTAGTAAATATATACATATACCACTTTCTAATAAATATTTTAAAGAAACAAGTGGTCAAAGTTATGATTTGAAGACCGTGTCACTATCTAAAACGACATCTTTTATCAATAATATGGAGGGAGTACAGTTGTAGAGAAAAACCAACTGTTTGTGCTGTGATTTTCTAAAACTGTATAACAGGAATGCAGGATCGTGGGCTAAGCTACATCGTCTCTAGTATATTATATTTCCTCTTATCATCATGGGATTTCCTGGAAATCCAATTCCTGTTGTTTTACACCCTCTCTAAAAATTACACGTACCTCAAAAGAATTCAATCAAATTCATCAAACTAATTAAGGGGGTGTTTAGTTTCCACCCAAAAACTTTTCACTTATCACATCGAATATATGACACGTATATGAGTATTAAATACAAACTAAAAATAACTAATTACACAGATTGCGGTAATTTTGCGAGATAATTTTTAAGCCTAATTACTCCATAATTTGACAATGTTGTGTTACAGTAAAATGCGCTAATGACGGACGAAATATGTAATTTGCTTTTATATTAGTCTATTTTTAATAGACTAAATTAGTACCGCAATATTCGATGTGATACCCAAAAACTTTTCACTGGTTAACTAAACACCCCCTAAATAGGAAAAAGTCCACTTTTCTTTCTCTAATTTTTGCGAAAGTCTGCTTTTCCTCACCAAACTTTAAAATCAGACGAACCATCTCCGTTGACTTTTCAAACCATGCACTTTACCTTCCTGGAGCAGTTTTGAAGGCGGTTTTGTCTTTTCTTTTTTATTCATTTTGGCTGAATCTTTGAAAAATTAGAAAATAAAAAATCTATTTTTTTTACTTCACATGAGTAGTTCTACACAGAGAATATATAATATGTTATATTTTAGTACAAAGTTTTTGCTGTATATTTAGACCTATACTTTTGTGTAATTAATTTGAAATTTATAACTACAATATCTCCAATTGTGATAAAATTTTTATGGTGACCTATTATTGTATGAATTTGATACTCATTGGATCATGTATAACTTTGACAAAGTTATACATGATCTAATGAATATAAAATTGTTACTACAGTTGAAGCATACAATAGTTAGGCCACCGTAAAAAATCATCATAATTGGACCATAGAAACTGTAGTTATGAATTATTTCAATTAATTATAGAAAAATATAGATCCAAATCTACAACAAATACTTTTTACTCAAGTATACCATATTATATATTCATTGTGTAGATCTACTTATGTGAAGTCCAACAAAATTAAATTTTCCATTTTTATAATTTTTCTATGATTTTAAAGATTCAACCAAAATAAATTAAAAAAAAAGATAAAATCGCCTTCAAAACTGCTCTCGGGAGGTAAGATGTATGGTTTGAAAAGTTGAGAAAGATGGTTTGTCCAGTTTTAAAGTTCAGAGAGAAAAATGAGACTTTTATAAAAAATGGAGGAGGAAAAGCTGGATCTATATAAGACCTAGATAGATAGATAATAATTAAGAAAATGTTTAATTGAGTTTCTAAAAAAGGAAAATGTTTAATTGATTGGATGGGCTGCTTGGAGATGCATGCAACTTTTAGAGAGAAGCATTGGAGCAGTTCTCTTTGTTGAAATTCTGAACATGATCAACATTTCTGACAAGCATATAACTTGTTCTCTTGTATGTGTTTTCCACCGCTTGTTCCCTTGCATGTGTTTTCCACACCTTATAATGTTATCTATTTATTTGGAACGTGTGCGTCTATTGCAATGGAAGTAAAAAAAAAACTACGTTAAGAAAAATGAACTGAAGTGATGAATACAAGCAGACTTGCCAAAGCTAGCTGCCATTAAAATTTAGTTATTTTCTTCTAGTACAAAGCCTGCCACTAAAAAAAACTAGTTTGCCAAAGCTCTAGGGGAGAGGCAACCGGTGCGGCCGCCGGAGGGCCATGGGGGCCATGAATCTAAGGGGCCCAAGAATATATAGATAATTAGTAGATGAATTTGGTATATAAGCAGTGGCGGAACCAGGGGGCAGCAGAGGCCCCGGCCCCCCATGAACAGTAAAAAAATGTTTAATATATATAAAAAAATTAATTATATACATAAAAAATTATAATTTCACTATTTTTAATAATAATTTTGAGTTTTTTGTTATAAATATTAAATATATATGTAAAAAATTTAAAAATCTATTGAGATATATATATTTATCAAATTTACGAGGTGAAATCGTATTGTCCGACCCCCTTAATCAAAAGTTCTAGTTCGCCACTGTATATAAGCCTTTAGAGGTCCAACAAACATTCGGTCTTGTACCATCGAGGACGTAGGTCACACACCATCGTAGCGACGTTTTATTTTGTGCGGCTTCCTATTCTCTCTTTAGTCCGCCGACGCTTGCTATTTTACTCGAGATCGTGACTCTGCGAGACACCGACTCGATTGGTACGGCGATGCTCGGAATCTGATCGACGCCTCGCCGGCACACCACCGCGACGGTGCGACAACACCAATCGTCACACAGTAAGCAACACGCCAACAACCATAAGGCCATGACCAATAGGTATTTTCTAATTCCTAATTTTTTATTTCGATAGATCACTAGGGACATCACAATATTGAAATATGGACATGGTTGTATTAGAAGCTTATGGCCTTATGAGAACTCCTCGGGCACCCCTTAAGCACCCCCCGAACACCCCTCGGACATCCACTCGTTCACATTGTTTTTTTTTTTGTTGATCGAGATTATTAAAGAAAACTAAACCTCGGCAAAATCCACAATCATCCCTCAAACACCCAAACTAGCCCAAGCGCCAAACCATACTGGGCCGACCCACGAGCGGGTCCCGATGGCTCAGTCTGCGACACCCTCGAGGAGTCCCCTCTCGGGACGAAGCCAGTTCGCTCGGGGTACCCCTCGGTTACGGAAGTCTTCCGAGCCAAAGAGGCACCCCTCGATTACGGAACCCTTCCGAGCAATCCTCGGGCACCCCTCGAGAGGCACCCCTCGAACACTCACTCGAGCACCCCTCGGACACCCACTCGTTCACATTATTTTCTTTGGTTGATCGAGATTATTAAAGAAAACTAAACCTCGACAAAATCCACAATAATCACTCAAACACCCAAACCAGCCCAAGCACCAAACCATACTGGGCCAGCCCATGAGCGGGTCCCGACGGCTCAGTCTGCGATACCCTCGAGGAGTCCCCTCTCGGGACGAAGCCAGTCCGCTCGGGGCACCCCTCGGTTACGGAAGTCTCCCGAGCGAACGAGGCACCCTTCGATTACGGAACTCTTCCGAGCACTCCTCGGACATCCCTCAGACACTCCTTGGACACCCACTCGAGCACCCCTCGGACACCCGCTCGGGCGCCACCGGGAGAGCGGGCGACCGTCGGCGAGCGTCAGGGACGGAAGAGTGTGGGGCCGGAAGTGCGAGTGCCGCCGGGAGAGCGGGCGACCGTCGGTGAGCGTCAGGGACGGAAGAGTGTGGGGCCGGAAGTGCGAGTGCCGCCGGGAGAGCGTCGCGGTGGCCAGGCATGAGCGGCTGACGGGAGAGCAGGTCGGCCGCGGTGTGGGCGTCCGGGGAGCGGCAGTTTTTTTTAATTGATCAAACTTGCAATACGATGGGAGTGTCGCTGCTGGGATCGAACTCGGACTGCGGCTCCCTGGGCAGTACGCCTTCGTGCGGGTGGGAAGGGAAGATGAGAAGCCTGACACAAACTTTTCTCTACAACCATTAGATCTGATCTAGATGTTTTGGTAGCCCTTGATTTTAATGGAGGTAAAATCCTGTGTACATTTAATTGGTTCAGAACGATTGGAGGCTCTCAGCGGAGGACGTTTTTGTGGGTGGATCTAAAATAATTTAAGTGTTCTATTATAGTATGATGATGATATGATGAATTTACAAAGTCAAAGGGCACCATGGCCCCCACGTAGCTCCGCCTATGTGTATACGCTTTGCTTGTACAGTGGTAGGATTATAAGTTTCTCATTCAACTATGTTAATAAATATTGAACATTGAGAAGATGTTTTGGACGGTATCGATCTCGATACTGTCTTTGTAAATTTTGCATCGAGGAATGAACAAAGATGGTTTTGTTATTTGTACTATATTTAATCTTTATATTAAAAATTTAGTTTAACGGGCCTTTATCGTCTTACTTGTCCAAGGTCCTTTAAAATTATAGAGCCGGCCCCGTGGACACGACGCACAAGCTAGGTATGTGTTTGTTGTTGCATGCATATGCATCAATGATGCATGTGGTGGAATTGGTCTATCAAACCGTCGGCAACCACCTTCCCGCGTGTCTCCCTCTCTTTAGTCCTCACCATAATATTTAGCCAAACTGTTAGTCCTCACCATAATATTTAGCCAAACTGTATTTTAATTCCCACCATAACATTTCACATTTCCCTTTGAGCCGGATCAAAACGAGCCCTGTCGCTGCAATTTTATTGAGTAGTATGTATGTATACCGGAGGAAGCAGAGCGCATAGAAAGATTGAAATTTAACTGCTATGCTACAGCAGGTTCCAAACTATATTACCTGCAAGGCTGCAAGGAAGATTGGAACAACGTGACTTCTAGAAAATTCATTTTTTTTAAAAAAAAATAAATAAATCGCAAGCAAGTTGATGCGTCAGGCATCAACATTTCGTCGTAATTGTAACGCAAAACCAACGAGTAAACTTAAGATGAACGACATAATTCATGGAAAAAATAAAATAGGAAGATAATTTGTTAGGTGAGAGCAGGCGTAGCTTTTGTCGGTTAAGTTAGCAAAACCGGAGTGTTTTTTTGCACCCGATCAAAGCAAACACGCGCTATTTGTCAAAAAAAAAAAAAAAAGCAAACACGCGCTGAACTTGCTCCATCACCGATCTTGCATCGCAAACGCAGAGAAAAGAGAATGGCGGCAATGGCGCGCCATTTCCGCGACTCCTCCACTTCCAGTGACCCCGGTGCCGCCGCCACCACGCCGCCGCTGCCGCCCCCACTCCCCGACCTCGGCGTGGCCCTGTCCGCCGACGACCTCCGCGCCACCGCCTACGAGCTGCTCGTGGCCGCCTCCCGGGCCGCCGGCGCCACCAGGCCCCTCACCTACATTCCTCAGCCCGCGACAGCCGCTGGCAAGCTCAAGGGCGCCCTCGGCCTCGGGTCCTCGCCGCCGTCCAAGGTCGGGAGGGCGGCGGCGCTGGAGCTGGTGCGGGTGCGGATGGGGGTCACGGAGCAGGCCGACGCCAGGATCCGCCGGGTGCTGCTCCGCGTCGCCGCCGGGCAGGTTAGGAACCCCCCAGCTTCTTCAATGAAAGGGACAATGCAGCTTATTAATTTCTTCATCAAAAAATATTGCTTCTCTTTTTGGGTGGTTGCGTTGTCGGCTAGTTCGGGTTAGTTCCTTTTTTTTTAGACGAGTTCAGGTTAGTTCCATGCGGTTGGCAGTACGTCAGTAATAAAGTTATGCTTTGATTCTTGATTGCTTTGTTTGTGATTGAGGTTGCAGGCTCAATTGAGGCCAAATGGTTTGTTGTCATCTTCTGTCCTTTCTGTACTTGGTCGTATCTGATTTTGTAATGACGAGTACTTATGTTTCTGTCCTTGCACATCACGGTGTTTCACGTGTGTGATTGAGTAATGAAGGACTACGTTGGCAAACAGTTTCAATTGCAGCCAGGGGTTTCCATTCATCTTACAAATCCTCGAAATAATAATACATTCTCTTCTCTTGGTGATCAATTGCAGCTCGATGTTAAATTTGATTGTTACTATGTTACTTTGGTGACATGTCTGATTATTTCGAATCCATGTAGCATTGCTATTCCCTTTAGGTTCTTTGGGATTTGTTTGCTCACCTGAGTTTCTTTTTTGACTGGTTTTTAGCACTATACGTCATTTTAAATGATGCTAAGTTCCTAGAAATCACCGAGCTTTGGCAATCATTATATTTATATTTATGAAAGTAAATTACTTGAAAGTACTATTGACAGGGGTTGTTCAGTCACTGATGGTTTCATAGTCTGCACTTATTTACCTACAATTTTACAGAACCATTTCAGCTGTGTATATACTAGAGGTTTAACTTAAGTATATTTTGTCCCTTGAAACAGCTTGGCAGGCCTGCAGAATCTATGATTTTGCCCTTAGAGTTACTGCAGAAGTGTAAAGCATCAGATTTCCCTGACCCTCTGGAGTACGAGGCTTGGCAAACTAGGAATTTCAAGCTTCTCGAGGCTGGTGTGCTGGTCCACCCACTTATTCCTTTAAAGAAATCAGACATTTCTGCGAAGAGAATGCGACGAATAATACATGAAGCATATGCTGGGCAAGTTGAAACTGGGAGGAATTCAGAGTCCATGCAAAGACTGCACAGCGCTGTCATGTCACTTGCGTGTAGATCCCTTTGTGAAACTTCCGATGAGTGCCATTGGGCAGATGGTTTTCCCTTCAATCTCCATATCTACAAAATGTTGATAGAAGCTTGCTTTGATGTTGAGGAAGGCACTGTAGTAGATGAGATTGATGAAATTATGGAGCTGTTGAAGAAGACTTGGCCTGTTTTTGGAGTCACTCAAATGCTCCACAACATTTACTTTACCTGGGCATTGTTCAACCATTTTGTCATGTTGGGTCAAGCAGATAATGGGTTGCTTTCTGCTATGGAGAATCTATTAGTTGAAGTTGCAGAAGATGCTAAAATAACGAAAGATCCAGATTATTGTGATGTATTGAGCTCCACTTTAAGCTCAATAATGGGCTGGGAAGAGAAAAAGCTGCTTGCATACCATGAAACTTTCAATACTAGTAATATTTATTCCATGCAATATATTGTTTCAATAGGAATCTCAGCTGCAAAGATTCTTGTTGACGATGTATCTTATGAATACCATAGTGGAACGAACAGTGATATTGATGTTGTGCGCAGCAGGATTGAAACCTATATAAAATCATCACTCCGCACTGCTTTTGCTCAAGTAAGTTCCAAACAGGATGGCTCTTTTTGCTCAGTTCTTTCACTATTTATGAATGGGTAATTTATATTTCAATCTTTTTTTATTTTTTTAATGATTGCATGCCTCATTGTCACAAAAAGTGCCAGATACTGTAAAGCATGGCTGAAACCTTAGACATTGAATACTGCTGATGACTGTCTGAAAATTGCTTAAGAGGTTGAACTTTCAACACTTGTACCAGTGCTTATTTTTTGTGTAGTGCTGATTCATGCAGAAAATGGAAGAGGCAGATTCAAATCGGTCATCCAGAAACTGTACACCTGTTCTGTCAATTCTTGCAAAGAAAACAACTGAGCTTGCTATTAAGGAGAAAAATGTATACGGTCCAATACTGAAGAAATGGCACCCCTTTGCTGCAGGTGTTGCTGTTGCAACCCTTCATGGTTGCTTTGGAAATGAGCTGAAAAAATTTATAATTGGGCTTACAGAGCTCACACCAGATACAGCTCAAGTGCTTAAGGCGGCTGACAAGTTAGAAAAGGATCTAGTTCATATTGCTATTGAAGATTCTCTGGACGTTGATGATAGAGGCAAGTCATTGGTAAGACAAATGACACCTTATGAAGCTGGAACTGTAATGGCTAATCTGGTAAAAGCATGGGCAAAAGAACAACTAGACAAGCTTAAGGTTTGGGCTGACCAGAAGCTACAACAGGAGGTGATCTTGTTTTCTTTTCATTCTGACCTACAGTATAGGGTTTGGGCAAAAGAACCATTCTCTATAAATTGGTCAAACCTAAAATAGTTTGACTTAGGACAAACTCAAAAGTCCATATATTTTGGAATGGAGGGGAGTAATATCTATGCAACATTCTAGAATGCAATGAATTGATACAATGCGGCACTAATTTTGTATATTGCTATGCAGACTTGGAACCCAAAGGATAATAACAGGGACAATTTTGCTTCCTCATCTGTGGAGATGCTGCACATAATTGAGGAAACTTTGGATTCATTTTTCCGTTTGTCTATACCAATCCACTCTACTGTGCTTGCTGATCTGACAGCTGGACTTGATAAATGTCTACATTATTATGTCTCTAAAGTGAAATCGGGCTGTGGTAAGTATATTGTGAAGACCTTTCAGAAAAAAGTATATTGTGAAGACAGTTCTTGCGCAAAATAATCCTGGTGAGTTCCTTTTGTATTAATTTACAGGAACTCAGAGCACTCCTTTTCCTCAGCTACCTCATCTGACAAGGTGCGACGTTGGATCCAAGTTATTCAAGAAAAACGAAAAACCACATTTTCTTATGAAGCGAGGATCACAAGTTGGATCAACAACTGGGAATGAAGCCTCAAGCCTTGGTGGACTGTGTTTACGAATAAACACCATTTACTACATCCAAACTGAGCTAGAAAACCTGCATATGAAGATGAAAGAATCCTTGCAGAATGTTGAGTTGGCTCAACCTGATATTGCTGATGATCTGAACATAAACTTTGGGCTATCCCAGGCAGCTTGCCAAGAAGATATTCGACATCTGTGTGAGACAACTGCATATATGGTGATGTTCAATGATCTGAGTCACGTTCTCCTGGATACTCTCTATGTTGGGAGCCCTGCATCAAACAGGATACTGCCTTTGTTAAAAGAGCTTGGTCCAATCCTTAGGATTATATCTGCCACAGTGCACAATAAAGTGCAAAATCGTCTCATAACTGCATTGATGAAAGCCTCTTTTGATGGCTTTTTGTTGGTGCTTCTTGCTGGTGGACCAACACGCGCTTTCAGCTGTCAGGACTATCAGGTAATAGAGGATGATTTCCGAGCCCTAAGAGGCTTATATTTATCGTACTGTGATGGGCTACCTGAGGAATTAGTTGTCAAGGCTTCCTCGGAGGTGAAGAACATTCTTCCACTCCTACGGACAGACACCGAAACCCTCATTGAACGGTTCAAGCAGCTAATTTCTGAATCTTATGAACCTACCACCACATCTAGGTTCCCGATGCCTCCTGTACCTGCCCGTTGGAGTCCGGATAACCCCAACACAATATTGCGTGTATTATGTTATCGAAATGACGAGACAGCTACAAAGTTCCTCAAGAAAACATATGATCTGCCAAAGACACTTTGATTTCTGCAAAAAAAAATAAAATAAATAAATAACTTGGAGACTATTGTGTATTTTTGCAGCTTTCAAAACATGTGGTAACTGGTTACTTGTGAAGGATAGCGAGCATGAACATGCAAGTAGAGAACTATGAATCTATGATGTCTGAATGCGGCAGATTTCATGGATGGAAACAGGAGTTTTGGGCTTCATTCGGTTATTAACGAGCTCTGCTGGCCCTGGTAGTTGTGTGCTTGTGATATGCTCATCTGTGAAGAGGAGCCATATACAATAGAATGTAAAGTACCTGAATATATGCAAATGTTTATTTACATGGCTATTATGATTGCCATTAACTATACAGAGGAAATCTTGTCAAAAAAAAACTATACAGAGGAAAACATGGCAGATTTGTATACGTTGGATACTTCACTTGACTGCCTTCTTGTTCAAACAATTGAAACTGAAAAATTTGTCTGTTATTGAAATGTACTTGTATTTAACTTAGTCATTCCACATAATTTTTTTTTGCGACTCAACTTGCTTTCATTAATCATGGGACACAATCCTCAGTCAGCAGATTAAGAACACATGGTGGAGCTAAATGCCACTCTTCCACCCTAGTGTTATCTGAGACTTGCTTGGCTAACATATGAGCTACTCGATTACATGATCTATTAGCATACATCAAAGAGAAAACAAGAAAAACAGTGGTGCGGTCTTTGGTCTCTCTAATGATCGGTGAAATATGTGACCTATGATGAGCTGCCATTTTCCAAAGATTCATCAACTCTTGGTTGTCCGTCTCCAAAGTCAATCTTTGGACACCTCTCTCCCTAGCTAGTACAACTGCGACTCTGCAGGCAACAGCCTCCATCGATAAAGGGTCTAGACAGTGTGGGTACCAATACGCTCTCCCATATAAAAACTACCAGACTGATCCCGAAGAACAGCTCTAGTTGCCCCCTGTCCGCTTTCTGGGTAGAACGCACCATCAAAATTGCATTTTGTCCACCCATCTCCTGGTGGTCGCGACCGAAACCTCGACACCTTCACAAACTTTTGCATGGGTGCCTTGGTGAGTGGGCTGAGAGTTAGGCTGCCCTCAACTACATGGCGTTGAGTGGGCTTAGAGGGAGAGAGCGTTGAGTGGGCCAGCCTATGTTTTCACCGACGTTGACGTCCCTTAACGATTTTGTAGTTGGAGTCAAAATTAGACTAACGTGATAATGGAGAGACCAAAAATTGACCTAATCCTAAACAAAATATGACCCACTAAAAGTCTTTACTGCAGTATAACCGTATCAAGCCTTTTGAACTTTGTATAAACTCATATTAGGTTTGTTTCTTTAATTCAACAAAAAAACCTAGAATGGATAGATGGAGGATTTAAAAGAGTTGCATGAGTGACATGTGGTGCCCTCTCAAATGGTCCTTGTGGAGAATAAAGAGCCAAAGCTAAAAGTTATGGATCATTTCCGTTGTGTGGTTTTTAAAATATAGAAAATGAGTGACATGATAGGTTAGGAGGGTTTTTTTTTGGTCGCTTTGTAACCTATTGGTTGCGGAGCTTGATCAACTAGTTGAAGGTTTAGATAAAAAAAATAACGCATCTATTAATCGTCCTATTATTGCTATTCTTTAACTCGATATAATTGTAGCCATGGATCATTAAGGAGTTTAGTCTTTATTCGCGTCGTATAATGTTTAACGCAGTAAAATTGGGTGAAAATCAGCCTGTCTGATTTATACACTGCCACGTCTGCCCGATCGCAAACGTCTCCCTTTTTTACGTGTTCATTCAATAGAAGAGTCGTCGTGGCCTCGCGCCAGCCAACCACACAACCGCCTGCTTCACTCTTCTCATCAGATCCTTGGCGGGCCCACATCTCAGTGACCGCACAAGCACAACGACCCCCATCTTGTCTTGATCTTCCCGGACGCGGACGGAGGGAGAGGAAGCCCGCTCATCACTCGCTTCTTCCACCGCCACTTCGATTCTCCCACTCTCTCCTCCAAACCCTAACCCCCACCGGCGATGCTCTCGACGGCTTCGGCGCCCTCCACCTCGCTCGCCGCCGCCTTCCACGCGCGCCGCCGGCGCCGCGGCCTCTGGCTGCGCCCCGTCGCCTCCGCCGCCGCGTCCGTGGCGGGGGACGGAGGGGGAGGAGCGGAGCGGTTCGCCACCAGCAGCTCCATCACCGACTACCTCCGCTACCGCCGCCCCGAGCTTGGCGGTGCCGGAGGAGCGGGAGGCGGAGGCGGGGTGCCCGGCGGGGAGCTGCAGACGGCCGTGGTGCGCTTCAAGAAGCGCTTCCCGTGGTCGCTCCTCCACCCCTTCCTCCACGTAAGTCTGCGGGCTCTTTCTGCGCGGGTCGCTCGCCTGCCGCCGCTGTTAACACGCGAACCCGATGTATGCGCTAGCGTGAATTGCACGAAAATGTTATACAGAAAACAAATGCACAAAAATGAATGTTCATCTCCTCGGATTAATTGGTCTTCTCACGACATTTCCGAGATTAGCTTAAGTGTTGTTACCACTTCAATGCCTTGATTTTGTGGGCTTGCATCAGCAACACTCTGATGACCACTTCACTTTGGAAGTTTTAGGTTTGCTGAAATTTGTTGTCTCAAGACATACCTTGGCTTGCATTTACATTGACTTCCTTTCCCAATAAAAACTGTGTTCAGGTGAATTGTAGTGATATGGAATGAAAGCGTGCATCATCTATATTACTGTACAGCATTTCCATAGGTTTGTTGATTGCCACTTTAGCTGATACAAGAATCCAAATAGATGCAAAACAGTGTTGAGTTGAGTCAATGCGCTGCCCTAGAACTTTTTTTAATGAACTTTCTCTAGTTTCTAATCAATTGTGAACTCTTGTTATGCTGCAGGTTGATTTGGTTTCTACAGTCCACATCGCCGACAAGGAGTATGTTCCTTTTCCTCTGTTTCATGTTAAAATATTATTTTCTCACATTAGTTGTTGCTGTCATACTGATGTACATTCCCGGTGAATTATCATCGTTCACTTATTCAAACATCCTGCCATTCATGAAGCTTATAGCTACTATCACTATAGTGAATTAGCTGAGATATGCAATTTTTCTTCAGATACTTTGATAGACTGCAGCAAGAGCTTGAAGATTATGATTGTGTCCTGTACGAAATGGTTACAAGTCGGGAGAATTTGGAGAATCCGAAAGGTCCAATGGCTGCTAAGAAGATGAAATCTTCACGTAGAGGATTTAGTATTCTTGGTTTCATACAAAAGCAAATGGCTCGGATCCTTTCACTGGATTATCAGTTAGACTGTCTTGATTATGGCAATGAGAAATGGCAACATGCTGACCTTGACTACGAAACATTCAAGCAGCTTCAGGTATAATTTCTTTATTTAGTCATGTCATTAGTCTTTTACTTTTTGAAAGTTTATTCAAAACTAGTGTCACATGGTAACTACTGTTTTGCCTGTCATACTAGGTATGGAGTATGAACCATTTAGCATTCATGTTCCCTGATTGTATTACCCTGGCCGTTTTTATTAGAGTGTATTTAACTGCAGTGCCTTTGTTTGTCCAGAGTGAAAGAGGTGAAAGTATTCTCACATTTGCCGTAGACATGACACTGAAATCAACCAAAGCCTTGGTTCAGCCAGGTAATATGCCAGATGGTCTTGACTTTTGGAGATCCAAGTTACTGTGGGCCTCACGTGTGCTACCAATGCCGCTCGTTGGGCTACTCGTCATCACTGGGCTGTGTCTGCCAGTGGAAAACCAAGATGGATTTCCTGAGCTGGAGGCATTGTCTAGGCTAGATTTTGGAGCTGCACTGAAGATTTTCTTGGCAAAGCAACTGACATCTGAGTGAGTAATCTGAAACCAATCAGGCAAATAAGTTTTTTTAAGTAAAGTATTTGCTGATTTTCTTTTCCTTTTTCGTTGTATCAAAGATTCACAGCTGTGTCTACACCCGTTGAGGAGAAATCAGTTATCATTGGGGAGAGGAACAGAGTTGCTAATGAGAAGATTAAGGAAGCAATAAACCGTGGGTACAAGAGAATAGCAGTCCTCTATGGCGGCGGACACATGCCAGACCTGGGAAGACGTCTACGAGAAGAGCTCAATATGGTCCCAGCTGACGTGCAGTGGGTCACCGCATGGTCAATAAGAAGCCGGGAGATAGACAGCAAACCCCTTCCGTTCTTGAAGACATTGGCTGAGGCTTTGGGCTGGCCTTTGAATCGATACGAGACGCTTGCTCTGCTCATCTTCTCTTCAGTTCTCGCAGTGGATCTTTGGTTCTGGGAACTCTTCTTTGGTACTGTAGTGAGTGGTGCATCTCTAGCTGGTTCCTGGATTGACCAGCTAGGCGGTTCATTTTGACCAGCAGCCATGAAGGGAGACAGACAGAAAGCTAGTGGCACACCACTATACAAATGACAGTATAAAGAATATAGAATAATCCACTTTTTTAGTTTTGATTTGTCGTCCAGCTATTGCTGGAGTACTGCAGCAAACCATTGTAGATAAAACACTTCATTCCCATCAGATTGAAATGAGGTTGGTGGCAAAGCTGATGATGTGCTTTCTCTAGTCTTCTGATTGGGTTCTGCTGAATGGTTTTGGACTCAGTCAGATATAGTTTACTACTGTTATAAAGTTTTCATTATATTTATTTATTTCTTCTTATCATGTCATACAGGATGATGATCAAGAGTAGTGGTAGATATAACAAGGCGATATCATGGTTGGGACTCTGGCAGACCCTGTCCTTACATACTCTGTTCTTGTTGGATTATAAATCACTGAGGGCTGAGGCTATGTCGTCCACAGGCTCCTTGAGCTGGTTCTGCTGCTCCAGGGCAGCAGCGCAGGCACCCACAAATGCCGCGTTGATGTACGTCGCTGGCTCGGAGTGCCTGGAGTCCTCTCTGTTGTCACTGAACTGGTCGTTCCCGTCAGGTCCACCGATGATGGCGCCGACATGGATGTTGGGGTTGCCGTTGCTGGACGGGAACCATGACGAGAAGCCCTCGTTGCAGGTGACCTTCCTGGGGAGAACCTTGATGGACGGGATGGAGGAGCCGCGGTGGTGGATGCGCCTGGGGTACTTGGAGCTGAAGCCGACCATGTACGACATGCCCTTGGGATTGTCTCCCAGGATGTAATCCACCTGATTTAAATGGAATTAAGCCCTAAGGACGAGGAATGACGTTGTAATCCGGCATCATCAAGAACCAAGAAACGAGTGGGGGGAACTGGAGGAAGTTGAGTGACTGTGTGTTCTCCTCGTTGTTGTACCTGTGACGTCGCAAATGAACTGATCTGATCTGGAGAGAAACTTGCTGCGCTGCACTGGACTACTTGGTCGCCTGCAGAAGTGAGGGTCTTTGCGTAGATTGACAGCAGCATGGCTGCGGTGGTTGTGTACTGCAGATTGACAGAGTCGCGGGTAAAGAGAAGCCCTCCTGCATTGTGAGAGAGACGTGCAGATGAGAAGAATCGAGTTCCAGTGTCGCGGAGCAGATCATTTGAACTTGATTCATGGCTAATCATATACAACACATACCAGGGGTGGTGCGTATCTGCGTGCTGCCGCTGTTGGGCATGACAGCGCAGACGAAAGAGTCCAGGCCCCTCTTGTAGCCTTCCAGCTCTGTCCTCCCACCCAAGTACTCCTGAAAGAGACATCATCATTTGTAGGCTAGCTAGGATGATCATATCAATTGTCGATGCATGCACATCATCAGCACATGCATGTACGATGAGTTGGGATATGCATCCAATGCAAGATGACCTGTGTCGCAAGCAGCTGAGCTCCAGGATACTTGTTGTCCCAGCTGAACTCGGTTGAGCTGCCGCCCTGGTTGTTCTGGAGGAAGTCGAGGTATTTACTGTCCTTGGTTGCCCGGTACAGCCATGCCGACGCCCACTGGAGCTCGTCCTGGTAGATCAAGTGTGTTCTTCTTAAAGATGAATCGTGATTCATTCGACGGTTAATAATATATATAAATATAATGATCCACCTGGTAGCCTGAGTAGGAGCAGTAGAATGGGCAGGACAACTGGTAGGATCCCCTGTAGTTGTTGGCGAAGTCGAAGAGCTGACGACATATATCATCATATAGGACAGTTACTATTACTAATATATATATATCAATTAAGAAAGAGAACGGCGCATGCATATTCCATTCAAAGAAATTTGTTTTTGTCTTATTTCTTAATCTGCTGTGAATCCTTGTCATATGCACTTGAAAACGGTATGAAAGTTTTTTTATTTCTTAATCTTCAGTAGTGCAATGCCCTCGATCGATTCACCAAAAAGAAGTTGCATGCATTGCAGGATTATTATTACTTGCAGGCCAGTTAACTGCGGTTCGTCGAGCGAGGTCTCGAGATTTAATTTCCTGTGGTGACTTGGGGGGGGAGAGGTTCTTGGGTCATTTTTATTTACATTAGGAGTTCACGCACGCAATATATATATACGATGCTGCTCGCTCGTGGAAAGCTTTATTTCGATCTTCGCTTTGGTGGTGGCCGGCGATGTATTTTCAGAATCAGAGGAAACATCAAATCATGCGACGGAAATCCAGACGATGCTCCCGCCGATACTCTGACGGCCGGATAGCGTGCATGCGTGGAGAAAAGAAAAAAGACGATATGCATGGGAGGCGTAACGTGGCGATCGACGCACGGATCTGGACGCGTCCAGGAGCTGCGTGGCCAAGGTCTTGTCCTGGTCGTCCCTGAACACCAGGTACGCGGCGGCGAGCGCCGCCGCAGCCTCGCCGGCGGCCTCGGATCCGGGCGAGCTCTGGGTGATCTTGTACAGCGTCCTCGGCGTGTCCATGTCCTCGGGCCGCTCCCAGCACTGGTGGTCGGCGTTGCCGTCGCCAACCTATATATATACACAGTAGAAGAAAAGAAAGAAATCAACAGCTGATGCATGCATGGTTAGTTGATGATCCATGGATAGCATATATATATAGTCTATATATATGGAGAGTCAACACGATCGAACGTACTTGAGTGTAGAGGGTGGTCGGCGAGGTGTGTGCACGGAGGAGGAAGTCGGCGCCCCACTGGATGGCGGACCGGAGGTACCGGAGCTGGCCCGCCGCCGCCACCTCGTCGCGGTACTCGACGGCGCTCCAGCTCAGGAGGGTGACGGTGAACGCCATCGGGAACCCGAACTTGACGTTGTCTCCGGCGTCGTAGTAGCCGCCCGTCAAGTTCACCTACGTCATATATGGAGTAAGAAGAAGAAGACGACGACGACGAAATTAATTGATTAGCTTCAATATACGTACTGTTTTGTTTTGGGAAATGCTAGCTAGGTTCGTCGTCAGAGTGTGGATCATGCATGCAAACAGTGTACGTGCACGTACGTTTTCGGGTTGGCCGTCGGTGAGCGCCGAGTCTCCGCGCCACTTGACCCTCTGGTTCGCCGGCAGCCGCCCCGACCGCTGCCCCTCGAAGAACAGGATGGCCTTTGCCAGAGCGCCATGGTAGTTGGGCGAGCTCAGACGACGACGACAGCGGCGGCTAAGGCTGCCATCATCTTCTTCCCTACTGCCGGCGGCACTGCCATCGTCAGCTCCAACAAGCACTACACCGGTGCAGCACATCATCATCAGTGCCATGATGAACAACGACACCCACACCTTCACCGCCATATATGCTAGCTCGATTCTTCCTAGCTGTACCGCAAACTGTATGTGTGTTGTGTGCGTGAGTGTTCTCTCTCTCTGACTTCTTCGACTCTCTGAATTCTTCGACTCGATCGTGTGATGCGAATTGCCATGGGGCCATGGCGCAGCGTACATATTTATAGCGTGAAGAAACCAACGAGACCGTACTACATGTTGTGATTGATTGAGTGATTGATAGATTGAGTGTAGCGCTTGTGGACCGGACCATTAATCTGATGCCCTATCTGATGAACAGCTGATCGACCCTCTCACACAGTTTTATTAAGTGTCCATACACACTTGCACCATCTACCTACGCAAGTTAGGCAAGCAATGGATCGATCATTTTGATACTCATTCACGCTACAAGTTTTTTTATACAGGCCTGTACACAGGACACCCATCTACCCTAGGGTAAAGTGCATTTTTCAACCTCCAACTTGCACCAAGTTCAATTTTCAACCCCAAGCTATATATGAAACCGGTACAACAGGGACGTACGCCCTCCAACTGTCGGACAAATTTGATCATTTAGCTAGTTTCAAAGGAGGTCTTCTATTTTGTATAAAACAATAAAATTCTATATTTTCTAATCTCCAAAATTTCATAGCTTATTAGTTTTAAATGAAAAAGTATGATACTAATACCATTCTTTTCCTAAAAATGATGTTATTTGTGGTGCTCATTTGGAGTCATTTGAATCTTATTTGTTTATGTTTCTAATAAACCATACCACAAGAAATAAAACAATACGAACAGAGAAATAAATAAGTTCAAAATTATATATATATATATATATATTCAGGTTTAGCTGCTTTTTAATTTGTAATGTAAGAAACAAAAATACGGTAGTTGCCAGATTATATCACTCTCTCCCTGGCGTTGTTGGGCAAGCTTGATCACTTCATCCCCATGCATGTGAAGCAAGCAAAGCATCTTTGGCCTGCTCATGCAAAATTTGCTTGACACTATCGTTTCCTTTATTGCGTGCGGAACATGGATATCATTGGCTCGGGAGTAGCAAGAGATGAACTTGCGGTTTTTGGGAGGGCCATCCAATGGCGTATTGGGTGCGGCCTGCTGTGTCGTCGTCTGTAATGATTGGCCATAACAAACTGTAACAGCAAATTTTACGTTAAAGTCTTAGTTTATTTATTTTAACAATTAACAGCCTCCATTTTCTTATCTTATAAAAAAAAGAACATAAACAAATGAATCGGGGATGAACCACACCAGATATAGATGTCCACCACTACTACAAAAAGGATTTGTAACAACGCCTCTTTTTTTTTTTTGTAGAGAAGGCTCTATATAGAGCCGCCCCTACAAATGCCCCTAGACGAGAGACAACTATTGTTATGAGCCGCCCCTACAAATAACTCAGATTTGTAGAGGCAGCTCAATATCCAGCCGCCCTATAAATCGATTTGTAGGGGCGGTTCTATATTTAGCCGGCCCTACAAATAGACGCCGAATAAGTAAATTAGGTACTAAAATTGGTTTTTTTTCAAACAATCTCGGATGAAGAAACAACTAAAACAAAAGTTATAGGTCTTTATAACTTTTTCAGTGGAATTCATCTTGTCATAGAAAATCTACGTTTAAATTTGTCAAATTTGAAATTCAAAATTTTTAAACTGTCTCGGATGGAGAAACAATCAAAACAAAAGTTGTAGATCTTGAAAAGTTATAGAACTTTGATGTTTACAACTTTTTTATTTAAATTTATCTTGTCATAGAAATCTATGTTTGAATTTGTCAAATTTAAAGTTCAAATTTTTCAACCAATCTCGGATGGAGAAACAACCAAAACAAAAGTTGTAGATCTCAAAAAATTATGCAACTTTGCAGTTGACCACTTTTTAATTTGAATTATCTTGTCATAGAAATCTACGTTTGAATTTATCAAATTTAAAATTAAATTTTTTAAAATTATCTCGGATGGAGAAACAACCTAAATAATAGTTGTAGATCTTGAAAAGTTACATAACTTTATAGTTGACCACTTTTTTATTTGAATTCGTTTAAGATCTCAAACACTTAATTTAAACTTGATTTAGTATAATATGAGTAGACCCAAAATCCAATATAGACATAAGTGATTGTGAGGTGTAGTGGTAGAGGAGGGTATACGCAAGGGTCATGTCATGAGTTCGAATCCCACTATCCATGAATGCACAATATTCATATAAAAAATGACTGCAACCTGAAAAAATAGCAACTATCCGCCCCTACAGATCGATTTCTAGGGACGGCCCATCAATGGGATGGTGAGGATAAATATCAAAAATATCCGAGTAAGCTATATATTTAACCGTGCACAAAATCTTGTGGAATTACCCGGTTAGCTATATTTAAACAAAAATATCAAAAAATATAGTTCATATTGTATCCGTACAGATGTACTCCCTCCATACCCATATTAGTTGTCGTTTTAGAAAAGGTTTGGATCAAACATTAGGAATATAAATCATCAATAACTATTAAGTTTCTAAGTTTACAAATATGAAAAATTATATGAATATATTTGTCTTGAAAAATATTTTCATAAAAGTATATGTATATCTTTTTTCTATAAATATTTTTATAAAAATAAGAGATCAAAGTTATGTTTTGAAGACCGTACCGCTGTCCTAAACGATAACTATTATGAGTATGGAGGGAGTAATACTTCTCTCTCTTGGTATCTCCTATTTTTACAGCATTTGATCTTTCCAATAAACGTTCCATTTTCCCATCCACCATAAAACTTGAAAAATAAAAATTGTTTTTTGTTTGGCCAGATCCCAATAAAATTAAATACACAAAAAAAGTACTTCTCTGATTTCTTGTGTTGAGACAAAATGCGTACTGCACAGATCAAACTAATAACAAACCAGAACAAGTACTCACACCATCCGACATGTGTCTCTCTCTCTACAGATGCATCAAGAATACCTCAGCGAGCTAAAAAAGACTGACAATCTATAATAATAATAAAAAAAATCATATTGGCCCTGTTCTACGCTCGTCGTCTTATCAGCCGTACTGCGTCTGATTCTCTCTTACTAAAAGAGCTGAAATATATCATACTGTAGAAACTATCAGCAGAACAACGTCAAAGAATAATACAAAAAATGCTTCTAACGAGACATACATTTCTTGCTTGTAAGACTGGCCATCACTTGATATGACAACGGAGGGAAAAGAAACTGAGGCCTGGTGGGCCGCCAGGCATGCAGAGGTGTGGCACCCATCGTTATTATCTCTTGAGATTTTGTTTAAATTTTCCACATAAACCAAACGCCATATTTCAGTAGTTCAATTCTTCTGCGCTTCTTTCTTGCTTAACTTGATGCTGACATCCCTTCCTTTTCCCTCCATTGTCATATCAGGTAAGGTATTAGCTATACTCATGGAGGACTAGTTGTGATGCAAATCTAGATCTACTGATGGTCTCTAACAAAGGAGGAAATGTCAGGCTGGAAGGATTCTTTGCATTACTCATTGATTTGATTACAGGTTACCAGTCTTTTTTTTTGGGTCACTCAGATGCATCTGTGGAGAACACATGTCGGATGGTGCGTGTTCTGGTTTCTTAGTTCGATCTATGCAGTACCCAGTTTGTCCTAACACAACACACACACACACACAAAAAAAAAAAAAAACAGAGAAGCACTTTTTTGTGTATTTAATTTTGTTGGGATCTGGCCAAACAAGAATTACTTTTTCAATTTATGCTTTTCTTTTGGCGTGCAGATGAGGAAAATTTGGCGAAGAGGATTTGTTTCTTGTCTGATTTGTTCTAAACAAGTGGGCATCAATTTGAGGAAATGCAGCACACAGGCCAAGGAAATGCGAGATCTGAATACAAATGAGATGTGATTCTGACGAACTGTGTACTATATTTTTCTACAACTATGTAATCATTCGAAAAATATAGTTGTAATGGCAGTAAAGGTTATGTTATGAGATGTTTAATTACTCTCCATGCACAAAATAATTACTAATGATTCTTGTTCACACCCTGCTTGATTTAGAGATTTGTTCACTAATGATAATACTACTGGAGTGCTGTTCCACGAGATTACTAATTCTCAAAAATCACATGTCCAATGTCCTAGTCTTCTAAAGTAATTACTACCAACAAGCTAGTAGACATGCAGGTGTTGTGAAGACATTAAATTATCATGGGTGCATTTTTCATTACGACGACCATACAAACATGTTCGCCGGAATCCAAATATAATACTACTCCCTCCGTCTCAGAATAAGTAGATTTCTAGAGTTGTCCTAAGTCAAATTTTTTAAATTTTGACCGAATTTTTAGAATAATACGTCAAAATTTATGATACCAAATTAATATCAGAATATATTTTAATAATATGTTCATTTTATGTCATAGATATTTTTACTCTTTCTATAAAGTTGGTCAAACTTTAAAAAATTTAACCGACACGGATTATAGGAATCTACTTATTCTGAGACGGAAGGAGTACAATTTTACTCTCATGGGGTTTCGTAAGAGATGGTTCTCACTTCATCGCCGGTAATGAGGCCCTTTTTACGGTGGCAAGAGCTAACATTAGTACTATGGGAACATAATTGAGTAAAATTAAAAGTTTTATGTATGCGGTGAATGCTCCAAGAACAGAATTACTCTTGCTCGTCTCACCAAAATAAATTTGAGCCAAACGATCCTGCTTCAACATGCAGCGCCCAGATTAGTCCAGTCCTATATATACACAAAATTTTATGGTTAATCATTATGATCAGAGTATATGTTTGAATGAAATGGGGGTGTTAATCAAAGAATACAGAAAATGTGTGGATTTTGATACACAACATTTTTTGCCAATTTCTTTGTCTTGCGTACACGTGGTTGACGTGGATCGCATTATTGCTCTTCAGAGAATGTGCATGTATGGGTATGGCTGTTGATGTTGCGCTTTGTTGCTACATGCATATGCTGGAGTTATATATCTTTGTAACTGTAACACATGCAAATCATAAATCCTAACGAAGGCTTATTACTCAAGGCCTCAAGTCCATGCAGGCATGCATGAGTGTAATTGGAAAGGTAGGTTGCCCAACATGCTGAAACTGAAGATGCAGAGGACACACAATTGAATTGCAAGACTGAATGCAGATCTATCTATCTGTACACCAGGCATATTGGCGCGAGGCGTCTGTATCCACATCTATAAACTTTGAAAATTTACATTATAACTTTGAAAGTTCACAAGTTACAGAAACTATTTCGAGACTTATGATATTTGCTTGTGGAATGGACCAAACAGCAACAGGTTTTCTCCTTCTTTGTCTCTTGAAGGAGTTACACTCTGATCAATCTGTACTTTGGTTTTCCCTTTTTTCCTAATATATATCCAAAGTAAGGGCCAAAGCCTGTGCCTTCAAAAAAATAGGTAGTCAAGATAAAGTACTGTTCTTGTTTCCACATCTCCAAAAATAAATACAATTTCATTACACTTACACAAATCCCGAACCAGATTTTTTTTTTTTTTGAGGAGCTGCAGCTGCAAAACAATAATAAACAAGACCATGAGAGAAAATGCCAAGGCAGCATGCATGTTTGAAAGCTGAACATGAGAACAGAGGAGAGATGGGGCATGCACGGTCGCTGGCTGCACTCTGTACCCAAGTCATCTACTTCTCCGTTGGCAACGTGGATTTCACATTGCAAGCGAAAGAAACAGGAGGCAAGGAATCAACATTGATCCCTTTTTGGGTGGGTTTGTGTAGTCGACTAGTCGTGTTGGTGCAGGGAATCATACGGCTCCGCATAAATTGCAGTATGGCCACGAATTAGTGGTTATTGTCTGGTATCATACAGTATCTGTATACAAGGTCAACTGGAGAGGACCAGGAAAAAGATCAGACGGATTTATATATTTTTTTTTAAAAAAAAAATCAGTGCGGAGAGCACCTCTTCAAACAGAAAAAAAAGACGGAAGAACAGTGTATTAAAAAAAAGAAAAAGTGGACGACAACAAAAAAACAGATGCGCCGTTGCCGGGGATCAAACCCGGGTCACCCGCGTGACAGGCGGGAATACTCACCACTATACTACAACGACTTCGCTTGTGACTCAGATATTATCTATGACTGTTATTCTTTTTTTGTGACGTAATTTAACAATGACAAAAATTATGAAATTTTCTACTGATACTAAAGCGAAACCATCTATCAAACGTCTTGAATGTTTTAATGATTTCTCGTTCCGTCGTACTACCGTGGTCCGTGAAAAGGGAGCCCACGGTCTCAGAAGTCGGAACAAAGCTTCACTACAAAGATTCCACTGCCAGTCGTATCCGTAATACTCACTTTGGACCTTTGGAATTTGGATGCAAAACAAAATGCTTTTTACTCATAACGGTCAAACACCGGTACTGATATCCATTTGCTGTCAAAAGATACGTATAATCAACAATCTCATTTTATCTCCATTTGTGGTCGAGGCCTCGATGGTAGGAATCCATTTACATACATACTGATATCTTTACATGCCCAAGGAGGAAGGAGGGTAATTTTTGAATCAACTGCTACCATCATCGCATTGTCAACGAATGGAACAAATAGCTTAGCATTTCGGATGCGGGATCACTCCCAGAACAAAAAAGGCAACCGATAGCCCGATACTGTACAGCGTACACTTGGTTGCAATCATCTTAGAGGTGGTCTTGAGAATGGAGCCGGCACGGATGAGTATGATGACGATGCTAGCGGAACTGTTGAGAATTCAGAGTCTGGACGACCCAAGAGATGTGACCTTGTGGATGGGCCAGGTACCAGGTTTGCGGGGTGCTGCGATGGTTGCTGGATGCTCGACGATGTACTTGGACCCGTGACGGTATGGCTCTCTTCCTGTGATTGCTTTGCAGCTTCTGAGGCTTCCCGTTTCACCCTTTCTTCTGTCTCCTTGAGCAGGAAGTCCACCCATAGATCTGCGAATGACTGCACATGATGGCACGAGGACACCAATATCAACAATCAGAGGTTGCAACATAATGCAAAGTACAGCATGGTGCTTCTCATTGTCTGCTGAACTTTAGAGGTGAAAGGAATAGGATCATGAAAAAAAGGTATCAGGCATATAGATCCCACCTGGCTATCCTGAGACGCTTGAGTAGATTTGCCAGATGAACCTCCACCAACGATTCCTCCAACTAGGCGTCCCGGGAGACCCAAAACACCACGGACAACACCCTTACCAGCATTATTTTGTGCAAAGCCAATCCTTTGCTTGTCTTCCTCGGAGAAGCCAAGCATGCGGACCAAGAGATCCAGAACCTGCCAATATCCAACATCAGCAAATTATTTGATAACAAAACTTTATTTTGGAAGTATGACACTAATTGATTTGGACGAGCCACACACCTCTTTGCTGTGATTTCGTTGGAAGTAGGTGACTAGCAGTTTGATCACAATGCGCCTGCAAGCAAAAGTTTGACCATTTTATATGTTGCATAAATCATGCAGCATCCCCTATTATGTCAGATTAGGTGATGAAAGTGCAGGAAAAAAAGAAAAAATCTATGTTACAAGATATATCACTTTGGAAATAGAACAGGATGACAAAATTGGAAATGTTAAACTGCAGATAACATGCATCTTCAAAAAAAATACCCACAGAAAGCATGATATGACTGGATTAACAAGCAGTCAAGTTTTGAACATCAATTCTTATTTCAAAAGGAAAGGGGAAAAGGTGGAAACAAGAGGAACAGAAAACACTATTGGCCTACTTTTTTTTATCGTATACATAGGAGGAATTGCTGCACATATTTATATTAAGATGATGAAAAACAGGGTAAATGAACCCAACAAAAGAAAACAAGCCCCCCCCCCCCCCCCCTTCGATTGTGTTGATTCCAAAGGGGACCAAGCTCCAAGATTCCACTTCTGGTATCTTATTCTTGTATAAAGGTTTGGGAATGAATGTTCGTTCATGGGCTCATTTAGGAGTCTTTCCAAATTCTTACTGTTATCATGTATTGAACAAAAAAATTGTCTTTGCCAAATAACACATAGCTATATCATTGTTACCATGGTTTTTGAGGCATTGTGGCATCCTGTGGCGCTAGGGGTACATGTCTGGATGCCTAGACGCCTAAGTGATATGGTATAACTTTTTTTCTCGAGCGATATGGCATAACTAAAACCTTGTGGTGTCCTGTGGTGCCTGGGATATGCCTAAACGCCTAGGAAATGAGTTGGTACAAAAAAATTTGAAGCGTCGTGTCATCTTGTGGCACTAGGAGTACACCTGAACGCCTAGACGCGTTCTAGGCAATGCCTAAGTGATATGGTGTGACAAAAACCTTGTGGTGTCCTGCGGCAACTAGGGACTAGGGTATTCCTAGACACCTAGGCAACATGCTAGGTGATGCGTCAAAAACCATGATTGGTACATAATTATATAAACCAGCTGTCATCAATAGATGCATTCAGTAAAATTATTACACAAGAAAAAGTAATCATTACCAACCTGTCAACGGAGTTATCTGAATCTAGTGACATCCTATTCACAGTTGTCATGCTTTGTTCTAGCGCTCTTCGCAATCTTGAATTGTCATCCTCAAGCTTCTGCATGGATCGCTTACCATCTGCTAACATCCTCTCTGCTTGTGAAAGTTTGGTAGCTATGTCTTCCTTCTCCCTTCTTGAAATCTCAATTGTTTGATTTGCCACCTGCATAAAAGGGATATGCCTTAGGAATGTCACTAGGCACTATCAAAGACACAAAGTATGTGGGCACACCATATATTTAGGCATTCATGAATCCAATAAAATAAACAATCACAAGTACTGAAGTTGGTCAATGCTTGCTCAAGCATCAATAAGGCATGCTCTGTTTTTACCTTTAATGACTCTGACAATTTAGACAGTTCTTGCCTAGCGACAGCTAAATCACCTCCAAGTCGATCCTAGATACAAATTGAAGACCATAATCAATCTGACAATTTGTAAATTCGTCAGCTTCAAACAAAGAATACACCAAGAATCCAATCACCTTGGCTTCACTCTCAGCATAGTACTGTCCAAGGGCAGTCTGAAGATTTAGCAGCTCCACATTTTTTGATTCAAGTGCACTCATACAGTTTGCAAGCTTGTACTTCAAATCTTCTATTTGTTCATTTGACCTCTGGTGCTCTTCACTTGTGATCTTTTTGTTCTCCTCCTGCTTTGCCATCTCAACCTTTAAAGCCCTCTCTAACTGCATTATATGAGCCCTTTGCTGCTCACAGACTACCCGCAACTCTTCAATGAGTTTACTATCTTCATCCATCTTTTCTTGGTCTTCAAGATCCTAATGAAAGTGAATTGTTAGTCAGATTGCACATCATATTTTCCAGTAAGGCTCTCACATTAAACATAAAGATATTGCACATAACTTGTGTGTAGGTAGTATAAATGAAGCAAGGGGCCACATAGTATTTTGCCTTGTCTCACTAGTACAACAAAAATGCAAGAAAATTACAAATGACAATAATATGGTTACCTTATCTAACAAATGCTGCTTCAGCCGAGCCAGATCCTGCACTGTTTTGTCTCTCTCGCGGGAAGCATCCTGCAATGCTCTTTTCAAAGAATCCATCTCTTCCTTAACCTTCACAGTGGAACTACAAGCACATCAGTACTTTTATTCTCTTTGCCATTAAGTGGTATCACCAGTAATATATACTACAAATCCTTGTTTTGTTGGCCTCTTAACTCTTAGGTAAAAAGTAATTCATAGTGAAATTTACAAACTCTATGATCTTGACAGTTTTCAGATGACTCTAACTAGCAAAAAGTATGGAAATTCATTTCAGCACATTAAGCAACATATAATGCAATGAGGTCTTGATTTAACATCGAAGTTCTGAATAAAGAGCAAGATCGTACCTTTTCCAAGTCAGAAATCTTGTTAGTATCTAATGTACTGTCAACAATTTTTTGTGAGGTACTCTTCATACTCTTGAGATCTGCCTCAAGCTTGACTTTCTCTATCTGCAGAAGCAAATATTATGTTGTCAATATCTATTGAGACATTTACATATGATCATTGTATTAGCACTATTATTATAGTAGATGCATTATCTATTGAGACCTTCAGGTTAGAGTTCTCCTTCTGTAGAGCCATCAACATATTTCTTAGGCTCTGAAGAGAACCATCTGAGACGTGCTCCTTGTCCCTTCTGCTTAACTCGTCTTGAACACGTCTCAACTCTGATTTCTTCTCACTCAGTTCCTTTTGTAGCCCTTCCAAGCTAGTTGATATCTGATGAAGTACATAAGAAAATAATTTTCACACCCATGGAGTCAAATCCATTACCTTAAACATACAGATGACGATGGATCAAGATACTTACCCTCTCTTTGTTCATCTTGAGTTCACTTAGTTGCTGCTGAAGAAATCCACACCGCTTGATTTCATCTAAAATGTGGAAACAGAAGATTAGAAAAATAAAGCTCACTAAATTTTAATATAGGCTGCTAACTGTTTAAAATCTAACAGTTTGGACCTACATCAAGCATACCTTCTAGCCTCCTTTTAGTTTCAGTTTCTTTCTCAGAATTATTGCTGAGCTGCTGTTTCAATTGTTTGATTTCATTTTCAAGACTAGCCTGCTTGGTAGTAAAGGATGATCTCTCTTCCTCCAATGTACTTCCCTGTAGCATGATTTAAATTTAATGAAGAGTATTAGTTATTTAACTAAGTACACGATTTCTTTGAATGTAAAAAATAAAGATATTAAAGCTGTAATTTTGAACACTTCAACATAGGACAAAACAATCACATCCACAGCTTTTTAGTAGGACGATAGTGTGAAAAAGAATAAAAATTAGGAATATATAATATAAGCAGTGTAATGAAACTGATTATATGTAATGACTACCTTCTGATACCCTGTCACTGGATGCAGACCATTTGCTTGCGTAACGTGAGAAGAACCACCAACATATCCATTCTGCTTGGTGAGATTCAATGAATTTTCCTGAATTGCATTCCTTTGAGCTCTGGTTGATCTTTCCATAGTACCCTATGAGATCTTAGGTTAATAGTTTACCATAGTGGCATGTTGCATCATAAATGACACATAGTATCTATGAAAGTGAATAAAAACATAGTTACATTAGAATTGGCTGAAACTGCCTTACAGCTCTCCAAGCTTGTTTTAAGAGATCCATTTTCTTCACGAAGTTTTACCAGTTGTTCCTACAAAAATTTACACACCACATATAAGAAAGCTTGTAAGCCTGACACATAAAATCAGTAAAATTGTTTATGTTTTTAATGACATAAAAATTACACATACAAAACGATATTATGATGTGTAAAACTAGCTAAAAATCATTCTGGCATCCAAAAAAAATGTATCCAGTAAAAATGATCTGGCACGCAGATACACATTCAAGGGAGAAACAGGGACCTTTAAAGAACGCATACCTCTTTTTCCTTCAACATTGCAGCATAATTGAAAGATAATGCCTTTATTTCAGACTCAGAAGCTTGAAGCTTTTGGATGTCATCCCTGAGTTTAGAAATCTGCAAAGGAAAATGAAATTATACCAATTCATACTTGCTACACTGCTTTCCCAATTTGTAATGTGGGAACAGAACCAGTAAGATCTGTTCTTAAAACTAGTACTAGTAGAACCTCGTGCAACATACCAAATACTTGTTCACTTTACAGTTCAATATTTAGAGAGATTGACAGACAATCAATAAGTCCCTTATAGTCCAGCAGTCTCCAAGGATAGCTTCTGTGCAATATGTCCTATCTAAGATCGCAAGTAACCAACCCTATTGTTGGCCGCATGCTACCTAGGACCAGGAAAGAATTTACTTCTCACAGTTTTTAACCATCTATTAGAACAAACACTTTGACATAATAAGCAACATTTCTGTGGGAAGTACTGAAGCAGCATTGGAAAACTATGATATCAGATTATCAGAATTTTACCAACTTAGATGAACGTATACACCATAACTTGAAGCCGCGTTAATCACGGGATCAATTAATCAGCCCCTTACCCAAACACCCCCTTAAACTCAGATATCAGCACTGTATGTACTCTTTTTTCTTCCGACAACAACAGCGTGCTCGTCAATGGAAATTTTCCCCTAGTACATTGGCTACGCGAGCCGGTTGACTGATTGAAATCATACTATCTAAAAGACCTCGGCCGTTGGACTTCCAAAGGTAGAGTTTCGGATCCCGATAACATAGCAGACACACAGGAACCTCTACTCGAACCAATTCACCTGAGGAATTTAACGCCGGGGGATGGGGGTTACCTCGTCGGGCTCGGCGGCTTCGGAGCCGAGGCCAGGGCGGGAGTACCGTCGGCGCCTCCCCGAAGACGGCGGCGTGGCGGAGAGGTCCCCGCCCCTAGCTGCCGGGGCCAGCGGCGGCGCGGGGACCTCGTCGGCCGCAGCGTCGTCGACCTCGCCGGCGAGCCGGGAGAGGCTCTCCCGGTAGGTCGCGATGGAACTTCTCATCGCTGCCGCGGGCGCCACCGCTACTCCTCGTGGCGCGGGGCCGGGTCTGGCCCGATCCAACGAGGCGGAGGGGTAGGGTTAGGGGGGCAGTGGCGAGGCGGGGTGGGACGGGGCGGTGAGGGGGAGATCTGAGAGAGGTGGGAGGAGTGGGATGCGAGTAACGTAAGAAGGCCACGCGATGCTAACGCGTGGTTAGTGACGAAGACAAATTTTCCCCTTTTTTTCTTTTTTTTTTTTTGGTGATGATGAAAGTTCTCCTGTTTTTTCGCCGGCTTTGACTTTAGCGCGAGTTGCATTTGTACGGAATGGTGCCTGCGGATCTCGAGCTCGGTCACCATGCACTCCTTTTTTGTGCTCGTCGGAGAGACGTTGATGCATGCTCGTCTGAGGCTGGTTAGAGCAACTCCAAGAGTATAGCTAAATTTGAACATGTAAATTGGCTATATAAAATAATTTAGCTTGTCAAAGTATGAAAGTTAAAACCAGCTCGCTATTTTTTCTAACGTCATTAGGCCTGCATGAGGTATAACGACGTCAGTTTGGAGCATATCGTCGAACACCTTCATGACATGTCTTGCTTCTTGTCGAGGCATCATGCCTTACTGCCATGGCGTGCATCATTTCAGTGAGGCCAGCTATAGTTGCTGCCGCTCGCTCGCGCCGCCCTAAGAGTCCGTCGTGGGCGCCGTTCCAGAGAGGCCGACGATGGCTGCTGGCCTGCTGCTGCCGAAGAGTTCGCTGCAGATGCCGTCCCAGGAAGTTCGTGGCCGAGAAACACTACTTGGAACTCACCTTCGCAAAATTGGGACTATGTCCGCTAGTTCTTGCTGGCCAGCGGGTGTTTGCGGGGGCCGGCGCAAGGGGCACCATCGCCCAGCAACAACACACGGGGGCAGGCCATCGCGACGTCCAGCCAAGTGCGCATCTTCAGGCGTAGCAAGGGGGTGGACGAGAAGGACGACGAAGGCGCGCACACGGGAGAAGGAAATCGAGCCAAGCACACGACAAAAATTGACTAGCGCCGTGGATAGCAAACAACTCTCGCTCGGCAAAGATGGCCAGCGAGAATACCGGGATAGCCAGTAGGGAAAAATAGAAGACGAGATACCTGTTGGAGTACGTTTTTGGGTTATAATAGCTAAAACGGGTTTACGGATGTATTTAGCCAAGCTGTTGGAGTTGCTCTTAGCGCGTTACTATTGGTACAATTGTTAAAGTCTCATAAGTATTTCTGCTCTGTTGTATATGTACGTACGGAAAATTTGATCGACCTAAATAGTACAAATATGTTTAGTTTTTACCCTACAAATTTTTCATTTATCACATCAGATGTTCGGACCTTACGTAGAGTATTAAATATAGACTAAAAAATAACTAATTACATAGATTCAAATTAATTTGCAAGACGATTAATTTTTTAAGCCTAATAAATTAATATTTTGATAATATGGTGTTACAGTAAACATTTTATAATTATTAATAATTAGACTTATAAATTCGTCTCACGAATTATTCTCCAATTATGCAATTAGTTTTGTTAATAGTATGTAATACTTTAAATTTGTGTTAAACACATGATATGACATTCCAAAACTTTTTAACTTGGAACTAAACAATCTTTAAATATATAAGTCACTATACCGGCATGCGACCTGCTCAAAAAATATTTACATATCGCGTCAGAGACATTGGCCATATAAGCGTAAAACGTGTGTTGGGAGAGCGTCGATCCAAGATGCCTACAAAAATCTTAAAAAGAAAAAAAATAAAAAGTAGAAAAAATGAAAGAAAAAAGAAAAAAAACTACAATAACCCAATCCGCAGGAGGGGCCAATCCTCCCGCAGGTAGGGATTAGAATATAAGTCCCAAGAATCTTAATTCTTAATGAGTCAAAATTTTCAAATTCAACTAAATTTATACGATAGGATAATAATATTTATGATACCAATTAAGTATTTTTAATTTTTTCATTGATTATAATTTTATAGTATATCTATTTAATCTTTGTGTTTCTTTATAATTTTAGTTAAATTTGAAAGCTTTTACTCTTTAAGTTTGAAACAGAGGAAGTAGATATCATTCTCGTTCCAGATGTATTCCCTCCGTCTCAAAATAGATGTTATTCTTATTTTTTTAAAAAAATAATTTTTATAATTTTAGCTAACTATATATTAAATAATATTATTTTTTAAATATACAATTAGTATCATTAGATAGATCATTAAATATACTCTTTTAGATCCTTTTTGAAAGTCCGGTTTATGTAGCCTAGAATTTTAGTCCCGTTTATGTAGCCTAGAATTGTTTGGATGACTCCTGAGCACAATAAAAATACATCCGGTTTAGCCTAATACGGTTGGGAAAATAATCGTCTAAGGGCAGTCCCAATAATAGAAACCACGCACAGTTTTCATAGTAGCCACATCAGCAACACACTACGTATAGAAACTATCACATACAGTGGTGATGTCTTCGTATAATAAATATTACTTTTTTTTCTCTCCCTCTTATCTTCTTCCTTCGGCTCAAAGACTAAACTCATCTTCGTTCCCGGGACCAAACACACACCAGGCGAGAGGAGGGGCAGAAAGGAACGGCGAGCAGCATGGCTGGCACAGCCGAGCGCGAGCAGCGCAAGCGGGCACGGCGCGGGCGAGGCTCGCCGCTCGCGTGGTCGAGCGGTGCCGACGTGCTGTGCGGGATGGCCGCGACCGAGCAGGAGCGGGCACGGCGGACCTGGCGGGCGGGCGCGACACGAGCGAGGCTCACAGGGCCACGAAGGAGCGGCGGAGCGTAGCGGCCGCGGTGGCTGGCCCGGTGGGCGGTGCGGATGCGATGGCTGGCTTGGTGGGCGCGAGCGGCGCAAGTAAGGGCGGCGCGGGCGAGGCTCGCGGGTCTGAGCAGGAACGGCGGCTCCGGCGAGAGGGCACGGTGGCGGCCTCCACGAGCGAGCGTGCAGTGACTCCGACGAGCGGGTGCGGTGGTGAGACCATGGGCGGGCGCTGCGGCCCAGCGGGCGAGCGCGCGACGGCTTCGTCGGGCGAGCCTGCGGCGGCGGCCTCCACGAGCAAGCGCGCGGCGACTCCGACGAGCAGGTGCGACCACGAGCCCACAGACGGGTGCCGCGGCGCGGTGACGAAGAAACCACCAGTTTCTTCCGAACGGCGTTTTCGTCGTTTCTACGTACATTGGGATGAGAGTAGACGTGATTTCTTCACGAGGAAACGGTTTCTACAGATTTGGTTCTCTTTCCTCATTAATTATAATGCCAAATCAGCAATTTGCTTACGTGGCGCATCATTTCACAGGGATAGAAACCACCATTAATGTGCGGTTGGGACTGCCCTAACGAGGCCCGACTAAAAATACGAAAGTATCGCGCTTTATAAGACGCGGAAGAAACCCTCGACAACAGTGGCGGTCGGGGATCTCGAGACCGTGACGCATTAGCAGCCATGATGAAAGAATCGGTGGAAGTGGAGAACTAATTTTGGGCAACTGTAATCTTGTCATCGTGCAAGTGCATCAGCGGAGTCATCAGATCAGGACAAGTGCATGAACCGAGGCGACAACCGACAACCGATGAATTGAAACTGCAAGTTCATGAGTTTCATCTAGGGGCAAAGGCAAACATATCGGCAATGCGAGCCAATCTGTAGCGATGGTGGTGATGAAAAACTGCTGCAGCTCCCTCTCTCTAAGATTTTCTCGTTCTGATCCTCACCATCTTCCACTTGCACTTCTAGCTAGATCCATTGCGGATTTCTCTTTTTCTTCGATTTGATAATGATGTGAGCTGCAGACGTTCCATTTGGCTTTATAATTGATGCAGTGTTGCCCGATTGCAAGGGATTGAGTTCATGATTACTCATTCTAGTTGATTGTATCGATTAGGATAGTGAACTGAGCCACCTTTTTTACCGGACATGATGCGAGCCATGGAGACTGCAGCTTATAGCTGGAATTGCACTTGTATTGTTGTGCACTAATAGTTTCAACTGGAAGTTGTTTACAGGTGTAAACAATTACTTTCATTCATCCTAAATATTAAGTCGTTTGACTTTTTTAGCGTCAAGTTTGACCACTTTATCTTATTCAAAAAAAGTTATACAAATATAGTCAAATTTGAGTTATTTTTTAAAGAAGTTTTATTAATAAAGTAAGACATAACAAAAAAAATAATATTTTACATAAATTTTTTAATAAGAAAAGTGGTTAAGAATAAGCTCAAAAAATCAAACGACTTATAATTTAGAATGGAGAAAGTACACAACATCGAAACAGACCGTTAGCAGTTAGTTTCTGTCAAAAACCAAACTGATACATTTGAATTACGTTTGGACTTGCTCCAAAGTCACGTCTCTGACTATGTGAGATCGGCAACCCATGGGAGACTAAAGCAGTAAAGCCTCTACTAATGGCCACCCTGCACGGCTGCACCTAGAAGTAGTAGGGTGGCAAGGTGTCGGCACGCTCCTTGACCGGGTGCCATTAACATAGCACATACTTCCTCCGTATCGCTTTTAGATGTCGTTTAGGACAGCGACACGGTCTCCAAAGTACTTCCTCCGTATCGCTTTTAGATGTCGTTTAGGACAGCGACACGGTCTCCAAAGTGTAACTTTGACCACTATTTTCTTTAAAGAATTCTTGCACTCTCTTTTTATTTTGACCCTCCCCAAAAAAATTCAAGAGAGGGGAATTCCTAATAAAAAAAAATACATAATCCTTCCGCTTAGATGATTTTTTTTTTTGCCGTCCAATCCAATAGAGCCATGAAATTCCCGAATCGTCGTGGTTGTACCTATAGTATAGGAATACAAAAGCTCGCTATTGTTGACGGTCCTTACAGTCAATATTATACCATCAACTAATGTATAAAATGATATTAAATGGTTGACAATGCGTAGTTGTAGGGTTTGATTCTAATAAGTTCCACGAGTTGTGTTGTTCTCACTTATTTTACAGGATAATCAATGTTTCACTATATAAAAGTATCTCAAGTGATGAATCAGAGCACACCATTGCGAAGAGCTCATCGAGATGATCGAAACATACATATGATTTGCTATATTTGAGTCTCGGAGCGAGAGTCCTTGTTGGATATGACTTGGAAGCTTCTAGAACAACCTGGAGTGATCACCAAGCAACATAATTCAGGGGCTAAACTGACAGATTCCATAGCTTTGGTGAATTACTGTTTTCCAGGAAGTTTTCCAGCAGATGGGAAGAGGTAGAGTCCTACTCCAACATGACGAATTACGCAAACAGATGGAAAGTCGCATTGGGGAAACAAGGGTGGTTCCAGAAGACACCATGACGAAGGCGGGACCTAGAGGGTGACAAGTGGGGCCGACCGGCCTGGGCCAGGTCCCCCCTTGGCCCATCTCCGTGGAGCGTGCCCTAATCGACCTCTACGACGCATCTGAACCATTGTTTCAAGTCGGTTTCATCCAAGGGTTGCGGTTCATCCTTAGGGGCTATAAAACCAGACCCAGACCCCCCTAGGAGGCATCTCCATCTTCATTATTCATCTCCACATCATAAGCTAGGGTTTCAAGTAGAAGTAGAGATCCCTCTAGATGAATCTCTTCTAGTTCATCTAGAATTAGATCTAGTTCTAGTTCTTCTAGTTCTAGTTCTGCTAGTTCATCTAGTTGTAATTACGTTTGGGATTCCTCTGGTCTTCAACTTCTTATTAAAGTAAGTGTTTGTCTTATTTATTCTTCTTGTCATGAGTCTCTTTTGAGTGCTTTAATCTACCGCAGTAGGTTAGAGTATAATTCGTCATTGTTGACACCAGAATTTCGCACGCATGAGGATATGACAGATGGGTCCAGCCAGCAAAGAAGAAAGGATTCGGCAAGCAATCAGACGGCTATTTGGTCCTCATGATTTCGATTGAATGTCTGTGCGGTCGGCTATCTTGTAGAGATGGCTCCATTCGGGAAATGGATGTTGCAGATGAAGCCAGCTTGCACGGGAAGGCATATGGCTGTGAAAGATGCAGAAAAGATTAGGAATAGATTTCGTATCTTTCCATATTTTATCATTGTAAATCGTAAACGTCTAGGACTCGTGTTTCGTCCAGGGTATAAATATAAGCCCTCGACCATTGTAAAATTGTTCACAACCACATCAATACAAACCGGCCCCGTGCCATCTTCGAGTCCCTAAGTCGTGTCATCGAGTTCTTCGAGAGGAAACATCGATCCGTCGACCTCCGTAAGTACCGGCAACCTTGTTATCATGTCTAGTATCATGCGGTGGATTTAGATATGATGCAAGTAGTCTCGTATGTTAAGCTTAGTATCGTGCGGCAGATTTAAGCTTATGACGGGAAGTTTTTGCTTGTGCCTTGTATCGTGCGGCGGATTAAGACATGAGTAAAAATAGTTATCGGCTCTATTAGATTTGGCAGATCTAGTAGATTCATTAAGTTATCATGTGTTATGCGTTTTATTTATTTAATTCCTGTAACACTCTTTTGCCCAATCTAGATTGATCTCTATTCGGCCTTGTTTCACAAGTTTGCTTGTGCTTTGCCAATCATAAGATCATGATGGCCAGATCAGTTTTCAATCTAGGTTGTTACATGTTGCAGGTTCATACATGTCAATCATGTTTATGCTTTGATAGAACTAGGTGTCGTGCGGCAGATGCAGGTTTTAGATTAGTTTGATCATGTTTGCTTGTATGTTCCTTCCCCATGGACCCCAACTCGGCTAATTTGCCGATTTTGGTTATGCTTACATGAGTAACGAGTTTTTATAGATCTATTCAAATATATGCATGCTTTTAGCTTGTTATAATTAGATTGTATCATGCGGTGGATTAATCTAATTATAAGAAGTGGTATAGACTTATAGCAAGTGGTATCATGCGGTGGATTAGCTTCGCTTAAGTTTATGCTTGACGGGTTTATGAAGACTAAACGTGCGGCAGATTAGTTGGATTGGCCTATGCATGTATTATTTGGATAGATCTATTGTTGCAAGTTACCTGTTTATAATATCTTTGATTCGTTCAAGCATGTCTTTCTTTTGCATTCGGCAGTTAATATGCTTCACACACTCTGTTCCCATACTTGCCGAATAGCTTTGTAAACATGCTCTGACAGACAACTTCTGTAGCTGTGTGCCGTCGAGATTGGCTTTCGAAGCCGTACATATGGAACTGTCTGGTTTTACCCAGCATGTTCCAGAGGTATTCTCACGTTTTATCCCTTGTTGGTTTTCAGGTCAAACCGACTGGCACGTCTCCGGATTCAGCACACTCCGGACACCCGATTGAAGCTAGCCTCGTTCGGCTTGCTGTGTGTCCTCGCGCAAGGTGTCACTTTTTGCGTCAACACACTTTTTGGCACGCCCAGTGGGACAACTTATTTTCAAGATGCCTGATATCAGCGATGATCAAGTTCTGGATGTGATCATGGATGACTTGCCGCCGGAGTCAAAAAGCTTGGTACAGCAGGCCTGCGATGAATTCCAACGCAAGTGCCTGACGTCTTTCTCCAAGAACAAGAGCGGCATGGTCGTCCAGAAGCAGGAGTTCCCAAAGATTCTTCCTCACCATCAACATGATATCCCCAATGAAGAAGAAGCTATTCGGAAGATGACTGAAATAATGTATAAGGTTGTATCAGAAGCTGTAACCAATCATCAATCGGCTTTCCTGAACACTTTTCGCGCTATCATGGTCAATGCTTTCAGTCCAGCCGTGGATAAATGCTTTGAAGAAACTGTTGGTCCGATGCAGGGTCCGTTGTTGTTCCCAGTACCTCAACGTCAAAGGATCACAGGAGAGGGTGGAGCTGGCCCAAGCACAGGTGGGATGGTTCCTCATGAGACGCAGCCACGTCCTCAGACCTATGGCCAGCTCGCATTCGGCACGACAGGGAATGTCCCGCCATCTGCTTCTAAAGTGTCTCCTGCAGCGAACAGGATACAAAAGAATATGTTTGGAGATGGATATCATGAGTTCACCGATTATAGCTCAATTAATGCTCTTCCAAATCCAGGCTATAAGAGTTTGGCAGGGCTACGTCCTGGGGGGTAGGCACAAACAGCTCCTGATATGAATGTTGACCTCATCATGCATAAGATGGCTGATATGATGCAAAATCAATTCGGTCTGAAACCTAAGAATCAAACTTACTCATACAAGTCCCCCTATCCGGAGTGGTACAATCGGGTAGCTCTTCCTCCAAGGGTGAAGCCTCCTACTGATTTCGCCAAGTTTTCAGGCCAGGATGACACCAGTACTATAGAGCACATCAGCCGCTACTTGATGCAACTCGGAGAAGCATCTACAGATGAGGCTTGGAGGATTCGGTATTTCCCGTTGTCATTAATAGGGCCAGCCTTCTCGTGGTTTTCTTCTCTGCCAGCAAATTCTATCAATACATGGGCGGAGCTGGAGCAGAAATTCCACTCGTATTTCTTTACGGGTACCAGCGAGAAAAAGTTGGTCGATCTCATGAGCCTAAGGATGAAACCTGGCGAGACGCCACAAGAATATCTGCGCCGATTCAGGGAGACCAAGAATCTTTGTTATTCTCTGAATTTGCTAGATGATCAACTGCCGGAGATAGCCATAGCTAGCATGTTGCCGAGTATCAAAGAGAGGCTATTCGGCATGGAGTTTGATGACCTCGGGCAGTTGTCACAAAGGCTGGCGACAATGAGTAATCAAGCCCAGGGATTCAAGAGGAACAATCAGTTCCAGAAGGGTGATGTGGCTGCCAAGATGTATCAAGCTTTCCTCGAGGAAGCAACTGAGTACGATGATGAAGATGAAATAGCTGCAGCCGAGATAGTTTGGGACAAAGAACCAACTCAAGTCAACCAGCGATGACTGAGGCAGCAGAAAGGTACTTATGACTTCGATGTTTCCAAGTCAGATAAATTATTTGAGTACTTGTTGAAGGAAGGACGCATCAAGTTGCCAGAAGGTCATCCTATGCTGCATCCTGAAGGGGTCAAGGACAAGAAATATTGTGGTTTTCACAATACTAGATCCCACTCCATAAACGATTACCGAGTGTTCAGAGTGCGAATCCAGAAAGCTATCTAGGACGGGCATCTGAGGTTTGATGGAAAGATGAAAATTGATGGTAGCCCTTTTGGACAGAATACTGTGTCTTTCTCTGTTAATATGATCAACGCAGCTGATCCCAAGGATAAGAGTAAAATGAAAGTGTTAACCTCTGATAAAGCGAGGAAAGCTGGTGCCGTTGACCCTAATCGACAGATTATGAAGAGAGAGCTTCAGCAGAGGGTTCGGTTCCAAAATAGACGAACTGAGACAGGTGAAACTTCCAGACCCAGGGTCACGACGCGCATCTTGTTGAATAAATGGCGTCGGGAGCAGGAACGGTACCAGAAGCAGAGACTTTATGAAGAACGGAAGTTCCTGGAGAAACAACGAAGGTACGAAGAAGAGATGTACCGGGAAGAACGAGAAGATACGAGGGAGCAGGAACAATCTCATTGGGAATGCTCGTTCTTCCAGTATTGTTGGAACGAAGGCTTGAAGCTGCCTGTTAAGAACAACTGCCCTGAGTGCAGTAATCAGTACTCCGAGTATAGGCAGTCTCGAGTCAACCGCCGATCTGTCCATGAGAGGCTTGGGGCGCGAATCCCTAAGGACGATCGGCGCGTAAAAATAAATAATTTAGAAGATCGACATGGAAGAGATTTTGCCGATCAAAGTTGGGCTCGTGCTGAAGAAGAGTACCGCGAGTATGTCTAGCAGAGAAGACATTGGTGTCCACCAGGATTGAGGAAAAGCCAGAAAAGGAGGGTGCAACGCTTAAGAAATAGAGAGCTAGAACAAGCAAACGCTAGAGTAAAGCGAGTTTGGCGCCCCAAAGAGAAGCCGGATGGGGGTGATCGTTCGGCTGACGCATGCATGGCTTTCTTTCTTCCATCAGAATTTATAGCTCCCGAAGAACAGGATGTCCAAGACGAAGTGTATTCAGATTTTGATGAAGATGAATTCCAAGAGTTATTGGCTCATCTTGTCTTGGCTCAAAGTGCAGTATTCGATAAACCAGCTAAGCATCGACACCTGAAGCCATTGTATATGAGAGGCTATGTTAATGGTAAGCCACTGACTAAGATGTTCATTGATGGAGGGGCTTCCATAAATATCATGCCATATACCACCTTCAGAAAACTTGGGATGGCAAGTGAAGACTAGCTGAAGACCGACATGGTGTTGAGAGACTTTGCTGGCAATTCTTCTGATACTCGGGGAGCGGTCCATGTTGAGTTGACGATCGGGACTAAGACCTTGATCACTACCTTTTTCGTCATTAATGGCAAGAGGGCATACAACTTGCTATTAGGAAGAGATTGGATACATGCAAACTGCTGTGTGCCGTCAACTATGCATCAGTTCCTCATCCAGTGGATCGGAGATAACATCGAAATCGTCCATGCTGATGATTCAGTGAGTATTGCTAACACAGAGCCTATCTACTGGGAATATGATGGCGTTGAGTGTTTTTCTGGAAGAGATTGGGAAGCAGGTCCTGTAAACGTTTTCAACAAGGACCAACAACCGATTCAGACAATCGGCTCTCAGAGCAATTTTTGAATAGATAATTCAACTGATGGTGATGGAGAAAGATTGAGGCCAAGTTTCGTGTCGGCTGACAAGGAATAAAGTGTTGATAATGAAGCCGAAGTAGGACCAATGTATGCAAGTCTGGGTCTCGAGCATGTTTTGAAGTTAACGAACTTTTGAGAGGGTTTTTGCTTATTTCTCCATTGCCGAAGCTAATGGAAGAACAAGAATTCACATAAGGTGACGTACAACAGACGGTCTTGGAGAGTATGAAGGCACTTCCACAACTTGGTGATTATTTCAAGTTGTACGTGGCGGCCAATAGCCTTGCAATAGGATCGGCCCTTATTTTAAAATTTAAAGGATAAATAGCAGCTAGCTTTAGCCGAAAATGTTAGACCCGGAGAAGGGTGTTCGGCTGTAAAGAGGTTTTGATCATATACACGTCACTTGTGCTTCGACATTACTTGTTAAAAGTCGAATGCATGGAAATTATGTAACTTAAGGAATACTTATATACAGCCGATGTAAAGCGTCGCCTTTAGCAGAAAAAATGTTCCAAGAGTTCAAGTCATAGCCGATATTACTTATATCGCTTTTAGTGCAAGAGTGTTTATGACCCGGTAGGTTTATTGGGGGAAGAGAAAGGTGAAGTATAGTAAGTGCAATGCCGGGTGACATGACATATCGGAGACAAGATCTAGTCGGCTAAGGTGACGTCATGTATTCGGCAAGCGTTTCTCTAAGGAAAATGTTACAATCGAAAAAGGGAAAAATTTTCTGAGAAATCAAGAAGTGCAAATGGGCGTTATTCAGGGGAAAATGAGTTTCGTGTATTACAAGCTTCATTTACAGATTTGTCCTGACACAAAGTACTCTTGGGATAATCTGATCAGAACAGATTGTGGGGCGACGGTCTCGGCAATAGCGGCAGCATGGTCATCATGAATTTCAAGGTCTTCAAATTCATTTGGGTCGCCTCCTGCGAAACCAGCTGGTATGGAGCAGTATTTTTCTTTGGACCAAGAGCTCATTGCTGCTAGACTGAAGAGACCCCGGTGTGCACACCTTGATGATGGCCTGATCTATGCGACCATCCACGACATCAAGACGGGCTTCAGCTGAATCCCCACGAGCATTCACCTTGAGGGCAACTCTATTTGCTGTTGCCTTCAGACGGTCATTCTTTGCGGGAAGAACTAACAGGAAGAAGGGATGTGTCAAGCATAAGAGGTTTAACTAGAAGTTGAGGTGAGTTGTCAGATTAAGGGGAATCTGGAAACCCAAGAAGAAGGTTGGGAGAGGCCATTGGAGCTGCTGTTTCTGGAAGGGGAGCTCGTTTTTGAAAAAGGACTTCACCCTGGAAAATGGGCGAGCGGCGAATCAGAGGCAAATAAGCAAGAAGGGCCATTGCAAGGGGGCAAAAGACTAATTTGTTGCCTATGATGCTGAAGTCGAGAAGTAGAAATTTTGCAAGTCAAATTATTCGATCGGAACCCGGAATGGGAGCCTACACAGGGGTATATTTATAAGATCATAATTTGCATGCTGGAAGACCAAGCATCAAGAAAGGGTTTGTCACAATTTATGGGCTGATATTGGGCCAGGCCGGATTTTTTTTGACAATTTTGGAGAAGTCATGACTCCAGAATCGGAAAGCCGATAGGGTTCGACTAAAGGATTGTTCAGTTTCGGCTAATTATTTAGTTTATGTTACCGATTAATACCAAGGGCGGAAAGCTTGGAAAAAACAGGGAAGTCTGTTAAAAAAATGCTGCTCTGGTGTCGCCATGGATCAGAAAATTAAGAGGAAAACTGAAAACTTTGGATCTGGGGTAATCAATCACGGCGGTTACTTGCAGGACGAGGAAGATTATTGTGATTATCGGCAATAGCTGATGTGATGCACATCGCCGTTAAGGTAAAGAGAAAATCGGTAGCTGGTGCACGAAGCAAAACACATGTTGATCTCGAAGGATCAGTCACAGGTTGGATTCAAGAGGACGAACAGAGGATTTTTATTTACAAAGAGAAAATACAAGGTTATAATGGAGAAGATCAGTTCGTCCATTCCATCCTACACCTAATCGGGAGAAAGTGATCAAAGGCGTCGGCCAGATCTGTCCCGGCTTCCTTCATATCTTCTACGGAATGTTCTACTCCATCCTCCAGTTCTTGCTCGCAGACATCGAATCTGCGGTAATCGGCACCCGAATGAATCCTCACAGCGGAGAAGGCGAGCGCCGCGCTGTACCCCATGCCGGCCCTAGAGATAATGGGAAGGATTCGATTAACTTCGTTCACACGCTTCAGGGGCGTCGTGCCCGCTACGTCGGCCGTAATGGCAAGCTTGGCGATGGCGGCTTCAAGGGCGTGAAGTTTGGCTGCTAGAGCTGAAAAGAGGAAGAATGAATAAAGGTGAAAGAGGAGAATAAGGAAAGAAATGAAGAAAATACTTACCGGTGACTTGTTCCCGAGCAGCGTCACGCTCTTGAGAGATTCGAGTGATCTCCCAATCCTTTCCCTCCAGATCAAATTGGAGATCCGCAAGCCTCCGAGTCAGATCCTCGGGGAGGTCGTCATTGATTCTCCTGGAGGAAACAACGAGGTAAGAATTACTACTTCATTTTTAGAACAATCAAGAGAAGGGAAAAAGGAGCGACCTCTTTTTAGAGGTGCTAGAAGCACCGAGCTCGGAACTATGGCGACTCGCTGTGGAAGACATCCTCCAGGGTGAGATAAGGAAAAGAGGGTTTTTTGAGTCTAAGCAGAGGAGTTCAGAGTACACAAGTCAAGACAGGGCGAAAGAGGGTTTTGAAGAGTCCCAGAGGGTGCATCGAGAGATGAGAGGGTGCATCGGGAGATGAGTCAGCAGGTATAGCAATTATAGCATGTGAAGGCAAACGCTTCTAGAGGCTCCACATTAAGAAGGAATTTTGGAATAAATATTTATTCCAAAATTAGGGGGCATGTGTTAACACCAGAATTTCGCACGCATGAGGATATGACAGATGGGTCCAGCCAGCAGAGAAGAAAGGATTCGGCAAGCAATCAGACGGCTATTTGGTCCTCAGGATTTCGATTGAATGTCTGTGCGGTCGGCTATCTTGCAGAGATGGCTCCATTCGGGAAATGGATGTTGCAGATGAAGCCAGCTTGCACGGGAAGGCATATGGCTGTGAAAGATGCAGAAAAGATTAGGAATAGATTTCGTATCTTTCCATATTTTATCATTGTAAATCGTAAACGTCTAGGACTCGTGTTTCGTCCAGGGTATAAATATAAGCCCTCGACCATTGTAAAATTGTTCACAACCACATCAATACAAACCGGCCCCGTGCCATCTTCGAGTCCCTAAGTCGTGTCGTTGAGTTCTTCGAGAGGAAACATCGATCCGTCGACCTCCGTAAGTACCGGCAACCTTGTTATCATGTCTAGTATCATGCGGTGGATTTAGATATGATGGAAGTAGTCTCGTATGTTAAGCTTAGTATCGTGCGGCGGATTTAAGCTTATGACGGGAAGTTTTTGCTTGTGCCTTGTATCGTGCGGCGGATTAAGACATGAGTAAAAATAGTTATCGGCTCTATTAGATTTGGCAGATCTAGTAGATTCATTAAGTTATCATGTGTTATGCGTTTTATTTATTTAATTCCTGTAACACTTTTTTGCCCAATCTAGATTGATCTCTATTCGGCCTTGTTTTACAAGTTTGCTTGTGCTTTGCCAATCATAAGATCATGATGGCCGGATCAGTTTTCAATCTAGGTTGTTACATGTTGTGGGTTCATACATGTCAATCATGTTTATGCTTTGATAGAACTGGGTGTCGTGCGGCAGATGCAGGTTTTAGATTAGTTTGATCATGTTTGCTTGTATGTTCCTTCCCCATGGACCCCAACTCAGCTAATTTGCCGATTTTGGTTATGCTTACATGAGTAACGAGTTTTTATGGATCTATTCAAATATATGCATGCTTTTAGCTTGTTATAATTAGATTGTATCATGCGGTGGATTAATCTAATTATAAGAAGTGGTATAGACTTATAGCAAGTGGTATCATGCGGTGGATTAGTTTCGCTTAAGTTTATGCTTGACGGGTTTATGAAGACTAAACGTACGGCAGATTAGTTGGATTGGCCTATGCATGTATTATTTGGATAGATCTATTCTTGCAAGTTACCTGTTTATAATATCTTTGATTCGTTCAAGCATGTCTTTCTTTTGCATTCGGCAGTTAATATGCTTCACACACTCTGTTCCCATACTTGCCGAATAGCTTTGTAAACATGCTCTGACAGACAGCTTCTGTAGCTGTGTGCCGTGGAGATTGGCTTTCGAAGCCGTACATATGGAACTGTCTGGTTTTACCCAGCACGTTCCAGAGGTATTCTCACGTTTTATCCCTTGTTGGTTTTCAGGTCAAACCGACTGGCACGTCTCCGGATTCAGCACACTCCGGGCACCCGATTGAAGCTAGCCTCGTTCGGCTTGCTGTGTGTCCTGGCGCAAGGTGTCACTTTTTGTGTCAACAGTCATGTAAGCATGTTGCTTAGACTTGGGTTACTCGTAGATGTACCCTATAGGTCGGACCAGTGGTAGCTCATGGGTGTGACTCTTATAGACCTGTTGAATTTTCTATAGTCCACCTCCCGTTTATAGTCCGAGTAGGACCATAGTTACTTAGTTGTGTTTGTACTCTGGATGCAACCTTCTAACGTAATGCCCCTTGATAGAATGATATGAGACCGCTTATTGAGATATTATGAACTAGAAGACCTTAGTGATCCAACCTTCTAAGTCTTGAGCTACTCTTAGGTTAGATTGTAGTTCTCACACGTTTCTCTGTGGATACGATATTAAAACCTCCGGGTGAAAGCTACAATGGTATCCGTGTGCTTGCGGATCTTTTTCTGTGTGCGTTAATAAATACCAACAACTATGCACTCAATTTATTTTTTTAATAATAAGATTAAGTAGAAGAGATGGCCAAGCATGTCAAGGCATATCACTAGAACTGTTATGTAGACTTATGTTTACCGGGGGTTCGAATCTCTCTCTTTCTGTTTCTCTCAATTCATCAATGCTAGCGATCATAATGTATCAAATTAAAATACAATATATTCCAACAATAATACCTCTTAATAGAAGTTCTCTATAGTAAAATTACTATGGCTTACACAAGAGGAAATAACAAAAAAGAATAAAGGATCCTAGGGTTAATCTATTTCTACTAGATGAACAAAAAATTAAAGTAAGTGCTCTTATACAAGATATAGTCCGTCAGCATTTAGTACATGCTCTACAACGTATGAAGCGCCAAGCGGGTTTTCCTCAAGCTACAATACTACGCTCAGTTGCCATCATTGGTGCGTGTTCTCATCAAAAGCTAGAGTTTTGTTTTTTTATCCAATCAAATCAAAGCTAAGATTGGTGTCGTGGTTTATCGGCTGGCCTTGCATGCTGCATCCACTATCTACCCAATGTTTCATGTGTTGCAGCTGAAGGCTTCTTATAGCGGCGAATATGTCGTTTCTACTCTTCCCATTGATGTTGTTGAGTTTCAAGTGCCTCACAAAGTGTTGTAGCGCCGCTGGACTTCGAGTGATCATCCAATGAAGCCGATGTTGATCAAATGATCTTAGATGTTGCTACTTTTTGGCTACTTAGGAGAGCTTCGAACATCATCCCAGCACTTTCCATGAGCACCGACAAGGGGCAATGTCTTTTCCGAAGGAGGGGCGGATGTTACTACTATTCACCGCTAAGTACACAAGCAACTCAAGGAGAACAAGTAGTACACCCCACTCAAGCCATTAGGACTCTTGACGAAGGCCCAACACACTGTTGTCAGGCCCAATATGGCATCATTATCTAGCTAGTACTTCAGGGCAGGGGTGAAGCTTTGTTATGTCTAGGGGGTGCACATATACCCTTGCCCCAAAAAAAATCCAAAAACAATAGATTTGCTTAAATTTTCACCATATATGTGCCCCTACACTACATGTATATGCACTCACACGACAAGTGCACCTCCTCTTGTTTCCTCTAATGTCGTCATTGCTTAAGGGAGGAGAACATTGAGAGAGGGAACTATGAACATTGTAACTGAATTGGTTCTCTAATCAATCATATCCTCGCTACTCGCTTGTGTCCTCCTGCCTTCTTCTTCTCCTCCATTCCACCATGTTGCTAACAGTTTTGCTTCCAAGCAAATTCTTGTGCTAGGTATCAATCCCAAGGCATCTGATTTAGTCGCCTGATGGTCAGGGTCACGCCCGGCTCAAAAGTTGTTTGCGAGGTCGCGAAACAAACAAGCCCTATATTATATTTACTAGTAAAAAAATCTTTTTCGGGATGCCTCCTTTTTCTAACAGACACAATTTTCTCAGCATACCATTTCTAACCTTTGCGAAAGAACCTGTAGCTATACAACCATTGCTAAAAATCAATGGAGCATCTCCAACGGTTTTGCAAATGGGCTTTGCATTCTTATTTTTGCAAAAAAATCTAAAAATCTTCTATCCAACGGATTGACAAATGAGCTTGATATTTTTAGCAACTTGATAAATACCGGGTGATACTTGACATATATGTCAAGCTACGGTTCGCTTGACAATCGCCCACGCGTGCTACTCCCGCGGGATATTTCTCTCTCACGCGCACAATTTTTTAGTTTTGCCAAGTCTAAATGCAAAACCGTTGGAGATTGAATCTTTTTACCTTTGCCATATTAACTTGAGAGTTGACACATACCATATTTTGCCAAACAAAAAATGCAAAACCGTTGGAGTTGCTCTTAGAGCAACTCCAGCAGTTTGCTAAAAGGACTTAGCATTCTAGGATTTTTGCCAAAACCATAAAAAACAGCCTCCAATAAGTTGGCAAAAGTACTTGGCAATTTTGAGAGCTTGACATTCTTTCCCCTTCCCGGCGCAAATTTGCGCGTCCTGGCGTCGCTTGCCATCATGACGTACACATGCATGCAAGCCAACATGCGGCTTCTAGCTCCACGTGGCGACCTTCAATTTGCAGCCCAAATAGCAAACTGTTGGAGAATGTCTCTTTTTTCACATGACATTTAGTTTTGAGACTTGGCAAAACTATAGATTTGCCAAGTGAGTTTTAGCAAACGGTTGAAGTTGCTCTGACGGTTTCATTAAGAAAACTATCGTTAAAACATTTCTATTTTTAGAGACGGTTCTATTAAAAAATCCGTCTCTAAAAATATGATTTTCAAGAACGGTTACTTATGTCAACCGCCTCTGAAAATGAGTGATTTTTAGAGACGGTTTTATTAAGTCAACCACCTCTAAAAAATCAATTTTCAAGGACGTTGACTAAACCGTTCTTAAAAATAGTGGCAACACAGATAAATGGATATCCTTTTCAAATGAAGTCGGATATGAAAACAAAATTTATATCAATTTCTTTGTTTGAGATAATTTAGTGTTCCAAACTTATAAATTAAGTTTCAAATTTTGAATTTTAATTTTTATTTCAAATGACCTTGGACGGAAAAATATCCTATATGATAGTTGTAGTACTAGACAAGATCTAAAACTTTGTAGTTGAAAGTTTTCTCATGTAATATTGTTTATCAGTTAAAATATTGATTACAAGATTCGTCGTATCTCTCACAACTAAAAAGAATAAAGAATGAACATCATTTTGGTGCGGAAAAAAATCGCTTCACCTTCGTCCGTCGTCCCGTGCGAACCCGCAAGGCTCTCCGTAACTTTTTGGCACCGACATGTGGGTCTGTGCCCTATTCGCGCACACGCCTCCTCGCCAGCCATCGCGAGCCATCGACTTCAACCTCGCGCCGCGCCGCCGCCACTAGCCATCGCCCTAGCCCTAGCGCCGCCATCATCACCCTCGCCCTAGCCCCCGCGCTGCCCTCACCAATAGTCGCCCTCGCCGCGGGAAATTGGGTCGTGGTTGCGCCGCCGCTAGCCCTCGCCCTCGCACCGCCATCACCGTCCTCGCCCTCATGTTGCCCTCGCCACGGGAAAATTGGGTCCTGGCAACCCTAACCCCCGCCCACGCTAAACCCCCGCCCTGCTCTCTCTATCCGTGCATCTGATTAGGGCGGCTTGCGGACGCACAGGTGGCATGTATAGCGAGGGCGGCGTGAAGGCGGATCTGTCGGGCCACGGACGCTCCCTCACTCATATCCTCTTCTACTGCAGGGAGCTTCTGCGCCCGGCGGTGATGGCGGCTTGCTGATGCACCAGTGGCATGCAACGAGGGCGGCATGAAGTGGATCTGCAGGGCCGCGGGCGCCCGTCATACGACGACGTAGGAGCGGCCAACTTGGAGCAGAGCGTCTTAGGCAGGTGTTGGATGTGCTGTCTGGGGTCGCGGGCTTGGAAGGTACCATGCAGGCCTACGCGCAGAGGGGTGGCGCTGCAGCCCCAGTGCATCGCGTGCCTACTACTCATCGAGGGCGAGCTGCTCGAGTCGGCCGCCAGGAGGGGCCTCCCCCGTCTTCGTGCTTTGGTTTGGGGGACAAAGTTACCCACATATGCACAAGAAGCCGATCTAATGGAAGCCGAGGTTCGCTCAAATGCTCTAGAATTTTATTTTATCCTTCCCTTCATTAATCCATGTTAAATTCCTGTGGTTCCGAGGCTATTCTTTCTGCTAGCAATCCAAAGTGGTCGGGGGTGGGGGTATTTTGTGCATGACACGCATTATATTTTTTAAAAAATTTAGAGCTACTACTTTTGTGAAGCTTTGGTGCCTTGATTGAGGTAACTGCTTAGGAGCATGTTTCTATTTTCTCATGGACATTGCCACGTTGGTAACTGCAGCTCGTCAGTCGTCATACATAACAAAGGTGCACTTTCTATATTTCATAGATATGATCAGTTACGAGGTTAAGCAATTTTTTCAATATTATAGCAATTTATATGAAGTTGCACAATTTTGTGTGTTTGGATTTGGTGCTAGCTTCTTGGATATCAAGAGATGGTTTGGCTTCCTCATTCTTGTCATTCTAATCAAGATTTTTTTTCACTGGGAACTGCAGAAGTAACCATTCTATACAACACAAGCTTGTGTTTGCATTGGTGCAGGAAGTGCTGCACTTGGACCGACCATTGCTTCTATGATTGATTTATCACTGAGGGTTCCTAAAGTTGATTTTGCTGCCCTTTTGCCAATACTAGATTATTTTTTTCCTTTTGAATTTTATGTCACATTGGGAGCAGTGGAGATCCTATATAATCTTCTAATATTCCTAGAAATTAGATTTGTTGAATTGAATCTACAGTTTGTTCCCATGGTAGTTTGCTTCTTGTAGGCAATACTTTTGGCTTTAAAGATTTACAGTTACTTGGCTTCAACAAGATTTGCATTAAGCCTGGGCCCAAAACAGCATAGTCTATCTGCAGTCCGTATTTTTGTTTGTCCTGCTACTTTCCAATTCACAGCTTTGGTATATCCTATAAAACAATGAGCATATTTCTCTCGGCACCAAGGTCTCATTTTTCGCCACTTGTCCATGTTCTTGCTCATATCAGCAGAAGGACAAAGGTGGAAGGAACTCGGGCAACAAAAAATTTGAGGGGAGCAACAAAAATTGAGATAATCATGGACCTTGTTTCCTGAGGGATTAGTTGTTTGTGTTCATGCAGATCAATGCTGGGGTTGTGGGTTTTGTGTGGTGTTGCAGAGTAGCAACAAAATCCAGCAAGTTCAAGTGATGTTCAGTTTTTTAGGTTTTTTAAAGTTCAATCTTTCACTCTATTCCCTATTCGGCAAATTCATAGTTTTATTGAAATAAATAAATTCACATTTTTTAGGTGAACAACAGTCAGCCTGGTAATATGCAATGCAAGGAAACAAGTTCAGGTGATGTTCAATCTTCCTGTTTTTGTTTTGTTTTTTCAGGATTCTGAAAGTTTGGGTCTTTTAGGTTTCTGACTATCATTGTTCTCTGTCCATCAAATTTAGTCTTCAGTTTTTGAAAGTTTATTAGCCTATCATGTTTTTGCTTTCCATTGTTCCCCATCAGCAAATTCACAAGTTTGTGCAAAGCAGTTGGTGGAGTATATTGTCATTCTATGGCAAGGCACGGGTAGCCTTCTGTAGGCAACAATTATGGTGTACTGATTTAGTGATGCTCAGTCTACCTTTGGTACACAATTTATTTTTAGGGATTATTAGTAATTATTACAGTCATAACGCCTGAAAAGTGAACTTTATCCTCTGTTAGAAACATCTGGTTGGAAACAAGAAAGACATCCCTGCTTAGCTTGGTTGATATGCATCTAAGCTAGCAGTATATTCATTCATTCAACTAATCGGGACCAATTCAATTAGCAAAATAGATTTAGCCTACAAAAATGTTAATGTGACATATCATACCTTTTCAGATCATTTGAAAAGTGTAGTTGAACTTCTATTTATTCTAAGAGATGTCAAACACTAAGAGCAAGGATGATTCTTTTTTTCATGTATCGTTCTTTCCTATTTTGGGCTGAATTAGGGTGAATTTGTGTCTTAAAGTTAGTAAAAGTGTAACCTTATCACCAAAATAGTTTTGGCTTGGAAATAACTACAAATAATGATGCATCGGACAAGAAATTTCCGAACCTTGAAACCACTTTTTTTTCTTGACAGTCGTATTCAAATGAAGAACTAAATTAAATTTTTGAGACATAGTGAAATGGCTAGATAGTGCCTTTCTTAAAATGTTTCCATTCTTTCAAGCAAACTATATACCTAATTTCAAGTGGGCTTGGAATCAGTTTCAGCCTTTCAGGTACCTTGGTCAATAATGCTTGTTGAGCTTTCTGTGTATTCAAGGAAAATTATTACTTTGGTTTCCCTCCACAATTTCGCTGCAAACGTCATCTACCGCCTTTGGCAGTCTAGATACAACTGGGTCTGCTCACTGTGGCATCACTGCACCCTTCTGAGACACCATCGCCCTTATTGCACGGTCCTATTTCCAATTAGTTGGATTGATCAAATATTATGATATACCACAAAATAACAGGCCAAATATGGATGGAATCTAGGATTACAAAATAAAGTATGTTGTTCTTATGCTCATATTGTATTAATATGTATTTCAGCTAGGGACGTATGTGCCTTCTGGTAGCTTGATTGGTCTACGGCTGAAAAGGTGAGATAGTGCTTCACTTTGCTTATATTTCATCATTTTTTTTGGAAAACACAATTTTAGACTCCAGTTGAAGCCTCCGAGGTATTGTTGTTACATGAGATATACACCCATCAGATTTTAAACTGGCGCGTTTCTCTATTACATTAGTAAGTATTGTTGTTACATGAGATATACACCCATCAGATTTTAAACTGGCGCTTTTCTCTGTTATATTAGTAAGCATTTGTTGTTTAGTTTAATGTTGCAGGTGTACTAATACATACGTAGAAAGATAGTTCTTTGATAAAGGGTTTCATTGCTCTATTTTGCATTCCCAAGTTTTGGCATTTGCATTTCATAAGCATCTTATGACCCTACTAATGTAGCTCATGTTTTTTTTCAGGTGCCTTATATCAACTTTCTTTCTGTGTATTAAAGAAAATGGTATGAACCTAGATTATGGCTTGATTACTTATGTTATCTGTATGCAGGCTTTGTCCTTTTCTAGAACTGTTTGTGTTCTTGTGTGAATTAAATTAGTAGTCTCTTTTTATGGCAAAATTACAAAAAAACTACACATAAGTCACTTGGGGCTTGAGACTCCCCTTATAAATCATAAGTCACTTGGGGCTTGAGACTCCCCTTATAAATCTTGGGACTGTGGATGGGCGGCAAGACCATGCGGCACTTGCCATGGTTGGAGGAGAGTTGGTGGGTGTTGTGGCGTCAGTGTCGGCAGAGTGACGAAACGTCAAAGTTAGCATGTGAGGGGTGGTGGGAGTTATCTACCAATGGAGCGCTGCTAATGACAAGCTACTAAACCGAGGAAAGGAAAGATCAAGGATGCCGTTAAGGATAGGAGGAGGAAGAAAAAATGACGACTCTACAATCGAGATCTAATATATGATAGTGCTGGAGTTAGCTCGCAGTGTCCTATAAATGACGACTCACAAGTTAAGTTCATTCACATGCCCCTTTTTCTCCTTGTCCTGGTGTTGGTATAAATTAACGCACACTCTACTTTATCCGCAAGTGCACAGATAAGATCTACCGATGTAGCACTTCACCAGAGTAACCCAGTTTTAATATCGAACCCAAAGGAACGGATAGTGTTAAGTCTTAAAGTCTATCCCCTGAGTAGATAACAAGGACGGAAAATCTAGAAGTATAGAGGGGATCACTAAGGCTGTCTAATTCCAATTTAAGAGTGATATGTTTATATTATTCTTAGTGGGAAAGTTGCCATAAAAGGTCACAAACAAAGTATGAGTCTTTTATGCAAATGTATAATCCTACCGAGCCTACACACGGGTAAGTGGACTATAGAAGAATCAACAAGGCTATAAGAGTCACCCTTGCGAACAACCACTACTACCGACATTATAGGAGGCATTTATGATGAGGTATCAAGTCTAAGCACCACGCTTACACTATCCAACTACTCTAACTCTAGAGCAACTTAGAATTAGAGTAGTCAAAAGAGAGTCATAAACCTAAAGAATAATAAGAACAATGGCTCAAACTTAAATATAGACGTTGATTACCGAAACAATTGCTGAAGCAAGTTGAAGATGAACTTGAATCTGCAGGTACAAGATGCATAAGTTGATCCGACAGGCCGGAGCTCCTTCTTGATCTCTTCCTCTCTCTCTCTTCTAGTTCTAGTATAAGACTAGGTTCTAATCCTAAATAGAGGGGTAACTAGTCTTCTACTTGATAGCTGGCTCTTGATTAGAACTAGATGAACTAGATCTAATTCTAGATGAACTAGAAGAGATTCATCTAGAGGGACCTCTACTTCTAATTGAAACCCTAGTTTCTGATGTGGAGATGAATAATGAAGATGGAGATGCCTGGAGAGGGGGGTCTGGGGTTGCTTTTATAGCCCGAGGTGGAGTAGGGGGCAAGAAATCGCCATGTCATCGATCCGCACCACGTTTATCGCCCACCGTTGGATCAAACCGACTTTAGGGACGGTGGAGATGCATCCTAGGAGGCGGTGGAAGAAGGTTCCAGAAGGCGGAGGCGAAACAACCTCCGTGGCCGACCGGTCGGTCTCCATGTGGGACCGGTCGGTCTGGCCCAGTGGGCCCACGTGGTGGCCCGCCTCGTGGTGTCTTCTGGTGTCTTCTAGATCCTTCTTTTGCAGATTTCGTTGCAAAATTAATATCTTTTCATCCGGGACTCCGAATATAGCAAATGATATGTCCTCGACGAACTCTTCACAATGGTGCACTCCAATTCATCAATTGAGATACTTTTATATGGTAAAAACATGGATGTCCTATAAAACAAGTGAGAGCACCAAAACTCATGGAACTTGTTAGTTTCGAACCCTACAACTATGCTTTGTGATTCATTTAGTGTCATTTCATGCAATAGTTGATGGTTAATTATGAGCATTAGTGAGCGTCAACAAGTTCCCCCAAGCTTACCCTTTGCTAGTCCCTTAGCAAAGTCAAACCCAACAATGGATCAGGAGTTGCTACAATATCTTTACTTCCAACAAGTATACCTGCCGTTAAACAAAAATTCTCCGAAACATATCATGTTATTCTTCATGGGGCTTATTACTCTTACCTTAGATCTTGAATAATTGAGAGATTGAACGATCAAATCAAGCACTATGTCTCTAGTTCTTTTACTTCACCTTTATCCCGGAGTTTTAATTAATTTTCAAAAGCATTAATACATATGTTGTCAAATTAAACAATGGATCCAAAGAGAAAGTCAACCAACCATTGAATCAAGAAGTGCATGTGTATGGTAAAATGGAGTCGGATGCTCTTTTGAATATATTCACTCTCTTCTGTTTATCAGAGACATATGACTATCAGGCTAATTCTACTGTCGGGCACGTGCCCATTTTTTTTTCTTCTGACTTTTTTTCTTTGAGGTTCCGGACACTTGTCCCTTTTTATTTCCTCGGGATCTATCTTTTTGAGGTTTTGGACACTTGTCCCTTTTTATTTCCTCGGATCTTTCTCTCTTTTTTTTTCTTTTTTTTTTTTAATGATAGCCACATGCTTCCAACAAACTTCAGAGAGTATAGCAACAGATAATTATGAGCATTTATGCGGAAGATGAATGAAATATGTAAGTGATCTCAATTCAATGGTATGATAAACTACTCATAGGGTCAACAAAGCTTAATTTAACTCAATGCAATTATTAGTCATGTTTATATTTTGAAATCTCCGGAATGCTAGTGTTGTTTAGAACAGGATAATAGCAGCTC